>OY728165.1:1662293565-1663493565 GCA_963277665.1 Viscum album | reverse complement strand
TTCAATGAATGCCTCCAATATGTACATTCCTTGAAAAATATTGGATATTACCACCTCCATGACATATAATATATCATCCTTGAGTTTCTCTAATAATCACTATGGTGTCTCAAGGAAGAGGTCTAGCCACTCGGATCACATATCAGAATCCCTCTCCAAAATCACTTCATGAACACACCTAGAATTCCACTACACTCAATCCAGAGCTATATACCTAACCCAAAAATACTTCCAACTATGGTAAAAATATATATTAGATTCCACTCAATGGATGCATCTACACAAATTTCAATATCCTCAGTGTCTACCATATGAGAAGTGTCTAGATAATATATCTCACGTTGTGACATGTGAAACACATCTTATATGGAACTATGGATCTCTAGAAGGATAACTAGTATTTTACTAGACATATGTTATCCACTATCTCAAATGGGCCAAAAAAAACAAAGGTTGTATATTCCACTACCTCATGAAATAGTGCTTCCCCAACCTAGCTGACACTGGAAAAAAGACATGATGACCAACCTTGAACTCTAAGGTCATCTTTAATGGGTAGCATATGATTTCATCCTCCTATGTGTGGTCAAAAACTACCTCATAATCAACTAAACCTTATAAAACATTTCATTCATGAGATTGTGCTCAACATGTGTTCAGTTTCCTAACTACAACCAAAAAAGAGGTGAACAACATGGACTTCTATAACTAGCCTCAAAAGGTGTCATCTAAATCAATGATTGGAAGATATTATTATATGAAAACTCTAATAGTTTCATATTCTACTCCCATAAACAATCAAAATCCAAAACCCAAACTTGTAATATATCCTATAATACATAAATAGTCCTATAATAATAACCATAAATCTAAGGATGATATGTTTTTCTCCAATAAACTTATGATCACATAGCCATTTGAAGACCCATCCAAAACCACAATGTGAAAAAAGGATCTCTATTTGAAATTATAACCCTCATAACACCTGCAACCAAACTATCTCCTACATTTAAAGTGTTCCCAAATCATCAATGCTGAAGGCCACCCTAATATGAAATAATATTTATACATTCAATAATAGTTCAATGATCAACCATAATACATCATTATTAAAGGTTTCCATGGGTAATCTTTACAAAAATTCAATATTTAAATCATCCCATTTCCACTCTAGAATGCGAAGAGGCTGCAAAATACCACCTAGCCCCTGATTCTCATCTTTCACCTTCTGATAACATAAACATATCTCCAAAAATCCTGTAACCACCTTCTTCATTTCGGACCACTGGTACTGTTTATCGAGATCATGATACATATTTGTCTATCCAAGATTTACCATCATCTAGAAGCACGAAACTTCTTTATTTTCTCCTCGTACAAGCCTGTAGGAGTTGATAATCAACCAAAGATAGAATGATAGTTTTTAATTCCAATGGACTATTTTGATGGTGTATCCCCACCATATAAGTTGTCTTATAGAACAAAACCCCTCAGATCATATATATTATATGTCTTGATCCAATCCAAAAGTAAGGGTATAACATATATCAGAGACATAGCTACTCTCCTCTACGACTCATGAACATGTAGATGCATGTCTGAAAATATTCCCATAATCCTCCACCCAATGAAAGACTCTTTCACTGCCTTTTCCAATATATTTCTGATTAAATCATCGAGAATGAAATTATCCATTCCCAGTGTATAATAAAACCCAATGTTTGAAGACTATAGGTACTCGACCTACCTCCTCTAATGAAGGATTATGTCCTTTGAGAAAATATATATATAGGCCCTTATGGTCCATGTATAACACAATCCTATTACCCATAAGATTGTGTCTCCATACTTTTAGGGAATGTACCACTATAACTAACTACATATCATGTGTAGATAAATTCCTCTCATGCAGTCTCAACTGTCTGGAGCCACATGTAAACCACCCAAAACTCCAACATCAGAACTACTCTGATCCGAACAATTGATGCATCATAGTACACATTGTATGCTTTACCCATAATTGGTAAGGTGATGATAGGTGCAGATATGATCCTTCCTTTCAGCTCCTAAACATTTCCCTCACAAGAATTTGATCAAAAAAAACTTTTCCCCATTATTATTCAAACCTTAAATTGGTATTTCTAGATGGGAGAAGTCTTAGATAAGGTACTAATAATAACAAGATAAATATTAAAAACACTGAATTTTGAAGTCATTCATGGGTGATTCTGAAGATTCTAAACCTAAAACCATCTCTTGGTTCACTATCACTCTTGCCTCTAAGATTACATTACCCAATAAGTTCACTTTATCTATCCATAAATTGCATCTAGTTATCTTGGTGTACAATCTATTCTCTATAAATGTACATAAGATTATTTCAAGATGTTTTAAATATCAAGTTTAATGAAATTACAATAATATGTTGTTGAAAAAATCCCACCCTAAACTGATCTATAAAAAGAGGAAAGACCTAATTCATCAAGACTAAAAATATCTTTGATACATCTGTCAAAATAAATTACATCACTGTTAACTCATAAAATTCATATATACTTCTAAAAGTAGTATGAGGTATGACTAATGGCCTTTCCCTCAACTAGTGGTATCCTGAACTTAAATATGTCTTAGGTAATATATTAGTAACTCTCAATTTATTGAAGAGATCATCGATACTTGGAAGTGGATATTGGTTCTTGATTGTAATATACATAAATCCTTCATAATCCACACATAAGATAAATGTAACATTTTCCATTTGGAAAAAATAACTATAGAATCCCATTTAGATGTACTAGGTCATGTGAATACTTTAGCTTCTAGATTATCCAACTAAACATTTAAATCTCGAAGGTCTACTAGTTTTATTCTATAATGTGGGATAGAAACCGGATATACTCCATGGAAAAACTCAATATTGAACTCAATCTCCCTCTCAGGTCGTAATCCATAGAACATTCAATGAAAGAAATACAGAAAATGATTTAGCACTAGGGTAAAATAATCCTACTATATTTCTCTATCATCTAGAGAATGATCTGATGTCTAATCCATGAGAGAGTCCCATATGCACTGAATTGGTCATGAACAACCATCTTAAATATCTCACTCACCCTAGTGATAATTTTTCCACCATATATAGATAGATTTTAAACTCTCTTCCTATAAAAGTTGATATGAGAATCATATAATACTATCTAGTCCATACCAAGAAAATAATCCAGACAATTCCTTTAGAGCATGAATGGTTCCCACATAAAATGGTATCTTATGATCTAAAGAGAATATACATTGCAACGTTTTATATTATTTGACTACATTACCAATGGTGTATTGATTTTCAATAAACCATCCATTATTTTCACAACCATGCACAAATAATTCTCAAAAAGAGAAAAAAATGGATGGGATTCTCTTATAACTAACAAAACAAATGATATGGTAGATGATATAATAATTGTACCTATGATACTATAAAGACATGGATCCATAGGATCCAAAGTAGTATTAATGGTGTGTAGATGACTAGACCCTCTTATCAAGGATCCAATCTGACTCTCTTGGGATATTCTCTCTACCTAGTACTTCTTTTCATATATTGAGGTATATCACCCCTTACCATGCCCTAAACATCCTCGGGAACTCCAACTACTAGTCTACTAAAAAGTAGTTAAGTACATTCCAGACTCTAGATCCTATCTGGGTCACCTACCACTATTCTGCTTCTATATTCCCCTACAAAACCTATGCAGGTGGCCAATCTTGCCACACTCAGGACACTCTAATGTGGGGTATATACACTAAGTCCACTTATGGACCAACAAGATGCATTGAAAGAATTAAAATATAACATTTTCTTGAGATGGATTACGACTTCCCTGAATTCACTCTCTATATTTCACTTGGTGGAAACTATCATAGGGTGCTACATGCCACCAGAAGAAGAGAACCTTGTTTTCCCTACTAAATTAGCCTGGATACTACTTGGGGCCTCTCTCAAGTTGTATTCCATGATATGTGCCTAGTTTATCACTTCTAAAAGTCTAATCAGAAAAAAATCACCTATGACCTATAATCATATAAAATCATGTCCTGATAATGTCTCCCCTGAAGATCAAATTAGTAGAAACAAACAGCGCAATGCACTGAAAGTCGGTGAAATGTTCAGCATAGTCCATCACTAATGTTCCATACTATTTCATGTGAATGAAAACATATTCATTATAATCCCTAAATGTCTATAGATTGAATTTTTTCAATAACATCACCTTTAAGTCCTTCCAATATAGCACCTACTTCATCTCAGCCTTCTCTAGAAGATCCAACCAAATCATGACATGTCTATGAAGCATGTGAGAAAAAGATTCACCCTCTTATCCACTAGTGTCTCAAGAAGCTTGAAAATCATCCAGGCAGTCTCAATCTAGAACTAAACTTCCTAATTGTATCTCTACCTAATGAACGAAGGGGGATTTTATAGCTGAAACTCTATCATATGATTAGATATCAAAGGTATGGTGCGAACAATCTCCCTTTCCATCGATCACATCCCCATCAAGAAGCTTTTATGATGTTGAACATCCATTGGATCCTGAAAAGATACCAGAATATCTAGTTTAGCAATGCTAAGACCATTTTTATTTACACTCTTCTGATGCTCTACTAGAAGATAACGGAGATTCATTTTCACTACAAGTTAAACAACCTCCTTAGAAAACTGTCTATAAAAAAAATTCAACATCATAAGGTGAAATAAATAAGGAAACATTTATACTAGTCTCCATGAACATGGATTACAAGTTTTTTTCCTGACATAAGGGTTCATTTCATTCCATTTATCAAATATACTAGGTATCTCATACCATAGTTAATATTACTATATTATATGTCACATGAAATAAATATTTCCCCATCATAGAAAAAGCATGCCAAAATATATATTTACATTATTATCATGATGAATTCATACTAATCTCATGTCATATCAGGGATTGAGTATAAATCTCAAGAAACAATTACATCATGAAACAGTAGCCATCCCACAATGTGTGAATCACCCAAAGTGAAAAACATCAATTGTAATAATAAAACACCATGAATGACAATATCTTCCCTGGGAACCCATATTTTACTTCATATATGGGTTAACTACTTCTATGAACTAGATAATTACCATGTCCTGATACATCTTAGTTTCCTTTGAACCTTTACCAAATAGTAAATCATTAGAAAAGAGAAATTTTCACCTCGAATACCCCTTTTTAACATCCCCTAATATGGTACTCTCTCACATGGACAGAATGGGTTGGTTACTGGACCTCAATCATTCCTCCATGTATTGCATAGTTTACTGAATAGAAGTGGGTGTGTGATATGAATAGTAAGTATACTATACCCCCATGTATAGAGAAAAACATAGTGGAAGTAAACCATACTTTTAAATATTCGAGTAATATAGAAATAGAAATGATTGAATATCATACAATTGGAAAATAGAAGGTGGAACCAATAAACAAAGAATGATGAATCATGTAATGATAATCTGAGATGTATCTAAAAGTTTAATTGAAATAAAAAAATAAAAAAAGAAATCAGTTAAAACTAAATAATCATAGAAGACCCCGGTCCTGAACCCCATGTATACCCATATCCAAACTCCAACCCATCCAGAAAAAAAAAACAAATCAACAAGACGGTCCATTTCCATTATATAAACCTCCTTCCATTTAATATGATCATGTACGAAATAGTGGACTGGATAAGGTTAGGGGAAAACCAATTTGGTTGAACCCTCAATGTATAAATAAAACATGTATTTTAAAAATTGTATGTAATAAATCAATAAATTTATGTATTAATTAATAAATTAATATAATACATCAATCAACCTACTTTAGCACCATGATATAATGTCTTTGTGCATATAGCACAACAAGTCCAACCATAACTATATACCACGGAATAAAAAAACATTGAAGATACCTCAGTTTAAGAATTACATCATGGGACTCGATATAGCCTTCTCCATATATGCATTACAACATGGGACTAGACAGAGCCCATTGAATATAATCATTACCACATGGATCTGTGTATATCCTGCTCAGTATAATAATTACAGCATGGGATTGGGAAGATCTCACTAAATATATGGATTAGAGTATGGGACTGGGAATAGAATGATCAATATAATAATTACAAGATGGGAATGGGTAGATCCCTCTTAATATATGAATTAAAACAAGATAAAACCATAGGTTGTAACAGAAATTATATCACTATATCAAATCAAAAACCTCAATGGTGATTTATGGAAATTACTATTCATCTTTCAATTACACATTCACTCATATCTCAAATGATAAATAGTCAAATCAAAAAAGGAATAATCAACTGCATAGGGATTTTATATCAATAAATCATCTAAGCGAACATGTAATTCTAAACACACTTTAAACCAGATTATAAGTTCTTATTATTCCCAGGTTTTCTCACACATGTAGAATCCATAATATAGGTCGCATCAACCATTGAATCCAAAGGGATATACATAATATTTATATCCATTATAAACCAATAATAAATTAATATATTAATTTTATCACATGTTACATTATAATAATAACAATATTTGATATACTTCATAATTAAATATACCATAGGGTTAGGTTTAGACCCCTTACCATTAATCGTCCATTATTGCAACACTTCCATTGGTAGAACCCAACAAGGAAGAAGGAATATATTAGCTCAAAAAGAACCTAGATTAACCCTGGTCAAGATAATAACCCCAAAATATAATCACATTATAAATATTTTGACTTCCACAGCAAGGAATGATGGAGGAGAATGCAAACCTATGAAAAGAAACTCACCAGGGATCAAATGTGAAAATGGTACTTCTATATGAGTGGCTATGACTCCAAAATATATAAGTGTTCATCATAGAATCTATAGGGGAGAGGTTTTACTAAATATAATGAGAACCATAAGTGAATTATTCACATAAAACTATTGGGTCCAAGGAATACACTATGTGTAACCCTTTAACGTCATGTATTTCTCAATTAATGAGATACGATGAAAACCTCATTTCCTAGAATTTATATTTTACCAAGTCAAATTTCTATGACATGAATTAGGTTCATGATAAATTACCAGTTTACCTCAAAAACCAATTTATTATATGTTTCTTGTGGCAGTTGCACATCGGTTTCATGTACACGACATGTACTTGTTTAGTGAACAATTTTCAGTCCTACTTCTTAGAAGGCTCCCAAACCATATCTGAATCCTTAAAATCTCACTATAAACCCTCTTAATCTATGTTAAAATGTTTATACCTGGAATATATTAATTCAAAAAAACACAATTCACTAATATTTTGGTCATTTTCCTTAATAAAATCTCTATATAACAAAATAATACATAGCCACCAAGGTATATAAATAGAGGGAAATCTAATGAAATATCTTCGACAAAAAAATCATAGAGGGTGGTACCTATGAAAATATTATATATTACGGCAATGGTGAATATATGTATTAAAAATTCCTCTTGTAGCTGGAATATATTGTTTGATGATACAATCAAAGTCTTTAGTCTAATAATTAATGTAGATGATCCTTCTGTATATTAGTGTTTTAGTGGTATATAAATTCCATATTTATTATTGGAAATAATTTCATAACTTTAAATTCTATGATGATGTGGCCTAGAAAATTATTTTTGATGAAAGAAATGGGTGAAGAATAAAATTTTGGAGTTCAATGATCTCTTAAGATGGATAAATTCGGTTTCTTGGACTATGTTAAAACACAGATATTGGAAAAGTGTTATTTGTTGGAGTTAGTGTTAAATGAAAAACCTCTATAAATTATATTTTTTATATATTCTTATATTAAAATATTATTTAATATATTATAATATATATATTGTTTTTTAGTGTGACTTTCATGTGATAATTTCTTAAAGTATTTATCACATTGAAAAATTCATAAGAATGCCCCTACTATGATGTGAACCACGATATACAATGATGATATTTTTAAACATTGTCTAGTGATTATATGATGTTATCTTATGGGACATAAATGATGAATATTTTCATATGCGAGTATTCAAAAGCGGATGAGAATTCATCTCATGGTAATATCACTTTGTAATCTCCAAGAGAGGAGATTATGGGGACAGACATCCAGTAATAATTCTACATGTTTATATGTCATTGGATATTTCTATGTACAGGCATGTGTAATGATCCTTAATCTTTAATATAATTATTAATAAATATCCTGAATTTTTTCCTTATATGTACTATCATAAAATGTGATAAAAATATATTCATAGAGAAGTTAGGTATGATAGGTATCTCATGAATGTTGTGTTGTTAAGGAATAATTCAAGGAAGGATTTTTCCCTTCCATAATTATATAAGTTGACATCCCAATGCTTTGATTAAAATGAAACCATTACATTAGTGTATGAATGAGTTCATTTTAGGAATTTAAATTATTAAATATCGTGCATATTGGTGATGATATTGGTATGAAACTTTCTTTATGCGATGTTGAGATAAAGTGATTATATTATATAGTGAGAATTTTTTCAGTAGTTGAGGTTTTAGTATTAACTTTTTTTCTTGGGTTCTTAAACATGTTGTTAGATGATAATATTGGAAATATAGTTTTTATACCTCATGTCATTGAGGAATAAGTCTAAAGGGCCACATTACAATTTTTTATCTCAACTATATTCTAGTTAAATATAATTATTAGAATAAATATTTTTCTCTAATTTTAGGAATAAAATTTCTTCTTGATTTATTGATCCCAAACATTAAACATAAATATTTATTCACAAGGTCATGAATATTTTAAATACTTATTTACTTATTTAATGAATAATAATTATTTAAAATATTTATTTTGATAATTCAATAAATGTTAAAGAGATTGAGTGCACTAGGTTTTGGGTCCACTGGTAAATATTTATTTACCAGCCTTTAAAATAATATTAACAATTACATATCCTAGCACATTCCATGAGATAAGTAAATGTTTTATTAATTTATATAGGCTGGGGTATATCAAATAATTAATATATTATAAAGGTACTTTTCCATTATTTAATTTTAAACCCTAATGGGGGATCTATATATACCTTGTTTTGACATTTGTGAAATTGTTGTTAGTTTTTTGTGCACAACAACACTCAATTTCTCTCTATATATTTCTCTACACCACAAATATATCTAGGTTTTCCCACACGAATGAGAAAAGTAGAGTTCTCCCACCTCTTATCATGATAGAAAGACCAAGAGATGATCCTACGAGGATAAAGGCCTCATGGTAGCGATCAAAGGGAGTGATTCACGATGATTGGTACCAACATGAAAGTAATGAGAGTATCATTAATGATGCATCAAGATCAAAAGGAGAATGTGTGGGTCACTACTAGAGGGATTATATCATTGTATTTATTAAAGCATAATTACAGTTCAACTAAATTCTTTTTTGTACGATCAACATCTTTTAAAAGGAAATAAATATCAGTACCGATACATTTCTTATTTATTAAATTAAATATAAATTTAACATGAAAAAGGCCCTCTCTTCATGAATTTTGATTTTATGTCAATTAATCATAAAATTAAGTTTTTTCCATGAATAATTAATTTCATGTTAATATAATAATTTTCATTGATTATGATAAAAATCTAACTTGGATACTTCCCAATAGGTTAGTTTGAGGCATCCGAATCCTCCAAGTGGTATCAGAGCAGTCACATTAGAATTTATAAATATTAAATATTTTTATCATTTTATGTGCATAGGTTTGTTTCATTTACCTAAATTCTGTATTTTAATATTATTTTTGTAATATATTTTTATCATCAATATTTATTACTCATGTAACCTACAATTATTTAAAAATATATAAAAAACATTAGAAGAAATCATCTAGATAGAACATGAATTCTAGTTCGATAACATAGTGTAAACGACGTGTGGCCTAGTGGTAAATGTCATGTACTTGTTTACACTAGAACAGAATGAACACTGATAAATCCATTTCATCATGTTGTAAATACACATAGTTTACTTTAAATTCACACAGCATATTGACTGGGTTTGACTATAACATGGTTTTCTAGACCACACACTATGCAATATGCATGCATGTAATGTATTCCTCGTGTTTTATTTTTGGAAAACATGAATTCAATATGTAATGTGTATTTATTACATGACATGTATAGATTGCAATCTGTGAAACATAGAGTTAACATGGTATATAATTTTTATTAAATATTTGTACCTCAGAAATGCATTTAGTAATGTACCAACCAATACCTAGGAATGTTCTATAGACATACAGTAATGATAAACACATGGTGTGTGAATATATTATATATTACATGTATCTAACTTGTTTATATGTAGTCGTTAAATTTTATTAGTTATTGTCTTAAACCTCCTCGACATCTTTCTATGTTTAATTTATTTAAAGTTAATTTTTTTAGACAAGTTTTATATTATATTAGATTTTTAAATAATTGTATGTAAAATTTGGAACTATAATCCATGTATTGTCGTTATATATTGTATATTATTCATGCATTGCATTTGTACAAGCAGATAAATTTTCATGTATCTCACATGAAATTTATTGATAGCACATTCCATAAAATTATATATTATATTGTATATGTGAAATGTCATATGGGTACACTATACAAAACATGGACCTTATCTGGTAGTTCATATAGGTATTCACTAGGTGTCTTCTATGTATTAGCTATTTACTTATTTTATTAAATTTTATTTAAAATTAAATTATATACTTTATTTAAAATCATACTATTTAGTAATTTCTTGGATTGATTTTATGTAGATTAGGGTAAAAATAAATTAAATTATTAATCATATAATTGATTGGATTAATGTGTTCTCATTTTATCTGAATGAATAAAAAATTAAAATAAATTACATCCAGTTATTTTATATAGGTATTCGTTATTTTTTTGGATGATCATAAGATTATACCAGCTAGTTTATGTGTGTGGTATCTTTTAATTTAATTATTGAATTGTTTTTTTTTTGAAATTATTACTATTAAATGAAATTTTTCTCATGTGATTCATCCCAACCACCTTACTGTGTAAGGGTCATCGTGTACATAGTTTCTTTTATGTAATACAATATTTTAGTTCCCTTCACATGATTGTGTAGTACATTCATTGTAAGGATGAACCTAACATGATCATGGAGTCAGTTAATGATTGAATCATGTCGAAACCAGCCTAGGAGATACATAGGACATAGGTGGAATTTTGCAACTCAAAATAAGATTGGCTCAAGGAGTTTTTGCCCATTGCATTAAAGGTTTTTTTTCTTTCTGAATAATAAAAAACTGATATATAAAGATCATGATAATTCCAAAAATTTATTCCACTTACATGTGGTTATTTATTTTAGTTCATGGATTTTAATATATGATCACATAGATAAATGAATTAAAAAAAGCATGCACTGATGGAATAATTAATAAAAGATATATTCATAATTATTTTTTTCTAGATATAAGGTTGATATATTAATTAAAATATACATAATATTAACCTGAAAAGTAAAAATATATAATTAAAATTTTACTCATAATGAATAAAATCTCTCAATTACATATTAATTCAACAATCCTTCCACTACCTATGTCAATATTTACACATAGGTAAAGTGTTAGTTCATTCCATTGTCAATGGAACATTTAATTATAATAATGTCTAAACAAATATGGTAGGTTGAATTTACCAGTCATGATTTTTATTTAAATATATTTTTATATTTAATGAAAATTTGGAGGCATGTATTGTATAATTTCATGTAAGGATTTCAGGATTGGGGAATCCACTTAATAGATCAAGGAGAAATAATCTCACAGTTGGAAGACTTCCTACCTAAATAACTTCCTATAATTTACATGAACTTTTTTTGGTGTATAAGAAGAGAAATATAGATCATTTTCACTATAATGATATCATTATGGGAGATTCCAAGTGTAATGGTGAGTGGAGTTGGGACTGGATAAAATTGTGGGAGATTAATAATCAACATAAAATCATTATATCTCACATAATTTGTAATCATGAAAATTAATAATAATATACTTTTATATCGTCATAGTAAAATTTAAATTTCATCAACCAAAATATCCCTATAGTAAAAAATATATAAATAAAACCTCTTATCTTGTATTAATGATAATGAATGTTAAATGTGGTTAGGCATTATATCACACCTTGAATGGAATATTTACTTACTAGAATCCCAAATCCCCGATTTGATTAATATAGAGGTTAGTGATGAGATGTTTGTTGTCTATGAAAAACACATGAATGATGTGTTATATATTCAGTGTTTCATTATTTTATCCATTTTTAGTGAACTCAGGAAGCTTGATGAAAAAATGGGTATTTGTATCATACTGAAGCATCTTCATGATATTTATCCAGAGAGAGATATATAAGAATGGTTTGAGATCTCCAAGGAACTCGTCATTAGAAAAAGTGGAGAATGTGAGACTTTTATAAATCACATGGTTAAACTCATTTGGTAAATTGTCTATCTAGACATTCTAGGGTTTAATCTACCAATTTTTTTGGTTTGATCTCATTATTTATTCACATCCTTAGGTTTTTTGGAATAACAACATGAATAACTTTGATAATTCTTTCCAGATATCCATACATTATTTTACCTTGTTAAAAAGGTCATAAATCACAAATTTTCTTTTTTTCTTATAGTCAACAAGAGGAAGAGTGACTAAATATACGAACTGCTGACACCATGTCCAAGAATTATTCAAATTTTCATTTCATGAGATGGAAGATCATAAGGAAAGAAAGGGAACATGATATTGTTTGATTCTCCTATAGAAATAAGGGCTACTAGAAGAATACATGCACCACAATATTAATGTAAGGGGAAGATTTGTTTGTTTTCATTATTGGTTGAATATATAAATTTCTAAAAATTTGTATTAGACACAACATGTCAACCTCACATTTATATACAATTATAGAAACCATGTATGTACAAAATAATTTCTAGAGTTTAGGTGTATCTATGAGATACGAATAGATCCAAGCTCACCGTAATATGTGTTAGAAACTACGAATTCTCATTTCCAACTCGGGTTATCTTCATTTAAATTAATTTTTATTATGTGTCTTCAATTACCAATAAAATTATTTTTCTACCCAGTCTTGATTGAAAATGATATTTTTTCAAATATGGGAATAAATATTTATTATTTTATAAAGATAACAAATGTTATGTTAAATCACAACAAAATTATATTCTTTAGGTGCTGGATTATATAAAATAGGTAATAGAAATAAATAAAAAATCTATTTCACATGAATCATATAACACCAATTTATTTCATCATCGGTTAGATCATATAAATGGAAAATGATTGAATAAATTTATAACAACCACTAGCTCACTAGTATATAATAATATGATTTTTTTCTCTATTGTCTGTTCGGGGAGTTCCTAGGAACTGGTAGCTAGAAATCACAAATTTTAGATGTCAATATGGTGTGTATGTTCTGCACATGGTTATCAATAACCATGTTCCGATCCATGGATAATGTAGGTGGAACCTTCCAATACTGTTTGGAAGGACTATTATAAGGTTAGCAAAATCATGTGATGGTCTCCTAGAAACCACGTGACAATATTTGAAATGGATGGGTGATCTACATGGTTGTCACATGGTTTGGTTGTGTTATTAAACTATGTGGTTCTTCCTATGCACTTAAAAGTGTGCGGTTTATTTTTATCCCCCATTGATTTTAACCCTATTCTCCCCTTCATTCTCCAAATTTGTATGAGTTAGCCCCACCTTGGTCGAGAACTTCTTATTCAATTCTTCTATGGGTGATTCTCTTTGTTCTTTGTGGATACTCCAAGGTAAGCCTTCATTTAAATTGCATTTCTTCTCTCATACTCCTCTAAAATCTTTTTCTCCATTATTATTTGGATTTTATAACCCTAGGTGACCAAGGGGTATAATCTAATGGTTATAGGTGATATCCTGATGAAATTTATTTATCATCGAGGTTTATAGTGACCCCTTATACTTTTTTCTAGAGTTTTCGGAAAATTGACATAATCTTATCCCCGATTTCAAGGTATGTTTCACAACATAATGAAATATTCAAATGAAATACTATAAATTCATATTTTTTCTTGGGTGAAATTTTATAAATTGTGTTTTTTGACTTATTTTGTGATTTGGTATGGTAATTTTATGTGTCTTATGGTGTTTCTTGTTTTAAATGATTTGTTCATGTTTCTTTTCTAATAAAACGAGTTTTATGTGAAAATGTGTTTGATGGTATGTTATAAAGTGAGTTTTATTCCAAAGATATTTCAAATTATTTTTTTAAATTAGTTTTCCCTTTCTAGATTAGATTTTGATACTATGTAGGATTTGAGAATTTGATTGTATTTTTTTGTATTTGGTTGTGGATTGATTGTGTACTGCACATGGGTGACCTTAGGTTTATGGGTGAGTGGATGAATGTTGATCTAGATTTAGGAATGATACTATCAAGTGGTCATTTCTAGTTGGATTGAGTGTCCAAGTTGCTTTATTTGTTTTTGGATCACATAAATTGTCTTGTGTTCCATGAGTTAGTTTAGTTCATTTAGAACCTATAGGTTAGAGCTTACATATGATTCTTGTGTTGTATTTATGATGTCTAAGGATTTATTATTTTTTGATATTTTATATTTTTTATTCCACAATTCAGTTTTTTTGAAGTTATACATTTCATTTTACCCTTTATTGATTTAATTATTTTATGTTTCCATGCTCATTTTATTATGGATCTTCGATTGTTTTAATAACAAAAAAAAGTATTGATAAAACTATTTTAAAATGGAACATGGTTTTTAATTTTAATTTTCACAATTTTTATAATAATTTTTAGGGATAAATTTATTATGTAAATTTATAGGGGTGTCCTATTGGGCCTTTCCTTACACCATGAATATGTCTTTATCTATATGTAAGCTTGTTTTATAGGTTACAAGTTTAGTAAAGAGTTCCATGGGTATGGTGAGTCCTCTTGATTTTTTTCATCCTTCAGGAGTGTATTTCTGGGCCAGACTAATTTTCAAAAGTATTTTGGTTTCGTGTGAAACACTTTGAGATTCTTCATGAATTTATGCAATTAGTATCAAACTTATTAGGCTCAACTATATTTCGGTTGTATTCTATTTGGGATTTAGTTTATTTATTTATTTAATATTTGTGTGATGATGTGTAAGGATAATTATTTTGTTTTTTATTATGAGGGTATGTCTCTAAGTTATATCTTATTATTATATCTATACTCTATTTGTTTTTTACATATTTTAAAACCTTTTATTTTAGGTCATGGTCTTTCAATTTAGATATGGGCCATACTATATTTTTATTAGAATCTATGTGATGTGATTGTTGGTTTCCAATGATGGAACCATTTTAAGATGGTTATATTTTGATACATCTATTATTGAATCCTTCCAAGGGTGATTATGAATGTTCCTCGATCCCTATGGTGGGTTAGGATAGGTGACATGGCATGTCAACCTAGTCCAGTTCAATACAAAATAATATTAAGGACCCGCCTTTTTATTTGGGGTGCATAATTTTATAAAGTAGAATACGATTATCAGATATCAAGAGGTAGATCCTGAGTGGGTGTTTGTACGCCACATCCCATGATGAGACTTAAGATACGTGGGGAAGTTTGGATTTGAGTATTGATTTTGAGTTATAATTTTTATTATTTCTCGTGTTTCTTTATCCATGGTAATGATTTTTAGATCCTTAGTTGTGTTTCATGAGTCATTTTGATAGTTTTTCCATGTTATTGGGTTCAAGTGGGGATGGAACCAATGTTACATGTTTATCTCACATTGTTCAGAAAACCTCAAGGAACCCATGCAGGTGGCACTAAAACCATTCTAATGGGTTTTCATGGTTGGATAATGGTCTTCCAAACCATGTGGCCAAATAATTATTTCTCTACAAAAACTCTAAAATGATTTATTTTTCTTCCTTCTCTTACAAGTGAAATGATAATGATGTTTACCATTGAAATGATGTTGGTTTTGGGAGTTGTTATAGTGTAATTCATGGAATTATTATTTTTGATGGTAATGTTTTTTAAAATACTGAGGATTTTAACTTGTTATGTTAGGTGGATTATATTTATTTTTTTATTATGAGATGTGATTTCTTTTTTTATTACCATAAAGATTTAATGAAATTTTATGTTTTGGAATGTTTATTATAAAAGGGTTCAACCTTAAAAAATTAAATTTTCAAGAGACCTATGAAATGATTATTGACCAACAGTTATATTTTTAAATGATGAGTATATTACAAAATTATATTTTATGATTTAATTGTGATTTCAAATGTGGATGAGTATTTTTAATGTTATACTTAGAGTGTTTTTTGGGAAAAAGTTTTCTAGGATGGTTCAATTTCAAATTAGGTCTTATACCTTATTCTCAGATGATTTTTAACATCCATAAAATGTTTTGGCCTGAAATAAATGTTTTCAAGTGCTATTTTATGATTTTTTTTGGTTTTAGTGTGTTTTTCTTATTCTCATGAAACTTTAATAAAATTCATTGACCTAATATGTTTTTTGAAAATTATGAATACTTTCATGAGATAATAGTAGATATTATGAGATTTTTATATGGGGGAAAATGTTTTCAATGCTAAATTTCTTTAGGGTTTGATTATATAAAAAAATGACTTTTGGGAAGATTAATCTTGTGAAAAGTTTTATGTTATGAATTTAATAATGCTTTTCAATTTTAATGGTTTTTTGAAGTGAAATATTATTTCTAAATTTTATCTCATTTTATTATCAAGTAACGGGTTTTCTATCAAATTCATAAGTTATTTTTAAATCAATGGTAAATTTAGTTAAAAATATTGGGTTATGTAAATGAGATTAATTTATTGAATTTGTTTTGAAGTGGAATGTTTTAAAAATGAAAAATTGTGTATTAAGGGTATGATTTTAAGTAGGATAGGGTGTATTCTTTTGACTAATTGTTTTTTAAAGGTTTTTTTGCTATATTGTTTACCTTGGTGATTTATAATTTTGATTTATTATTTGGGTCATGATTAAAGTATTATATTTGGGTTGTATGAACTAAATTGGTTGAATTTTTGTTTTATTTTATTTTATTGCTACCAATATAAATTTCTTAATAAAGGGTAAGGAGTTAGTTCATAAGAAGGAACTTCTATGTGAATCATTGGTTTACATAGGGTTAGTCCTTTGTTTTTTAAATTTAACTAAATAAATAATTTAGTAGTGTAGTATGATCCCTTGGGCTATTAAGCTTTATCTATTGATTTCTGAATAATGATTATTTTCAGTACAATAATGATGATAGTTGGATTTAAGTGTTAAAGTGGTCATGGGGGATGAGGGAATTGGTAATCACCCAAAAATACTATAAGATTCAATATTGAGAATTTTTATGTGTTTATATGATAATCAGAGATGAATGTGGTGGAATGTCACATTCCCTACTCACTTACACCATAGCATGTCCTGAAATTTATTTGGATGTGGTTTAATTAATGGTGATGATTTGGTGGTGAAACCTAGATATTTTAAACCCTCATCATGGTGTGTATGTGGTAGAGGTATGTGATAGGTGTCTCTTAGAATTGATTTTCTTTAACTATGGGTAAATAACAGTTTATGGTTGTTGATTGTGATGTTATTTATTAAACCTTGGGTCTTTGGTGTCTAGACCTAGAAAACCATCTAGGGGATTTTTTTGGAATTTCCAAAATTATGGGTTTGAATTGTTCAAGTGGTGGTAGTTTGTGAATCGGGTGTGTTATTTATGGTGTGAAATAATGCAAATCCATTATTTCCATATACAAATTTATTTTTCAGTTTGAATATTTTATTCCACAATTATAGTAGAATACTAAATGGTAGATATAACTTAGTTGATTTACATTAACATATATCGGTGTAATCTTCATTTAAAAGGCTTGTACATTCAATTCATTAAGGATATAGACTATAAGGTGGATGGGCATGCCTCTTCCTAATTGGGACTGGTGTTCTTTTTCTAATGGATATTTACACTATATAATCCAAAAAAAATCTATTTGAACACAATTCGAGCATTTATTGTTTGTTTTGGTGGTTTATGAGAAATGTATATGTTTTTGGGGTTGAAAACATTCAATAATAGTTATTGAAACTCAATTTATGTGACTATATTGGGAAATTTTTGGATAGTCATTTCAATATTTTAGAAAAGATCAATTTGGGTAAACACTCTTGGTTATGACTTAGTGTCATTCTAGAGATGATTTGTCAACCTTAGTTGATTTAGGAGGATGGGATGTCATCTAAGACCGTCAAAATCCTTCCTACCACTTATCATTATTCTTATAAGGATATATTAACTGATGATTGGGTACCCATATTAATAATATCTTCAATTGGGACTTTTTCATTCCGATTATTTAGGTTTCTTGATGTTGGGTTTTGGAAATCCTTCGATTCGAGTAGTTACATGGCATTTGGAATCTAATATCGCTGTTTTGGATAGTTTTATTATGTTTTGGTTAATTTTTAATATAAATTGAAGGTGTTTGGGCTCAACCTCCATGTTTTATAGTGGTGAGGCCAATATTTCCTTGAGTTTTTGTATGTGGCATACCTTAGTGAAAGAAAGATGTGGAACTACCTTCTTACAGATGGGAAACATTTAAGGTATTTTAAGAGTAAAAACAATAAATGGTGGGGTGTATTTTCACACATTTTGGGTAACTGGTACAATTAGTTGACTTTTATTTATTATTTTCACTATTGTTTGAGTTCATGGGAGTTAATGGTAAAAAACAATTTTTATGAAGGAAGAATGCACACGGTTAGTGCGTGGATAGTTATAATCATGCACCATTGTGTGTCGAAGGGGTGGAGCAATGTATTTCGCACTGTTTGGAAAACCATGTAATATTTTTGTGAGAGGGAGGGGTGATCTGAATGGTTGTTTTAGTATCCCATGATTTTAAAATAAAGACAATGTTAGAAAGCATACATGATAAACAACACTTAACTAAAACAAACCTTGAAATATTATTATTATTTAAATATGAACATTATAACATAGACATGGAATTGGAAAGTATAATTAGGAACAACCAAATTATGGAACACATAAAAATTTCTAACTCAAGATAAATTTATTGAATAATTATAAGGAAATAAGAACTCGTTTTTTATTAAAACCATTTTACTCTCCAAAAATGGTTTTTATTACATTTCATGAGAAGTAAAATATATTTATTTTATTGAAATTTTAGATATATCATTTTATAAAAATGATATAAATTTTGAAATAATTATATCAAAATTTTATTTGGGTGAAATTTATCTATTTTTTTAATATATAGATTAATTGGTGAATAGTAAAAATTAATTTTTTTTAAAACTATAATTTTCATTTCAATAAAAATTATCATTATAATTTTATATTTATCTCTGAGTAATATAGTTATTTTTTAATTAGATATCATATAATTAAAATCTTTTGAATCATCACTATACCTATTTTTTGTATAATTAATTATTTGGGCTTAAAACACATTTTTTTCTACAAATTTGCTTTTGATTTCTTTTATATAGTTTAATTTTATGTTAAATTCATCTCTTTATGTGTTTTGGTTATTTAAAAATGGATTTATTATTTGGTATTTTTGTGCCCAATTTTATTTAAATAGGTGGCTTTTATTTTTGATCAATATGAATAATAACCTTCATAATTTTTGTTACCACGTTAAAGGGTAAATTGGGTAATTATGGTTAAAAATAAAATTATTAGGACTAAATAATGACTATTAAAAATAACTTAATTTTAATGTATGAGTATGTCTCATAAATAGTCATCAAAATTTTCAATATATAAATTTTTTCCATTTGGATGTGATTATATCTTCTATAATATTTTATAAAGAGAAGTAAAAATATTACTCTCTAGTTTTTAATAACTATAGTATTTTTAACATTGGTATAACCAAAGGATATATTCAGTTAAAAATATTATTTGTAAATATAAATTGTTTTTATTTAACATGGTAATTCATTTTTAACTTTTAGTGAAGAAATAATTTCCATAAATGATTTCACAATGATAATGAAATAATTATTAAATACAGGGAAAACAATGATATTACAAATATTAAAATTATAATAATTTAATGAATTAATATGGGAAATGAATTTTATAGATAAAAAATAAATACTTTTGAGGTTTGATATATTTTATAATAATTTTTTTTCTTGATTTCATAAAATTCAAATTTAATGAATAGTTTGAAAATTGACGTTAATGATATTTTATAATAAATAATATTTAATTAAATGATTTTAAATTCATAAAAATTATATATTCATCTAAATTAATGGGATATGATTAATTACATCATCCATGGTACACTTATGAGTATTTTTTCATTTTATTGTAAAAATATTAACCATTAATGGGTAGAGATCATTAATTTTATGATAATTTTTAAAAGGGTTAACGAAGGGTTAAAACAAAAAGAAAAAGGGATCAAATGTGATCTAAACATAACAAGATTTTATTGGGTGATATTATTTTTACACATCTTAATAGTATATCATAACATTATCATTTTGAATCCATTAATACATTAAAATTAATTTATATTAATTTAATATGTTATGATATCCCAATAGTTTCCTTCCCCTATGATTAAAGAGAACATCTTATTCTCATTCCTTCACACTAAAAAAGATTTTTTACACAATAACTAACCAAGTACCTTAAAATAATCCTTCCAAAAATTATTTAGCAATTGTTTTTGGAATTATACCTATCTTAGAGGCATTAATGTGTTAAGTAAAGAATATTTTCGAAAGACTACTTATAGTTTCAACCACATATTTTAGTATTATTTCATCTTGATAATCGTAAAAAATATTTTTCAACCAAATAAAATAATAAAACCAATATCCTACATATATTGAGATGTTATTATATTAATTTAATAACCTATATCCATCTCATATTCCATCAAATGCGAAATGAATCCATCATTTGTAAGTACGGAAGAATACCACATCATGAACGGATTTAATTTTATCCAATCACATTTTATCATGGATTTTTATAATGTGAAATTTATGTTTTATATATTATATTTATGAAAATTTTTAGTTCTATAATGATAATATAACAAAAAATTTCTTACCATTCCATACATGAGAAAATGAAAACAGTGTTTGTGCTTACATGGGGACTTCCACCTCCATGAAGCGACGTAATTCATTTTTCATCACAACAAAACATGGATTATAAATATAAGAATATTTAAATAAATAATTTAATGTTTATTATATTATTATAATTCTATAAATATAAAATTATTCCTACCATATTTACAAAATGACTATTGAAAAATGTAAACATCACTCATGTGTACGTATGGCCTACCGTATCCATGAATATAACATAGTTTATTTTTCATAATAATATTACATTATTGGTTTTAAAATTATAATTAATATCTAAAAATAATAACTATTAAAGGATTATTATTCTGCTGATGATTAAAAAATGTCATATTTGACCACATTCAAGTTTCAGAAGTCATTTTGGACTTATGAAATGAATATCGTCAAAACACCCATACTGAATTTAAATGATTGAATAATTAAAAAAATAATAGTAAGAGATATAATAAAAGGAATAATAAAAAATAAAAATATACATTATAATGTAAATAATCAACCAATGTTTATTATTCATTAACAAAAATAATGCATATGATGAGTCAGGCACAAGGTAAAAGTCTTTATTTTAAAATATTCTTTTATTTTTTACCTTAAAAATATTTTTATTCCATGTGCATATTTCCAATATTATGATATGGATGTATTTATATAGAAATAAGTTAATTATAAAGTACATTTTATGTTTCTTTTGAATTTATTACAATCATTTTAAAAAATAATCCTTTTATGGAATGTTTTTAGTTTCTTCACAAAAGAAAAATGTAATGTTCTATTTTAACATATATTGTGAGAACAACTTTTACCAAAGATATAACCATTATTTTATGTTTAGATTCTTTTATAATATTCAATATTTTATTCAACAAAAAATCCACATTCCCTTTGTTCTAGGAATTTTATTTTTAAAAATAGGCTTTAAATGTAAATGGTATATAAATACTTGGAAATGTTTTCTAATTGATGAAAAGAATATTATTTAGAGTGAAATATTTTTTATATTATGAATATGTAAGGGTCCTTAGAAATCATTTTCTTCGTGGTTCCTTTATACGAAAAGAATGTGTGAGCTTGTTATAACTCTAAAATTTATTATGTAAATAGATAGATTCATCCAACTATGTTTCTCCTAATAGATAATGGGAATATACATTAATGGTGATTCCAAATATAGGATAGAGTTAACTGATTAGGTTTCTCCTAATAGATTATTGGAATATACAATGATGGTTATTTCATGAGTTATTCTGATGGTAACTCCATGTGTAACTGTTAGTATTACTCTATTTATAAGAGTGATATAAAAAGGATGCCCCATGTTTCCTACATGTTTAAACTATTCTTATTAGGGGTTTTAAAAGATTTATTTGTTTAAAATGTGTTCTTTTCATATGGAAATAATTTATTCTATAAGATCAATTAATAATGTGATAAAGGTAAATATTTAATGGGATTTTATGTTTTTCAAAAAACTATTGGATTTAATTCCTTTTTTTTCTATTACTATTATTTATATCCTTATCAAACATTTTAAAATCTTTTCCATAGGATTTAAGGATGGGTAAGGTAAAAATAATAATTTGGAATTCATCAAGATTTTTCATGAAAGAAAATTTTGATTCATTTTAAAAGTGTTATATTATGGTAAAAATTGACACTATTTAAAATTGTCCATTTCAAAATATGTAAGTTAATTATGTAATATTTATGACCTCACTCTATAAAAATATATATTTAAAATATCTCTAGGAATAAAAAAATGTGAAGTATATTTTAAATTCACTAGAATATGTAATGTTAGAGGCTGGATCCTTACAGCTAGTATCAGAATGAGGTTTATATCTCTTGAGAGGTTAATATATTATTTGGACATAGATTAAATGTCCTATATAACAACAAAGGATAGTATGTTAGAGAGAATTACAATAATTTTGGATAAATATAAAGGATATGAGATACCATAGTTAAGAGTATCTTAGTTTTTATCATACTAATAATATGATTTTTTAAAATATAATTAATATTGTTATACTAAATGTTTTGGTTTAGTAAATGGATGGATCGAGTAGGAACCAAAGTAACAATGGATGTGAAGGAGAATGTGGTGGTTTTATCAATGAGATAAAAATTAAATGGGAGATGTGGTGAAAAATATTGTGGTTATTCTTAACAAACAAACACAATTTATAATTAACAACATGAACATTGGTGAGTTTCCCAACTCAAAAAATAATAGAGAAATGAATATACATGGATTTTCAGTTGAAAAGTTAATAAATGTAGAAATATTCGATGACCTATGTGTTAATAATGTGGGAACCCAATTTCTTACCTTAATTCCCAAAGTGGTTAATGCTTCTGAAATACATCTCTTTTGTCCTATTTCTCTTATCAGTTATCTTTATAAAATCATCACTAAGATTCTAGCAAATAGGCTTTCACCCCTGTGCAAAAAATTATTTCTTGGAACCAATTTGGGTTTATTAAGGGATGATCCGTCCTAGATTACATTTTCCTAGCCTCAGAATACCCCAACTCTCTTAATAAGGTTTCTAAAGAAGGAAGTATTGCTCTCAAACATTACATTCAGAATGCTTTCTATATAATATATTGGATCTTTACTTATAATGTTATCTAGGGATTTGGTGTCAATGAAATTTTTATAAGTAGGATCCGCACTATTTTTAAATCAGCCTCTATATTCATCCTTGTTAATGTATCCCCTATGGGTTATTTCAAATGCACAAAAGGTGATAGGAAAGAAAATACCCTATCCGCAATTCTTTTGGCTATTGCTGAGGACTACCTTAGTAGATTCCTCACTCACCTGGTTGAACAAAAAAACTTAAACCCATTAAGGCGGCCAAAATCCCAAATGTCCTGACTTACCTTTTATATGCTGATGACATCATTCCTTTCCTTAATGGAGGTAAAAAGAATATTCTAAACATAAAAAATGCCTTAGCTCACTATAAAGATATTTCTTGTTGAGATATCATCTATAATAAATCTGTTGTTTTCTTTGCTAAGAATTTCTCTCTCATGCGTAAAAGTACCATCACTATATGTTTAGGCAGTAATGAGGGTTTAATCCCTTTTACTTATCGGGGAGTTCCCATCTTCCTGGGAAGGACTAGATCCATCTTCTTCAATTCTATTTTCAATCATGTTACCAAATAAATGTCCACCTAGATAGGTAAATCCCTCTCCATAGTAAGCATGATTTCCCTCATGAAGTACACCATTGTCCCCCAAATGGATTATTCTATGATGGTTTATAAATGGCCTATCAATCTTCTTAAAAAGATTAATGTTTATATAAAAAAATTTCTATACTTGTAGTATTCTAGAGAGGAAACCTTTTACCATCCCCTGGTCCACATGTTGTAAACACCTTGAGTAGGGTGGTCTTGGAATTAAAAATCCCAAACACTTCAATGAGGCCCTTCAATCCAAGATAACAAGGCATCTAATCAACAAATACTCAGAATCTATAGAGTTTCTTATAAAAAAAATCCCTTTTGAGATTGGAAAAATAGAATGTAAAACATTTTAACTCTTCGATCTGGCCTTCCATCAAAATCTTCTTTGCCAATATTATGATCAATACTTGATGGATGGTTCTCATGGATTATTCCATGCAATTTTTGATTGAAAATTGGACTGGAACCCCCCTTATATCCATGATGTCGACCAATTCCCCTCATAAGAATCCCAACGACACTATAAAGGAGGTTCTCCATTCCCGCCATCATAATATGCTGGATAACATCATGCATGTGGTTGACAATTACACTTTCTCTATCTTTGATGACTTCCTAGTATGAGAGCCTGTCCACAATGGTGTTCTTCACTATAAGTGCTTTTTGAATCGCAACTTCTCAACTTCTGATTTTAGTATTCATTGGTTAATGCATTTTGATAAGCACTGGATTAAGCCCTCTAGGCTCAACATTGTTTGGTGCATTGCACACAATAGTCATCCTACTGAGGTATGTCTCTAGATATTTAGTATCCAACTCTACTCCAAATTTAATTTTTGCCATCAATACAGAAAATACATGAACCATTTATTTTTTTCTTATGCCATGGCTTCCGCCCTATGGAATTTTATCACTGACATTTTTTATTGTAGATGGGTTTTTTCTAACTCTATATGTGTGCAGCTAAAATGTTGTGTGGAGCTTACCACTTTTTATAAAATCATGAAACTTGTACTGGATGTTGTGGACAAGATCTTCCTTGTCATCTGGTATGATTGAAACTCCATTATTCACAAAATAATCCACATTCAGGCTTAATGCATGTCGTGTGAGAATTCTCATTTCCATTAAGGATGCTGCCTCACTACAAAAAGCTCATTGTGACAACTTGGTTGGAGACTTTTTGATTCTTCCTCGGCTATGGATTGAGGGTATCTTTAGACAACTGAGACACACTTTGGATGTGTTCTGGAAAGACCCATTGCCGGGGTGGATCAAGATCAACGCTGATAGAGCCTTTAATGGGAATTCGGGACAGGGTGGATGTGGAGAAATTTTCAGAGATTGCCTTGGACATTGTCATGGTTGTTTCTACGGCGGTTCCAGGATTGCCCCTTCTCTTGAAGCTGAGATGGAGGTTTTGATTCATGATGTCGGTTTTTCTAAACAAAAGCTATGGAACAAAATCTGGATTGAAAGTGATTCGACCCCCATTGTCCAAGCTATATGGAGTAGTGTTGTTCACCTTTCCTGGTCTCTCACTACCCTATGGATGAATTGCATATCTTCGCTCCTGGACATCAATTATATCGCCACTCATGCCTATCTCAAATCAAACATGGTTGTTGATGGTTTGTCCAAAAAAGGGATCGACCAGAGCATTACTTAGTGAGATGAGTTTTCAGATGGTCTCCTTCACATTTATGAAAAATATTGTAGTTAGATTCCCTTTTTCATACTTTTGTAGCATCTTTCCTCTTTTTAATAATTTGGGTGTTGGTCTTTGACCAAGGATTTAACTTTAAAAAAAATAATGTGGTAATAATCACCTAGTAAAATGTATTAAAATAATGCTAATATGTTTATTATATAGAAAAGGAAGTCATAAAGTAATAATCTGTCAAGGAAACCAGAAGCATTCTATTTACAATGTGAAGAGGAATAAAGTTATTCACAAGGAATCCATTGACTTTTTTAAATGAAGTGATTATAGGAATTATGAAAATCAATATCCTATGGTGGAATCTCAGTAATGGGGTTAGTTGGACCATATATATGAATTTTTGGCAATGTCTAATTCCATTATAGTAGAAAATGAGGAAAATGTAATGACATAAGAAATGCATGGATTATATCATATCTTATGTTTTAATATTCTATAATATTACGATATGATTTATATTTTAGTTTATATAAATGATTTATTTTAGAATAATATTTTTAATAATGGTTAATAAATTTGGTGAATGATTACAGTTTCAACATATATGGATTCAAGGGTTTTTATGAAATAATATATTTAATGTTGAACATTAGATAAAGGGATTAAATTCACCCATATTGATTTTGTATGTGATAAGAATACTTTTGGATACCATTGTTGAGTTTTCGTAAATTTTATTTTTATATTTAACCCTAAAGTTTAACATGTGAAAAAATTATTTTATTAAAAAATATATTCACATTTTCTACACATGAGTTTAATGTTAAAGAAAACCTTTATGATTTATATGATGTTTGATTATTAAGAATATTTTTTAGGATGTTAATCATATTTTTTGGGAATTTTTAAGTCATAACATTGATATAGTTTTTAAAAAAGGTTGACTCATAAGCTGGGTAAAAACACATCACATCTAGTAAGGCAACAGGGCCTATGTCTACAATTGAAGGGAAATAAGGGTATGGATCCTACAACTGGAATATGTGATATCTTGGTTAGTATGAAATAATTTTTTAATTAAATAGTTGGACATGTAAATATTAAGTTGATTTTGGGAACATATGTTTTACCTTATAGATAACCATGTTAACAAAAATTGATTTTCTGATTAATGTTATTTCTGAATAAGTTCCATATTTTGTTAACCTTATTTGATTAATCTAAACCTAAAATTATGGGTTTTTATTTGAAGATTAAAGGATGAATTATATTTTGGACGCATATTTAATTTTAAGTTGTCTTTATGGTAATTCTGATCATTTATGGATTGATTAGAATATCTTGGTGATTATATTTCTATTTAATATACATTTTTTATGCGAAATTAAGTTTAATTCACCTGAATTGGAGAAAAAAATTATTTATATTTTAAGAATACATGATAAAATAATTCCAATATTTGGGTTTAAATCATGGTTGGAAATATTTTGATGAATTATATGGATAGTTATTTCTAGAATGATTTAGTTTAAACATTGGATATTATTGTTGACTTTTGTAGATTAATGTTGTATTTCTTAAAATAAAGGTTTATTTATTTTTTTAGTTATCTTATCTTGTTATAACAATTTTAGTTTTTCCTAATTTTTAGACACATTAGCTACTGATTTTTATCATTTTGTGGATAATGTGATCTTTTTGATGTCAAATTTAGTGTTTTGGGCATAAAAATATTATCTTGTATAGCACCCCAAGAATCCACAGTATGTTTCCCTTTAAATAATACAATATATTGTGTTGTACGCAACTTCAAGTTCTAACACACCGCGACGAATCAAACTAGCCTTTATGAATAGTAATACCCACATTTTAAAATTGTATAAATTTTATAATTCAAATTGGACTTCATTTTTGAATTTGGAATATAAAAATTAGCTTAGGGTAAATTTTTGTAACTTTTCTGATAAATTTCATATTTTGATGAATAGTAAAAAATACTAAATTTTAATTTAAAAAAACTTTTTGATTTAAAATAATATATAGTGTTAAATTATAAATTTTAATAGGTTTTACATATAATTATATTATATGTTTATAAATAAATATAATTTAGGTCATTGGATGTAATTTATCATTTAAACTGGACATAAACTACTGTCAATCTTTTGATAGTTATTATTTCTTAAAAAACACGTTTTTTTGTTTTAACAACAGGAATTAATCTTAAATTAATTTATCCTACTTATGTGTTATGAATTTTTAAAAATGGATTCCATATTTGGAATCAGGATGTCTAAATTTTTTTAAATAGGTTTTTTTAGACATTATGCATAATTACTTCTGTAAATATTTTATTTACCATGGTTAAAGGGGTAAATCCGGTAAATAAGGGTAAAGAATGATATTATAATAATATTAAATTACCCTAAAATGTGGCCAATCCCTATTTAAGAATACATATCTGACCATGGGAATCCTTGGGTCTATTTTGAGTTCACATGGAGCCTCTTGAGATTTATAATGACACTTTATAATAATTGATTTAAATTAAAGACAAAAATAACATAAAAATAAATATTTTAGTAGAACAATTTTTTACATGGGGTTATATAAGTCATATATTTGACTATGAATATTTATTTTAAAGGAAAAAAAATTTCATACATCATGGTATTTTTGTATAATTTTTAGACATCATATAAATAAAATTATTTTTCACACAATAATGATAATGTGTTTACCTCATTAATGAATAACTTAAAAATGAGATTATAAAAACTAAAAAAAAATAGAAAAAACTATCCAATTATTATTGTATGATTTTATTTCAAACATGAGTCTTATTATCTTCTACTGTAATGATTTTTGGACCTTTTTAAACCAAAAATCATTATATAATAAAATAATATTTTCAAACATCCCTAAAGAGGCCCTCCTCCCCCTTATAAAAAGCGCTCACCTCTAACCCCTTTCTCTCACCTCTAAAGCCACTTGGATCATACAAACTCTACCCAATTAATCTCCCTAAATACCTCTGTTTCTCCTAGGTTCCTTACCTTAGTCTTAAGTCACATCAAGGAAGCCTTTTAGTTCAAACCAAATGGAGTTATCCGATTTAAGGGCAACATATCCTCTTAAGTTATTTTCTTTTATTTTACTTCTACAACCCCCTAAACTCTATTTATTCGTTTTTTATAACAAAACCAATATCCTCAATATAATATGAAGTTTTTAGGATAATTATTTGAACTACACTTACATACACCTCCATCTAATTGGTATAGAACATAATGTTTCTGTGGATGGCGAACTACTGCCTCACGAAACGATGATTGTTCAATCTTATACTACCACCTCTTATGGTGGCCATTATGATGGCACTGTAATTATATATGATATTTATGATATTTATTTTATCTATAATTTTATTTAATTTTCTTTTATATAATACCTTTATTCTTTTCATGTTGTATATATACAATAATTTCATTTGAGGAAGTATGACTACCGCCCCCTCAAAGTGATATGGCTCATTCATACGATACAAGGAAAGTATAAGGATGGTGTTAATGAAAATATGTAACAAACATAAAATATTTTAATATATTTTAATAATAATATACCTATGTATCATTTGGTTTTCTTTCCTTTTAAAATAAAAAAAATGAAATGGAAGTAGTGTTCGTGCGTACGTACGGATTACCGTCTCCATGAACACGATGACATTCATTCCCCATCATTACCATTGAAGAAAAATTTTCATTTTATTATAGAAAATAATATTTAAGAACATAATATAATTCTGGATATGAGTCAAATATATCCTATCCATAACAAACATGACTTATATAACCAAACATATAAATTAAAACGAATCAGTTTACACCCGAAACAACGATACTACTAAAATATTTTTAACAAAGTAATATTATAAGATTATATTTGATATCTTATGTATGTATGTAGTTATTTTATAATTTAATTACAATTATTTTAATATTATATAGAAGGTTAACTTACCCTTGAAAAAATAAAAGTACAAGTTAAGGTTTAATAATACAGTCTCTTTACTTATCCGTGGTTGGTAATATGTAAGTATCTACTAGGACCTCTTTATCATCCAAATACATGTTTTCCTAAATATGTATTTCAAAACATTTTTAATATTTACTAGAATATGGGTTAAAGTAATTTATACCCTTATTTTTTCCTTATATTTTTTGAAAGGAATCTTTCCATCTTTTTCAAAACAAGGTACTTTATGACCTTTTCGACAAAATGAAGGTAAGAATGTATTTTTTAACTTATATGGCAGGTGCGGATATTTTTCACCATTATAACATCTTTGAAGCTTATATTACAAGATTATAATATTATTTTCAAAATAAATGTTTTCTTTTATAATTATGTGACTCTTAAATTATTTCAAAATAGAAAGAGATTTTTTCTCAAATAGTTTTTATTTCATTTATGTCAACTTCCTTTGATAACTTCTACACTTATTTGAAGTTGATTTATTATTATACAAATCATCCATATTTTATTTATGGATTTTTGATATGTTTGAATATAGATTTTTTATTTTTATACCATTCAAGTTTTATGGTTAAAGGATTGACATTTCATATTCTAGTTTTAATACGAATGTTTATATTATGTTTCAACATTTTCATATGAGGAACATATTGGACTTAGTAATTGATGGGTGGATCCTGATATAGCTCCATGGTTCATCAGTAGGTCTCATGAGATAATTAGACATAAAATTGTCTGAGGCCTATCCAATTTTTATATATGGTTTTTGGCCGAAACCTTAATAATTTTTAGACATCTTGGTTCAGGCCTTAAAAAACATTTTCAGACTGTCCTCCATTACACATTCCCTTTTTATGAAAATAATATTGATGGTTCATGTGGATATTAGACTAGTATAATAACCATGACTATGTTTTATTATGTCATTATTTACTCCACTCATATTCCTACCATAAAGTGTACAAATTTATTATTTGTAAAGGCATGTGTTTTTAATTATTCACCATGCCTAATGTTTATGTTATATTCTCTTGTATTTAATACTCTTACTGAGAATTTGAGATTACCCATTTCTTATGTTTCATTTTCCCTAAATATGAAGAAGTTAGTTATGAGTGACTTGTAGGCTTAATCTAAGAGGCTTGGCTGTTTCTAATGGAATAAATTAGTGTTGTATTTCTTTTCAAGTTCAAATGTTGGACTTATATATGTATCTTGTTTCCCATGATACTAAACTGATCAGTCTTTTGGTACATGATTCCTTGTATCATACCAATGTTATAAAATAATGCACTAAATCTGGGTAGCTGGGTTCAAGGCATTACATCTTGAATACTCAACATATGGAGAAATAGATATGATTGAGGTGTAAATTGATTAAGATTTGAAATTATACTTGGATATTAAGTATATATCGTTATATAATTATTATATGTGGTAACTTAATTACTCAATTTTGGGAAAAGGATCTAGAATCAAAAATGTTTTTGGTTTACTTTTCTTATCACGAAGTCAATATACTTTTAACCCATCACAAATTTATGGTTTTTGATGGTTAACATTCTCATGACAATGTTCTCTATCAATCTCTATTAATCCTTGGGTATATGTTTTCTCTTTTATTTACATATTTTCACTTCTAACTATTTTCATCCTATTTGAAAACCTAGTTATGTGTCATTCCAATTTACCTTTATAGTTTTCTTTCACCCTTTTTAATAGGATGTTTTATTTACCATTCTTATGATGTGGGATATCAAAAAATCCTTTTCAAATGTTAAACATTTTATTATAAATATAATGTTGAAATTTTAAGTATTTTTTTAATTAAATGAGGGATAATATAATATCATGATATTTTAAAAGAAAAACTATTTTTGATAGCGTATAATATACGCAACACCGAACATAAACATACCCCAAAATATTATTATTTAGATAGGACCATGATAACCTCACAATTTAATTGGTGAGTATAAATAAGAGAAAAATTAAGAAATACATATATTTTTTTACTCAATATTAATTTATTCATAAATTATTAATAAATAAGCAATCATGATTTTTTAAATCAATTTAATTCTTCAAAAACATGTTTTCTTCAAAAATGGTTTTTATGTATTTTCATGAGAAAATAAAATTAATTAATTTTTTGAAAATTCAGAAATTGTATTTTATATAAATGTTATAAGTCTTTAAAATATTCATATCAAAATTATCTTTGGGTGAATTTTTTTATTTTATAAAAAGATTGATTTCTCTGTAAATAAAGAAAAACCCCTATTTTTTGTAAAAATTATAATTTTTATTTCATTAAAAAATATTATTATGAATTACTTTTGATCTCAAAGTAATACAGTAATTTTTATATTGGATATCATCTAATTAAAATAATTTTTATCATTATTTTACCATATTTTCATATAAGTATATTTTTGGGCATAAGACACTTTTTTTAGAAAAAGTGTGTTTCATTGCTTTTTTATAATTTAATTTTATGTTAATTCAGAAACATATTTGTTTTTAATTTTTTAAAATGTATTTTATATTTTAAATAATTTATTATAAACATTTAAAATAGTTCCCATTTTTTGACATTATAAATTGTAACCTTAGTAATTTTTGTTACCAAGGAAATGAGTAAATTGTGGTATTAAGTTTAAAAATAAAATGATAAGTACGAATAATTTTTTTTACACATGGGATAATTTTATTTTATGATTATGCATCATCCATAATCAGTATCAATTAACATATCTATCCTTTTTTCGATTTTTATATGATTATATACATTATAATATATTATATAAAGAAAAGTAAAAAAATTCACACACTTGTTTTTAATAACTATAGTATTATATTCATGGGGATAACTAGAATATATTTATGGTTATAAATATTATTTTTAATTATAAATAATTTATATTCAGCATGGTAATTTATTTTTTATTTTTATTGAGGAAAAATTATCGTAAATTCTTACACAATGTTGATAGAGAAATTATTCAATTCATAGAAAAATAAAACAATTGGTATTAAAAATATTAAAAGTAGTATAATTTGAATGAATAAATGTGAGAAATAAATATTATACACAGTGATGAAATATTATTGCGGTTTTTATACATTTTATCCAAATAAATTGGTTATATTGATGTCATTAAAGTCAATGTAAATAAATAGTTCTAAAACAGACATTTATGATATTTTATAACAAATAATATCTTAATAAAGGATTTAAAATTCAAAAAAAATAGATTCGTCAACTTTAATTGTATATGGTTAATGATATCAGTCATGTTCAATATATGGGACTTTTTAAATTTTATAGTTACATTATTAACCATTAAATTGTTGAGAAATTTTATATTTTGATAATTCCCAAAAGGATAAACAAAGGGTAAAAACTAAAATATTTGGGTAAAAATGTGATCCAAAGTATTTGAAATTTTATTTTATGATATATTTTAAATTAGTAATAAAATTATATTATACTAATAATTATTTTAAACTATTTTGAAATCAAAATGAATTTATATTAATTCATTATTTTATGAAATTCTAAGAGTGTGCATCCCCTCTCTTATAAAAGGGAACTAATTATTCTCATTTATTCACACATAATAATAATTTTTATGGTCAATATCTAAATTTTTTTTTTCCTATATTCCCTAAAAAAATTATTTAGGAATTATTTTAGGTATAGTAGAAATATTAGAGGACTTAAGGTGTCAGGGAATGTATATTTACCAAAGAAGTGGTATGGATTAAATAAAATATTTTAGTTTTATTTCTTCTTCCACTAGCTTTAAATATTTTTAAACTTTGTTAAAATAATAAAAATATTATCATATATATATTTATATGTTGTTATTTAAATTTATTAACATATATATATATATATCCTATTACATAAAATTGGAAACCAACCCATAATTTGTGTGTATGATGTACTTCCACTAATATAATCTATGTAATCCATTTCCCATCACCGTATCTCATGGATGACTAAAATGATGGATTTATGAAATATATATTATTTTAATGAAATATTTATCATTATGTAAATATAATATAATACATATTTTATGAACGTTTCATACACTAGAAAAAGATAATGTCATTTATGCCTACATGTGGACTACCATCTCAAGGATGCGATATGATGTTATTTTCATCACCAAATCACATTGATAATATATAAATATAATAAGAGATAAAATATTATATTTACTATATAATTATCATTATCAAATGATAAATTGATACTTACCTTCTTTCTATAATTATTTTTGAAAAATTGAAACTTCTCTCAGGTATATGTACAACCTACCATCTCCTGGATTAAAACATTGTTCATTTTTTATAACCATCATTTATGAAATGTTTAAAATGTTTAAAATATTAAATTTATGTATAAAATTATAGTTATTTGATGATTATTATTCTTAATATTCTTGAATAATAATTTATTTGACCATATTCATCATACTGAATACATTTTGGACAAGTGAAATGAATATCATCAAAACATTCCATGTGAATTTAATTGATTTGATAATTAAATATATCATGGTAAGATAAACATTAAAAATAATAAAATAACAATGAAAAGTTTTATTAATAAAGTAAATAATAATCCAATGTTTATTATTCTAGAAGATAAAAAATGTATATGACAAGTCTGACTTAAGTTAAGAGACTTTCAGTTAAAAATATACTTTTAAAGCTCCCCTTAAAAATGTTTTCCTTCCATGTATGTAAATTAAAAATTATTTCAAGGATGTATTGATATTGATATATGTTATTTATAAAGGCCATTTTATTTATCATTTTAATTTATTTCAAAGGTTATTAAAACAATACTTTTAACACAATTTTCTCACTCTCTTTACAATAGAAAAAGTAATGTTCTATTTTAACATATATGGAGACAAAAAAATTTCCAACCTCCATAGGAATTATTTGAATTTTTATTATATTATATTCTTCCATTATTTATTTATATACAATACCTCCTTATATTTTTTCATGGAATTGTTTTAAATTGGTTTTAAAAAAGGACATATCAATATTTGAAAATGTTTTCTTATGGCTGAAAAGAATATTTTTAGGAGTGAAAGCTTTCATATATTTTTTATAGTCCATCACAATTTTTATATGTATTTTTTGTTCTATTATTAATCTATTATGGTAGAGAAATTAAATAAATTAGGAAAATATATGGAGTTAACTGATTAGGTTTCTCTTAAGATATTATTGGAATGTAATATGATGGTTATTCAAAATATGGTCTGGAGATAACCAATTAGGTTTATCCAAAAATATTATGGGAATATAATTTGATGAATATTCCAATTATAACTATAATGGTAATTGTATTTTTATCCATGGGGTTTAATCCATATATTATAGTAATATGAAAATGATGCACTAAGTTTCTTATATATTTGATCTAATCTTGCTTTAGGGTTCAAAAGATTACATTGAAAAAAAGTTTGTGTCTTTCATGTAGAAATTATTTATTTAGTAATCTAAATGAATAATGTGGTAAAAGTAACCTATTTATTTTTTTACATTCTTTCACTATAGTTAGAGATTTATTTCTTTTTATTTCCCTTACTGAGATTTTGGTGCTCATTTAAATTTCTAAAAAGTTTTTAATAGGGCTTAATAATGGGTAAGGGAAAAAAATAATTCAACATGTAATTAAAAAATATTTTTCATTATATAAATTTTTCTCCATTTCAAAAGTATTATATTATGGGAAAATTGATACAGATTAGAAGTGACCACCTTATAATATATTTTCATGTTATGTAGTAGTTTTGAAGTAACTTAATAAAACAAAAAAATAAAAGATATTTATAAATTTAAAAACTGAAATATAGATTATATACATTGGAATATGTAATGTTTATGGATGGATCCTTACTATTGGTTCATGGTTTGGCTAACTATGTGCCAGAACCTTGTGGTCTTTCATGTGAACTTTAATGTGTGGTTTTCCCTCTTATCCTCCATCGATTTTAAACATATTATATCTCCTTTTCTTCTAATTCACACAATAAAACCATTTTTGAATCGATATATTATTATTACTTAATTTTATTGTGTATTCCCACCCATATTGGTGGATTACTATAAGAAAATACTTAATTTTCTTGATATTCCTCCTCTCACCCTCTCTTTAAATCTTATTTTTTCATCTTCTTTGGGTTGTGGAGCACTAGGAGTCCATATGAATTAAACCTAGGGTTAGAGGTGATTTTCTAATGAAATTTATTTTCCTTATAGGTTTTATAGACACCACTAACTTGTTTCTTATGGTTTACAATGAAGTAAATGGGTTTTTTCTCTAATTCAGATATAGTTTTCTTTATTTAATTAGACCGTTTCATGGAATAACATTAGTTCATAGTTTTACTTTGTTTGAATTTGATAAATTGTGTTTTTCTAACATGTTGTGGGATTTTTTTGATTATTTGATTGTTTTCTAAGCACATGCGGTTTTAAATGGGTGTTCCAAATAGATATACTAATAAGTGAGTTTTGTGCTGTAAATTGCTTTGATGAAATGTTTCAATTGGATTTTGACTCTAGGGTAATTTAATAGGATGTTTTGAAAGTATTTTTCTCATAATTTATTGGTTATTGATATGGTTAATGATTTGACAATGTGATTATATGTGTATTGGTATTTTTTCATAGATCGGTTGTGGATAACACATGGGTGACCATAGCTTTGCGGGTTATGGGATTAGTGTTGCTCTATATTTAATCCTAATTCATGATCGGGAAAAATTATAGATTCCTCAAGAGTCCATTTGTTTCTTATTTATTTAGTATCACCTAAGAATAATAGTGTTCTATATGTGAGTCCTAGTGCCTTTGGAACCTATCATTAAGAGTTCCCTCATATTTCTTTTATAATGTTTGGGATAATACAAGGATGTTCATAAGTTGAGATTTGATACTTCTTGTTCGCCCATTCATTTGGTTTTATATTATTCTTGTCATTTATCCCTGTATCTATTTATTTATTTATGGTTTCCATTCTCATTTTATTATAGAACTGAGATTTTTTTAAAAGAAATGAAAATGATTGATAAATATATTTTAAAATGGAAAATTAAATTTCAATTATTTCATTCAAACACGGATTAATGGTTTCTTGGATAAAGATGTTATATATATTCATGATGGTATGCAATTGATATTTTTATCATACCTTGCCTTTTCATGTGGGCGTATGCAAACTTATTTTGTAGGATATAGGTTCAAAAAGTTGTTTCATGTGCATAGTGATTACCTTTGATGTTTCTCATACATTATGAGTGTATTTATTGTTGTTAATGATTATCACATAGTGGTTGGGATTGTGTGTAGCATTATGGGATTCATGGTGACATTGAGATATTGGTATCAGCCTTACTAGCTTCATCTATATTTCAGTTTTATTCCATTAAGGATATTATATTGTTTTTCTGTTATTATTTTTGGGATGATGTCTATTGGTTATTTTTTTCTGATTATTTTTTGATGTCTATGATTTATAGATTATTTCAATTTTTATATTATATTTTTATGATGTTTTTAAATTATTATTTGATGGTGTGAAAATAAAACATATGAATGAGTAATTATAAATTATTAGTGGAATAATTATGATTTGGTAATTCGATTTAGGGGTAAAATATTTTCCGAAATAGTTATATTTTGATACCCTGGTTCATCTCTCTATCATGAGGTGATCATAAATGTTTTACGAGCCTTATGGAAGGTCGGGTCATATAGTGACCCGGGCTTAACATACAAGGATATTACATCATTTTAGATCAATATTTAGTAAATTACTAAAATACATTCCATAGGACCATAATATTTTTGTTTCTTTGGAAACATGGAAATTAAATTTTCTATCATATTGAATGATCCTCAACATCTCCCATAAATATCTCCACCTATATTACATATACCTAAAACCTTTATTTATACCCTGGAGAAAGGAAACAGAAGAAATGGGTGAGCTCAGATTCTTAATAAAGGTAAATAAGGGAGACATGTAAGAATAAACATTAACTTGGTATTTTAATAACACATTATTAACATTAAGATATCATACCCTTTATATCAAAAGTCATAAACATGAGTTATGGTACAAATCATGGTGGTTCATAAGACATGAATCCTATGAAAATAAACATCATGAGCCCTGAAATCCTTACTAATGAATAAGACATAAGATTTTTGGCATATATATATATATATATGAATAGAATATTTTATGTTAGGGCTACCTACCATGATCTTTATAACATTTTAGGCTTGGTCTATGACCCATGTACCTACTTTGGGCTTGGGATTGAAACCTGTGTATCCAATTTATTTTAGGCTTGGGATACAACTAATGTAACTTCTTATTTTTAGGCTTTGGTTACATCCCATGTACCCTATTTCATTTAGGATTGGGCTACAACCCATGTACCTTATTATTTTTAGTCTTGGGAAACAACCCATGTACCATCTTTCATTAATTCTTGGGCTTCAACCTATACTCCCTCTTTATTTTCGAACATGGGCTAAAAACCATACACAATCATTCTTAATGTAATTTTTCTACAACCAGTATACCCTTTGAGCTCATATAAAACATATGATTACCTATTAATTAGAGGGAGATATAGGTCACACCCATCTCATTGTAAAATCATTCACACATGTTCCAGAAGATAAAAAAACATTCATCTTATCATAACCCATAAAATGATATTTGTCTTGTAAACATAACATAATAAAACTAAAATTAAATGGGTATCATTGTCATTTTGTCACATCATAACCTATGGAAAATATATATGTTTCACAACCATTTCATCAAAGAATAACCCGTTTAGGGGAAAGAGATTCCATAATCATATAACCCATGAAAGAGAAACAGGTTTCATAATGACCATGACATTCAGCATGACCCATTCCTAGAAAGGATATGAATTTAAAATTTAGATAATTTCCAAAAAGCGAATTAGTAACATAAATGGATGTCATATTATATAGAAAATAGTATTAAAATATCTTTCAAAGACGTTTCTTGATGAAAATTTCCTTTCTAATTTGAAAAAGTATTCTTAATTAATAAAACACATTAAAAATCATTTTCTCAAAACAAATACCATGAAAACATATTAAAAATACTTAGAACCATTTTGAAAACATTTTTACTTGAAAATTTCTTTTAAAAATATTTCATAAATATTATCCTTTTAAAAAAGAAAAGTAATCTTCAAAGGAATGATGGTGGGTAAATCTGTACATGTCGTATGAAGTAAAAAAGAATATTCCTTTTTCACAGTAAAAAGGTTAGAAAGAATGCTTTTTTTGTAATTAGATAAGATGATAACATTGTATATATTGGTAAAAGGGTTAAAAATGTCTTTTAAATCATTTAGGATAATTGTATAATATTCTTGGTCACCCTTTTTTAGAAAACAAAAAATTATGATCGAAGAAATGGTTAAGTCAGGATTTCCTAAAAACACATTCTTAACTATATAAGGTACCAAATAGTAGAATATGGTACTAATAAATGAGTATATATTTAAATAACATAGTATAATAAAACTCATGAATATTACTGAGATATGTATAATAATATTTCAATAAGGTAATCAATAACATAAACAATCATAAAAAGAGATGATATTCTCACAATAAACTCTTATAACTTGGTAATTTTGGATCATACTCTCCATGTAAAAAATGAAATTATATGATGCATAAAATAACATGAAAATAATTAAATTCATGATATAACATAAAAAATTTAAGTATATACACTTCGAAGAATATTTTAGGTGCATTAAAAATTAATCTCAAAGAATGAAAATTGAGAAAAAACTATTTTATCGATTTTGTATATTTTAAAAGATAAAACACATGGAAGAAAGATCATAAAATAGGAATTTGAATATCCAAAATATTATTTAAAATATAAATATAATAATATCATGGGCATTTTATACACCAAATAAAAGGAATTAGTGGCAAACCTAGATTGTATCTCACAAAAATTAGAAGTGAGATGAAATCCCCTTACCATGTGTCTTCCCTCTCTCAGTACTTATACAAGATTCATGTATAATAAATATAATTTTATTATAAATATTTCACAGAATCATATTCTTATACATAACAATATATATGGATTTATTATGACCTTATATTACCTTCTTGTTAATGATCCTATGTTAAAATTTCACTTCGAGTCATATTCGCTTTGTTCTTCGCATGTGTCTTAATTTGTTATATCATTGATCCTAAAATGTATATAATGATTCATGAATTTATTTCACATTATAAATATAGTCTATATATATTATATTCATATTATAATAATTTATATCATGTTGAATTACGAATTTAAATACACCACTCATGGATACGGTAAGTCGTACGTACACATGAATGATGTTTCTATTTTTATTGTCGTGTTGAATGAAAGTAGGTAAATGACATATATATATGTATCATTATATATATCATTATCATAGTGGAATTAATATATAATATATATCATATAATATCATTAAACCCATCCTTAATACATTCCATGTGGTGTGTGAATGAATTGAATCGCTTTCAAGGGGCGGTAATCCACGCTTCCTCAAATGAGATTATCGTATTGACACTAAATGGAAGGTGAAAAAATGTGTGTTGTAAAAGGAATATAGAAATTTAAATTCATATTTAATATAATAATTTACATATATAAATAATGTGTACATCACAATGTCAACAATGATTGGTGGTAAAGGAGAAATGAACAATTATAATTTTTTGAGTTCTTAGTTCGTTGAACACATAAACAGTATGGTCAACATCCATTAGGTGGAGGTGAATGTAATTTTAGGTCATAACCATTGCCAAAAGAAATACTAATATATTTAATATACATTTTTCATCAAACAATAAGGTAATGAAGAGATTTTATAATGTGGAGTTGAAAAATAATGGAAAGGAGCTTGTGAGAAGATGTTACCCCTTAATCGAGTAACTCCCTTTGGATTGTGCCAAAAGTATTTATAGAGAGGGTTTCTGTCCAAATGGAGGTTCAAAAGTTTAAGGGAGGATTTTTAGGCTGAAAGGACAGATATTTTATGAACATAAATGGTTTGAGAGGTATGAGGAATGGGTAAAGGTGGTTTCCTTTTATAGGGAAGGAAAAGGACTCACATGGAATTTTTAGAAACAAATTTGGTGTGAACATATTCGTACCTAAGAAAGTCTTACCAGACAAAACAACTTAGTAGTGGAAGTTTTATGGATGTAATATGGACAAAAAATGGTTTTTGGAAATATTTCTAGGTCATTTGGGCCCATAATTGTAATGTTTACTCCCAAATTAAGCTTAATTTTCCCTTAATTGTTGTGATTAATTTTAATCACTTTTTTTAATAATTTGGGTAAAATATTAGTATTGTATAATTAGACTCTAATAACTAAACTAAATAAAATGGTCTCTATTTTATTTTTTTCAATTCACTTCACAGAAGAAGAATATTAAAATTAGTGTAGATCTCGAAGATGAGATGAAATAACGGGGTTTTAATGTAGGAAAAAGTTCAAAATGTTAATAAGATTTTAAATTCGGTTTCATAGTTAAATTGATTATAATGAATTAAAAGGTATTAATAGATGTAATAAATATATAATTTTACCTTAAAAATATTTATAATATCATTTGGAATTAATCAATAATTAAATAAAAGGTAGTTTTTTGCTAAAAAACTGTATTTTTCACTATTTATAAAAAATTGATGTTTCTCAGAAAAAACCCAAAATAATCTACTAGAATAATTTCAATGTTCTAATTAAAAAAAGAATTTTATTTTATAAAATTAAATTTCTAAAATTTTCTATTATTTATTTCTTTATTAAAAAAAGTTTTTTTAAGATAATGGTATTTTTAACATAAAAGGACATTACCAAAAATACTATATTCCATAATAAATATGTTTTATTTATATAATAAAATTATAACCAATATTAGAAAATTAGTTATAAATAGTGATATAACTATGTTTAATGGTTAGTTTATAATTATCTCATTTTATTAATTATACATATATATATATATATATTAAAGGATGTTTCATTGAAACTCAGTGTTGTATGAATCTTATGCCAAGTCGGTGTTTCTTGTAGTGCAAGCCAATTTGGAATTGTGTGTACCACAAGCCATGTTGGTATTAATTTTAATGGAATTTTTGAATTATTTTTTTAAAATATATATATAAAGAACTATTTCCAATGACATGAGAAATGATAAAATATTGAACTGATAAATTAATTTTAAAAAAATAACTCTCAAAATCTTGGGGTGTTAAATTCTACCCCCCCCCCAAATGAATTTCTCAATTCAAATTTGTCCAGGTTATCGAATGTTTAATACTTGAAAATTTCATTCATTGAAACACACATCATAAAAATTGATAATAAAACTTCCCTTATAAAGGGAAATTTAGATCCATAACGGTTACCCAAAGTAACATATAACTTGGTTTCCACATATGAGAACAATGGTTGGAAGTGAAGATTGTACATAGATGATAAAAGTAAATATTTATAGGGATATATTGGGGTTATCAATCACAAAAAAGTGAATAATATTAAGAAATTTTAGGGCCTCAAAATCATAAATCATAGATGATTTTAGAATCCATTGGTTCAACAAAATTTAATGTTTAAGACAACATTTTTTTGTATCGCCTTCAGAACGTTGTGTAATTATTGATATATTTCTATAAAAAATTTATTTCCTGGTTGTTTCTTTGAAAAGTTTCTTATACATCCATTACCTTGTGGAATGAATGTCCCAAAATTTACATTGAGGAAAAAATTGGTAAAATATGATTTTAATGGATATTAATGCGCATAAAAGAATAAAAATTCTCACTATTTTCCACTTAAAAAATAAACATGCACTAAAAATAAAGGTAAACCAATTTTTTCATCATAAATATTTATTCATCACAAACAATTTATATTAACCAGGATATCGTGTAGTCTAGTGGTAGGCATGAAACCCTTGTCGTCCTTCAATCACAAGTTCAAGACCCTCAGCCTTACCGAACATGATTGGTTGTCAGCCAACATACATGATGTCCTTTTTGAAAAAAATATAATTTAGAAATCCTTGAAATAAAGTTAATAACTAATTATACATTTACAATGTTTTTAAACATAAACTCAATGTACAAATATTTCCTATGATTCTTTAGTTAAACTTTTCTTGAACGATTATCCTTATAACCCTTCTCAATGGTGAAAATATAAAACATTATAAAGAGTGTCACGAAATCAGGTTAACATAAATTACCATGTATATAAAAAAGTAGTTCTTGGTTTCCACATTCTAAACCTGTGAATAACCTCATCATATATTCTCTTGAAACATTGTATTAACCAAAATTACCATAAATAATTTTGGAAAATTTGCATGATTCTTTATTCCAATGATTACTAGATATATCCCTTAAATCAAAGAAGATGTAAAAATCATCATTGATTACATAGAACACTTTATGAATAATCATTTTCATTAAAGTATGTACCACCCAATTTACTTATTCATATATAGTATATAGTTATCCAAACAAAATTATATTGGCGCCACGCATTAATTAAGGATTACCTTCCCTTAATCTGAATATCACCTTTCCATGAAATTACTTTTCAATGTCTTCATCTCCATTCAATATTTTATTTCCAATCCTTAATGAAAACATATACTAATAATACATATATATTTCCTGACTCGTATAAAATAGTCTTTGAATTCCAAAACATAAATACATCATTCATCCATTGTTATTCATAAATTGTTACTCAATATTCATAAATTTATTCCTTATTACCTATTTCTAAAAATATTAAATAAGAATCAAGTATTAACATTTATCAAAATCAATTTAATCATTTTTATCTACAACAACACATACGTTTTATATTTCATTTTTGGTTTGTTCATCATCTGTAGAAAAACCATTACATGCACCACCTTGTTGATTATCTTCACATGCCTTCTATAGAGGACAATTATTTTCATAATTCCCACACTTTCGATAGTTAAAGAACTCATCAATTCATAACACCTTATGGAGTCCAACATTCCCATCTATTTCATTTTTAACCTCTTCATTTTTTTCTTGAAGACACTTTCTTTGAGTCATTATTTCCCATAGTCAAGACATATTCTTGCTCTTCTAAGACATTATCCTAGGTTATGATTTCTAGACTCATGACACAAAGGAAACTGAATCTTCTCTCCTCATTGGTCTCCATTACCAAAACTCTCATTGAAATATTTTTTTCTCTTCCTAGGTGAGTCCAAGAGTTGGTTAAGGTAAAAAAAATTAATCATGATCCATGAAAATTGATTAGGTATGATCACAATATATTTTACTCTAGTGATCATACCACTTGAATTCTCAATAGAAAATAATCCATTACATTCAACATTAATCTAGTTCCTTCTAGTTTCCTCCATTTACTATAACCAAGTGCATAGTGTGATCATTACTTGTCAGAGCAGAAAACCACATATTCATAAAAATAATTACTTATAGGATGTCAAAATAATGACACCATTAATAATTTATAAATCCTTAAGATTATACTAGGATATTTATTGATAACAAATATCTAAATCCCTCAATATGGTTCATGAAGAGTCTGTGAATTCTAAAACCATATCACATGGGAGTTTCAGGGAAGTTGTGTAGTAAGGCCCATTGTCATGTACCAGATTACCCCAACTCAAACTTGGGACATCTTGTCAAGGTTGTTACCACTAGGTACATCAATTCTAGAGCCACGTACACTTGTATTATCTACACAGGTATGTATTTCTTGGAATCCACTCACATTATCCTTTACCAAAATTCTAGGATATTTCCCTAAAATATAACTCATCCTTACATATATCCATAGTGACATCCCTAGACATATCAATAGATATTAACCTAGGTATCTCACTATGTTTTTCTCATTATATTTTTTAAAGGATGAATAAAACATTCCTTTGATACCAACTATAACAACCCCGGATTAACATATATGGATATTACATCATTTTAGATGAATATTTAGAACATTACCAAAATACATGCCAGAGTACAGTACTAGTTTAGTGTCTTTGGAAACTTGGAAACAAAATCATTTATCCTGGTGAAGGATATTCAACATCTCTCATAAAGATCTCCAACTTAAGTATTTCTACCTGAAACCTTTATTTATAACTTGGAGAAAGGAAACATGAGAAAGGGGTGATCTTGAATGCTCATTAAGTGTAAAAAAGGGATACATGTAAGCATAAATATGAATGTAGTAGTATGATAACATGATCGTAAAATTTGGAGATCATTACTTGCATATAAAAGGTCATAAACATGAGTTATGGGATAATACATGAATAATAAGTAAGTTAACATCATGATCCCTGAAATAATAACTGAGTAATAAGACATAGGTCTTTTGTAATATGTAGATGAATAGAACCTTTTATGTTAGGTATACCTACCAAGACCATTATGACATGTTAGCTGTGGGAAACGACCCACGTACCAACTTTGGGATTGGGAAAGCAACCCACACACCAACATTCTTTTAGGCTTCGGATAAAACCCATGTAGCTTCTTGTTTTCAGGCTTAGGTTACAACTTATGTACCCTATTTGTTTTAGTCTTAGGATAAACCCCAAGTACCTTCTTCTTTTTGGGCTAGGTATACTACGTACGTACCCTCTTTCATTTAGGCTCGGGCTTCAACCCATACATCCTCATTCTTTTCAGGCATGGGATACAAACCCATGTACCCTTTGATCTCATATAAAACATATTATTACCCAATGAATTGGATGGAGACATAGGTCCCACACATCACATAGTAAAATCATTCACATATGGGGAAAAGTTAACGAAATATTCAATATATCAGGACCCATAAAATGATATAGGACTTGTAAACATCGAATCATAACCCATAAAATGAAATGTGTATCATTAACATTTCATCACATCATAACCAATGGAAAATAGATAGGTTTCACAACAATTTCATAAAATCATAACCTATGAAAGATAAATAGATTTCATAAACATAAAAACTATAAAAGAGAAACATATTTCGTAAATACTATGTAATTAATAATGATGCATTCAAATAATGGATATAAGTGGAACCTTTAGAGAATTTTAAAAAAAGGGAATGAGTAACACTTATAGATATAATATTATATGGAAAATAGATTTAAAATAACTTTCAAAAACGTCTCTTGAGAAAAATATGATTTCTTTGAAAATGCTTGTTAATACGAAAAACATTTTTAAAAAAAATTTCACCAAATTTATTTAAAAAAATATAAAGAATACTTGAAAACATTTTAAAAAACTTTTCCCTCAAAAATTACTTTTTAAATTTTTTTAATAGATTAACCTATTAAAAATTGAATGAAAAATTGAATGGAATGATAGTGGATAAATCTTTACATGTCATATGATGTAAAAAACAGTATTCCTTTTTCTTGGTAAAAAGGTTAGAAGGAATTCCTTATTAAAAAATTTAAAATAAGATTCCCTTTAAGATATTATTAAAAGTTAAAAAGGGTAAAGGTTTCTTTAAAGGCTTGTAGTATAGTGGTATAAAATTCTTGGAAGCCCTTTTTTGCAAAACATAGATTTCCAATTGATGAAAGGGTAATGTCAAGCTTTCCAAAAAACACATTACTGACTATCTTGTATACCAAATAGTAGAATATGTTACTAATACATGTGTACATAATTAAATAACAGATTATAAATAAACTCATGAATATTCTTCAGAGATGGATCATAATTCTTCATTAAGGGAAGCAATAACATAAACAATCTTGGAAAGCGATGAGATTGTCTCAATAATCACTTATGACTTGGTAACTTGGGATCATACTCTCCATGTAAAAAAAGGAAATTAAATGGAGTTTAAAATATCATGAAAGAAATTTTATTCATTATAAAACATGTAAAATGGAATTATATACACCTCAAAGTAGAGTTTATGTGCATAACAAAACATGAATCTCAAATGAAAATTGAGACAAAACTATTTTACCAATTTGGTAAATTTTGAAAGCTAAATCCCATGGAATAAGGATCATAAAATTGGAATTAGAATACCCAAAATTTTAATTAAAAATATATATAATACAATCATGGTAATTACATGTACCATAAAAAAGAAAAGTTTGGAAAACATAGCTTGTATCTCACAAACATTAAAAGTGAGATGAAATCCTCTTACCTTGTGTCTTCACTCTCTTGGTACTCATATGAGATTAATATATTATAAATATGTGTTTATTATAAATATTTTAAATAATAATATTCCTATACAAAATACCATATATTGTTTTATTATGACCTTATATTACCTTCTTGTTAAAGATCATATGTTAATGTTTCACTTCAAGTAATATTCGTTTTGTTCATCGCATGTGTCTTAATTTGTTATATCATTAGCCCTTATAATTTTATCAAGATTATAAAATGTATATAATGATATTAATATTAGTTATATTCATAATATTAACATTATAATAATTTATATCATATAGAATTATGAAATAGAATACACCATTCATGGAGACGATAAGTTTTACGGACGCATGATCTTTGTTTCCTTTTTTATTGCCTTTTTGAAAGAAAGTATGTAAATGACATATGTATATATGTGTATGTATATATATACAATTATTCACGTATCATGACTATATAATATATATAATATGAGTTCATTAAACTTATCTTTAATACATTCCATGTGGTTTGTGAATGAATCACATCTCTTTGAGGGGGTGGTAGTCCACACTTCTTGAAACGAGATTATCATATTTAAAGAAAATGGTAGGTCAAAATATGTTTATAGTATACGGAATAAATAAACTTAAATATTTAGTAAATATAATATATTACATATATAAACATATTATCCATCATAATTTAAACCTTTATTGGTGTTAAAAGAGAAATGAACAATCATCGTTTCATGAGGAAGTAGTTCATTTTACATAGAAACAGTATGTTCAACATTTATTAGATGGAGGTGTGTGTAAGTTTAGATAAGAACCATTTCATAAAAACATAATAGTATATATAGGATATAGGTTTCATCACAAAATAAGTGAATAATGATATTGGATAAGTTAGAGAAGGAAAATAAAGGAATGGAGCTAGGGAGAAGATATTACCACTAAATCAGGTAACTCCTTTTGGTTTGTGGAAAAAGGCTTCCTTGAAAAGGTTTCTACCAAAAGGGAGGATTAAATTTATATGTTATTATTAGTTTTAGGATACTTGGGAATTTATTCTAAGATATTAAAAGGTTTGAGAGGTGTGAGGAATGGGTAGAGGTGGTGGCCTATAGGGAAACAAAATGACACACATGGAATTTTTAGAAACAAATTAGGTGTCAACATGTTCTTACCTAAATAAAAATCTTACCAAACCAACCAAACTCTAAAATGGATGTTTTTTCACCTATGTATTTACATAAAAATGGTGTTGGACATGTTTCCAGTATTTTGGGCCCTTAATTGTAATGTTTAGTCCCTAATAAATTTTAATTTTTCCCTAATTTTTGTGATTACATTTAATCACTTTTACTAATCATTTTGGTCAAAAATTGACATGGTATTATTGGAATAAAAATATTATACAGAATAAAATGGTTTATTTAGGAGTTTTTAATTTCACTTCCTAGAATCGGAAAAATTAAGATAAATGCAAAGCCTGCAGACGTGACGAAAAAACTGGGTTTTAAAGTAGGAAAACGTTCAAAAGATTGCTATGATTTTATATTCACTTTAAATGTGAAATTGATTATAATGAATTAAATTGTATTAATAGATTTAAAAAATATCTAATTATACCTTGAAACATATTTATAATATCATTTATCATTAATAATAAATTATACAAAAGATATTTTTAACTAGAAACAGTATTTTTCACTCTTCATCAAAAAATGAAAATTCTCAGTGAAATACCAAAAATTAACCTTAGGATAATTTCAACATTATGAATTCAAAAATGAATTTTATACTATAAAATTAAATTTATAACATAATCTAAAATTAATTTCATTATTATAAGCGGTTTATTTTAGAGAATAGTGTTTTTAAGATAAATGGAATTTACCAAATATCATTTCTTTCATTATAAATATGTTTTATTTATATAAAAAAATTATAACCAATATTTGAAAATTATTTATTACTATTACTATAACTATTATTATTGGTTATGTTATAATTATATAATTTAATTAATTATATATATATATATTAAAAGTTGTTTCATCAAAACTCAATATTGTGCGCATCGTATGCCAAGTCGATGCTGCTTGTAGTGTAAGCCAAGTTGGAATTGCTTGTAGCACAAGAGAAGTTGGTATTATGTCTGAATGGAATTCTTGAAATTATTTTTAATATGTATTTATATATATAAATAAATATTTCCACTATCATGTGAAATGAAAAAAATACTGAAATGATAAATTAATTCAAAATGAATAACTCACAAAATCTCAAGGTGTTACAAGTCAGATGATGTATCTGGTCGACCCAAGTTAGTTAATTATAAAATTATAAAAATATGGATATTTGGATTATTTTTAACTAAAAACACTTGGAAAATTTTCCACATTATTATAAGGAAAAAACCAAATATTTATTTAGTAGAAATGGTTAAAGGGATACAGAGCATCTTGATTTTGTTTATACTCATGTGAGTGGACCATTTACTATTGAAACAATGGGTGGATACTCATATATGATAACCCATAACTATGAATTTAGTATACATGGATATGTATACTTAATGATATATAAATAAAATTACTATGATAAATTAAAGGAATATAAGAATGAATTTGAGAACCAGCGTGGTATGAAATTACTCAAGGCCCACTTAGACATCAGTGGAAAATATCTTGAAAACTAATTCATTGATTATTTATAAGATATTAGGATATTATCCCAACTCACTCCTTATAAACAAAATGGAATGATATTAGTGAAGTTAGTAACCATACCTTACTAAATATGGTATGATCAATGATGAGTCATGTAAGTATTTCATTATCCTATTATGGACATGTGTTGAAAATAGCCACACATATAAGAAAACACATTCCAAATAAATATATATATTGTATTCCATATGAAATTTTGGGTTAAAATAATTCATTATTGTTGAATTTATGAGTTTGGGGTATTGTAGAATCTGTTAGGGCTCTAAATGTAATAAAATTTCACCACGACACACTAAGTGTTTCTTAATTGGATATCCTATGGAAACTAAAGGATATTACTTATTCCACCCTTCAAATAATATTTTTTTGTTAAACAAAATCTCACCTTTCTTGATATGGATTATATATATAATAGATAGTGATAGTGATATAGACTTCGATAAAGTCATATCTCAAGATACACAAAGTTGGAACATGAAAAAATTCCACTATGCCCTATAGAATACGATTTTCCAGAGACCCGTTTTTTTATAAGAGTAAGACACATTTTAGAGAACCTGAAATATATAGTTTTCGATTTAAAGAGTATATTGAATAGTTATTAGTGGATAAAAATGATCATATTATATATATAGAAGCATTAAGTACCACAAAAGATGTCAAGTGGAAGGAAGCTTTAAATACGAAAATGGATTCCATGTACCAAAACCCTATTTCGATTTTTGTATATCCTCCCATGAATTTCAATATCATAGGGTGAATATGGATATTCAAGAATAAATTAACATGGATAGAATATTAAATTACTATAAGTCATGATTCGATAATTTTTTTTAAATAATGTTAAGGAATGAACTATGATGAAACATTTTTACTAGTTTCTATATTGAAATCCATTAGAATTATACGTGATATAAAATCATATATTGAATATGAGATTTGGAAAATTTATTACAAAATAACTTTCTTTAAGAGTAACATCTAATAATATGTCTATATTAAATAAATATGAGGGTTATTTACTCTAACTAATGACAATAATGTATACAAGTTATAGAGATGCATTTGTGGAATGTATCTAGTATCCATGTCAAGGAGTTTTAGTTTTAATGCTTCCATAATTGAATTTTCATTTGTAATTAATGAATTAATTTTTTTATACAAATGGTTTAGTTGGAGTGCAATCATTCTCAAGAAATTTTATATTCAGGAAATATTACAAATCAGACATTAAATAAAAGTATTAAGTTTCATTAATAATTGGTTATACTCAAGTTTCTCCATGAAGGACTTAGATGAAGTATGATATATTCTTGTTCATCATGATAGATCATATAGGTTTCATGGACTATACCAAGTTATTTACATTGATAAGATTTTAATGGGGTTTAGAATAGATAAATACAAGAGGGGATTTTTTCCCATGTCACGTGGAATTAATATCTCCAAGAAATGGTTTCCTCAAATACAAAAAGAGAGACATATAATAGAAATGATTATATATACAACATTTATTAGGTGAGTCATGTATATTATTATATATACTATGATGGACATTTCTTATTACTAAATTATGGTAACAATATTTTAAGATAACCTTGGTTTCCACAATTTTATGGTAGTTAATACAATATATAATCATTTGAGGAATACAAAGGATCATTTATTATTTATCTAATATATGAAGAACTAGTAATAAGTGGATATATGGATTTGGGTTTATAAATAGATAAAGACAATCTAAAATTATAGTCAGGATATATCATTATTCTCCATGGAGATGTTATGATCTAGAAAAGCTTACAGAAATGCATGGTCACTTATTCTATGATGAATTAATATTATATTTATTATTTTAATGTAGTTAAATAAACTGTTTAGATAAAAAATTTCATCTAATATAATGACATGATTGCTATAATTAAATACCCTATCATGTTATACTATGATAATATTACACTAGTGGGTCTTTAAAAAGTTCTAAAGACACATATGTGGATGAATCACATTATCTATAAAAATTATTGAGGTATTTTTATTTGATAAGTGATTCCACAGAAAATAGAGTTTCCATAGAATATAATATATTAGTAATGTTGACTAAATAACTATCTTAGTAAAAGCATAAAATTTAAGTGTGAGCTAGTGGAAATAAATTCGTTAATATTTTTCTCTAGTCCAAGTTGTAGTTTATTAGATTTTGTGTCCTAAAAAACATCATAGTAATTTAGATTGAATTTAAATTTGAATATTTTAATATTAAAAAATATCATATCACATATTGAATATTATTCTAAGTTATTTTTTGGGATATTGTCCTAGAGTATATTTTACATTAAAAAGGTCATAAGTTGTTCCCCACTTTGGTGATAACCCAGATATATAATGATGATATTATTATATTCAATCATATGGTGGTATGATATCATATTATGGGAAATATATATTGAAAAATATATTATATGAAAATATGTAAGTAAATTATACTTTACCATATGAATTTCACACATGATAATCTACAAGATGGTAGATTATGATGAAAAACTTGGTAGTATGAATTCCATTTATTTAATTATCTTGGGATATTCCTATATATGATATTTTGTAATTATCCTTTAGAATTTGGTATTATTATTAATATATATCCATTGTTGTGTACATATATTTATTACCATAAACCATGGATACATATGTTCATAGTGATTGTTGGTGTGCTATTAATGTTATGTTATTAATGAATATAAAGAGGAAGAATTGGTCCCATCCATATTTATGGAAGTTTATATCTCAACCATTTTACTGAAAGGATCCCATAACACTAAATTCCATTGCCATAGTGTATTAAAATCACTTTTTAATCGATGTTCAATGGAAAAAATTGATGTTAAAGGTTTTGTTTCTACTTGAATACATTTAAGAAGAAAAAAAATACTATTTTAACTATAGTTTATCTCCATATATAGAATTTAAATCGTTTCCATGTGATTTATAATTTTTTAATATAGGAATCAATAATCTATTAATTAATGCTCAAAAAACATATTCTAATTCATAACAACATATGAATGCTGTTTTGAAAGAAAATATACAAGCAATAGACTATATTTTAGGATACAAAGTTAGAATATGTCCTAAAATATGAATATATTGACCTCTAATTTAAATAAATGAAAAATGTGTTAGGAAGCCACTGATAAGAATCTACCAAACTATGATGATGGTAGTAAAGAATAATTTTGAGAAGTTATTTTAGGTAGGTATTTTCTACCACATTCTTGATTCCTAATGGGTCAACCCCATTCACATAGTCCCCAAGAAAACTCGATTTACCAGTGTAAAGAATGTTTAAAAATAAATAATTCCTATAAGAGTGAAAAAAAGTTCGAGATTCTATATTGAGCTATTATAAATTGAACTAGGTTATTATAAAATATCATTTTCTAATACACATTTATTGAATAAATTATAGAAAGTATGTCAATGAAAACTTGTTTTTATTTTCAATATTGGTTTTTCATGATACATCTATAACACCCCAACCCCTCTAGACTGGAGCCGGTGCATTACTTGTTATATTGGAATGGTTAGATGGAATGAAAATACCAATGAAATGATCAGTTTAGTATTCTTGAAGATACTTTATACATTAACGTAACTCAAATTACATTAGAGAAGGTTACAAAATAAAATACGTAATAAAAACTAAAAATTGTGACCACAAGAACTCAATAAATGATCTCCTATTCATCACCTGTTGAAGTAAACAATGAAAGGGGGAGCTCAAACGATCAGTAAGGGTTACAAATAGTGGAATAATGATTACAATAATAAGTGAATAATAATCAATCTTACATATTCAATATGGCATAGTGAATAAATAAAAAAAAGTATGCCATTAATAAACCGAGAATGAAACGGCATCCATAGATTTTGTCATAGTGAAAACCTCATGGATAATAATAATAATAGATAATGAATAAAGAGAATTATTATTAATTGGACTTCATGTATCTGGAACATGAAACCATAATACCGTAAAAATGGTTTAAAACTATGAGTAGAAACCCATCTAATTTTTCGAAGCAAACTCAAAGGGTTTGTCGCCAACTGATTTGTCTCATGAGACCTATCGATGCATCGAGGGGATATAGAGGGCCCCACCCGCCACTTAATGTCCAAATAATTATTAATATAACGATTCAATATAATTGAAATATGCCTTTTCAATATTCGTATAGAGTATAATATACGAACTCATCAATATTTCGATAATAACATTCAAAATAAACACTGTATGTAAAATGGTATAGGGTTTAGACAGCAAACATACCCATGATATGAGATTATGGATATTTAATATAAATATAATTTTAAATGAAGAGTGATCTAAAATGGGTAGTAGGTACACCACATAAGGATTATTAGGTGCACAATACAAAGTTAGTCACAACGAAATAGTAGCTAAGACAAAGTCTATTACCACAATGTAATCGGTCGAATCATATGACTAGAACTTAATAACCCTCAAATGAATCATTTAAGGACATAAATAAAAATAGAATCATGATATTATATATTATATGGTAGTACACTTATACCACATACAAGAAATAAGTGGTGAACAATGAAAATCTCATAGAAATGAAACTGAGCTGAGAAACCCCTTACAAACATTTTGGCATCGCAACGAGTTTTATTGTGAAACTTTGATGACAGGTAAAGGGGTATTCCATTATTTATATGTCACATGGGTAGTATGGGGGAGCTGCGAAAACATACCCCATCATTAGGAATTAAAAATAAAAGGGCACAATATAGGAGAGATTCTTTAACAAAAGTGAGAGAGAGGATCCTTTACAAAGATTGTATGATAGAGTGAGGATAAATCAATGAAATATTTATGTGTGACATATAAAAATCCACAAAATATAAGTGGATATACAGAATAAAATAATCAGAGGTCATTATCACGTATTATTGGAAAGACAAAACCAATGACATATATGTGAAACTCAATAAATGGAAATTGAGTTAAGATATCCCTTACAAGTATTGTGTCATTAGAGTGACGATAAATCAATGAAATATTTATGTGATACAAATAAAAATCCACAAAATATAAGTGTATATATGGTATAAAACTATTATAGGTCGTTCACACATATTCTTGGAATAATGTAACCAATGAAAAAGATGTTTTACTCAAAGAATTAAAATTGAGTTAAACAATCCCTTACCTTATGCTTGAAGGTGTTCTTGACTTGTTATTAAAGACATGAATAATCAAATTAGGCTTTATAATTAATAATTCCAGAACCCCTTATATATTTAAATGTTTTATTATATCCCTTTTTAGTTCATGAAAATCCTTTTAGATTATTTATAAGGTTCAATTTCATTGTTCGGGCTCATTTGATCACTATGTTTTAAAAGATCAGTTCACTTATATTCAAGTTCGGATAAATATAAAAGATGGATGTGGTTTTCCAGAAATGGAGTTATATTCTATTAGTGAACATACATGATATTACATTGTTTTAAATTTAATTTGGTTACTTATAGTGAGTTCAAATTATTATATATAACCCCACTGACAACTATTTTGGTTAATCGGTGGGTTTGATTACAATGCACATGTTTTTCATTATATATTAATACCATTTGTAAAAAAGGATTAAAGAAAATAAATAAGATTTATTCAATGTATAATAATCTGGTTCAACCATAACACAAATTTTTTCATGATCAGAATTAAAGATTATAATAAAAATTGACAAACTGTTGTCCTTGAATGTGCCAAATTAGCACATCTCAAATGGTGCTTTCATTTCATTTTAATAAAGGTTTTGGAAATGAGATAAGATAATAAAATATCCCATTAGAATAAAAAAAATTCTAGTACATGTATTTTACTAGATTTATCATACTATTTGGATGATGGGTGGTGATGAAAGAAACAAAAAAAAGAACTTAAAAAGAAATGAAGGAAGTGAAATGAGGAATTTACCTCTTGAAAATTCCTCCTTTGATAACCACTTAAAAGGATAGGTTTTGGTATTTTGAAGAAGATATGAGCTTTTAAATATGTGGGAGGATCCCAGGGAGAGATTTGGGCAGAACATTTGCAGGCCACAAATCTTGAGAGATGTTAAGGGAAGTGGGAGTGAAGGGGGGGTTTTAAAGTGGAGGAGAGAGGGAATTTCTCAATATAAAATTCATTAATTTATTATTTCATCACAAGAAAAGGAATAGTGAGTCTTCCATGACCAAGAATAGTCATTTTATCATGTTAATCCAAATCAATTTGTCTTACATCAGTAGTTCATCATCAATGACTCATCTAATCCATTATTTAGCATTTATTGTGAATTATCAGATTTTACTACTCATCAAATATTCATGTATTTCAGAAAAATCCCCCAAAAATCACCCTAACCATTTTTTGACATGTAGAATCCAAAAATGAAGTCCATTTTTCCAAAATAATTTCCTATATATGATTAATTTAATATTTAATTAAAATAATTATTTAATCGAAAAAATATAAACACCTAAAATTTTCATCTTCATTTTTAAGGTGCCTAAATTCATTTATACACTCAATGGTATGGATACCATTCATAAGAGTCATATTACTATTTTTAAGGGTAAGTTACTATCCATAAATGTATGTTACAATTCATAAGGGTAGGTTACTATTCACTAAAAATTAAGTTGATCTTATCATACTCTAAATATCATCTTGAACACAACCGTGTATGTCAGATTTTTAAAATTCAAATCACAGAGTTTAAAAATTTAACGTTAATGGATAGGTTATGTATATATCCTATAAGTAACCATGTTTTTTCTCCATATAGGCTCAGTGATTCATCAAATATAAGCTATAACCAAAATTTATTTAAGAGAAATATACCACGAAGTGTTTGTGGTGGTACATTATTCCCTCCTTCAGAAATTTCGTTCTCGAAATTTTATGTATGAAGCTCACCAAAAAGATGTGTGTGATTATTTTTCATAACATACTAATGTTCCCATGTCGCTTCCTCCATATTTCGGTTTTTAAAAAGAACCTTTACTAGACTAGTTTTCTGATTTCTTAATACCTGCTCCCTTGTGTCAAGAATCCCAATAAGATTTTCACAGTATGACAAATCAGGTTCCAGTTATATTTCTTCATATGTGAGTACATGTGTTGGGACTAGCATGTATTTCTTTAAAAATGACATGTGGAACACATCATGAACTCTGGAGATACTTGAAGGTATTTCCAAATGGTAAGTTACATATCCATTTCTTTCTAGGATTTCAAATGGTCCAATGTACCTGGGGCTCAATTTCCCTTTCTTATAGAACCTTAAGACACCCTTCCATAGAGATACTTTCAGAATGACATGATCTCCCACCTGGAATTCTAAATCCTTTCGCCGAATTTCATCATAAATCTTTTACCTACTTTAGGATGCTTTTATATGGGCTTGTATTATCTTCAACTTTGTCGTTGTCTCTTTAAAAATATCTGGTCCTATAAGTTTCCTCTCACCAACTTTATCCCAACAAGTTGGAGTTTGACATCTCTTTCTATATAATGCTTTATATGGAGCCATTTCAATACTAGAGTTGAATCTATTATTGTATGAAAATTCCACCAAAGGAAAGTATTGATCCCACATACCTTGGAAGTCGAGAGAGAATGACCTCATCATGTCTTCTAGAGCTTGAATAGTCCTTTCAGAATGTCCATCGGTTTGGGGGTGATAAGAAGTACTCATACGAAGCTCAGTATTCAAAGCCTTGTGGAGAATTTTCTATAATTTTGATGTAAACTGGGGATCTCGATCAGACACAATCGATAGAGGTTCACCATGAGGTCTTACAACTTCATTAATATAATGTCTTTCCAAGAACTCAAGTGGAAAATCTTCTCTTATAGGAAGAAAATGTGTGGATTTTGTGAGCCGATCAACAATTACCCATATTTCATTGTTCCTTATAGGTGTCCTTGGTAGTAAAATGAAAAAATCCATAATAATGTTATCCCACTTCCACATGAAAATATGTAGAGGATGCATCACTCCTTTGGGATGTTGTCTCTCTGCCTTCACTTTTTCACATACTAGATATCTTGACACATAGTCAACAATTTCTTACTTCATATTATCCCACTAGAAATATTATTTTATATATCTATACATCTTGGTTCTACCTGGGTGTATGGAGAAATTGGAGCTATGAGCATCATCTAATAGTTCCCTTTTTAGATCAGGTATTGATGGAACACATAACCACTTCCCAAATATCATAACTCCTTATTCATGCACGAAGTCATCCAGTCTCCCATCCTTAACTGCATTAATTTTCTTGTATAGATTCTCATCATCAGATTGAGAGATTTTTATCCTCTCTAGTAAGGATGGTTTAGCAATCATATGAAATAGGATAGATGTTTCTCCTTCTATAACAATTACCATATCCAACTTCAATAGATCCATGAATATAGGATCTCTTTCAATCCTCATTTGATTCAGAAGTCCATGATCTTTCTGTATTAATTCATCTGCCACTTTATTCACCTTTCCTAGGTGGTAGTGTATTGAACAATTGTAATATTTGGGTAACTCTATCCATCTTCATTTCTTCATGTTGAGTTATTTTTTTTTGTTAAAATTTATCTTAAACTCTTGTGGTCTATATAAATCTTAGATCTCAGTTCGTAGAGATAATGCCTCCATATTTTCATAGAAAAGATTACAGTGGCTAAGTCAAGATCATGAGTTGGATAACTTTTCTCATGTGTCTTCAACTGTCTTGATTCATAAGAAATAACTTTATCATTTTTCATAAGGACACAACCCAATCCATTCTTTGATGCATTATTGTATATTTCAAATTCATCACTTCTATATGGAAGACTAAAAATGGGATCATTGACCAATCTTCTTTTCAATTCTTCGAATAATTATGAACATTATTTTATCTACACTAACTTAACTCCTTTACGTGTGATCTTGGTTAGTGAGTTAGCCAGTCGGGAAAAATTCTGAACGAAATGCCGATAGTAACCTACTAAGTCAATAAAACTGTGTACCTCAGTTATGTTTGTTGGCATGGGCCAATCTTGGATGGCCTTTTTCTTCACAGGATCAAATAACATTCTTTCATCAGAGACAATATGTCCTATAAAGGAAACTGATTGAAGCCAGAATTCGCATTTTCTACACTTCCCATATAATTTGTTTCATCTAAGAGTTTTTCGAATGACCCGTATTTGATTCTCATGGTCTTCATATCTTTTCTAGTATATGAGGATATCATCGAAGAATACCACAAAAATGTTATCAAGATATTCTTTGAAAAATCTATTCATTAAATTGATGAAAATAGAGGGTGCGTTTGTCAGTACAAAAGGAATCACTGTAAATTTGTAATGCCCATACCTGGTCCAAAATGCTGTCTTAGAAATATCTTCCTTCCTCACACCCAACTGATGATATCCATGTCAAAATTCAATCTTCTAAATGTATTGAGATCCATGAAGTTGATCAAATAAATCATCAATCTGGGGAAGAGGATACTTATTCTTTATTAAAATAGCATTTATTTCCCTATAATCAATGCAAAGCCTCATAGATCCATCTTTCTTCTTGACAAAGAGGACATGTGATCCCCATAAAGAAATACTAGGTCGAATAAATCTTTTTTCACTCAAATCCTCTAGTTTTTTCTTTAGATCTACTAATTCCACAATGGTCATTCTATAGGGAGTCTTTTATATAGTTCTTACATCAGGAATTAAATCAATAGAGAACTCAACTTCACGCTCCGGAGGATGTCCAGGTAAATCCTCTGGAAATACAAGAATGTACTCTTGCACAATGTGCAAATATTCAAATTGAATATTCCATTCCACCCCCACAGATATTGGTTTATCTTCCTCTCCAAGTATTGCATTCAGAAGAGCTACTGGGGGTGGTTCTAGATAAGAATTAGGTGGTGAAGTTTCTTCCCTAAAGACAATGGATTCTACAACATTTTAAAAAATTGTAACTTCCATCATAATGTCTAGTAAATAAAATGTGAATTATCCTAATCATATCCCCCGGGTGTAACGCCCTGACCCCAGTTACCCAGAGTTGGTGCATTATTTCGTAACACTAGCATGATCACAAAAGATCAAGTCTCGAAAGACCGGTTAGTTTAAAAGCCTTGGAAACACTAGATACATTCATAAATGTTATATTACATCATAAAGTGAAAAATTACCATAACATAGTCTCCATAGTCCACACTTCTATCCCCTTCAGACTATCCATGTAGGTAAGTTGTAAAATATTTCTTCACATCCTGGGAAAAATAAAACATTTAAAGGGGTGATCTCAGATGCTTAGTAAGGATAATAATATAGCGAAAGCGTTCATAAATAAACATAAACATTTAAGGCAATGTATAACTAAAACAGAAGACTTTTAAACTTGAACTTAAACATAATATGGCAAAACTAAAATGAGATAATGCCATTTAATTATTCACATAGATATTCTACTGGTCGAATAATCACATGCAATATCAATAACCACTTTCATAATGATGGAATGCATAATGCCAGACTATCATAACCACATAGCCAAGACCTCGTGCCAAAACTACAAATAAGATTCTGTCAAGGCCTCATGCCAAGACACTAGTTTGTCTCATGAGACCTACTGATGCATCGATGAGCTATAAAGGGCTCCACCCGTCACTTATTAAGTCCAATGCATTCCTCATATGAACAGGTTTAAACCTATCATAAACAATAACATAATCATATCACATAAAACATGCATAAAGGAAACATAACATTTCCACATTTCAATCACAATATATCAATACAACACATTGATATAATAAAAATATTATCAACACCATTTTCAATACCAAAATAAAAGAAAATTAAAACTTGGTATTTATTTTTTATTTAAAAAAAGTTATGGCTTGTAGAGGAAGATGAAACTCAAATAATGGTCACAGCGGTAGAGAATTCATTGTCGCCGCAGACGTACGACAAGAAAAACATTCTATTTTGTTATTTATTAAAATGCTTCGTATAAAAATATTTCTTTTGTATAAATGTAAAATTCAAAGGGTTTTATACACCGTATAAAAGAAATTTTTGTATAAAACACAATATGCCTCAATAAATGGAGATTGAGAGGAAGTCCCTTACAAATATCATTTTTTAAATAAAGTAGATCTATTATGTGTATTCACTATAAGTAAACTTAAATAATGTATAAATACAAGGCAGGACATAATAATATAATGACATAATTTGAAAGTAGGAGATTAACCCAATGAACGGAAATTGGTTTTAGAAGTTCCCTTGCCTCATGTCCAACATGACTCGATCGTTCTTTAGTCTCCCGAATAATAAACGAGAGTTAAATTCTACTTTCTTAAGAATCCTTTTCAAGTTCATTATTCCTTTTATATCACTTATTACCATGTTATGAACATTATGTAATTATTTAAGTTAATAATGGTCATTTGGTCGATCTTTGGTACTTGAGTCAAAAATAAAATTCTTATAATTACAAGTTGTTCATGTGGTAAAATATCCATTATATCCAGAATTATATTCATGATGTAGATATCATATATATCATATATATCCATTATATACATTCATTCATAATATTACGTTACATTTAGAGGTAAGAAATGAAATACGCCATTCATGGAGACGTTAAGCCGTACGTACGTATGAACGCTACATTCGTTTTTATTTCGTATTTAATTGAATTTAATCATAATTATATAAATTTGTATTATAATTCCAGTATAATATAATATATAATATAATTTACTTAGTCCTTTATACATCCCACATATGGCATTAACGATTCAAATCACTTGAGGGGGCGGTAGTCCGCACTTCCCAAAATGAAATTATCGCGTTAACCCATAATGAAAATCATAAAGGTATGCCATAAATGAGAAATAAAGAAGCATAAGTAAAACATAAACATAATATATATATCATATATGAAAATAATGTTATAAAAATGGCCACCATGAGAGGTGTTAAAAGAAGATTGAACAATCATCGTTTCGTGAGGCAGTAATTCGCCACCCACAGAAACAGTATGTTCTTTAACCATTAAATGAAGGTATGTGTAAGTGTAAATAAAATAAATCTCATGAAAACATCCTAGTATACTGTATATACCAGTTTCGTTACAAAAAAAACTAATAAAAATAGTTTAGGGGGTTGGAGAAGCAAAATAAAACAAAATATCCCAAGTGAAGACATTACCATTAAAATCGGGTAACCCTTTTTGATTTGAGCCAAAGGCTTCCTTGGGAAGCCTTCTGCCCAAAGTGAGTATTCTAGGATTAATAGAGGGAAGTTGGGAGAGTATTTGGGTAGAGTTTTTCCTAGCCAAATTTTTTGAAGGTTTGAATAAGGTGGTAGAGGTGGGGGCCTTTTATAAGAGGAGAGGATGGGCACTCTTGGAAAGATTGAAATGTTACTTTATTATGAAACTATTTTCGGATTCTAAAGGTCCCATAATGATATATTTCCAGGATAAGGTGATAAGGGTTCGAAATATACTCATTAAATAGGTTTTTGACAAGTTTATTTATTGGATTTTACATTATCCATCAATTTTTTAAAAATCGTTAATTAATGAGGTAATCACTGCATAATCATGGTGTAATGAAAACTTTAATTTATTTAATGTCTAAAAATTATAAAAAAATTACCATTATGTATGAAATCGTTTTATATTTCCAATGAATATTTATAGTCAAAATGTTAACTTACATAACCCCATGTAATAATTTTTTTTAATAAAACAACACATGTTTGTGACAATTTTATTTTTACTTTAAAGAAAAAGTTCTTAATGTCATTTTCTTACCTAAGTGGCTCCATGGAGTCCCCAAGTTGACCCATGTATTGTATTGGTCGGTCATTACTCATCCAATAAGTGTAGGACAAATGTCAAGATATTTTTATATTTTTGTAATATCATTTCTACCTTAAATTTCACTAATTAACATTAATCGCGATTAATAAAACATTAAAGATACTATTCACCCAAAAATTATTTTAATCCCATTGGACCACATTTTACATCTTAATGACAACCATGTATGTCAGATTTTGGAAATTCAATTCATAGAAGCGGTAAAGTTTCATTTTAATGAAAAATCCGTTTTTTTAACTACCACTTAGTGGTTTCAATATTCATCAAAATTTGAAGTTTTTTAGAACAATGCCAAAATTTCACCCTAAGCTATAATTGATATTCCAAATTAAAAAATGATATCTATTTTACAAAATTCCAAACATATAAGTTGCATTAATTAATTTTATAATTAATTCCCGCTGTCACAATAAATAACGTGTTTTTAAGAAACAATATATATCAAAAGACTGAAAATTGTTTATGTCCAATTTCAAAGTGAAATTAATTTTAATGACCACAATTGGATAAAATGGTAAAAATATATTCTAATTATACTTTAAAACCACTCAATAGTATAATTTATCACTATAAATTATTTTGATTAAAAAAGTTGTTTTTAAGTATTTCTCACTATTCATAAAAAATTGGAAGTTCTCAGAAAATTATAAAAAATTCAACTTAGGATAATTTCGATATTCCGAATAGAAAAATGAAGTCCATTTTGAAATATGAAATTTATATAATTTCATAAAGTGGGTATTACTATTCATAATGGATACTTTGATTGGTCACGGTGTGTTAGAATGTCGAAGTTTCATACAACACACACTATTGTATTATTCAAAGAGAAGTGTACCGTGGAAGCTTGGGGTGTTACATTCTCCCCTCCTTAAATAAATTTATTTCTCACAATTTGAAATTTTTCTTTGAAAATAAAAGGTTGAAAATAGAAAATAACTTTGTGGAAAACCCACATTGGAAATAAGGTTAATAAATTTTAGCCTTAATAAGAGGGAAAGGGAAATGAAAAAGTCACCAACAAATTATGATCCCGATAAAGAGAACATTGGTGGAAATTAAAGACATATAATTGGAGGAAAAACGTAAATATTTGTACTGAGTGATTGAGGTCATCAATCACAAACAAGTGTAAAATTGAGGGCCTCAAAGACTTCAATATATGTTAATTTAAAATATCATTAGTTCAACAAAACATAAGGTATTAGGATAACACATTTTTTGTTTTAATATCCATTTCCTAAAGCATAAGAATTATTTTATTCATAGAATATGAGATAGGTATATATATATATATACATGAAAAGTAGAGTCTCAACCTTCAACTACTTTCTACCACAAACTCATCCTTCACTCAAAATGATAATAGAACTCAAAAATATTATATTTATTCTAATCATACAAGGTTCCAAACATTAACACATTCCATTTAGATTAGGAAAACTATTTTTTAATAACCAAGTACTTCCTGCATGCTAGTGGTAGGTAATAAAGGCCTGACGAACTATGGTTGTGGGTTCAATTCCTATAGCTTTGTCCGACGCGACGGGTTATCCCCCGACCTACAGGTTGTCCTTTTCATAAAACTATAGTATTGTAATATTCCAAAAATAATCTTCATAAATGTTTTATCCTTAAACAATACTACCCAAAGCTCAACTTAATCTATTCCAACCTTTTTAGTTATCCAAAATACCTCTGTCCAAACTTTCTCTAAAAGGTCTCTAAAATCCAAATTCAATTCATCAGATTCCCCCAACAAAGTAAAGTTTCACTTATTGTCACATACTAAAAATATGATTACCTTCATCATATTAAAACCTTAATGAAAACAACAAGTACTGCAGTACAATCCTTATATATATCACATTATTCTTATAACCAGAATATAATCCTTGAGTCCAAAACCACCAATACATTAATTATTCCACTTCAACTATAGTAATAGTATAAGATTGTCCTTGATCCCTTGGCCTTTTCAGAGGTATGTTTCCCTGACGCTTAGGACATTTATTTTCATAATGCCCCATTTCCCTACAATTGTAGCATTCAACATTGATAGCCTCTTTCTTTACCTTGCAATCATGAGCCTGGTGACATTTTTCTCCACATTTATAAAAAACTCCCATTCCTTTTAGGCAAGTATCGGGGTGATTCTTCCCACAATTATCACATAATAGAAAATCCTCCTTTCCCTTTTTCCCTTTATCTGTCTCTTGTTCCACCGGTCTCTTATTCTATTTCTTTACTTTATTGCATTAAGATTTAGAGAATTCCTTTTCTGTCTTGATAGCACATGAGACAATATCTTCCTACGATGAGAAGTTTTTTGAGACTAATGCTTGACGGAGAAATGGTTTTAACCCATCAAAGAAACGATCAAACTTACTTCTTGGGTTACGTATATAATCTGCAGCATGTCTTACTAACCTTGTAAAGTTGGCCTCATGCTTTGCGACATTCTCATCCTCCTTTTGTCTCAGACTCAGAAATTGCCTTTCCATATCCGCTCGATGGTAATGAGGAAATTATTTTTCTAAGAAAATCTCTTTGAACTCCCTCCATTCCATATTCGATACTTCATCATCTTCCTTTGTATTTTGAATCAACAACCACCATTGATCAACATCTCTAGTGAGGCGGTAGACTGCCATGATAACCTTTTCCCTTTCACTACTCCCCAAGGCATAGAATATTTTCTCTAAGGAATTTATCCATTTCTCAGCTACTAAGGGACTAGTAATCCAATTTAATGTTGGTGGTTGTTGCCTCATGAAGCACTCTAACATTGATCCTCCACGTTGCGGATTAGGGTGCTCCATATGAGTAAGGTTACTATTCATAACCTGAGTGAGTTGTCCCAGTATGGTGATAGGTTGATCAGCATCAGTTGTATCTCCAGCTCCACTATAATTATCTTGAGTAGTATGGTAATCCCTACATGGAGTGTGTGCATTGATACGGTTTTCATTCCTTCCACTAGACTCCATTTCTAAACAATGGCATAAACTAGATCAGTTTATGAATCAAAATACATAATTCCATACTTGTAAAACACATAACATAAATTGAACAATTTATGGATATAAACCATAATCATAAAAAAAAATTCTTTGAGAAATTATATACTCATAAACCCTTCATAATGGTTTCTAAAGAAAATGAGAATTATCCTAAGCATATCCCACGAGAGTGTCATAACCAATAGTGCAGCAAGGCCCGTTGTCGTGCACGAGTTCCCATTCGAGTCTAACTCAAAGCGGTGTTTTTGGGTTTTACCCCTAGGTACATCTATGCCAGAGCCACCTCTACCTGCTCGTATCTAGACAATGATGTATTTCTCGTAAAACTCATAAAATCTCTATAATATCAAAATTCTAGGAAGTTCTTCTATAGTAATCCTCAATGTCTATCTTTGGGCTATGTTCTCTAACCAGAGATTATCTAAATCTAGCTTCAAAGGTCAGTACTAAACTGCCTCTGATACCAACTATAACGCCCCGACCCCAGTTACCCAAATTCAGTGTGTTATTGCATAACATTGGCATGATCACAAAAGGTCAAGTCTCGAAAGACCGATTAGTTTAGAAGTCTTGGAAACACTAGATACATTCATAAATGTTACATTACATCATAAAGTAAAAAATCACAATAACATAGTCTCTGTAGTCAACACTTCTATCCCCTTCAGACTACCCCTGTAGTTCAGTCATAAAATATTTCTTCACACCCTAGGAAAAATAAAACAATGAAAGGTTTGAGCTCAGATGCTCAGTAAGGATAACAATATAGCGGAAGCTTTCATAAATAAACATAAACATTTAAGGCAATGTATAACTAAAAAAAAAATCCTTTTAAACTTGAACTTAAACATAATATGGAAAAAAGTAAAATGAGATAATTCCATTTACTTATTCACATGGATATTCTACTGGTCGAATAATCACATGTAATATCAATAACCACTTTTATAATGATGGAATGGATAATGTCAGACTATCATAACCATGTAGCCAAGGCCCCGTGCCAAGACTACAAATAAGATTCTGTCGAGGCCTCGTGCCAAGACACTAGTTTGTCTCATAAGACCTACCAATGTATCGAGGATCTATAGTGGGCTCCACCCGTCACTTATTAAGTCCAATGCATTCCTCATATGAACAGGTTTAAACATATCATAAACCATAACATAATCGTACCACATAAAACATGAATAAAGGAAACATAACATTTCCTCACTTCAATCACAAGATACCAATAAAACACATTGATATAGTAAAAAAATTATCAAAACCATTTTCAATACCAAAATAAAATAAAATTAAAACTTGGTATTTATTTTTATTTAAAAAAAGTTATGGCTTGTAGAGGAAGCCAAAACTCAAATAATGGTCATGGCGGCAGAAAAGTAATTGTCGTCGCATACGTACGATAAGAAAAACATTCCTTTTTGTCTTTTAGTAAAATTATTTGAATAAAAATATTTCTTTTGAACAAACGTAAATGTCAAAGGGTTTTATACACCGTATAAAAGAAATTTGTGTATAAATCAAAATATGCCTCAATGAATGGAGATTGAGACGAAGTCCCTTACAAATATCATTTTTTAAATAAAATATATATATTATGTTTATTCACTATATGTACACATAAATAATGTACAAATACAAGATATGACATAATAATATCATGACATAATTTGAAATTAGGATATTAACCAAAAGAACAGAAATTGGGTTTAGAAGTTCCCTTACCTCATGTCCGACTTGACTCCATCACTCTTTAGTCTCCTGAATAATAAACTAGAGTTAATTTCTACTTGCTTAAGAACCCTTTTCAAGTTCATTTTTCCTTTTATATCACTTATTACCATGTTATGAACATTATGTAATTATTTACGTTATTAACGGTCGTTTTGTCGATCTTTGGTACTTGAGCCAAAAATAAACTTTTTATAATTACAAGTTGTTCATGTGGTAAAATTTCCATTATATCAAGAATTATATTAATGATGTAGATATCATATATATCATATACATCTAGTATATACATTCATTGATAATATTACGTAACATTTAGAGGTAAGAAATGAAATTCACTGTTCATGGAGACGGTAAGCCGTACGTACCCATGAACGCTAATTTCATTTATATTTCGTAATTAATGGAATGAAATCATAATTATATAGAGGTGTATTATAATTCCAGTATAATACCATATATAATATAATTTACTCCATCCTCTATACGTCCCACATATGGCATTAACGATTCAAATCACTTGAGGGGGCGGTAGTCCGCACTTCCCAAAATAAAATTATCGCGTTTACCCATAATGGAAATCATAAAGGTATGCCATAAATGAGAAATACATAAGAATAAGGAAAACATAAACATATTATATATATCATATATGAAAATAGTGTCATCATAATGGCCACCATGATAGGTGTTAAAAGAAGATTGAACAATCATCGTTTCGTGAGGCAGTAATTCGCCACCCACAGAAACAGTATGTTCATTAACCATTAGACGAAGGTTTGTGTAAGTTTAAATAAACTAACTCTAATGAAAACATCCTAGTATATTGTATATACTGGTTTTGTTACAAAAGAGAGGAATAAGAAGAGTTTAGGGGGTTGGAGAAGCAAAATAAAACAAAAGAACCCAAGTGAAGACATTACCATTAAAATCGGGTAACTCTTTTTTATTTGAGCCAAAGGCTTCCTTGGGAAGACTTATACCCAAAGTGAGGATTCTAGAAGTAAGATAGGGAAGTTGGGATTGTATTTGGGCAGAGTTTAGCCGAGCCAAATGGCTTGATGGTGCGAATAAGGTGGTAGAGGTGGGAGCCTTTTATAAGAGGAGAGGAGGGGCACTCTTGGAATGATTGAAATGTTACTTTATTATGAAATGATTTTAGGATTATAAAGGTCCCAAAATGAAATATTTCGAGTCTAAGGTGATAAGGGTTTAAAATACACTCATCCAATAGGTTTTTTACAAGTTTATCTATTGTATTTTACATTATCCTTCCATTTTATTAAAATCGTTAATTAATGAGGTAATCGCTGTATTATCATGGTGTCATAAACACATTAATTTATTTATTGTATAAAAATTAAAAAATAATTACCATGATGTAGGAAATATTTTTTTTCTTTCCAATGAATATTTATAGTAAAAAGTTTAACTTATATAACCCCGTGTAATAATTGTTTTAGTAAAACAACACATGTTTGTGACAATTTTATTTTTACTTTAAATAAAAAGTTCTTAATTTCATTTTCTTACCCAAGTGGCTCAATGGGGTCCCCAAGTTGACCCATGGATTTTATTTGTCGGCCATGACTCATCCAATAAGTGTAGAAAAAGTGTCAAGATATTTTTATATTTTTATAATACCATTTTTACCTTAAATTCCACTAATTACCTTTAATCGCGATTAATAAAACTTAAATGTTACTCTTCACCAAAAAATTATTTTAATCCCATTAAACAAAATTTTAAAACCTAATTAAAACCATATTTGTTGGATTTTTGAAATTCATTCATAGATGAGGTAAAGCTTCATTTAAATGAAAATCAGTTTTTTAACTACCACTTAGTGGTTTCACTATTCATAAAAAATTGAAGTTTTTCAGAACAATGCCAAAATTTTACCCTAAGCTATAATTGATATTACGAATTCAAAAATGATGACTATTTAAAAAATTTCCAAACATATATGTTGCATTAATTAATTGTATAATTAATTCCCGTTGTCACAACAAATAGTGTGTTTTTAAGAAACAATATATATCAAAAGATTGACAATTGTTTATGTCCAATTTCAAAGTGAAATTAATTCTAATGGCCACCATTAGATAAAATGGTAAAAATATATTCTAATTATACTTTAAAACCACTCAATAGTATAATTTATCACTATAAATTATTTCTATTAAAAAAAATTATGTATTTTTCACTATTCATAAAAAATTCGAAGTTCTTAGAAAATTATAAAAAATTCAACCAGGGATAATTTAGATATTACGCATACAAAAATGAAGTCCATTTTGAAATATATAAAATTTATATAATTTGAAAAGGTGGGTATTACTATTCATAATGGCTACTTTGATTAGTCGCAGTGTGTTAGAATCTCGAAGTTGCGTACAACACATGCTACGGTATTATTCAAAGAGAAGTGTATCATGGAAGCTTGAGGTGTTACATCGGGAGTGTCGTAACCAAGAGTGTAGCAAGACCCATTATCGTGCACCAGTTCCTGTTTGAGTCTATCTCAAAGTGGTGTTTTCTGGTTTTACCCATATATACATCTCTACTAGAGCCACCTCTACCTGCTCATATCCAGACAGAGATGTATTTCATAAAAGATCCACATAATCTATTCTTTACCTAAATACCAGGACATTCTTGTACGTTTATCCTCAAATACTACCTTAGGTATGTGTTCCCTACTATACATTTACTACTCTAGTTTCCACATTTTCTAATAAACTTCCTCTGATTCCAACTGTAACACCCCGACCCCTTTAGACTAGAGCTGGTGCATTACTTGTAATTTTGGAATGGTTAGAAGGAATGAAAATCCCAAAGGAATGATTAGTTTAGTATTATTGAAGAAACTAGATACATAAACGTAACTCAAATTACATTAGAGAAGGTAACTAAATACAATACAAAATAAAAACTAAAAATTGTGTCCACATGAACTCAATAAATGATCTCCTATTCATCCCATGTTGAAGTAAACAATAAAAGGGGTGAGATAAAACACTCATTATGGGTTACAAATAGCAGAATAATGAGTACAATAATAATTTAATCATAATCAATCTAACATAATCAAGATGGCATAGGGAATAAATAAAAAAAATAATTCCATTAAGAAACTGAGAATGAAACTGCATCCATAGATTTTTTTATTATGAAAACATTCTGGATAATAATAATAACTGATAATGAACAAAGAGAATTCTTATTAATTGGATGTCATGTATCTGGAACATGAAACCATAATACCGTAAAAATGGTTTAGTTCTATGGGTAGAAACCCGTCTAATTTTTGGAAACAGACTCAAAGGGTTTGTCGCCAACTGGTTTCTCTCATGAGACCTACCGATGCATCGAGGGGATATAGATGGAACCACCCACCACTGCATGTACAAATCATTTTTATACATTGATTCAATACAACAGAAATATTCCATTTCAATATCCGTATAGAGTAGAGTATACGGACTCATCAATATTTCCATAATAACCATCAAAATAAACAATGCATGTAAAATGGTATACAGTTCATACAACAAACATTCCCATGATATGAGATTATGGATTTTTAATATAAATATAATTTCAAATGAAAAGTGATCTCAAATGGGCAGTAGGTACACCACATAAGGATTATTAGGTGCACAATACAATCTTAGTCACAACAAAATAGTAGTTGAGACAAAGTCTCTTTCCACAATGTAATCGGTCGAATCATATAACCAAAACAAAATAACCCTCAAATGAATCATTTAATAACATGAATGTAAAGAGAATAATGTTATTATATATCAAATGGTAGTAAACATATACCACATACAAGAAATATGTTCCGAACAATGAAAATCTCACAGAAATGAAAGTGAGATGAGAAACCCCTTACAAAAATTTCAGCATGGCAACAAGTGTTATTGAAAAAATTTAATGAGAGGTAAAGGGGTATTACATAATTTATATTTCAGAAGGGCAGTATGGGGGAGGTGAAAAAACACACCCAATCATTAGGAATTAAAAATAAAAGGGCACAACATAGGGGAGTTTTTTGAACAAAAGTGAGAGAGAGGATCCCTTTCATAGATTATATCATTAGAGTGAGAATAAATCAATGAAATACTTATGTATGAAAAATAAAAATTCAAAAAATATAAGTGGATATATAGTATAAAACAATCATAGTTCATTAACAGATATTATTGGAAAGACAAAACCAATGACAGGGATGTGTAACTCAATAAATGGAAATTGAGTTAAGATATCCCTTACAAGGATTGTGTCATTAGACTGATGATGAATCAATGAAATATTTATGTGTGAAAAATAAAAATTCACAAAATATAAGTGGATATATAGAATAAAACAATTAGAGGTCATTCACACATATTATTGGAACAATGTAACCAATGAAATTGTTTTTTTACTCAAAGAATTAAAATTGAGTTCAGCAATCCCTTAACTTATGCTTCAAGGTGTTCTTGACTTGTTATTAAAGACCTGAATAATAAAATTAGGATTATAAATTTATAATTCTATAACCTATTATATAGTTAAATAATTTATTATAACCCTTTTTAGTTAATTCAATGCATTTTTGATTAGTTATAAGGTTCAATTTCATTGTTTGGGCTCGTTTGATCACATTGTTTTAAAAGGTCGGTTCACTTATATTCAAGTTCGAATAAATATAAAATATGGAAATGGTTATCCAGAAATGAATTTATATTCTATTAGTGAACATCCATACGATTACATAGTTTTTAATTTAATTTGGTTACTTAGATTGAGGGTGAATTATTATATATATAAGCTTAGTGAAAAATGTTTTTATAATGAACCATACTTCACATACCTTGTTATTTCTTCAAATGTGAAGCACACTTATTACAACATATAACAAAACCATGAAAGGAACGTATAGGTATAGTGTCTTTAGAAACTAGGAAACATAAACAACTGGTTCATAAAGCATCTAAATTGTCTCCAATTTATTTCATCATATCTGGAGTTCCTTTTGGCATATCCTACTTAATAACCTACTTCTTGACCTATGGAATGAAAACATACAAAAGGGTGAGCTTAAATGCTTAGTAAGGGTAATCCAAAGAAATATCAGTCACATCATATTAATAAGAACATAACATTTTGGAATTCTTAACCTGCAAAAGAAATCATAATTTCATAACATGGGATAAATCATAGTAGTGGAATGTAATCACAATAATCATAACATAAAACATGAAACATTATGTCATACACACATAATCATAGAGAATCATTTCTTAGTAGTCAAGACTCATTTCCAAGACCATCTTAGCGAACAAAGTCCATTTCTGAACCGAGTTCTCTCCTCGTTTCAGTCCAGTTTCACTGAACCGGTTTAACCTGCCATTCCAGCCGTGTCTATATCAGGAGATATAAATCTTTACCCAATGCATTGGAGGGAGAAAAAGGTCCCACCCATCTCATAATGATTCCATTCTTATGTGTTCCACAAGATCATAAATCATACATCATAGCATAACCCATGTAATAAAAATGGGATTCTTAATCATCATGCCATCATAACACAATCTATATAAGATAAAAGGACATCATAAAAATAATTCCATTATAAAATAATCAAAACAATGTAAAAATATGGATAGAAACAGAACCCTGTATTATCTTAGATGGAAAATAATTTTGATAGAACACTTGAACTCCATTCTTGAGGAAAATATCCCATCTACTTCAAAAACAATTTCCTTTCTTAACATTTCATATAATTTTAAACTAAAAGAAGTTTATTAAAAATAAACTTGAAAACTTTTAAAGGATGCTTCATGGAAATAATGTTCTAAAAATCCATTCATTCCGTATAAGTTAAAAAAACATTCTTCTGGTACTTTGGCCGAAGAAGTCAAAAAGTACCTCGTACTAAAAATGACAAAGGATTCCTTTCATATCTTTTACTAAAAACTCACCAACAAGTAATATTGGATTTAAAAAAATTTAGGAGCATAGAAATAATATTACATATTGAGTAAACATGGATGTGGATGATAAATACACCCCAGTAAATACCAAAGTATAAACAATCTCGGATAAAAATGAGATTGTGAGATTTTCCCTTACTTTAGTTCTGATTTGCTTCGTACGTGACCGCGCCTCCTGTATAATGATTTAAATAATGTTATTGACTTATTCCAGAATCATACTCATTGTTATGATTTCATATATGGTTATATTCTTAGCTTCTTATTAGTAATATTTCATTGCTACTTGTTATTCGGGTGTTTATTACTTTTTGTTCTTATGCATGTTTTGTCGAATAAATTATTATTCTTCTTTTTAGGTTATAGATAACTCATTTCAAGAATGTTATTAGTGTAATATATAACATATTAATTCATTAAATTCATTTATATAATCAATATGTAATGAAGATCATGTAGAATGAGTCGCATCACATCGTGGAGACGGTATTCCGTACGTACGCACGAGCGATGATATCGTTCCCATGATTGTGGAATTGTTTTGGAGAATAAGTATACTATTTCAGAATCAGTATCACTATAAAATAATCATATATAGTTATTCTCTACACCATTATACCCATCCATGTAAGGTGGTGGTGGAAAACAGATTACACCACGGCGTGGAGACAGTATTCTGTACGTACGCATGTGCGGTGATTTCGTTTTCCGTAAGATGGATAGATGGTGAAATAGGTTTTTTCATATTTTTAATGACATATCATTATATTATTGATACTGATGTTATTAATTAATAAGGAAACAAATAAGGAAGAAGAAGTTGAAGAAAAAAGAAATTGGAAAGGATCGGTAATGGATATTACCTCTTCCTTGACGCACCTCTTCTTAACCTCCTCTTAGGGAACTAGAGATAGTCTTTTAAGAAGACCAGGACCTCTAGGATGTTTCTAGGGAAGTGTAGAAGATAATTGGAATGTTTTGGATGATCTTGAGGGCTCAAAGTGGTGTGAGGAGGAGAGGGAGGAGGTTCCCTTTTATAAGGGAGGAGAGGGGCACCTTAGGAAAACATAAAATATTATTCTATTATAAAGTCAGATTTGGTTTTTAATAGATAAAAATTGATTTAGTTAGAATATAAGGTGGGGATGTGTCTAAAGCCTCTCATCCAGTAGAATTTAGACAAGTTTATGTTTCTATTTTGACCTTATCATTTAGATTTATCTCTAAGTTAGATAATTTAACTTTTACCGTGTCTTCTTATTTTCTTACACTATAAGATTAATAAACTTACTATAACTAGCCAAAAGAACCCCAAGTTGTTTATTATTAATATATATAACCTTATCTAAGTCATTTTTCTGAACCTTAAATTTTTAGGAATAAAATAACAATTAATAATATAATATTTTTTTAAAAAAACTATTTATATCAATTTTGACACTATTTGGTAATTGATTTTTGTGAAAATAATAATAGAATTATTAGTTCATAAAAATTTAATTAAATCCATACTAACATGTCATATTAACCTATAAAATTAGTCGAATTCATAAAAAGTCTTAAATTACACTTATTTGAGTATTTATAACGTCAATTATGTTAATATTTCATTAATAAGATAACTACTGCATCATCATTGTGTCATAAATAAATTAAATTATTTAATGTCTAAAAATTATAAATAAAATACCATTATGTAGGAAATATTTTTGTCATTATAATTAATATTTATAGTCTAATTTATATTATGTATAACCCAATATTAAAAAAATTTTAGTTAATAAACTTTGATTTTAACTATTTTAACTATTCTATACATAAAATAATATTAAATGTCCTTGTAACGACCCGAAATTTTTTAAATATATTTTGTTTCCTAATTTTATGTGTTATTGTTATACTCAACAAAAATGTTTTATTTGATAAACATGATTATAATTAAAATGAGATCAGTGGGTTTTGACTATTATATAACCATCTGTCAACATGACCGCTGTGAACAAAATGTTTTGATTATTGTCTCTAAATATAAGTAATCTTGGTTAATTATTATAGAAAGAAGATTCGATGGCCTCACCTAGTAGTCTTGGACCGATCGAAGCCCATCTAACAGAGCTTGGGAAGGAGGTAGCACCACTGGGCTTTGCTCTGGATCAAATCCAAGACGAACTTCATCATGTGAAGCTGGAACGAAATCGCCTTCGTGAGAAGTTCAAACTGATAGAAATTACTACTCGGGCAATGTTGACTGAGCCGCCCCAAGCTTCTATCACCCTAGCACACCTTACTCTTAGGTCCTATGCTGGTATTATAAGGGGTTATGTAACGAGACCGTAACTACCTTGTGTAATCCTTGTTTTAAATAAAAATTGTGATTTTTTCTTATGTTGAAGTTTATGAATTTTGAAATGACCGGATAAATATAGTATGCATATTTTTGATGAATTTTAGAAAAAGGATATTTTAAATATGTTTATGTAAACCCTAAATAATTAAAAATGTGTAATGATTTTCAAAAAATGGTCTTCTGTAATTATGTTCATTACTAAATTTAGAGTTTAATAAGATCAACTTGATTTTTGATGAATAGTAAATTGTGAATAGTGATTTTATGATTAGGATTAGTAATATGACCAAATGGATTAGTAATCTCACGTAAAAAAAGTTTTAAAATAATCTAGGCACCTTGATTAAGTAATGTGATTCAATAAAATAGTTAAATAATGGTTTCATTAATTATTATTCAAGTATTAGTTTTTTCAGGTGAATAGTGTTTTTTAATTAAAAATTTAATTAAAAATAATTAGAAAATTATTTTTATAAAAATGACTTTATTTTTGAACTCAGAGCATCGATATTATGTTATGGTAATTTTTGGGGTTTTTTCTGAAAAAAATGAATTTTCGATGAATAGTGTTTTTATTTAAAAATTAAATTAAAAATATTTAGAAAATTATTTTTATAAAATGGATTTCATTTTTGAAATCAGAGCATTGATATTTGGTTAATGTGAAATTTTGGGATTTTTCTGAGAAAGTTGAATTTTCAGTGAATAGTAAAAATACAGTTTTAGGGTTTCAGTATGTTTAATGACATCATAACGGTGTCAGGATGATGTCATGAGATCTTTTGAGGGTTGGCCGGACAAGGGTGATGAATTATTGTTTTGGGGGCCCCATGTGGCCTAACTCCATGATAAATGACAAGGGAGAGCACATGGGTTTGAGAAAAGCACATGTGAGGTGTCCCTTGGCCATTAATGCCTTGTCCCCTCACTTTCCCTATAAATACCAGGCCCTCCTCTCATCCATTCGACTCCCCACTCATTCCCAACGAATTTCTGGTCTCATTACCTCCCAAGGAGTCCCCCCAAGGTTTCCCCAAGCCCTCAAGGTCCCAACCTTTGAGGTTTAAGAGTTACATTTTAAGGTAAGGGATCCGACCTCTCTCTTTCTTTTCAAGTAATCTCTTTTATGTCTTTTCTTTTATACTCCATGTTCTTATGTTGGAGGATGTTATTTTATATTAATCCTACTGCCTATTTCATGTTCATATGATGAGAGACCCCCCTTTCTCTCATCAGTTCGTTTTTAGAATGCTTAAGTGGCGCCGTTAGGCTGCCGAATTTTTAAGGGATTCTTTCACCTTCCTCGTTTTCAAGTTCTATTTTCATTCAAGTCTTTCATGTTCCTTTTTGTTATATTGGGGTATGATCTCTATATATATCATACTGGACTCTTATGTTCATATGATGAGAGACCCCATTTGATCTCTTTAATTCAGTATTTTGATGTTTTAAGTGGCACCGTTAGGCTGCCGAATTTTTAAGTGGTTCTTCACCCTTCTCGTTTTGAAGTTCTACTTTCATGTCAATTATTTCAAGATCCTTTTTGTTATATTGGGGTATGATCTCTATATATATCATACTGGACTCTTATGTTCATATGATGAGAGACCCCATTTGATCTCTTCAATTCAGTATTTTGATGTTTTAAGTGGCGCCGTTAGGCTGCCAAATTTTTAAGTGCTTCTTCACCCTTCTCGTTTTGAAGTTCTACTTTCATGTCAATTATTTCAAGTTCCTTTTTGTTATGTTGGGGAATTATCTCTATATCTATCATACTGAACTCTTATGTTCACATGATGAGAGATCCTATTTGATCTTTTCAAATCGTTTTTGTTGATGTTTATGTAACGCCGTTAGGCTGCCGAACTTTCATAAGAGAAATCTAATTTTTTTTTCTTCCTTCCATGTTTTTCATTTCAAATGGTATGTCCTTGAAATCTCATTACCATGATCATGTATCCTTCTTATTCTGTCCATGTACTATTTTATGGGTCATTTATGAATTTTTTACCCATTTTACCTCTCTTTTAATGTCTTCTAAAACCTCGGAACATTGCCGTTATGCTGCAGAATTTCTGTCTCAAAATGTCTATCTCTTTTTCTAAAGTCCTTTTATTTTATTAAGTGAATACTCAAAGATCTTTCTTCTAAAGGGGTATTCACATATATACCAAAATGTTCTATTTTAAATTCTGGGATTTACATACATGAGACCCACCTTCCTTTTCTGTGGGTTTTAAAGTGATATAAAGATCATGTCTTTAAAGCAGTTTTTAAAAAGTTATGATTATGAAATGAAACCCATTTCCTTTATGATATATGGGTTATTTATGAAATGTTTGATGATGATATATGTGGCTCACATGATAATAAAGGAAAATTTAAGGGTGCGCCCTGATAGCGCTCCAATGGATTGGGTAATGATGTAACCACTAGAGATTACAATTTTCACGATACCTTGGTGAATAACCTTGGTAATTTTAAAATGACACCTTGGGGATGGACCTTGGTGATATGTTCATGATTGTCTATGTTAAATGATGTAGCCACATCTTCAAGTTATGAAAAATATTTATTTTTATTATGATATGCCTCATGATTTCATTTTCATGCCTTAAAGTTCTTTTCATGACTTTATTGATGTATCTCAAGTTCATATGTAAAATGTTTCACTTGTTTCCCTTGCTGGGCCTTCTGCTCACCCTTCCTTTTGATGTATGTCCCCAGGTTATGGGATGCAGTAATGAGCCTAGGGTGAACATGAGGAGAAGCCTTTCAAGTGTTTAAGAAGAATTTTTTTTTCATGTTTTATGTTCCTTGTTTCCAAGACACTAAACCTTAAAGATCCTCAGTTCCGTGTAATGGAATGAAAAGTTATGTTATAAAAAGACGGGATGCTATAGTTGGTATCAAAGGATGCTTTAGTTATTTGTGGAAATTAGGATATGAAAACTCTAGGAGGAACCCTATAGAAAAGTTTAATATAGGAAATCTTCCTGGTATTTTGGTGAGTATTGAGTAAGGGGTTGCCAAGCAAATACATCCCTGTCTGGATACGAGCAGGTAGAGGTGGCTCTGGCACAGATGTACATAGGGGTAAAACCCAAAAACACCGCTTTGAGCTAGACTCGAACGGGAACTGGTACACAACAACGGGCCTTGCTGCACTTTTGGTTACGACACTCCCGGGGGATATGCTTTGGTAAATTCATAAGCTTGGTATGAACCATTGTTAAAGGAACAAAGATAAAATAAAATAAAGGTTCACATAAGAATATATGATCTTTCATAACCTAGATGGGAACCTAGGAGATCACAAGTTAGGGTATACCTTTCATATACAAGTTATCCTTATATGCTTTCAGTTCCTTTTCATGATTATTAGCTAAGTACTTAAGCCCCTAATTATGCTTTCTCTTCTTAGTTAATGGTGGGAAATGGAAGAACATGTTCCGACAACCAATGTGATAGGAAATGCGACGATTTTCGTATTAATATGACAGGGATGATTAGGGGATTAAAATATGATTATTATTTTGGAAGACGTTCAGAATTTTGGGAACCATATTTGATCGAGGTAAATAGATTACTACGATATTTTCATTGAAGAGTAAGGTTGACTTATATTTTGAAGAATCGATGAATTTAAGGTGAACTTATAGTAATTTAGGTTACTTATGGGAATGACTAACCTATCTTGGGTAAAATATGATTAGGTTAGCTACTTTTTATAAGATGTTAGGAGTGGTTGATGTTGTCTGGAGATGAACAATGAAGTTGTTTTGGAAGATTATGTTATCAAATCCTTATTGTATTTGGGTTTCATTCTTAGTTTGGTTTGTTTTGAGGAATTTTAAGGACCGTTATTTATGGAATGGTCTATGATGAACTTTGGGTAGTACCATGGAACTTTGATGATTTAAAAGTAGTTTCCATTCCTATGGGATTCATTCTTTTTGAAGAGTTGTTTTACCTTAACCTTTCTGTTTTTGGGATAATGTTTAAAGATAGAAGAAATATATAGTTAATCTTTTGTAGATTATGTGATTCAATAGAAGATGATTCTTGTGCTTTTATGAGACCAAGTGTTTTTGAATTCTTATCATTTGGAGAAAAGATTAGTGTTGGTAGGGACTTGTTAAAGGATGAAACTCTACTTGAAGGTAGGTATATTTTCTTATGTTTTGTTCTATGTAGTAAATGAAATCCTCAAAATTATGAAAAGAAACGTAAAACAAAAATGTTGTTGGTTTACGTTTCCTACTAGGTAATCAAAGACCGTTTACACACATCATAAGTTTGGGATTTTCTCATGTTTAACTTTCTCCTAATCATGTTCTCTATCACTCTCCCTCAGAACTTGACCCTTTGTTTTTTCCTCCATGTCCATGTTTTCCTACATGGAACCCTAGTGTGGGTTAACTCGGGTGACCATTGTACTTCCCTTTCTTTATTTTAAAGTAATAGTTTTACTGACTCCTTTTCCGATGTGGGACTTTCAATGAAATTTCAAAACCCAATTTTAAAATTGCGAGGACGCAATTTCTTAAGGGGGGAAGATTGTAACGACCCAAAATTTTTTAAATAAATTTTGTTTCCTAATTTTATGTGTTATTGTTATACTCAACAAAAATGTTTTATTTGATAAACATGATTATAATTAAAATGAGATCAGTGGGTTTTGACTATTATATAACCATCTGTCAACATGACCGCTGTGAACAAAATGTTTTGATTATTGTCTCTAAATATAAGTAATCTTGGTTAATTATTATAGAAAGAAGATTTGATGGCCTCACCTAGTAGTCTTGGACCGATCGAAGCCCATCTAACAGAGCTTGGGAAGGAGGTAGCACCACTGGGCTTTGCTCTGGATCAAATCGAAGCCGAACTTCATCATGTGAAGCTGGAACGAAATCTCCTTCGTGAGAAGTTCAAACTGATAGAAATTACTACTCGGGCAATGTTGACTGAGCCGCCCCAAGGTTCTATCACCCTAGCACACCTTACTCTTAGGTCCTATGCTGGTATTATAAGGGGTTATGTAACGAGACCGTAACTACCTTGTGTAATCCTTGTTTTAAATAAAAATTGTGATTTTTTCTTATGATGAAGTTTATGAATTTTGAAATGACCGGATAAATATAGTATGCATATTTTGATGAATTTTAGAAAAAGGATATTTTAAATATGTTTATGTAAACCCTAAATAATTAAAAATGTGTAATGATTTTCAAAAAATGGTCTTCTGCAATTATGTTCATTACTTAATTTAGAGTTTAATAAGATCAACTTGATTTTTGATGAATAGTAAATTATGAATAGTGATTTTATGATTAGGATTAGTAATATGACCAAATGGATTAGTAATCTCACTTAAAGAAAGTTTTAAAATAATCTAGGCACCTTGATTAAGTAATGTGATTCAATAAAATAGTTAAATAACGGTTTCATTAATTATTATTCAAGTATTAGTTTTTTCAGGTGAATAGTGTTTTGTAATTAAAAATTTAATTAAAAATAATTAGAAAAATATTTTTATAAAAATGACTTTATTTTTGAACTCAGAGCATCGATATTATGTTATGGTAATTTTTGGGGTTTTTTCTGAAAAAAAAATGAATTTTCGATGAATAGTGTTTTTATTTAAAAATTAAATTTAAAATATTTAGAAAATTATTTTTATAAAATGGATTTCATTTTTGAAATCAGATCATTGATATTTGGTTAATGTGAAATTTTGGGATTTTTCTGAGAAAGTTGAATTTTCAGTGAATAATAAAAATACAGTTTTAGGGTTTCGGTATGTTTAATGACATCATAACGGTGTCATGATGATGTCATGAGATCTTTTGAGGGTTGGCCGGCCAAGGGTGATGAATTATTGTTTTGGGGGCCCCATGTGGCCTAACTCCATCATAAATGACAAGGGAGAGCACATGGGTTTGAGAAAAGCACATGTGAGGTGTCCCTTGGCCATTAATGCCTTGTCCCCTCACTTTCCCTATAAATACCAAGCCCTCCTCTCATCCATTCGACTCCCCACTCACTCCCAACGAATTTCTGGTCTCATTACCTCCCAAGGAGTCCCCCCAAGGTGCCCCCAAGCCCTCAAGGTCCCAACCTTTGAGGTTTAAGAGTTACATTTTAAGGTAAGGGATCCGACCTCTCTCTTTCTTTTCAAGTAATCTCTTTTATGTCTTTTCTTTTATACTCCATGTTCTTATGTTGGAGTATGTTATTTTTTATTAATCCTACTGCCTATTTCATGTTCATATGATGAGAGACCCCCCTTGCTCTCATCAATTCGTTTTTAGAATGTTTAAGTGGCGCCGTTAGGCTGCCGAATTTTTAAGGGATTCTTTCACCTTCCTCGTTTTCAAGTTCTATTTTCATTCAAGTCTTTCATGTTCCTTTTTGTTATATTGGGGTATGATCTCTATATATATATTACTGGACTCTTATTTTCATATGATGAGAGACCCCATTTGATCTCTTCAATTCAGTATTTTGATGTTTTAAGTGGCACCGTTAGGCTGCCGAATTTTTAAGTGGTTCTTCACCCTTCTCGTTTTGAAGTTCTACTTTCATGTCAATTATTTCAAGTTCCTTTTTGTTATATTGGGATATGATCTCTATATATATCATACTGGACTCTTATGTTCATATGATGAGAGACCCCATTTGATCTCTTCAATTCAGTATTTTGATGTTTTAAGTGGCGCCGTTAGGCTGCCGAATTTTTAAGTGGTTCTTCACCCTTCTCGTTTTGAAGTTCTACTTTCATGTCAATTCTTTCAAGTTCCTTTTTGTTATGTTGGGGAATTATCTCTATATCTATCATACTGAACTCTTATGTTCACATGATGAGAGATCCTATTTGATCTTTTCAAATCGTTTTTGTTGATGTTTAAGTAACGCTGTTAGGCTGCCGAACTTTCATAAGAGAAATCTAATTTTTTTTCCTTCCTTCCATGTTTTTCATTTCAAATGGTATGTCCTTGAAATCTCATTACCATGATCATGTATCCTTCTTATTCTGTCCATGTACTATTTTTTGGGTCATTTATGAATGTTTGACCCATTTTACCTCTCTTTTAATGTCTTCTAAAACCTCGGAACATTGTCGTTATGCTGCAGAATTTCTGTCTCAAAATGTCTATCTCTTTTTCTAAAGTCCTTTTATTTTATTAAGTGAATACTCAAAGCTCTTTCTTCTAAAGGGGTATTCACATATATACCAAAATGTTCTATTTTAAATTCTGGGATTTACATACATGAGACCCACCTTCCTTTTCTGTGGGTTTTAAAGTGATATAAAGATCATGTCTTTAAAGCAGTTTTTAAAAAGTTATGATTATGAAATGAAACCCATTTCCTTTATGATATATGGGTTATTTATGAAATGTTTGATGATGATATATGTGGATCACATGATAATAAAGGCAAATTTAAGGGTGTGCCCTGATAGCGCTCCAATGGATTGGGTAATGATGTAACCACTAGAGATTACAATTTTCACGATACCTTGCTGAATAACCTTGGTAATTTTAAAATGACACCTTGGGGATGGACCTTGGTGATATGTTCATGATTGTCTATGTTAAATGATGTAGCCACATCTTCAAGTTATGAAAACAATTTATTTTTATTATGATATGCCTCATGATTTCATTTTCATGCCTTAAAGTTCTTTTCATGACTTTATTGATGTATCTCAAGTTCATATGTAAAATGTTTCACTTGTTTCCCTTGCTGGGCCTTCTGCTCACCCTTCCTTTTGATGTATGTCCCCAGGTTATGGGATGCAGTAATTAGCCTAGGGTGAACATGAGGATAAGCCTTTCAAGTGTTTAAGAAGAATGTTTTTTTTTTCATGTTTTATGTTCCTTGTTTCCAAGACACTAAACCTTAAAGATCCTCAGTTCCGTGTAATGGAATGAAAAGTTATGTTATAAAAAGACGGGATGCTATAGTCCTAATCTAATAAAAGTGGACCTAAATGGTCATATTTAGGTCCTAAGGGTTTTTTTGGTCGAATTAAACTTATCCAATAGAATTATGACATGTGTTTGGGTAATAATAATATCATTTTTACCCTTAATTACCCTATTTACTTTTAACCGTGGAAACAAAAGTAAAAAGTTACTATTCACCAAAAATTAATTTCATCTCGTTGAACCACATATTAGTGCATGATATTAACTGTGTCTCTCGGATTTTTTAATTTTCCCTCACATAAGTTTTAAAATTATGTTTTATGTGAATTTGCAAATTCTCCTAGGAGGTGGGTAAAAGACGGTGAAAAGTTCAATAAAATTTTTGTATATCTAAAATTATTATAAAATGACTCCAATGAATTAATTTGAACTTATATAGGTATTATGTATCAATTTTGACATAAAATTTATTTAAATAAAATAAATAATTATTTAAATAAAAATTTGGTTTTTAAATAGTAACCCAGTGTTTTCACTATTCATCAAAAATTGAAAGTTTTCAGAAAAATACCAAAATTTCACCCTAGGCTAATTTTGATATTCCGAATCCAAAAATAAAGTCCATTTTGCAAGATAAAATTTATAAAATTTCAAAAAGTGGGTATTACTATTCATAATGGCTAGTTTTAATATTAATTTAATAGCATATCGTGGTTTAGTGAAACTCGGTATTGCGTTCGACGCAGGCTATCGAGGAAGGTCGTGATTGCATGTAAAGAAATCCAAGATAGTTTTGTGTGTAGTGAAAGATTCCTTTGATTATGTATATAACATAAAAACAAAACATTTCTCATAAAAATCTTGGGTGTTACATTCTACCCCCCTTAAAAAGAATTTCTCCCTTGAAATTCATCACTTTGTAACAAACAGATGAGGATCCCTCTCCCTCATCATATCCTAAAGATCCCATGTAGCTTCTTCTAATTTGTGGTTCCTCCATAAAACTTTCACCAAGTGAGTGGTCTTGTTCCACAGGACCTTTCGCTATGATCCAGAATCTCTACCGGCTGTTCTTCATAAGAAAGATCTTGCTCTAGCGGTACAACTTCTAAGATGAGTACATGTGAAGGATCAGGTATGTACATTATCAGAAGCGATACATGGAACACATCATGAACTTTAGTGAGATTCGGCGGAAGCGCCAATCGGTAAGCTACCTTCCCAACACGATCCAGTATTTCAAAAGGACCAATATACCAAGGGCTCAACTATCCTTTCTTTCCAAATATCTTTACTCTCTTCCAAGGAGATATTCGTAAGAACACTTTATCACCCACTTCAAACTCTAGGTCTTTTCATTGGTTATCAGTGTAACTTTTTTGTCGACTCAGAGCTGCTCTTATGTGTTATTGAATAGATCGGACCTTTTCTGCCATCTCATCAACAAGATCAGGTCCTAATATCTTTCTTTCCCCAACTTCATCCCAGCAAGGTGGAGTTCGGAATTTATTTCCCTAGAGATCTTAATAAGGAGCCATCTGAATACTTTAGTGAAATCTATTACTATAAGAAAATTCCACCAAAGGTAGGTGTTGATCCCAACCACCTTTGAAGTACATAAGGCATGCTCTTAACATGTCTTCTAGAGTTTGAATTGTTCTCTCAGACTGACCATCTGTCTGAGGATGATAAGCAGTGCTGAAGCTCAACTCTCTATCCAGAGTATGCTGAAGACTTCACCAAAACATCTAGGTAAACCTCGGATCCCGATCAGATATAATGGAAAGTGTTATTCCATGCAATCTTACCACTTCCTTTACATATATCCTGGAAAGCTGATCAAGAGAGAAATCCTCTCTAATAGCAATGAAGTGTGCCGACTTCGTAAGACGATCAACTATAACCCATAAAGCATTATTTCCTTTGGATGTTTTAGGAAGTCCAGTGACAAAGTCCATAGTGATGTTTTCCCATTTCCATTCGGGTATGGGTAAAGGTTGTAACATCCCCTTAGACTTTTGTCTCTCAGCTTTAACTTGCTGACAAACCAAGCATCGAGAGACATATTCAGCAACATCTATTTTCATGCCATCCCACAAGAAGTACTCTTTCAGGTCCCTATACATATTCGTGCTTACAGGATGAATAGATAATGAAGAACTATGAGCCTCATCCAGCAGCTCCTTCTTTAATTCTGGGATGGGAGGAACACAAACCCGATTCCGGGACCTTATTCTCCCATCACAAACAAGGTTGATTTTTGGAAGATTTCTCACCTTATTTTGTAACTCTACATCTACTTTATGTTCCTCTTTAATCTTCACATGTATATATGGTTGAACATTCATTTGATAAATATAAGATTTTTCCCCTTCCATTATAATTCCAAGATCCATCCTTTATAAATCCATAAATATTGGATCTTTTGTGATCCTCGTCATGGATAAGCTAGTATGGTCTTGTCGACATAATGCATCTGCCACCTTGTTTTCTTTCCCAGGGTGATATTGAATTGAGAAGTCGTAATCCTTAATCAACTCCAACCATCTTCATTGGCGCATATTCAACTCCTTTTGTGTGAAAATATACTTTAAACTTTTATGATTAGTATAAATATCACACCTTTCACCATAAAGTTAATCTCTCCAAATAATTAATTCAAAGATTACCGTAGCTAACTCCAAATCATGAATTGGGTAATTTTGATCATGGATTTTCAATTGTCGTGAGGCATAAGCTATCACCATATCGTTTTGCATAAGAACACACCCTATCCCCTTCTTGGATGCATCACTGTAGATCACAAACCTTTCTCCACTATAAGGAAGTGTGATTACAGGTGCACTGAATAACCTTCTTTTCAACTCCTTGAAATTCTATTCACATTCCTCTTTCCACATAAACATAACTTTTTTTCGAGTCAACTTGGTGAGTGGATTAGATAATCGTGAAAAATATTTCACAAAACGTCGATAATATCCAGCCAAACCAAGAAAACTTTGGATCTCAGTTACTATTTTTGGACTCGACCATCTTTCAATAACCTCTATTTTTGCTGGATCCATAGATATCCCCTCTTTTGAGATTATGTGACCCAAAAATGAAACTTTTTGCCGCCAAAATTCAAACTTGGTAAATTTTTCATAACGATTATCCTATCTCAGGGTCTTCAATACAATTCTCAAGTGATCTTCATGTTCTTCCTTGCTCTATAAATAAAGAAGAATATCTTCTATAAAGACTACCACAAACTAATCAGGATAGTCTCTAAAGACTTTATTCATCAGATCCATGAATATAGGAGGGGCATTAGTAAAACCAAATGGCATCACTCTAAATTCATAGTGTCCATACATTGTACGGAAAGCTGTTTGTGGTATATCCTCCCTTTTGACCCTTAATTGATGATACCCTGAATAGAGATCAATCTTGGAAAAGTATTGAGCTCCGCGTAGTTGGTCAAATAAGTAATCAATGCATTGGAGAGGTTATTTGTTCTTGATAGTGATCTTGTTAAGTTCTTGATAATCAATGCAGAGTCTCATTGATCCATCTTTCTTCTTAACAAACAGAACAGGTTCTCACAAAGGTGACACACTAGGGTATATGAATCCCTTATCAAGATTCTCTTGGACTTTCTTCTTCAATTCCTGCAAATCAATTGGGGCCATTCTATAAGTTGTCTTTGAAATAGGTAAATCACCCGGTATGAGTTCTATTGAAAACTCAACTTCAGGATTTGGTGGAAGACCCAAAAATTCATCTGGAAAGACATCATAAAACTCCCGTAAAATGTGAATATTATTAATCATGAGATTCTATCCAACCATTTGAGATAAATAACCTTCATTTAGTGTAATTAAGACCCATAAGATGGAAGAAATTTCAACTGGAAGGTTATGTTCATCCTTGCATCGATAGACGATCATAGATTGATCTGGAATATGAAATGTGACTTCCCTTCTTTGGAAATTGATATGAGCTCCATATAAATAAATCTAATCCATGACAATGATCACATCAAATTCCACTATAGGAAGGATCACAAGATTTTCAGGAAGCACTTTCCCACAAACTTCAATCGAAGAAGAATTATAAACTTTTGATGCGACTCTTGCGCCATTAGGGGTTGTCGCAGCTAACTCAACATCTAATTATTGAGGTAATACGACGATACCCTTAGAAAATTCATCAGAAATAAAATAGTGGGTGGATCTAGAATCAAATAAAACATTTTCTACTTTAGAGTGGATGTTAAGTGTACCTTTCACCATTTCGTTATTGTACTCCACATCGCAGATAGAAAGTGCATGTGACTTTCCTTTTTATTTATCCTTAAGAGTTTGTTGAAGCCGATCATCATAAACAACTGTTGGATTAGGGTATTGATTATCATAATTCCCCCATTTCCTTGAACTTATAACATTGAAGTGTAGTAGGTGCACTCTGTGTGGCCTTTTCTTTGTTCGCATCACTAGACATCTTCTTCCCATCATTGCGGCATTCAAATGCCCGATGACATTCCTTTCCACATTTGGAACATTTTCTTGTCCCTTTAAGACAAATCCCTCCATGTTTCTTTCCACACTTTGAGAAAAAGGTAAAATTTATCTTCTTTTTAGTGTGGTCTTTAGATTATCTTTTGAATTCCATTTTGCTCTTCTTATCAAACGCATATGACTGAGGGGTTACTCCAATGTTCATCTCAACTTTGATAGTACATCGAATGATTTCCTCATAGCTATTGAAGTCCTTTATGGATAAATCCCTTCAAATACTTGGTTTTAAGACACTAAAGAATCGATCAATCTTACTCTCAGGTTGGATAATAATCCGAGAAGCGTACCTTGAAAGTCTTGTAAAATTTTCTTCGTAGGTACCAACAGATTCATCATCCTTTTACTTCAGTTCAAGAAACTCCTTCTCCATCATTGTTCTAATAATACGAGGGAAATACTTATTGAAAAATAAGTTCTTGAAGTCATCCCATTCCATGGATTCAATTTCATCCCTTTGCCTCGTATTCATGATAAGATTCCACCATTGATCAACTTAACCTTCCAAATGATATTATAATGAACAATACTTTACATAAATTGTTAGTACATCAAAATTGATGTACACTTATTACAACATATAAAAAACCATGAAAGGACCGTATTGGTATAGTGTCTTTAGAAACTGGGAAACATAAACAACTGGTTCATAAAGCGTCTACCATATCTCCCATTTATTTCATCATATCTATAGTCCCTTTTGGCATATCTTACTTAATAACCTTCTTCCTGAACTAGGGAAAGATAACAAACAAAAGGGTGAGCTCAAATGCTCAGTAAGGGTAAACAAAAGAAATATCAATCACATCATAGTCATAAGAACATAACATTTTGGAAATCTTACCCTACAAAAGAGATCATAATTTCATAACATGGGATAAATCATGGTAGTGAAATGTAATCACAATAATCATAAATTAAAACATGAAACTTTTTGGCATACACACATAATCAAAGAGAATCATTTCTTATTAGTAAGGACTCATTGTTAAGACTATCTTAGTGGACAAAGTCCATTTCGGAACCGAGTTCATTCCTCGTTTCAGTCCTGTTTCACTAAACCGGTTTAACCTGCCATTCCAGCCATGTTTATATCATGAGATATAAAATATTTACCCAATTAATTGGAGGTATATATAGGTCCCACCCATCTCATGATGATACCATTATTATGTGTGCCACAAAATCATAAACCATACATCATAGCATAACCCATGTAATAAAAATGGGATTCTTAAACATCGTGACATCATAAAACAATTCAAATAAGATAAATGAATTCATAAAAATAATTCCATCAAAACATAATCAAATCAATGTAATAATATAGATAGAAATAGAACCCTTTATTATCTTAGATGGAAAATAATTTTGATAAAACACTTGAACTCCATTCTTGAGGAAAATATCCTTTCTACTTCAAAAAAACATTTCATTTCTTAACATGTCATACAATTCTAATATAAAAGAAGTTGATTAAAAATAAACTTGAAAACTTATAAAGGAAGATTCTTGGAAATAATGTTTTAAAAATCCATTCATGCCGTATAAGGTAAAAAACATTCTTCTCGTACTTTTGTCAGAAAAGTCAAAAAGTACCTCGTACGAAAAATGACAAAAGGTTCCTATCATATCATTTACTAAAAACTCACTGAAGGGTAAAATTGGATTTAAACAATTGTAGGTGGATGGAAATAATATTACATATTGACGAAACATGGATGTGGATGATAAAATACACCCCAGTAAATTTCAAAGTATAAACAATCTCGGATAAAAATGAGATTGTGATATTTCCCTTACCTTAGGTCTGATTTTCTTCGTATGTGTCTGAACCTCCTGTATAATGATTTAATGAATGTCATTGAATTATTCCAGAATCATACTCATTGTTATGATATCATATATTGTCATATTTTTAGCTTATTATTAGTAATATTTCATTGCTACTTGTTATTCGGGTATTTATTACTTTTTGTTCTTATGCGTGTTTTGTCGAATAAATTCTTATTCTTCATTTTAGGTTATATATAACTCATTTCTAGAATGGTATTAGTGTAATATATATCATATTTATTCACTCAATTCATTTATGTAATTATTATTCAATGAAAATCATGTAGAACGAGTCGCATCACATCGTCGAGACGGTATTCCGTACATATGCACGAGTGATGATATCGTTCCCATGATCGTGGAATTGTATTGGAGTGTATGTATACTATTTAAGAATCAATATAATGTTAAAATAACCATATATATTCATTCTTTACACCATTATACCCATCCATGTAAAGTGGTGGTGGAAAATAAATTACACCACGGCGTGGAGACGGTATTCCGTACGTACGCATGCGCGGTGATTTCATTTTCTGTAGGATGGATAGATGGTGAAATAAGATTGTTTCATACTTATAATAAAATATAAGTATATCAGTGATACTGATGTTATTAATTCATAATGAAACAACTAAATAAGACGAAGTGGAAGAAGAAATAAAGTTGAAAAAATCGGTAACGGACATTACCTCTTCTTTGAAGCGCTTCTTTGAGACCTCCTTTTAGGGCCCTAAATTTGGTCTTTGAAGATGACCAGGACCTCTAGGATGTTTCTAGGGAAGTGGAGAGGAGAAATTGGTACGGTTTGGCCGATCTTGAAGGCTCAAAGTGGTGTTAGGAAGAGAGGGAGGAGGTTACCTTTTAAAAGGGAGGAGAGGGGCTCCTTTGGAGAAACTAAAAATATTATTTTATTATAAAGCCATATTCGAATTTTAATACCTCAAAATTGATTTATTTCTAATATAAGGTGGGGATGGGTCGAAATACTCTCATCCAATAGAATTTGGATGCGTTTAGTTTACTATTTTAACATTATCATTTATATTTAACTTTAAGTTAGATAATTTTACTTTTACCGTGTCTTTTTGTGTTCTTACTCTATAAGGTTAATAAACTTACTATAACAAGTCAAAAGAACTCCATGTTGTTTATTATTAATATATATATAATTTTCTTTGTCATTTCGCCGAAACTAGGATTTTTAGGAATAAAACAACATTTAATAATATAATATTTGTTTTACAAACTATTTTATGTCAATTTTGACACTATTTAGTAATTGATTTTTGTGAAAATAATAACAGAATTATTAATTCAAACAAAGTTAATTAAATCAATAATAACATGTCATATTAACCTAGAAAATTAGTGGAATTCATAAAAATCCTCAAATTACATTTATTTGGTCATTTATAACATCAATTATGTCAATATTTCATTAATAAGATAATTACTGCATCATCTTTGTGTCATAAATAAATTAAATTATTTAATTTCTAAAAATTACAAATAAAATACCATTATGTAGGAAATCTATTTAAATTTGTAATGAATTTTTATAGTCGAATTTATCTTATGTATAAACCTATATTAAAAATTATTTACTTATTAAACTTTGATTTTAACTATTTTAACCCTTCTTTAAATAAATTAATAATAAATGTCCTAATCTAATCCAAGTGGGCCTAAATGGTCATCATTTTTTCCTAAACTTGTTTTTGGTCGAATTAAACTTATCCAATAGAATTATGACATGTGTTAGGGTAATAATAATAACATTTTTACCCTTAATTACCCTATTTACTTTTAACCGTGGTAAATAAAAGAAAAAAGTTACTATTCACCAAAAATTATTTTCATCTCATTGAACCACATTTTACTTAATGAAATAAACTGTGTCTCTCGGAGTTTTGAAATTCCACTCACAGAAGCGGTAAAATTATGTTTTATGTAAATTTGAAAATTTTCCTAGGAGGTGGGTAAAAGACGGTGAAAAGTTCAATAAACTTTTTATATATCTAAAATTATTATAAAATTACTCAAATGAATTACATTGAACTTATATAGGTATTATGTATCAATTTTTACCTAAAATAAATTTAAATAAAATAAATAATTATTTAAATAAAAAGTCGGTTTTTAAATAGTAACCTAGTGTTTTCACTATTCATCAAAAATTGAAAGTTTCCAGAAAAATACCAATATTTCACCCTAGGCTAATTAAGATATTCCGAATCCAAAAATGAATTCCATTCTGAAAAATAAAATTTAAAAAAATATAAAAATTGGTTATTACTATTCATAACGGGTATTTTTAATAATATTTTATTAGCATATTGTTGTTTAGTGAAACTCGGTATTGCATACGACGCAAGCTATCACGGAAGGTCGTCATTGCGTGTAAAGCAAGACAAGCTAGTTTTGTGTGTAGTGAAAGATTCCTTTGATGATTTATATAAAAAAAATATTTCTTATAAAAGTCTTGGGTGTTACAGATATACTGCTAAGATGACTTTATCTTGCTCAGAACATTGAAGAACTGAAAATATCATTTCAGAAGTACTAATCCATTGTTCAGCAACTAATGGATCAGTAGACCCACTGAAAGAAGGTGGACGCTGCCTCATGAAGGATTACATGGAATGTTGCTCCTTACATTTCTCGTTTGGAAGTCCTGCATGATTCATTGCTTGATAAATTTGTGTGAGCATGGCTACAAGATTTTTCATTCCAGCTCCCATAACATTTGGTTTCTCAGGGGGGAGAATCATTGCATTTCCCATCACATTCTGCATTAACACAGTTCTTTCGGGTTCCAGCCATTGACTAAAACCAAGAAGAATAGTGTGAGCAACACTAATTATAATAGGAAAACCACATGATCAAGAATATAATTTTACACTTATGGTATTATCATAGGTTATTCATGTCCATTTCTAAGAAACTAAGATTGTGTACTATGCTTAGATATATCCTTAGGGTTCTTACTAAGGCATTAACATCCTAGTTTCCAATGGTTGACTATACCTTTCCTCTAATACCAACTATAATGACCCATACTTTACATAAATTATTAGTGCTTCAAAATTGAAGCACACTTATTAAAACATATAGCAAAACCATGAAAGGACCATATAAGTATAGTGTCTTTAGAAACTGGGAAACATAAACAACCAGTTCATAAAGCATCTACATTGTCTCAAATTTATTTCATCATATCTAGAGTCCCATTTGGCATATCCTACATAATAAACTTCTTCCAAACCTGGGGAAAGAAAACAAACAAAAGGTTGAGATCAAATGCTCATTAAGGGTAAACAAAAGAAATATCAGTCACATCATATTCATAAGAACATAACATTTTGGAAATATTAGCCTACAAAAGAAATCATAATTTCATAACATGGGATAAATCATAGTTGTGAAATGTAATCCCAATAATCATAACTTAAAACATGAAACATTATGGCATACACACATAATCATAGAGAATCATTTCTTAGTAGTCAAGACTCAATTCCAAGACAATATTAGCGGAAAAAGTCCATTTCTGAACCGAGTTCACTCCTCATTTCAGTCCTGTTTCACTGAACCAGTTTAAACTACCATTCCAGCCATGTCTATCTCATGAGATATAAATATTTACCCAATTCATTGGAGGGAGATATAGGTCTCACCCATCTCATAATGATACCATTCTTATGTGTGCCACAAGATCATAAATCATACATCATTGCATAACCCATGTAATAAAAATGTGATTCTTAATCATCATGCCATCATAAAACAATCCATATAAGATAAAAGGACATCATAAAAATAATTCCATCATAACATAATCGAAACTATGTAAAAATTGGGATAGAAACAGAACCCTGTATTATCTTAAATGGAAAATAATTTTGATAGAACACTTGAACTCCATTCTTAAGGAAAATATCCTTTCTACTTCAAAAACATTTTCCTTTCTTAACATGTCATATAATTTTAAACTAAAATAAGTTGATTAAAAATAAACTTGAAAACTTGTAAAGTAAGCTTCATGGAAATAATGTTATTAAAATCCATTCATTCCATATAAGTTAAAAAAACATTCTTCTCGTACATTGGCCGAAGAATTCAAAAATTACCTCGTACTAAAAATGAAAAAATATTCCTTTCATATCTTTTACTAAAAACTCACGGACAAGTAATATTGGATTTCGACAATTTTAGGAGGACAGAAATAATATTACATTTTGAGGAAACATGGATGTGGATGATAAATACACCCTAGTAAATACCAAAGTATAAACAATCTCAGATAAAAATGAGATTGTGAGATTTTCCCTTACCTTAGGTCTGATTTGCTTCGTACGTGTCCCAACCTCCTGTATAATGATTTAAATAATGTTATTGACTTATTATAGAATCATACTCATTGTTATGATATAATATATAGTTATATTCTTAGCTTTTTATTAGTAATATTTCATTGCTACTTGTTATTCGGGTGTTTATTACTTTTTGTTCTTATGCGTGTTTTGTCGAATAAATTATTATTCATCTTTTTAGGTTATAGATACCTCATTTATAGAATGGTATTAGTGTAATATATATCATATTTATTCATTAAATTAATTTACATAATCATTATGCAATGAAGATCATGTAGAACGAGTCACATCACATCGTGGAGACGGTATTCCGTATCTACGCACGAGCGATGATATCCTTCCCATGATCGTGGAATTGTATTGGAGTGTAAGTATACTATTTCATAATCAATATCACTTTAAAATAATCATATATAGTTATTATATAAACCATTATACCCATCCAAGTATGGTGGTGGTGGAAAACATATTACACCACGACGTGGAGATGGTATTTTGTACGTACGCGCGCGCAGTGATTTCGTTTTCCGTAGGATGGATAGATGGTGAAATAGGGTTTTTTCATATTTATAATAACATATCCGTATATGAGTGATTCTGATGTTATTACTTCATAATGAAACAACTAAGGAAGAAATAGTTGAAGAAGAATGAAGTTGGAAAGGATCGGTAATGGATATTACCTCTTCTTTGACACGTCTCTTCTTAACCTCCTCTTAGGGCACTAGGGATAGTCCTTTAAGAAGACCAGGACCTCTAGGAAGTTTCTGGGGAAGTTTAGAAGAGAATATTTTAGGGTTTTTCCAAGCTTGATGGCACAAAGTGGTGTGAGGAGGAGAGGGAGGAGGTGCCCTTTAATAAGGGAGGAGAGGGGTACCTTAGAAAAAACTTAAAATATTATTTTATTATAAAGTCATATTCGGTTTTTAATAGCTCCAAATTTTTTTATTTCGAAGATAAGGTTGGTAGGGTTCGAAATAATCTCATACAATAGAATTTAGACAAGTTTAGGATTCTATTTTAACCTTATCATTTAGATTTAACTTTTACCGTGTCTTCTTGTTTTCATATACTATAAGGTTAATAATCTTACAATTACAAGCCAAACGACCCCCAAGTTGTTTATTATTAATATATATAACCCTATCTAAGTCATTTGGTTGATCCTTAGATTTTTAAGAATAAGATAACAATTAATAATATAATATTGGTTTTAAAAACTATTTTATGTCAATTTTGACACAATTTGGTAATTGATTTTTGTGAAAATCATAACAGTATGATTAGTTCGAAAAAAGTTAATTACATCAATAATAACATGTTATATTAACCTAGAAAATTAGTTTAATTCATAAAAAGTCTAAAATTACATTTATTTGAGTATTTTTAACATCAATTACGTTAGTATTTCATTAATAAGATAATTACTGCATCATCATTGTGTCATAAATAAATTTAAATATTTAATGTATAAAAATTAAAAATAAAATACAATTATGTATTAAATCGTTTTATCTTTTTAATGAACTTTTATAGTTGAATTTATCTTATGTATAACCCTATATTAAAAATGTTTTAGTTATTAAACATTGATTTTAACTATTTTAACTATTCTTTAAATAAAATAATATTAATTGTCATAATCTAATCCAAGTATACCTAAATGGTAATATTTTAGTCCTAAAGTTGTTTTTGGTCGAATTAAACTTACCCAATAGAATTAGGACATGTTTTAGGGTAATAAAAATATCATTTTTACCCTTAATTACCCTATTTACTTTTAACCGTGGTAAAAAAGTTAAAAGTTACAATTCACCAAACATTATTTTCATCTCGTTGAACCACATTTTAGTCCTTGATATTAACTGTGTCTCTCGAATTTTCTAAATTTCACTCATAGAAGCGGTAAAATTAATTTTTTTGTGAATTTGCAAATTCTCCTAGAAGGTGGGTAAAAGACGGTGAAAAGTTCAATAAAATTTTTGTATATCTAAAATTATTATGAAATGACTCATTGAATTAATTTGAACTTATATATGTATTATGTATCAATTTTGACCTAAAATAAATTTAAATAAAATAAATAATTATTTAAATAAAAAGTCGGTTTTTAAATAGTAACCCAGTGTTTTCACTATTCATCAAAAAATTGAATGTTTTCAGAAAAAAACAAAAATTTCACCCCTGGCTAATTTCGATATTCCGAATAAAAATATAAAGTCCACTTTGAAAGATAAAATATATAAAATTTCAAAAAGTGGGTATTAATATTCATAACGGCTAGTTTTAATAATATTTTAATAGCATATCGTTGTTTAGTGAAACTCGGTATTGCGTATGACGCAAGCTATCAAGAAAGGTCGTGATTGAGTGCAAAGAAAGCCAAGCTAGTGTTGTGTGTAGTGAAAGATTCCTTTGATGATGTATATAACATAAAAACAAAACATTTCTCATAAAAATCTCGTGTGTTACCGTTTTGGTTAATTGGTGGGTTTAATTACAATTAACATGTTTTTCTTTATATATTAATACCATTTGTAAAAAAGTATTCAAAAACATAAATAGGATGTATTAAAAATATAGTAATCCGGTTCAACCATAACAAAAATGGTTTCATGACCATAATTAAATATTATAATAGAAATTGACAAACTGTTGTCCTTGAAGGAGCCAAATTTGCACATCTCAAACAGTGCTTTCATTTCATCCAAAAAAAGGGTTGGGAAAGGAATGAAGATAATTAAATATTCAATTATAATAAAAAAATTCTAGTACCTGTATTTTACTAGAGTTATCATACTATTTGGCTGAAGGGAGGTGAGGAAGGAAACAAAAAGAAAATAACATAAAAAGAAATGAAGGATTTGAAAAGAGGAATTCACCTCTTGAGACTTCCTCCTTTAAGAACCTCTTAAGGGGAGAGGTTTTGGTATTTTGAAGAGGCTAGGAGATTTTAGAAGTTGGGGAGGATCTTGGAGATAGATTTGGGATGAATATTGGCAAGGAATAAGGCTTGAGAGGAGTGAAGAGAAGAGGGAGTGAAGGGGTGTTTTTATAGTGGAGGAGAGAGAGGATTTCAAAATATAAAATTCATTAATTTATTATTTCTTCACAAGACAAGGAATAGTGAGTTTCCATGACCAAGAATAGTAATTGTATCATGTGAATACATATAAATTCGTCTTCAATTAGCATATCATCATCGATGAATCAATTAATCCATTATTTAGCATTTATTGTGAATTAACAGATTTTACTATTCATCAAAAATTCAAGTATTTCAGAAAAAAGCCATAAATTTACCCTTACCATTTTTCAACGTGTAGAAACCAAAAACGAATTCCATTTTTCAAAAATAATTTCCTAAATATTATTAAGTAAATATTTAATTAAAATTATTATTTAATCGAAAAATATAAACACCTAAAATTTTCATCTTCATTTTTAAGGTGCCTAAATTCTTTTATACACTCAATGTTATGGATACCATTCATAAAATTCATATTACTATTCATAATGGTAAGTTACTATTCATAAGGGTATGTTACTATTAATAAGGGTAGGTTACTATCCACCAAAAATTATTTTAGTCCTATCAGACTTTAAATATCATCTTGAACACAACTGTGTATGTCAGATTTTTAAAATTCAAATCACATAGTTGGAAAATTTATGGTTAATGGCTAGGTTATGGATATATTTTATAAGTAAAGATGTTTTGTTCCATATAAGCTATGTGATTCATGAAATATAGGCTATTACCAGATTGTATTTTATAGAAACATACCATGAAGTGTTTGGGGTGCTATAACATCTAGGAACTCATTTCACTTGAGGACCAAGAAAGAACAAATTTCACTTAAATATATGGCCCTTTTTCATAGGTAATAGTGACATTTATACTATTAAATACACCGAGTAAATTTCAAATATAAATGTGAAATATTTTCTCCAACATGTCAAAGGTTTTCTTAGATGTTTTTATTAATGATATCATTATATTTGTAAAAACTTTTTATCACTTTTTGTTAAATATGAATTAAATTTAAAAAACTGTGTTTTAAAAATATGGATTTGAATTTTTAGATGTGTAATTTCATGATAGAAAGAGGGAATTTTCATAGAAATATAATTTAATGAAATTGGATCAAGGTTGATAAACAAAAAATTGAATTTATAAATGTATTACCTTACCCAACCTATGTGAAACTTGTGAAATCCTTTCAAGGACATGCATGATTATATAATAAGGATAATTAATATTTTTATTAAGATTTATCAACCATTATATTAATTTATTTTGAATGATTATGAATTTAATTTTGATGAAAACTATTTTAAATATTTTGAGAAAATAAATTGTAAACATAACACACCACTACTTATACAACCAACTAATTGGGAGAATAAATTCAATTTGTGATCTCATGCTTAAAATTATGTTATTAGAAGAGTGTTATCCAAAAAAAATTTCTGGAAGGAATCATTCTACTTCGTATTCTTTAAGAACACTATATGTAGTCTAAAAAAATTATACAACCGTAAAAAATATTATTTTATTATTTTTTTCTTTAGAAAAATTGTGATCATATTTTTAAGTTTTTTTGGATAATTTTTTCTCTAACCATGTAAAACATAGGATCTAGATGAAGACGTTATAACAAAATACAAAATGGTAAGATGGATATGACAACTATTATAATTTTATTGTGAGAATAAAAGAACGAGGACATTAAAATTAAGTGGATGATCATTTGAGTGGGTTATCCAACAAAATTGTGGTAGAACATAGAAATTAAGTTCACATTAATGAAATATGTGAGTAGTTTTATTTATTTAATTTATATGTACCATGATATATATATATATGGTAAATTTTCTTAGAAATTCTCAACTTCCATCTCATCTAAACCCAAAAAACGTTTTTAGACTTAAATTTGAATCATCATTTTCTATTTTGGATGATCTATATATTTGGAAAAAATTTAAGGATAAATGATGAAGATATGGTTTCTTAAAAGTTATTTTCAATATATACCAGAATGTTATCATAAATATTCATATTTATTCCACTTATTACTTCACATATTGTTATGAATATTTTTAAATATTTGATTTTATAACTAGATTTATTTAAATATGACCATTAATTTTGAAACCACTCTGATCAATGTCAACTCATGTGAAATATTTAAAATAGGTAAGATATTCCATAGAGCCCAACTATTTTTTAAGAAGAGAAATTGTGGGAACCTAACCAATATCATTTAGATTAATGTTTAAATAATAGATTTCTCGATTAAATGTTTTTGAAATTCATAAAAGACAAATATTTTTTAATTCCATTCCATGAAATACTATTAAATTATATAATCACTAACCTATGAGGATTATGAGCCATATTTCATTTCATAATTACATTTCCATAATCTATTTACAGAACCAATACAATCCTAATTAACGAAACTTTCTTGTGAATTCTATTCAAGACCATAGAGCATTGAGAAACGTGTGTTCAAAATGATAGATAAATTGTATTGATTTATGAGAAAGAAAATTATAATAAACTCATATTTGTTCCTAGACTATTCATATATCTCCTATAATTCCCTATAATTAAGAAATTTCCATTTTTAGTAGCCCCATTACAAAACTAGATCCCTTTTTAAAACTTTTATAGATTAATTTCATGATATATATTGAACTAAATTGCAGGGGGTGGGTGATGTTTTTTGACTAATACATCAATTGAGTTTTTTTAAAGAAAACATCATTCTAATAAGAAATTATAGGGAAAATATTTGATTTGTAGAAAAATTTGAGGAAACATAACCTTTCAAAATAGGTCTAGAATGGTCCCACCACTTTATAATGATCAAATTATTCAATCAATCATCAAAATAGAAACTTTTTATAAAAAAATAAAACAAAAAAATAAAAATTATTGAATGTATATAACTAAAAAACATTATACTGATTACGTAATTAATTTATGAACCTTCTGTGAAAATAAAAAGGAGTTTAGAGGAGAATCTCTATAAAAGAATATAAAGAGGATTCCACTATCTATTGTATAAATATAATCATGAACTTTTAATCAAATAGAGAAAAAACTCATCCATCTTCATCTAGAGGTTTACCATATAAAACATTCCAAACCTTAATCCCCGATCAAACCCAATAATTCCTCATCATAAAAAAAGTTATGGAATCATTTTTTTAGATACAGAAACTTATAATTCCTATAGTGACCCTGTATGTGTTTGTTATGGGAAAATATTTACATAAATTCATAATATATGTAATGAAACAAATTCATCTAGTGAGTTTGGTATGAATGTGTGAAGGTATATTAAGAAGGAGTAAATTACTTCAATATACTACATACACAATATTAGATTAATGAAATAATGGAGTCGTGATATGTTTGGGTGACTTGGATATTGAATGAGGATCCTAACTTGTCTAGTGTTTTGAATTTTAATTTGGTTATTTCTTTATGTTCACTTATCAAGAATTCCATGGTCTATGGGTGGGTGAATTGAAATTGGTAATTAATTCATTATCTTTGGTTAGAAATCAATTCATTATATTCCCTCACAATTAATAATTAATTCATTATAATTTTTTTAATAATTAAAGTTTCATTTCATTGGTTTTTTGAATATTTTTATAGATAAAAATAATTATGAATTTTATTTATTTATTATTTTTCAGAATAAAATTAATGGATAGATATTAAAAAGAATTCTTTTCAATTTTTAAGGAAAATAAATTGGTTGTAGTAGTGAAGGAGAAATTTGGATAAGCTGTATACCTTTTCTAAATTAAGATAAAAAGGATTTTTAATATATTTTATAGGATATATAATATTTATAGATCATATATAATATCCATAGAGTTGATTCATTGGATTTTATACTTAACCATTAGAGAAGTGGGAATATATGATCAATACATAAGATAATATTCTATTGATACACCAATATGTCGCATTTGATACTTATTTGTTATAGATGTAGTGTCAGATCCCCCCTATGACGCATAATATATTAGTGCTAATACATAATATTTATCTAGATTTCTTTTTAGTTTGATAATATATTTACATTTTCTTATGAAAGAACATATTTTTTACCAATGATACATAATATATTTTATATTAGATATTGGGTTTCCCAAGGAATTATACTTAGAGAAAATTCTAGATAAAATGATATATGAGGTTTTATATTTAGCTAAAGGAAAGAAGAAGAGAACTCATGATATGAAATATGGAGCCATTCCATGATATATTTTCATATCAAACACATTGATAAATTTACAAAAAAAAACACCATGAAAATATCATTTTTTCCATAATTATAAAAGATTTATCAAGACAATTAAATAATTAAGAATTAAATCATGATCAATAATCCTTCACAGTGTGACATATGACAATGTTCTGAAACTAAATGGAACCATTAGTGATATTTTCATCCATTTAAATTATTTCATAATTCTGTCACTCTTGTGTATTAGAAATATCACACGGGAAGAATTAAATATCACTGGAGGAATTCATTGATAGAGGAGGAAATGTTTTTTTCACCTAGACTAAGATTGTGAGGTAGAATAATGAATTCATGTATGATTCTGTATTCACATATAGAGCTTAATCATGTTAATGAGAGGTGTTATTTAATATGTGGTAGGAACAATTGTTCAAAGGATGAAATTTAGAGGAGGATTTTATCTCTCTCTTTTATTTAATTCATTTTTTAAATATTTTCTTTATTAATTCTCTACTATAACACTATACATGGAGGTGTGACACTATTTTTGTATTGGGGTCATGTGTAGGAGAACCGTTTTGATGATTAAGTTTCATAATCAATAGAAAATAATTTTGTTGTTATTTGATAATTATTACTGGAGTTGATATATTTGACTAAATGTGATTGTGTTTATTTGGTATTTAACACACTATTTATTAATTGGATTGCTAAAATATTGTATCCCTCTTCTTTATATTAAATGTTATTGACTCATTTTTTATGATATTTAGAAGCATAAAATGCCTATAGTGACCCCTACACGTGTTTGTAATGAGAAACTTTTTTCTTAAATTCATAATTGGTGTAAGGAATCAAAATATTAAAGTTAGGTTAGTATGAACGCATGAGGGTATATTAAGGAGGTTTAAATGAATTTAATATATTACATAGACAAGATTTAATTAATAACATTATAGTGTCATGATATGTTTGGGTGCCATGGATATTGAATCATGATCATACATTGTCTGGTGTCTGGAATTTTAATTGGTTATTTTTTTGTATTCACTTATCAAAAACTACAAGGTTTATGTGTGGGTTAATTTATATAGGTCATAAATTCAGTATCATTTTTTGGAAATCAATTCTTTATATTCCTGAATAATTAAGAATTAATTGATTCTTAGTATATTTAATAATTAAAGTTTCATTTCACTAGTTTTTTGAATATTTCCCTGGATGGAATAATTATGAATTTAATTTATTTATTATATTTTTAGAATATTATCCCAAGGTCAAAATAAATACCCTATGGTCACAACAACTTCATATCTCAATATATTCTTCATTCGTGTTCACAATGAAAATACCCAAAAATCATAATCTCTACTATATTATTAATGTTAGTAAAATTTGATAAAAAGACTCATACACCAATGGATCCCTATATAGATGAGCAAATTTTTATTTAAACTTATTCCATATATATTTTATATATCTATAAAAATGTATATATAGTAGGGGTGAGTATAAAATATACTCATTGGGTTTTTACCAAAACACTATTATTTTCTTGTAAATAAATCATTTAAAGCCATCCTTGAATAAAGTAGAAGATAAAAGATGATCAATTAAACATTGGTAAATCCACACAACTATATATTACTCATTCCATAAGGAAAATACACTCCCTAAGTCATGTGATAGATATAAGAAGTATAATTTAGGAAAAAATATAAATAGGTCACATACAAACTATTATCCTTTGGATTCGTTACCCTAAGTCTAAATTAATAAATATCCCATCACTCAAACATAAACTAGACTGAAATATATATATTCATCACATCGTCACATTATCTATATTATTGTAATTATAATCAATATACCACATTTTTATAATAATGGAGAGGGTAAAGGGAAATGTTTTTTTCAACATTAATTTATCTCGATATAGATGTTGAGTAAATGTCACATAGCATGTAAAAGAATATCACATATTTTAAACCATTAACAAAAATAAGATAGTATACTCTAACCACTACTTAGTTAAATCCCGTTAAAAATAATATGATCATAATTTCATATAATACTCTATGTTAATAATTTCTATCACTATAAAAGTTTCATATTGTTAATCAATTACAACAAGGAGTCTAAATAAATCTCGATCACATACTACCACCACTTGTTTTATCATATTCCATTTATCAATGAGTGCACATTTATTGGATATCATCCCTAGAAATGAAATCAAACTACCACCAACCAAGACCATTATTAACATAATCCCTAAAGAAATAAACAACCTTATAAACAATCCAAATATCATAGGAGTCACCAAATAATACATTCCACACATTCATAACCAACTTCATCACATAATATCCAAAATAATCATTTAATGAAGTCCCTCTACCAAAACTAATATATTTAATCTATAATTGCATCTTATATAGAATATATTTCATTTGATAATTTTTTTTAAATGGTTTTAGAGCATTATAAGTCAAAAATACAATGTATCAAGCCACTTATAAATCCTAACACACCCATATTCAAGTAAGTAAAGAAAAAGGATGATGAAGAATCGATAAAATGACACTCATTCTACTATTTAATTAACCTATAATGATTCTTAATTCCACCCATATAATTATCAAAATTTTAGTTCAAAAAAACTATTGGGGGGAATGTTACTTACCCCATTAAGAACAACCCCTATGATTTTCATTACATAATTAATTGACTAAGTAACATCATTGAGGTCAGATTTTAGAATGTTTAAAGATAGTTTTTTCATATGGTACATCCCATTTTCTAATATTTAATTATTTTCCTTAATACCTATAAATTAATAATGACTTATATAGGGTTTCATGTAGAATTTGTTATACCACCATGAAAAATGATCAAGGATAATTGGATTTTGAGTATAATGTAACATAATAAAATTCGACATATATTTCATAAATATTTGGGTATATTATTATTTCATTTTTAAATATTCATTGATAAAAAATCCACAAAAAATATGTATCTTAATCTATAACTCACCCATCAATTAATAATCATAATCTCATTTTCAAATTATCGGGTTTTATGTATTCATTAATGAACAAAAAAATCATGAAAAAATCACATGCATAAAAGTTGATAAATATAATGAGTCACCTACATTGAATATTTAGTGTACCATTTCTCCTTCATATAATTATTCATTAATAATTATAGGGTAAACTCATAGAAAAAAAATAGAGATCCATAGGGAATTTTTCAATAGAAGACGATAGGAGAAAGGTTGACTTGTTTGAATAATGGGAGACAATAATCTCCTTTTATTGTAAAAATTTTCAACCTCCGTCTTTAATATCCTATTAATAATAAATCATTAATAATATGATACTCCTATTATAAGTATCCCATTAACATCTCATATAAAGAACTATAATTAATGTCAAAACTAGACTAAATTTCATAACTACTGACTAGATTGATATTTCTTCTTCTATCATTCCAATAGTTTCCCATTCCAAAAATTACAATAATATAAAATATATTTATTTAGAAAATCCAAAAAAAATAAAAATAATAAATTCAACTAATTAAAGTGATACCATAAATTTTAAGCATTTCAAATCCTTCCCAAAATCAAACCCATGGGTAACTACACTTGTAGGGAAAAAAATTTAACGTCATTTTTTTCATTCTAAAAATTGTTTTATATCCAAAATAAATTCATATGATATTGTAAGTATTATTTCTAACATTAATTGAATAAATTGATGTTAAAAAAATATTTTAAAGAGTTTAAACATTTATTATCTATATAACTGAAGTAAAAAATAAAATTTTTAGTAATTTCAACATCGGATATATATGTTGTAAATATTTTAAAATTGAATTATAAATTTTCAGAAGGATGATAAAAATTGAAAGTGAATGATGAGAAAATTGAAATTACACTTCTATGAATTTTGATATTTAACATTTTATGTTGGTTATATGAATAAATGAAGTTAATAATACTGTTTTTAACATTAATTAATGAGAAATAAACAATAAAAGTATTATATTGTTAGTATTTAAATAAATTTACATTAAAAATATTTTATAAAATACATTTGACATGAGTTACATAAAAAACTAGGGATCAAAATATTATTTTAAAAAATTTTATCATTTAATTTATAAATAACTGGTGTGAGAAGTACATAAACACGAAATATAGGTCTATAGTTCCTTTTGAAGGATTATATTTGATTTCTGGTGGATCTAAAATGGTCATATAGATCAAAAGTTATGGTTTTAAAATATTTTACTGCTCTTAGAGAGGTTAAAATTTTGACGGCCATAACTTTGGATCCTTATTTTTTTACCTCCACCACTAGTCAAATCAAAGCCTTTAAAATGATTATGTCCACTCATTCTATGTTTTTATTTCATTAACATTGGTTTTTTAAAAACTATCACTAAATGTGGTCGGTTTAACATATGTTCAATAATAATCAGTGATAAAATTCTTCCTAAATGACTTTTAACATTAGTTATTTAGGAACTGATGTCAAAAGTAGACTTTTAACACCAGTTCATTATGGAACAATGTAAGTTTTTTTAATTAATGTTTATATCATTTCATAAATAATTGTTGTTAAAATTAATCATAAAATAAATTCATAAATTATGTATGTTAAATTGTATCTATAAATTTCATTCAATCTTTAACAAAATAACTGTTATTAAAAACCATGTTGAATTAACTATATAAAAAAATTAAATTGTTAATATAGGATTATCAACAAAAAAATATATACCAATATGGATTTTATAAGTCAAATAAGTATAGAAATAATATAATTCAAAGGAACTCAATTAATTCAAAAGAAGTAAAAACTCCCAAAAAAATTATTTAAAAATTCATAATAACACTCCCAATATATGTTCTTTAAGAAATAACTCTACTATAAACTTATTACCCATTAGTTAACATAACATATATCTTATAAAAACCCACTAAACCCTAAAAATCATATTTATAAACTCTAAAATTCATAACCATCCATAATCATTGATTAGTTTTAATTGAATTCCAACTCATTAAAAGAACAAAATTTAAAATAACCAACTCAATGGAAAAATATTTTTATTTATGAAAATTAAACTATATATATCCACATTAATTACATGAAACCAAAATTCATTCACATATATATAAAGGAGGTAAAATTTAAATTATATGTAACCTCCAACCTCAAAATTTACAACACATAAGATAATTCATCAACCATGGTCTTGAGATTTCCATTAGTTTTTTTATTAATAACCTAAATTGAAATATAAATCAAACAATGAAAATTTTATAACCATAAATTACACACATAGTATGACACTCAAACCTGATTTTTTATTTTATAGAATGAATGTCCATAATTGAAATACAATAAAGGAGATAACATGAAAACATTTTAATGTTATCTTACCAAAATAATGGAGTTAAGAGATTATCAATTTAGTATCATGAGAATACTTACATTTATTCTTACAATATATAAACTTATTCTAGGAAGCCATCCATAGGTTCATTTACGACAACCCAAAAATTCTATAATATTATTTTCTATAAAATGACCTCATAAAAAATTTATCAAGATAAAACATCCTCACCTTGGATTAAAAAACTATTCCAAAATCTCAATCAACTACATTAACAATAGGATGAATATTTAATTGTTATTCTTCCAAAAACCCCTACAATATTAAGATATTGTGGAAGATACTTACGCCAATGTTTACCCATATTTACATGAGAAATTTTTTTTCATTAGTCACTATCATATTTCCCTAATATTATTTTATACTCTCAATGAATTTGATGTATCCTCACACCACTCCTCGCTTAAGAGAAAAACATAAATGTATAAAAATGTATTACTTATTATCAAAAGTGTTCAAATAACATCAACATCTATGTAAGAAAACCAAAATAGAAAATTTTTATTAAATGTTGTAAGTAATCAGTTAGTTAATCACTAAGCTAAATACATAAGGAAAAAATAACAAAAAGAAAAAATATGAAAAATATCTAAACAATAATATAATAAGAAAATAAAAAATACATATAAAAAATAATAAAAACAAATTTTTCATATATTGATCTTTTTATTATTTCACCATATTGACAACCTTATATTTTTAAAATTACATTTGAATATTTATTTCAAACCACTTATATTGATTTTTTCATGTTAAAGGGGGAATACATAAAAGTGACCCTACCCATAGAAAAAAGAAATATAAAATCAATTCACTATTACCTGCTTCACAATATTTTATAATATTTTAGTTATATAATGAATTATTAATATAAATAATTCAATTTCTCCATCACGGTTTTTATTTTTCTTTAAATAGTTTGTAAAATGACAACCATGATTATTAATACCATATATACATAGTCTAGTAAAAACATTGTCAAGAATTATTTTTTTCTAAAACATTATAAATTATATTTAGTAAGAATATGAATTTAACATTCAATATATAGTTATAAATTAGTCTGAGAGAGTCTCATCATCTCTTCAATTTTTAAAACTTATAGATAAGTGGGATCCAACTTATATACATGATAAGAAAACACATGAACACTAAATTATTCTTCAAACTATTCCAATAAAATATATTCACAAAAACCTAATATATTTTAAGAGGAAATTCTATATGAAATTGATCCCAAAACACTATCAACCAATATATTGAAATACAACATTCAGAAAAAACCAACTTCCACCAATGACAACAAACTCTATAAAAATAAATATGCCACAAAATAAAATTAAAAACCAAGAAATATAATTTTAAAAAAAAATACCCACTTCATCATAGAACTGCTATTTTATTTAATTTTAAGATTCTCCTTGAAATTTAAATAGATCACGTTTTAGAAGAAAAAAAATGTGCTTAATATCATAAATAGATATATTTTAGAATGTTCACATTCATTAATTGATAAGAAATATCATATACATATGACATAAAATTCTCAATATTCGTCTTACAAAAATAATTCATTGATATATCTACATAGAGATAAACAAAACTAAACCCAATGATAAATAAAGATGTTTAATAACAATATCCTATAGTTAATTCCATATAAACCATTACCATTTTCTCAGTGTTAAAAATCATATTTAGTTAAATTTACATGATGGATGAACTCATGTGTAACACCCCAAGCTTCTACGGTACGATTCTCTTTGATTAATGTGATAGCGTGTGTTGTACGCAACATCGAGTTCTAACACACCACAACCAATCAAACTAGCCATTATGAATAGTAATACCTATTTTTTGAAATTATATATATATATTTTATATTTCAAAATTGACTTCATTTTTGGATTCAGAATATCAAAATTATCCTAAGTTGAATTTTTTGTATTTTTCTCAGAAATTCTAATTTTTATGAATAGTGAAAAATACTTAAAAACAACTTTTTATTCAAAATAATTTATAGTGATAAAATATATTACTGAGTGGTTTTAAAGTATAATTATAATATATTTTTACAATTTTATCCAATGTTGTTCATTATAATTAATTTCACTTTGAAATTGGACATAAGCAATTGTCAATCTATTGATATATAGTGTTTCTTAAAAACACGCTATTTATTATGACAGCGGGAATTAATTATAAAATTAATTAATGCAACTTATATGTTTGTAATTTTTTAAAATAGACATCATTTTTGAATTCTGAATATCAATTATATGTTCGGGTGAAATTTTGGCATTGTTATGAAAAACTTCAATTTTTGATGAATAGTGAAACCACTAAGTGGTAGTTAAAAAAACTGAATTTTTCATAAAACTTAATTTTACCACTTCTGTGAATGTAATATCAAAAATCCAAGAGACACGGTTAATATCAAGTAGTAAAATGTGGTTCAATGAGAGGAAAATAATTTTTGGTGAATAGTGATTGTTTACTTTTATTTACCACGGTTAAAAGTAAATAGGGTAATTAAGGGTAAAAATGATATTAATATTACCCTAACACATGTCCTGACTCTATTGGACAAGTGTATATCAACCAAAAACAACCTTAGGAATAATATATTATCATTTAGGTCCACTTGGATTAGATTAGGACATTTAATATTATTTAATTCAAAGAAGAGTTAAAAGAGTTAAAATCAAAGTTTATTTACTAAAACATTTCTAATATAGGGTTATACATAAGATATATTCGATTTTAAATATTCATTAGAAAGATAAAATTATTTCCTACATAATGGTATTTTATTAATAATTTTTAGACCTTAAATAATTTAATTTATTCATGAAATAATGATGATGCAGTAATTACCATAATAGTGAAAAAATTAAACTAATTGATATTATAAATAACCAAATAAATATAATTTGAGACTTTTTATGAATTAAAAAAATTTTCTAGGTCAATATGACATGTTATGATTGACTTAAGTAACTTTTTTCGAAGTAACCATTCTGTTATGATTTTCACAAAAAATCAATTATTGAATAGTGTCAAAATTGACATAAAAGAGTTTTTAAAACAAATATTATATTATTAATTGATATTAAATTCCTAAAAATATAATGTTAGGCCAAGAGACTTATATAATGATAGGTTTATTATTAATGGACCAATTGGGGGTCGATTGGATGTATATAGTATGTTTATTAACCATATAATATAAAAATTCAAAGAGACACTATAAAAGTGAAACTAATTAACAAAGAGTTAATACTTAATGATAAGGTTAATATAGTAACCCAAACCTGTCTAAATTCTATTGGTTGAGTGGTTTTCGACCCATACCCATCCTAAACATTAAATAATCCACTTTGGAGCCATTAGAAACCGAATATGAATTTTTTATAAAATAATATTTCTAGCTTTTCCAAAGGTGCCCCTCACCCCTCTTATAAAAGGGCACTCTCCCTTCTCATTAAATCACACCATCAAAGCCTTTTGGATCGGCCAAACTCTTCCCAAATACTCTCTAAACTTACCTCACTTCATCCTATAGGCCTTCCTTTAGTCATAAAGACAACCTAAAGAGCCATTTTGATCAAATCAAAAAGAAGAACCCAAAGAAGAGGTAATGATTTCACCACCCCTTTTCAAGTTTCTTTCTTCTTCCACTTCTTCTTTCTTTGTTATTACCATTATAAAATATTAACTCCAGTATATTATATATACCTTGATGTTATTATAAACTTTTTACAACCATATTTTAGTATTCTATCCATCCTTTGAATAACATGTCACCATACGTGCGTACGTACGACTTACCGTGTCCACATCGTGGTGTAATTGTTATTCAATAAATTATTATTTCGATGGGTATAATAATGATGTGTAATTCATTTAAATAATAAACATAACATGATAATGATTCTTTATATATGATATACCATCCAATTACATATTATTATATTATCAAAAAAATGATATTGTCGCTCGTGTGTTCGTACGGACTACCGTCTCCACGAACGCGATGAGATTCATTCTCCATCGTATCCATTCAAGTATAATTCTCATTTGATGATTAATAATAGTATCTAAGGACTTGATATCATTCTGAATATGATTAATATACAACCTATCCATGACAAACAAGACTTATGTAACAACACATATAAAAGAAAATGAGTAAGTTAACACCCAAAACAACGATAATACTAAGATATTATTAACAAATCAATGTTAAAAGATCGTATGTGATATCATATTAATGTATATGATTTTTGTCTAATTAAATAAAAAAATTTGACCATTATACAGGATTTTAACATACCCCCAACCAAGGGAAAGTACAAGGTAAGGGTTTATTTCTCAATCTCTTCATTATCCAAGGTTGTTTATACGTAATAATCTACTTGGATCTCTTTATCATCCACATCAATGTTTCTTAAATAGTTTTTTCAATACATTATTAATATTTTACTGAATATGGTTTAAAGTCGTTTATACCCTTTGTTTGACTTTTTATAAGAGGATTATAAACGAATCTTTCCGTCATTTTCCAAACAAGGTGCTTTTTAACCTTTTCGACAGAATTAAGGTAAGAATGTTTTTTTAACTTATACGGTGGGTGCGGTTATTTTCCGCCGTTATAAAATCGTCAAAGCTTCCCTTACAATCATATAAGAATATTTTAAAATAAAATGTTTTATTTTATATGAATATTAAATCATTTCAAAATAAAAAGATATATTTCTCTTAAAAGAGTTTTGATCTCATCTATGTCCACATCCTTTGATGGAATTTAAGCTTATTTGAAGCTGATTTATTATGAAACAAAACATCCATATTGTATTGAAGGTTTTGTGATATTTTTTACTATGGATATGTTATTTTTATACCCTTCATGGTTTATGGTGAATGATTTGACATTTCGTATGCTATTTTTAATACGAATTTTTATGTTATGTTTAAACCTTTTCATATGGGAATGCATTGGACTTAATATGTGACGGGTGGAGCCCGTTATAGCTCCTCGATGCATCGGTAGGTCTCATGACAAAAAATAGTGTCTTGGCACAAGGACTTGGCAAAATCTTATTGGTACTCTTGGAATGAGGCTTTGGATATGTGGTTATGATAGTTTGACATTATGGATTCCATCATTATGAAAGTGGTGATTGATATTTCATGTGATTATTCGATTAGTAGAATATCCATGTGAATAAATAAATAGCATTGTTTCATTTTATTTTTTCCATACTATGTTGAAGTTAAAGTTTAAAAGGCTTTTGTTTTAGTTATACATTTCCTTAAATGTTTATTCTTATTTATGAATGTTTCCGCTATATTGTTATCCTTACTGGGAATTTGAGCTCACCCCTTTCAATGTTTTATTTTTCCCAAGATGTAAAGAAGTAATTTATGAATGACCTGTAGGGATAGTATGTGGGGATATGAGTGTGGACTATGAAGAAAATATGTTGTTGTAGTTTTTATTTTTATGATGTAATGTAAGACTTATGAATATAACTTATGTTTCCAAGGCTACTAAACCAATCGGTCTTTCGAGATTTGATCTTTCTTGTGATCATGCCAATGTTATGTAATAATGCACCGACTCTGGGTCACTATTGTCGAGGTGTTACATCATGCCTATAAATATACCATACAATACAAATTCTCTCCACTATTAATGATTTTTAGAAAATGAGGGTCCATTCATAGAATTATAAAGATATTGTATATCTGTAATTGGTTCCACTAGATTGTTGTACAGTCTTTATCAAGGATAAAAATCCCTCACTAGACCAATATTATCATCACTAGTGTCACCTCTGAAAATTATCCTAAATATTAATATCATTCTAGTTTTCCATAACTAAATTATTGTAATGCCTCTCCTGGGTTGTAATGGGATAGAGAATAAAACAAAAAACTCACATTCAATAGTTCAGATTTCGATGACTAGAGATAATAGTAAATCAACTACACCCTATAATTTTTAAACAATGATCATTTATTTGGGTAAATCATTAAAATATATGTAGTATGTTTCTTCCATAAACCGTCATTGGTTTATAAAATATAACCAACCAATTAATACATTGATAAAGATAGAAAATATATTATAACCAATCAACCCAAGGTGAATCTACACCCCAACAAATACCATGTTTCTCATGGAAATCATACAACATAAATTATTTGATATAAATAATTTTTATTACTCATGACAAGATATATGTATAATATCCATAAAAACCATTACCATGCTGACTCATCAACTTAATTCCCAATGAATGAGTATCCTATATCTAAACCTTAATCAAAATATCCATCTATTAATTAAATTATTCACATAATCATAATTATAATAAACATAAAACATGATCATCACATGGGGGTGTTAAATAATGATATCTGTTGTATGGGGTGTGATAACCCATCTAAACATACCTATCAATATTGTGTGATTATATATTTAGTGAAGTGAGACCTTCTAATAATGTGTGACCAATTACTTATTGTTATAGAATAATGAGTTGTAATAGTGGTGTTTACTCCTCTATTTATAACATATGGAGAAATTTTTAACATATTTACCTACCACAGAAAAGTTTGTGATACATTACTTATTATTATGAAATATTTTATCAAGTGTCGTACCCTATGTAGTTTATAGTTGAAAAGGGGTAAAATTCCACATTATTGGTACCCTATCAATATGAAATATGTTTCATAGTAATTTAAATACTTTTCTTCAAAGGTAAATTTATTAGGGACTCAATATTTTTTACATCACGAGTAATTAAATCATTATTTTATTATTGTGGTATATTTGGTTTTTTATGAGCATTCTTTTGGTTATGTTTTTATAGAATTAATAAACTATGTACTTGATAAACAATTTTGTATTTATAAAAATAATTGTTTTTATATGTATATATCATTGTTTTATTTAATCTAATTGGAATTATTATTTTAGTATTCTCATAGGGAATGGAAATTTTTTAAATATAATTTAATCATATAAAGGTATATGGTTGAAAAGGCATGATTATTATTGAATGAATAATAATAATGATTATTGCAGGTTTATTATTTTTATTATGATATTTTGATATAAGTGGCAATGAATTAATGTTTTTGTATTAAAAATTATGTAAATATTTTTTCATAGTAATATTATGTTGAAAACACATAAAAATCTCATATAGTTACAACCTTATTCCATTGCGACCCCACCTAGGTTGGCGATGAGACATGGAATGAAAACTCAATCGAACCATCAATAGGTTAGGGTTTGATGATAAGAATTATCATTATAATCAATGATATAGAAGGAATTACCCATTAATTAAACTCTATACAACAAAATATGAAAAAAACCAAGAGGATTAATTAATGAATAAATACACAATGAATAATAATCAATATACATAATCATTATATGAAATTTCATAACACACTGTTAAATATCAAGACAAGTAGTATAATGGAAACCATAAATAATGACCTCAAATATTCAATGAATATAAGTATTATTTGATAAAAATCCATATACCAATATAATTCCTTGTCTATGAGATATTTTCACCTTAAACCTTCACCAAATCAGTCTTGTATCACTTATAAAAAACGTTTTATCCATTTCTAGCTAAAATAACTGTTAAAGATCCCATTTGTCCGCAACAAAAACAACTATAAAAGGGGGTCTTTAACAGCTCATTTTACTAGTTATATTAATGGGTATATTTCAAAAAAATCATTTACAATAATATATAAATATACAAAAATATTTATATTGATATAAATATAATATATATTTTTTAAATATGTTTTAGATAAGGATAAATATCTGTTTACCCTTAATATATATGATATTTATTGAAAATGTATTACTAAGTAATTAAACACAAATTTTTAATTAAAAATTATCTTATTATTATCGATTAATATTCATTTAATAAAAACATGATGATAAAAAATCCAAAAAAATTAAAGATCTAAAATAAGCTGAAAATGTGACTCGAACATCAAACTGTCTTAAATTTTGATCTTGATGTCTGTTTAGGCTCTACCACATATCAAATTTAAACCTATTATAAGCTTTATGACTTGATTATTGGGAGGTCCCACACACATTTTTTGAGGTAAAAAAGGCTAAGAAGGCCTTCAAAACTGAGTTTTTATTATGGGTAACCTAATTTTTTTAACTTTTGATGGAATTATAGCCTCATTTAAGGGGATATTTTTCCCATTTTTAATGAGTATTGAATTTATTCCCAAGTATTATGTTTATACTGATATTATGGTTTTCAAAAATTTTTCATTTTCATATTGAATTGTTATTTATAATTAATTATAAAAAAATATATATATTTTAATATATTCACACTTAAAAATTTATTTTTATTAATAAATATTTAAACATATTTACATGTAAAATTTATTTCATTGTATATAATCCTTATCTAAATAAAATTAATATCCATTTAACTTTAAAAAAATGTATGAATATTTGTATACATATATAATTTATTTTTATATTATATTATATTTGTGTGTGTGTGTTGACAAATAAATATATATTTATCAATATATTCTACAATATGTATATAAATAATAATATATAATATATGAAAATAAATATAAATATGTATAATTATTTTAATACACACACACACACAGATATATATATATTTATTTATTTATTTATAAACACACACATACACAACTAAAAACATATTTTTTATATGTATTTAAATATGAAAATATATATATAAACGTATTGATAAAAAATGTAACAAAATATATAAAAATATGTTGATATATAATAAATTGGAAAACAAAAATATATAGGGGAGTGGAAAATGTGCTGTCATATGAGATGGAGGTCATGGATTCGAAACTCACTCGAGGAGGGGTGTGTAAAGGAGGGTCAAATTATCAAATGCATTGATAAACGGGGTAAGAAATACTAATAAAATGTGGGGTTAGAAGAGGTTAAAATAATGAAATTTCCCCCATTATCTACAGGGCCTTTATTTGCACATTTTTATCAGTGATCAAGGGGGCCTTTATAAGTACTAAAAATCACTAATAAAGGGGACCTTTAGTAGCAATTTTTACAAATGCTTTTAAAGCTATCCCATTAACATTTATCACATTATCAGTTCTTCTATAGTGTTGATAACGTCCCTTTACAAGTGATGTTAAATGTGTATTTTCTAGAATAATGTGTATATAGAAAGGGTGATTATAAAAATATACTTAGTTGGTTATTCCCATAAAACATAATTTTTCTGTGTTAATAGAGCCTACTAATTCTTCCATGAATGAAGTATAAAATACACTATTACAAAAAAAACCTTGATTAAATTTAAATCACTACACATTCCTCATATGTTAGGCTAAATAACACTCCCTGACTCTTATAATGGATATAAATAGTATAATAATACTAAAATATATCTATTGCGAACTTCAAAACCATTACCCTATAAACTCATTCCATCAATTCCAAATGGATGAATTCCACATCCCTCAATCATAAGACACATATCCATTCAACAATGATATCACCACATGTTATATATCATTATCATTAAAATATACATGTCGTATAATCATTATAACGGAGAAGGGACAAAGAAATGTATCAATATTGAAATAATTTATCCATATTTTTTATGTTGAGTGGATTTCATATAAAAGGGGAAAAATAGAACATTTGGTATCATGTGGAACAAAATATGATAGTATACTCAATCCCTTATTTAATCATATATGATTAAACATCATATAATCATAAACTCATCTCATACTTTGGGGTAATAATCAAAATCTCCCAACATGTTCCATGTTCTCAACATCCTATAAAAACAAGTCTAAACATATCTCAATCACATTATACCACCACTAATTTTATCATACTTCAAATATTATTGATTCCACATTGATCAAATATGAAACATAGTAGCGTAGCCACACTACCCTCAACTAATATCATCCTTAACTAGGATCTGGGGAGATAAAAATCACAAACCAAATCATTCTCTCGTGGGTATCACGTTAAAGTAAATTTGACTCATTAATTACTATGATTATCAAAAAAATAATCAAAATCATATTTCAAGGTCTCTCTACCAAAAATCGTCAATTCATATCAATACTTATATCTATTTTACTATGACATCCATTTCATATGTTTTTAAAGAGTATTAGATATTTCAAATCCAAAAATAAACAGTATCATGATACTCATGCATACTAACACACCCCCATTACAATAGAATAATAAATTTGATAAGGAATATAATTTACCCACCCTTAACTGCTCACTGGTTTCAATAAATGAGGTGTTACATGCCCTCAGGAGATCCTCCTAATATTCTAAAGGCAAGTGACTAATATTAAGTTTCTAAGTTGTTTTTATGGGGAAACTATAACCTCATCTCAATGTAATATATTATTGTAAAATAACTAACAATTATCCATAAAAATAAGAATATTACATAGAACCCAATAAATTATAATAATATAATAATAAAAATTAATATAAGCCTATAATAATACATCTCAACCAATAAACCATCAATCCAATCACATACACAAATAAAAAATAAATAAAAACACAAAGTGGATCAACTACCATCCCCAATCCTCACAATATTCCAATATACAAATCTATGTTGAGAGACTCTATCCTGATCATGTAACACTTAGCCTCTACGCTACTTGAACTAATGACCAATGAGGTCTTATTAAGAACTAAAGTGTTTGAGTCTCCTCGGTAGGGTGTGAGTAAAACTTAGTAGGTTTCCACCAATGGTGTCCCTACCATAACTAGTAGATAAAGTGTATTAATATGTGTTATGCTTACATATTTTATCAAAATTATCACTTAATAAAATAAATACCTTAGATCCTTATGTTACAAGGTGACACCCGAGAACAACCATACATGTACCAGAAAGTGATGAATTTATCCGATAATGTAATATAAAAATGAAAGGGATACATGTCATGCAATAGAATTTAAATAATATATTTATATAAGTATATATGATCTCTCTAAGGAAAATGTCTAACCAAGATTATCTTTTATATACAACACTTGGAGGGAGATTGAACCACTTTCGAATATCTTGTGTCATGTCGGTTGGGAGAGTTTCCCTACTCAAAATATTATATATGTAAAACATGAATGGGGGATAATAATTCCACCTAGAAATATCAGATATATAACATATGCACTGGGAAAGAGAAACCCATCTAGAAATATCATATATGTAACATATTCATGAGGGTAGAGAATCCCATATAGTGATCCCACATATGTAAAAAATTCACCAAGGAATAAAAATTTTCCAAATGATATTCGATATAAAACTATCAAGGGGGAAGAGTGTGTTGGGAATTAGTTCATTGGTGAAGGTTTATTGATGTAAGAAAAAGATTTTTTTTACAAGTGTATTATCTTTTGTTGTTAAAGAAGGTAAATCAATTTACTTTATAAAAGGTAAAAATTGGACTCACCATCGTATTCCGGATTTTGGACTCACAATGCCTAGAAGATGCCTTCATATTTGGAAGAAGTTTTTCTAGAATAAAAGGATCATCGAACCCACCTTGGGTCCATAATATGGTTATGATCGTAACGATGAAGTGGATCAAATTTAGTAAGGATCTGATAGAAATATGATGATGCTTTGTTATTTTTTATTTCTCCCAAATCATGAGTAAGTTGTAAGACATGTGATGATATCTTGATGCTGAAAAGGGGGAGATCTTACCATCATATTCAGTAATGGTAGGAATAGAATATGTTGTTGGAGTAATTAGATAGTACAATACCTTCAATTATAAGTTAGAAGATGCCAAATAATATCTTCATTATAATCCACTTTAAGAAGAAAGTCACTCTTAGAAGATAAATTTTCTAAAAGAAGTAAGTTGATGAAGATTTCTAGTCTTAGAGCATCAGATTAAGATTTATTTAATGTTGGGAAGGTTTTCTTTATTTTAATGGGAGAAACTAATGGTTTTGGTTTTCAGTCATAATAAAATCTACATGTTTTAAATCTTTGGAGATAGAATATGATGAGTTTATTAATCATAAAAGAGAAGTAAGTTAAGTGATGGAAGTTCATTGGTGTTGTATTTATAGAAGCTCTTGAAGATAAAGATTTTAGAACCAGTTCATCAATATTTGGGTTCCACTGATCAATCAAAATGAGGATTTTTTTTATTGTGAATTGTTAGAACCATTGAAATGGAATGAAAAAATGAAGTTGTCAAGATCAATGAAAAATTGGATGAAATATCAATCAATAATATAGTAAACCATTTACCATTAAGATGTATTGTTGGTTCCTTTTCGAGATAATCAATAGAAAAAATAAATTCCTTAACTAGTGGGTTAACAATGAAAATAATAATTCTAGTTGTATTTTTAAGAGTTTTTATTTACATGTCATTCAAAATACATCATATTGGAGAATATGTTATCATCATCAAAATGAATAAATCAGAATGAGTATATTGGTTATCAAATCGGTATATAGCAATGTAATGGGATGTCTCCAGATCTAATTTTGATAAAAGTGGGTCAAGAAAATCAGAGTTACAAAATTCTCTCATTATAAGGAAGAATTATTAATGGAAAATCAGAATTGAAATCAGACTAAATTATGGTAAGAAGATTAAAGGTTTATATTTCTTCATATATGCAAGTGGTATGAAGAATAGTAATGTATAAATAATATTAGGAAATCATAATTGAGAATCATATTTGAACTATAGAATTTTTTAGAAGTCTGAAGCACTGAAGAAGTCAAATAGATTTATAAAATTCAAGGGAAATTAAAGGTGTTGAAAAAGATGATAAATGATTCGAGATTTATGGAAGATTGATGAATTGGGATATTTGGTATGGTGGGAAAAAGCATTTTAGAATCCCGATTCAACCATTTTTGTGTATCTATAAAAGGATGAGAATACTTTGTGCATTATAACATGATTTTCTCACAAAGGAGAAAAGAGGATCTCTTAAATTCTAGTAAGAATAATTTTATTGATTGAGTTTTCTAGAATAAATTTTTGACACATATGAATAAAGGAGAATATAAAATATTTTATTTAGTTGATTATCATATTAAGTTGGAAAATCAGACTGCAAATTAGATAGGAATTTCTAGACTCAGATCACAATTGGATAAAATTATTTCAATGCTTTGGTAACAATGAAATATTTCTGTATTGAGAAATCGGACATGGAAATAGGGCTATGAAATTGGGCATAGTACCATTATGAAGTTTAGAAGATGTTCATTCCTCATACTAGGTATGAATGTGATGAATTATTTTTGAAGAACAAATTTTAAAAAGTTGATCATGAATAACTTTAACATGTTTGTTATAAAAAAATTATTATATATTTGTGGTACATCAAGAACAGTCACTTTTTTATTGAACATAGTGCTACACGAGTGGAAGGGAATATCCTACACATTGTATTCCAAACAAAAGTGTTTTTTCTAATGTCTTTTGTGGTATTGTATTGTTTACAAACCATACCCAGGACGTAGCTACTCTTGTAGTGTAGTGATCCTTGTAAATTTTTATGATACTGTTGATGTCTGTTTGTAGTGTTTTCAATAGTGAATGAAATATTTATCAAGAGGATAAGGTTCAATCACAAAGAAATAAACTTAATAGAAAAATATATCCCTTATTCAACCCCTCCCACTCTTAGTGATATAACTATCTTGACTGGGAAATTACAAGTGGTATCATAGTGAATGTTTCTTTTGTGTGCTCTTTGCTGATGTTTTTAAGAAAATATGTGACAGGGAATATGAATTTTGTGAATAATAAGGGGATTCTGATATTCTATGGAATGAACTATAATATCTGGAAAGATAAAATGATCTCTTATCTTATGTCCCTTGAGTATGATGTTCTTGACACTACAGTAGATGGGTTTACTCCTACTAATGATATGGTACTTCTTATACCTATTAATAAGAATAATATTGATAATGATTAAATATATTAATATTATTTACTCTCATCACTTTTTGAAATCATGTTTTTATGATTGAATGGGGTTTCATCTACAAAAGGTGTTTGTGATAAGTTGAAAACATTTATGAATGAAGTAAAAAATTAAAGATAGAAAAATTAAAAAAATTTAGATTGAAGTATGAAGATCTCAAGATTGGTGAGTTTAAATCAGTTGGTGATTTCATTAACAAATTTTTATTACTATTAGATGTCTTGGTGGGAAGCTATAAGAATCAACTGTTTTAGAAAATATCTTGATAATTATTCCTGATAAGTTTGATGAAAAATCGTCTTCATTGGAGGATAGAGATCTGAGAACATTATATCTAGATGATTTACATAGTACTATCATCACTTCTGACATGATAAGGGAGAAGGGTATGAAGGGAAAAACAAAATCTGATATAGAAATGTTTTGCAAAGCATCCATGAAATAAAATGTAAAGACCCGTAAAATTCAAGGGAAATTTTTTCTTAATTTTCTTTGGAATTTTACAAGAGCGTGGTTTCTGACGGCACCCGATTCCGAGGCCCAGAGTGCCCGGAATAATTTTCCGAAGTTTGGCTCGGGTACGTTCAGTGAACGAATGAGCGGGAATATCAAACTTTTGATCTGGTGCTCAGAATTGAAATCTGAGGACACCGACGAACTCGCAGCGCCGATATTCACTTAAAGAGACCTTTTCCGAGGTTGCGTTTTATGCGGAATGAAAGTTAGTTTTGGGAAAAATTAAAAGAAGTTAAATAAAATGTGGAATCACATTTTATTTTTAACTTGTTGGTTAATTTCTCCCAAAGGGAGTTAGGGGTGGGACCCACATCAACTTAACCTCCCTTGAGAGGATTAAGTGTGATGGGGCCCACACGAACCCTAACTCTTCACATTCTTTTTTTTAAAAAACTCCCTTTAACTCCTCTTTTAATGAACTTGGCAACTTGGTTAATTAATGGTGTTGAGTTGTTTGAATTTCAAACCTTTGAAATTCAAATTGTAAATTGAGTAAATAAAACAAGCCTTAGCTTATTTTATTTTGGTTGGTCTCCTTAGCCATCTTGAGAGGTTTTGAAGAATTCTCTCCATCTTCTTCAAACTTCACGAAGAACGCGAAGAACTTTCGGACATCGACGAAGAACGCCACGTTCTCAGGAACCTTCTTCCGCGACGCCATACCCACGACACCGACGACGTCTCCTTCCGCGTCATCTCTTCCGTGACGGTTTCCCGCGACGAAATTGTCGTCAAAGAGCTTCGAATCCCCGCTTCACGACATCGACGTCCTTTCTCCGCGATGCCGACCACCGCGACACTCGTCTTCCGCGGGTCGTTGATGAACATCGTTCTTGAAACCGAGGTAGGGGTTTGTTGTTGTTTATTTATTTATTCTCATTCTTGGTTCTAGCATGACAATCTTGAGAATAAATGATTATGTGTTATCGTCTAACGAGAGGGGGGGGGCGGTCTGCACAAACATGGTCGAACCCCCCTCCTTTGATCTTGAATGTTTCTTGCGGATGAAACGTGATGGTGTGGTGCCATCGCACCACGCAGATATCTTTTGGCTATAATTGTGTGGCGTCGTCACGCCACGTCGTGGAAAGATTATCATGAACGCGACGTCGTCACGCCGTGTCGAAGGAAACCGAAGGTGCCGCAGCCGGAGCGGGGCCGCGGCGGAGGGGCGCGGTGCCATCGCACTGCGCCGGACGACGAAGGCCGTGGCCGGTTCTGAGCCACGGTGGGATGTGATGACCGGCGGCCAGCCGGGCCGCCTGTGTCGGATGAGAGAAGAGGACCGGCCCTTGCCGGTTCTGTTGAGAAGAAGCCGGTCGACCAAGTCGGGCCGGCCGGAATGGTGAAAACCGGGGGAATTAAATTCCCCCGGGCTGATTTTTTGGCCCCCCATGAAGGGAGGGGGCCACAGTTAGAAAGGGGGCGTTTTTTTTTCAAGGCGCGGCATCCAGCCGCGCCGCCAGCTGAGGAAGGGCGGGGGCCTTGCCCCCCGCACGTGGCACCGGAGCGGCGCCCAGGCTGCGCCGCCGCTCCGGACCGCGCCGCCGCGCCGGGCCGCGCCGCCGACCGGGCCGGGTCGGACCCGGGTCGGGTCGACCCAGGGGGGGTCGGGCCGGGTTGGTCCGGACCCGGACCCCCCGTTTTCAAATCGACTTCGGACTTTTGCCCACAACTTGAGCTACGGACCACCGATTGACGAACCGTCAGCGGTAATGCGATCCTTGGATCGAGATGGTCGTTTCGGTATATTGCACTCCAGGTTTAGGAATACTTTGTGTTCGGCCGGGTTGGTTCGTACACGAAACCAACCGGGCCCTCTGAGCGGAAAGGCTCATATCTTGAGCTACGGACGTCCGATTGACGTGCCGTCAACTTTTTTGAGTTCCTCTTAGTGAAACAGATCTTTTGGCATACTCCGCCCGAGGTTTGGACGTAGGTGAAGTACAGTCGGGTTGGTTTTGCCTTAAAAACCAACCGGGCCCCTGGGACGAAAAAGCCAATAACTCTCAGACCGGGCGTCCGATTGACGCATCGTCTGTTACGTTGAGTTCCTGTTGGCGATGCCGAACTTTTGGATACATCAACTTCGGACTTTGTGACAGTTGATGTATCGGCCTCTCGGCTCGTGGAGCGGACCCTGCCGAACGAGCTTGCTGTGTGCGGGAACCCTAGTGCTGGCTGCGACTGCTACTTCGACAGCGGTGACCCTGCAGAGATCCTTAGTGGACTGCGATGACGACGGTGCAGAGATCCTCAGTGGAGTGAGACGATGAAGACAGCTGGTCTTGTATCCTATGTGGGTCCTAGTTGTGCTGGTCTTGTATCCTATGTGGGTCCCAGCTTAGATGATTCAATACTGGTCGTGTATCCTATGTGGGTGCCAGTATAGTTGAATCAATGAAGACAGCTGGTCTTGTATCCTATGTGGGTCCTAGCTATGCTCGTCTTGTATCATATGTGGGTCCCAGCTTAGATGATTCAATACTGGTCTTGTATCTTATGTGGGTCCCAGTATAGTTGAATCAATGAAGACAGCTGGTCTTATATCCTATGTGGGTCCTAGCTGTGCTGGTCTTGTATCCTATGTGGGTCCCATCTTAGATGATTCAATACTGGTCTTGTATCCTATGTGGGTCCCAGTATAGATGAATCAATGAAGAGTGCTGGTCTTGTATCCTATGTGGGTCCCATCATAAATGAAACAATGAGGACGACTGGTCTTGTATCCTATGTGGGTCCAGCTTAGATGATTCAGTATCTATGTCTGATCATCTATTTCACCTTTTCGATGATGTATACCTGTGTGAGCTGAATCTTCTGTTACTCTCCTTTGTGGATTGTGTTGAGCTATCCTGTGTGGATTTACTGTTTACTCTCCTTTGTGTATTGTGTTGTGCTATCCTGTGTGGGTATACGTTTTTCTTTCCTGTGTGGACTGAGTTGTACTTGGACTCGGAGGTTGGAGCGTATTGGAATTGATGACTTAGGTATATGTATGGGCATATACCTAAGCAGTGTCGGTTGTTACTTAGTGATTGTATCTTACCTCTGTGTTTTATCCTTTGTGGATTTTGGGAGACCTTCAAGGGTCTCGGGGTCCCTACTGAGTAGCTTATACTCACCCCTGCACGGGCTATGCCCGCACTACGTTGTGTTGGTTGCAGACGACGGACAGCGTTGATCGTGGTTGAGGCTTGCAGAGAAGGACGGTACCTGGAGGTGGACCACTGGGCGGGACATACTCGGAGCGGACGGTAGTACCCGTGGAGCAGTGGAGCTATGTATACCCACCCTTCAGGTGGGATCTCCAGTGGACAGCTCAGTGTAGCGGCTTTTACTTTACAGTTTCTGTTTTCCCTTTCGATTTGTACTTTACTTTCAGTTTGGGTTTGTATACTAGCTCATTTACTTTTCCGCACTTTTCGGTTGTACTCTGTCTTTACATAGTGTTTACTTTTCCGCTTTCTTACTCTGTTGTGCTTGTTTAATTACAAAGGAAATGCCTTCCCTTTTTACCGGGAATTACACCTTGGTGCTAGTCGCCAGCCCCTGGCCTATGGAAGGCGGGCTTGGGGTAGTCACGGCACGGGCCCGAGGGCGGGTCGTGACAAATTGGTATCAGAGGAGTTCAGTTCTACCGCGAACTCTGATCTTTTCTATGTGAAGCAATAATGTTTAGCATATTGAGTGTGGTTATCAGTCCAGGGAGTCCAGTGTTGGTGCGGCGGCCGACATATCCGTACACCAGGACCCTGACTACTGATTTCCGACTTAATGCACGAAAACATTGATTGTGTGTGTGTTTCAAAGTTTTCTTTGTGATTAATTTATATCAGCTCACCAGGTATACTGTTCTGACCGTGGCGCACCTGTTTCCTTTTCATGATGGCCCCACGACGGCATCCAGCTAGGGTTCCGAGAGTGGAGCGTGATGACAGCCCACTGAGCGACGAGGCCTCGGTACACGGCTCCTTGTCAGCAGAGGCACCGGCGGTACCTTTACCCGCCGAGCCACCGATGCTTCCCGCCACGACCGCTGACGATGCACGTCGCCTTGGAGCTCTGCATGAGTTCCAGCTCCAGTGACCACCCAGGTTTCGTGGGGAGATGGACCCCCAGGTAGCCGAGGACTGGATGGAGGCGGTCGGGCGAGTTTTCAGGTTAGTGAGGACACCATCAGACCTCATGGTGATCCTCGCAGCGAGCCTCCTGCACGCGGCAGTAGGCAGATGGTGGAGCTTGATTCTCTAGGTGCACGTCAAGACATCTCTTCTCTGGACGGACTTTGAGAGCATCTTCTGCTCCGAGTTCGTCCCAGACACCCTCCGTGCGGTGCGCATCCAAGAGCTGCTACAGCTACGGCAGGGCAGTATGACAGTGGCCCAGTACTCGGCGAGATTTACTGATCTCTCGTGCTACTCCACAGATATGGTACGGGACCCGTTCTTCCGGGCCCAGACCTTCGAGCAGGGACTGAGGCACGAGATCAGGTCTTCGATGATCTCCCTCAACATTCCGACACAGGCAGAGGTGTTGGAGAGAGCCCTTCTAGTGGAGAGTTTTCTCGCCGAGCAGGCTCCAGTGACAGGCCCCTCCGCAGGACAGCCCGTAGCAGGGTCTTCTGCAGCTGGCAGTAGACAGGTGACGCAGAGGTCCAAGAGGGCCAGACCATGAGATGGGCAGTCACAGGATGAAGATTCGGTTGTGCGGAGCACCCGAAGGAGAGCCAGCTACGCGAGGGGAAAACATTGCTACGCATGCAGTGGGTGAGGTCACATGGCTCGAGACTGCCCGACTCGTCTTACAGATGAGCAGCAGGCGGTAGAGGGACCTTCCAGATAGAGATTCGGCCACGGTGGTCCACAGGGTACAGGCAGACGAGGCAGAGGAGCTGGCCGAGTAGCCGATGGTGGGAGACACTTCGAGGTGTTGCCACCACCACCACCAGGAGGTCCACCCCGACCGCAGGGAGTTGGTAGACATGGGAGAGCTCAGCTTCAGGCAGTTGAGGCCTTCGATCATGGAGCTCTGGGAGCAAGTGGACAGGAGCGGAACTAGTGGATACATCTTATGTACTTCTAGTTCCTTGTTGCTTTTGTGTAGCGTCTTTGTATTATGAGCTGCAATAATAAAATACGCATACCTTTGTGATGTTTTCATTCCTGTCATATTTTGTGTTGTTACTAAGAGGTTCCAGTTTTGACTGTTGACTTGACCCTCACTTGTGAGACATCTACTGGAGGAGACCCAGTTACCACACACTGATGCCGACAGTGTGACTCAACCCTTGGAGGCGAGAGTAACAGTTGGATCTCTTGGTAGTAGCGTCGAGGCCTTACGACATCATCCTTTGTATGGATTAGTATCATCCATGTCGGGATTGACTGTATTAGGAAACGAATGTGGTTCATTCAGGGGATGGGACCAAATTTATCTAATCGGAAAAGAAAAAAAATCATGCAGCTCTTGTGGGACCTGAGATGGTCCAGGTTATCTAGGGGCGGATGAGTACAGCTCAGAGCCGGTAGAAGTCATACGCTGACAGGAGGCAGAGTCCACTAGAGTTCGAGGATGGCGACCACGTCTTCTTGCGGGTCTCACCTCGACGTAGTATATGGAGATTTGGACGAGGCGGCAAGTTATCTCCGCGCTTCGTCGGACCCTTCCAGGTCCTCAGTAGGATTGGCGAGGTGGCTTATCACCTGGCTCTACCACCTCCGTAGCACCGGGTGCACGACGTCTTCCACGTGTCTCAGTTGAGGAGATACGTGCACGACCTGACGCCCATCACTGACCATGGGGTGCTTGACGTTGACAATGGGGCGACTTTTACGGAGGTCCCGGTGGAGCTAGAGGATCGACAGGAGAGGGTCCTACGTGGACGGTCGATTCCTCTAGTGCGCGTCAGATGGCAGCACAAGAATCTCCAGGAGAGCACTTGGGAGCGGGAGGCTCAGATGCGTGCTCAGTACCCTCATTTGTTTCCCTAGTTTTTGATGTATCTTTTCGGGGACATAAAGCCCTGAGGTGGGAGTAATGTAAAGACCCGTAAAATTCAAGGGAAATTTTTTCTTAATTTTCTATGGAATTTTACAAGAGCGCGGTTTCTGACGGCACCTGATTCCGAGGCCCGGAGTTCCCGGAATAATTTTCCGAAGTTTGGCTCTGGTACGTTCAGTGAACGAACGAGCGGGAATTTCTAACTTTTGATCTGGTGCTCAGAATTGAAATCTGAGGACACCGACGAACTCGCAGCGCCGATATTTGCTTAAAGAGACCTTTTCTGAGGTTTCGTTTTATGCGGAATGAAAGTTTGTTTTGGGAAAAAATAAAAGAAGTTAAATAAAATGTGGAAACATATTTTATTTTTAACTTGTTGGTTAATTTCTCCCAAAGGGAGTTAGGGGTGGGACCCACATCCACATAACCTCCCTTGAGAGGATTAAGTGTGGTGGGGCCCACACGAACCCTAACTCTTCACCTTCTTTTTTTAAAAAACTCCATTTAACTCCTCTTTTAATGAACTTGACAACATGGTTAATTAATGGAGTTGAGTTGTTTGAATTTCAAACCTTTGAAATTCAAATTGTTAATTGTGTAAATAAAATAAGCCTTAGCTTATTTTATTTTGGTTGGTCTCCTTAGCCATCTTGAGAGGTTTTGAATAATTCTCTCCATCTTCTTCAAACTTGACGAAGAACGCGAAGAACTTTCGGACATCGACGAAGAACGCCACGTTCTCAGGAACCGTCTTCCGCGACACCATACTCGCGACACCGACGACGTCTCCTTCCGCGTCATTTCTTACGCGACGGTTTCCCACGATGAAATTTCCGTCAAAGAGCTTCGAATCCTCGCTTCACGACATCGACGTCCTTTTTCCACGACGCCGACCACCGCGACGCTCATCTTCCGCGGGTCGTTGACGAACATCGTTCTTGAAACCAAGGTAGGGGTTTTTTGTTGTTTATTTATTTATTCGCGTTCTTGGTTCTAGCATGACAATCTTGAGAATAAATGATTATGTGTTATCATATAACGAGAGGGGGGGGGGGGTCCGCACAAACACGGCCAAATCCCCCTCCTTTGTTCTTGAATGTTTCTTGCGGATGAAACGTGATGGTGTGGTGCCGTCGCACCACACAGATATCTTTCGGCTATAATTGCGCGGCGCCGACGCGCCGCGCCATGGAAAGATTACCATGAATGCGACGCCGTCGCGCCGCGTCGAAGGAAACCGAAGGTGCCGCGGCCAGAGCGGGGCTGCGCCGGAGGGGCGCGGTGCCGGCGCACCGCGCCGTACGACAAAGGCCACGGCTGGTTCCGGGCCGCGGCGGGATGTGATGACCGGCGGCCAGTCGGGCCGCCGGTGTCAGATGACGGAAAAGGACCGGCCCTTGCCGGTCCTGTTGAGAAGAAGTTGTCCGGCCAAGTCGGGGCGGCTGGAATGGTGAAAACCGGGGGAATTAAATTCCCCCGGGCTGCTTTTTTGTCCCCCCATGAAGGGAGGGGGCCACGGTTACAAAGGGGGGCGTTTTTTTTTCCAAGGTGCGACATCCAGTCGTGCCGCCTACTGAGGAAGGGTGGGGGCCTTGCCCCCTGCGCGTGGCACCCGAGCGGCGCCCAGGCCGCGCCGCCGGGCCGGGTCGGGTCGGACCCGGGTCGGGTCGACCCGGTTCGGGTGGACCCGGTTCGGGCCGACCCAGGGGTGGTCGGGCCGGGTCGGTCCGGACCCGGTCCCCCCAATTTCAAATCGACTTCGGACTTTTGCCCATAACATAAGCTACGGACCTCCGATTGACGAACTGTCAGCGGTAATGTGATCCTTAGATCGAGACGGTCGTTTCGGTATATCGCACTCAACGTTTCGGAATACTTTGAGTTTGGTCGGGTTGGTTCGTACACGAAACCAACCGGGCCCTCAGAGCGGAAACGCTCGTATCTTGAGCTACGGACGTCCGATTGACGTGCCGTCAGCTTTGTTGAGTTCCTCTTAGTGAGACAGATCTTTTGGCATACTCCGCCCGAGGTTTGGACGCTTACGGTCGGGTTGGTTTTTCCTTAAAAACCAACCGTGCCCCTAGGACGAAAAAGCCAATAACTCTCAGACCGGGCGTCCGATTAACGCGAGGTCTGTTACGTTGAGTTCCTATTGGCGATGCGAAACTTTTGGATACATCAACTTAGGACTTTGTGATAGTTTATGTATCAGCCTCTCGGCTCGGGGAGCGGACCCTCCCGAACGAGCTTGCTGTGTGCGGGAACCCTAGTGTTGGCTGCGACTGCTGCTTCGACAGCGATGACCCTTCAGAGATCCTTAGTGGACTGTGACGACGACCGTGCAGAGATCCTCAGTGGACTGCGGTGATGACTGTGCAGAGATCCTTAGTGGACTGCGATGACGACGGTGCAGAGATCCTCAGTGGACTGCGATGATGAAGACAGCTGGTCTTGTATCCTATGTGGGTCCTAGCTATGCTGGTCTTGTATCCTATGTGGGTCCCAGTATAGTTGAATCAATGAAGACAGTTGGTCTTGTATCCTATGTGGGTCCCATCTTAGATGATTCAATACTGGTCTTGTATCCTATGTGGGTCCCAGTATAGTTGAATCAATGAAGACAACTGGTCTTGTATCCTATGTGGGTCCTAGCTGTGCTGGTCTTTTATCCTATGTGGGTCCCAGCTTAGATCATTCAATACTGGTCTTGTATCCTATGTGGGTCCCAGTATAGATGAATCAATGAAGAGTGCTGGTCTTGTATCATATGTGGGTCCCAGCTTAGATGACTCTGTGCTGGTCTTGTATCCTATGTCGGTCCCAGCATAAATGAAACAATGAGGACGGCTTGTCTTGTATCCTATGTGGGTCCAGCTTAGATGATTCAGTATCTATGTCTGATCATCTATTTCACCTTTTCGATGATGTATACCTGTGTGAGCTGAATCTTCTGTTACTCTCCTTTGTGGATTGTGTTGAGCTATCCTGTGTGGATTTACTATTTACTCTCCTTTGTGTATTGTGTTGTGCTATCCTGTGTGGGTATACATTTTTCATTCCTGTGTGGACTGAGTTGTACTTGGGCTCGGAGGTTGGAGCGTATTGGAATTGATGACTTAGGTATATGTATGGGTATATACTTAAGCAGTGTCGGTTGTTACTTAGTGATTGTATCTTACCTTTGTGTTTTATCTTTTGTGGATTTTGGGAGACCTTCAGGGGTCTCGGAGTCCCTACTGAGTATCTTATACTCACCCCTGCATGGGCTATTCCCACACTACGTTGTGTTGGTTGGAGGTGACGGATAGCGTTGATCGTGGTTGAGGCTTGCAGAGCAGGTCGGTACCTGGAGGTGGACCGTTGGGCGGGACGTACTCGGAGCGGACGGTGGGACCCGTGGAGCAGTGGAGCTATCTTTACCCACCCTTCAGGAGGGATCTCCAGTGGACAGCTCGGTGTAGCGGCTTTTACTTTATAGTTGTTGTTTTCCCTTTCGAGTTGTACTTTACTTTCAGTTTGGGTTTGTATACTGGCCAATTTTCTTTTCCGCACTTTCAGTTGTAATCTGTCTTTACTTAGTGTTTACTTTTCTGCTTTCTTACTCTGTTGTACTTGTTTACTTACAAAGGCAATGCCTTCCCTTTTTACCGGGAATTATACCTTGGCGCTAGTCGCCAGCCCCTGGCCTATGGAAGGCGGGCTTGGGGTAGTCACGGCACGGGCCCGAGGGCGGGTCGTGACATAAAATTATAAAAATTTTCTTAAGGAAGATTAATTTATGGTCATTGACTCTAAAAATGAAGTATGTAAAAACATTATTGAAATTTTATCCTTATTTTCTAAAAATATTATACGAGGTACGAGTAAATAAAAATGGAAACATACCTTGATGTGTTTTAAATGTAGAGTCTTTAGGAAAATTTTAGGTAATTTTCCTCAAAAAAATGAAAGAAGTATATAATAATGAATAAGAAAGAAGGCCAAGAAAGTCGTGTAAAAAATAAAGTTACAAAGATAAATTTTATTTGAAAGGGAAAAATAAAAATTTCTTTTAATCAAAATGAAAAAAGTTTCTTATCTATAAATGCTGAAGAAGAAGATAAAAAATCAAAATTAGAAATTTCTACTAATCATAATGGTGAGAATACATTTATTGAAATAGTTACCAATGATGAATTTGTAAGAATCAGTTTTGAGGAAGAGGAAAAAGCTCAATTATAATTTTATCTGAAAGAAAAATAATAATCATGTCTTAGAAAAATTTTGAATCACGAGAAAGAAGTCATAAAATTAAAAAGTGAATAATAATAAAAAAATATTAAATAATGTTTTCTTGATGAAAAATTCATGATTCTAGAAGATATTTATGACTTGGATGTCTTTAAAAATAATAAATCACAATAAAAATAGAACATTTAAGCAGAAGAAAAAAAGAAGAATAACTTTACCATTTTCAAAAAAACCTTCTAATGTTGAACAGAGTGGTACATGTTTCAAAAACTCTATCTATGAAGTTGGTGAAAGTTCTCATAAGTTTAAACCTGATAAGGTTAACTAAAATTTACCTTCAAGGGTTGAGAATAAACGTGTAATTATTTCTGAGAAGAAGAAAGTATGAAATGTTCTTGGAGAGAATAAAGATGAGAAGGGTATGTATACGGGAAAGATAAAAAAAATCATGATGTTAAAAGTTTCTAAAAATTTGGATTCCAAAAAAGTTTATATTACTTCTTGTTATAATATGTCTTAAGATAAAACCAATTAGAAAAATATAAGTCTTTTTGATGATAGAATGGTTGGTGGTCAACAATGTTATGATAAGTAATATAAGAATGTTGCTGAGAAACAAGTTTACAACTCTAGTCAGTATAGATGCTTCATAGGAAAATATTCATTTTATGTATTATAATGGTATTGTGGGGGATTTGGATATACAAAAAATATGTTTTGGTTCAACCAAAAAAATTATATTTATTCCAAAAATTATAGAATGAAATGTTTGAGGGGGATTCAACCAACACATAGAAAGAAGTTTGAGAAGTATGTTCAAAAAAACCTAATAAGGATGGTGTAAAAGTTGAAATTGGGTTCAAACCTGTGGATAATATTTGGGAAATGTGTTCACAACATAGACATCTCACAATATGATGTCTTATTTTGATACCAGTATAACAAAATTTTGTTATTAATTCTTAGAAGCAATTGAAAAATAAACAAGAAGGGAAAGAAAACCCCCCTTTTTATAAACTGTTCAGAAAGCTACATTCATAGAAGGAACATGGATCTTGGATAGTGGGTGTTTATTTACATATAAAAAGATATTTAATTTTTTTAAAATAAAGAAAATTTTTTATTGAATGAACAGTGACATTTAGCATGGATGAATCTGTGAGAATCGAAGGTTTGGATCATCCATCATTGGAAAAGGGAAGTTAATGTTCAAGAAATATTTTCATGTTGATAGGCTGTAATAACAAAACACACTAATCATTTCTCAACTCTATGATTAAAGGAAGAAATTTATTTTTAGAAAATATGGTTTCTTTAAGAGTTATTAATATGTAAATATAGTCACCTGAGGCCAATTTACAAAAGGAAACATAGTTCAAGTTGGTCAAATATAAAACTCTTGTTACTTGGGAATGGTGGAAGAAAATCAGTTGCGGAATAAAAAGGCTATGAAACTTGTGTCAAAAAAACATGAAAAATTTATTTATGTTTGATATTGTATTTGGTATTCTTTATACTTCAATAATAAGAGATTTCTATTAGACTATTTATCATAAAGGAAAGATAACAATTTCTATGCATAAGAAAGTTGAAATTTGTATAAAAAACCACTAGAAATTATTTATTGTGATATCGATGGACCAATGAGAAAATAATAAACTATTGTATATAAGTACTTCATCATATTCATTTATGACTTTACTCGCATTACATGTGTTATATAATCAAAACATAAGTAAGTTGATTTCAAATTATTTAAAAGTTTCAGAAGGAAAGCTAAGAAGGTATGTCAGTATTCAGTGAAGAAGTTGAGAATGGATAATGGTGGTGGGTAAAGAAATGATGAATTAAAATGTTATCTTGAGAATCATGGAATTTGGAATGAGTTCAGTTCACCATACACACCCCAACAAAAATTGGCTTCTAAAATAAGATAATTGAAGTCTGGTTGAAATGGGTAGAACTATGCTACATGAACATGGTCTCTCTCCTCACTGTTAGTGGAATGATATGAGTACGGTTGTGTATATATAAAATTGATGATTCTACATTCCATTTTAAAATATGAATCCTTAAGAAATTATTTATGGAAAAACTCTAAGATTGAAACACTTTAGTGTTTTGGGATTTTATGTATCATAAAGAAGAAAGGTGAAAACCAAGGATTGTTTGAGAAAATATGTGAAGATGGAATTTTTCTTGGATTAGATTATAAAGGAAAAGGGTAGATGAATTTAAATAAAGAAAAAAGGAATAATAGTTGATTTAATTTATTTTACGGTTATTGGAAAGCCTATAGATGATAAATAGGCCCGAGCAAATAAGGAAGATGAGAAATATAACCGTTTTTTGATAATACTGATAAGGATACCGGCAATATTAATCCTTATCAAGAAGGGGAATCATACTCATATCATTTAAGTAATGTGGAAGAAACACAAAAATATCATCACAGTATATGTAATCAAGTAGAGTCTTAGAACATTATTGGAGATCAACATCATAAGGTTCAAATAAGAAGAACATAAAAATTTGTTTCACACACTTCTTTGTTTTGAAATTTCATGATGAATGATGTGAATGAATATTTTGAGCATTTAGAATGGGTTTAGACCATAATTGAATAGCTGGATCATATAAAAATGAAAGATACATTGGAAATCATACTTATTCCATATAATAAAATGTTATTAGTATAATGTGGGATTTCTGGAACATGATGAATGAAGAAGGTTAGGTTGTAAGAATCAAGGAAATATTATTGAGAAAATGTTACAGAAAAATTGAATGTTTTTATTTTTATAAGACTTTAACTATGGTGGAAATTTTATAAATAATCATAACCATTATTTCGATTACGGCCCAATAATGTTTTAAAAAATTAAAATGGATGTGAAGTTTTTATTTCAGATTGGGGATATTAATGAGGATGTTTATATGGAAAAACATTATGGATTTATTTTTTGGAAAGATGAAATTTATGTTTGTAATATAGATAAATTCTTCTATGGGATAAAAAATATTTTGAGAGCATGGTATTGAAAATTGGGTACCTACTTGAGGAAAATAAATTTCAATAAAGGTAGTTTTGATATCCATACTTACATCAAGGAATGTCATGAGTTTTCCCTTATGATAATTTTTCATATTTATGGCATTATCTTTACTAAAAATGACAAAATATAATGTGAAAAAAATTGAAGAGATGATAATTTGATCTGAGATGTCCATATTGGAAGAAATTAAATACCTTCTTTGGAGTAAAATTTTAAAAAAGAATAAACACATTGTTATTTCTCGAGAGAAGTATGCAAATAAACTTCTTCAAGAATCTAAAATGGAAAATTAGAAAATACGTTCCATACTTATTTTAGGGGGATCCATGTTTTCTAAAGATGGATAAGGAATGAGTGTTCATCAGAAATAGTTTTAGAAGATGATTGGATGTTTTTTATATTTAACTGCCTCTAGATACGACAATGTTTATTGTGTTACCTTATGTTCACGATTTTATATTGATCTAAATGAATCACATTTACTATCTGGAGAAATATATTATCATGTATATAAAAGGAACAAACTCTTGGGAACGAGGTATGATAATTTAGTAAGTATTGACTTGTTTGGGTATTCAGATGCTAATTCGGCAGGAAATGTTAATGATAGGATATCCACATATAGTGGAGTTTTCATTTTGGGGAAAAGTTGTCTTAGTCGCCATTCAAAGTAAAATAATTCAATAACTCTTAGTATAGCAGATGTTGAGTATTTTTCTTCCACTCAATACAGAACTCAACTTATGTGGATGAAGACACATTTATAAGACATACTAGTTGATGTGATGTCACCCTTTCTCTTAGGTTGTGATAATCAAAGTGAAATCAACCTTTCCAGGAATACAATTCAACATTCACATTCAAAACACATTAATATCAAATATAATTTCATCAAAGATCATGTGGAGAAGAATAAATATAAGCTATATTATATTCCTACAATGTAACAAGCTACATAAATATTCAAAAAACCTTTACCTATTTAAACTTTTTCTAAACTAAGGATGAAAATGGGATACCAACCTATTTATCATCATGGTTGAGTTATGTTTATTTTTCCCCACTCTTATATTAACTTTTTCTTTTATTGTCAATGGGGATAATTGTTTAATAAATCTATCCTTATAAAAAACATTCTTAAAGGGTTAGTTATCTGTAAGCTGTGAAACTCAGTATATTAATATGGAAACTATTGAAACTATTTGTTGGATTTGTTATAGGAATCAAAACATTTTTATAGAAAATTTGAATAATTCAATAAACATTTGAAGAATAGATGAGGTTGTTTCATGAGTATCTACTTTTAGATAGCATGATTTTTTGTCAATGATTCATATTTCATATAATGAGTTTTCTCATGTTAGATTAGAATTATTAAAAAATAATCCATTGCTTGAGGTTACAATATTTATTGATTCATGAATATTTTTTGATAACGAAATATAAAGGAAGGTATTTTTAGGACCAAGATATTTAAATATGTTTTTTGTAATTAAGAATAAGTATGTTTTACAAGAGTGTTACATTTTATTCTCAAATAAGATAAATCTATTCACTTTTTAAAGGTTGAAAATTGTATTGACCATAATATTCAAGATTTTAGAATCACAATTATGAAGAAACACCATAATATTTGGAATAATGTTTTCTAGAAAAAAAGTATCACTTGACTCATATTAAGTCGAGATTAATTTTATAATCATAGTAAGGAATATGATCATATTTAAAAATGTTCCAATAAAAATTTAAAGTTTATTTTATGTTTTTTTTTCTCACCAATCATGAGTAAGTTGTAGAATTTTTTATTGTATCTTGATAAAAGAAAGGTTGAGTTTGGTCAGTCATATTCAGGTGTGGTAGGAAAAGAAGATTTTGCTTAATGAATGAGAAGTTACAATATATTCCTTTATATGTCATTAAATGCTAAATCAAATCTTCACCATAATCAATTTCATGAATGAATTCATTCTTACAAGATATATTTTTTTAAAGAAGAATGTTGTTGATGATTTACGATCTCATTGAATTTTATTAAGATTTGTTTTAAGGATGGGAAGGTTTTTTTGATTGGAATAAGATGAACCAAAGGTGTTGGTTTTCTGTTAGACCAAAATAAGAAGATTTAAATATTATGATAAATAAGTTGAAGAGTTTCATAATTAAAAATTAAAAATTAGATAAGTGGTGGAATTTTATTGGTATCTTATTTGTGATGTTTTTTTAATATGAAGATGCTTGATCCTTCACATTGTACATGGAGTGCCACCGAACAATTCGAGGTAGGATTGTTCATATATGGAATATTTATGACAATTGAAATGGAATTAAAAGAAATGAATTCCTTGATACAAATTAAAAATAAAATCAATGATAAATCAACAATGTAGTCAACCATTTTTCTTTCAGATGGTTTTTTGGTTTAATTTTGGTTAGGTTAAGAGAAAGATGAATTTCCTTAACAAGTGGGTCATGAATGAAATGAAGAAATATAATTTTTTTTCAATAGTTTTTATTTACCTATGGGTCAAGAGTTATCATATTGAATAATATGTTATCTTCATCGTAATGAAGAAATTTAAATGAGGATATTGGTTTTCCAATTGGTACATAGTAATTTAATGGTATTTCATGAGTTTTATTTAATTTAAAAGCAGATCAAGAAAAACATAGTGACCAAATTCTCTCATCGTAATAATGAACTCTTAATGAAAAATATTAATTAGATTCAAAATAATTTTTTCTAATAATATTGAAGCTATTTATTTCTTCACATATGAAAGTGGTACGAATAATTATAATAAAGAAACTATTTTGGCAAATTATAATAGAGAATCAGATTCCGACTAGAGATTGTTTAGAATTATGAAGTGTTTAAAAAATTAAATAGAGATCTGAATTTGAAGGTAAATTAAAGGCTTTATACAAGTCAATTAAATATCAACTATTTATTGATGATTAAATATTTTTAAAGTTAGGTAATGAGAGATACCCTTTTTAGAATCCAGTATAAACCATTTTGTTATTTTTATCAAATGAGGAGAATATATTTTGTATTATGACTTAAATTTCTTGTGAAATAGAAGAGAGAAGCTATAAAATACTATAAATAAGATGTTTTTGGATTGAATTTTCTGGAATTTATTTTAAATGAATAATAATGGAGAATAGACAATTTCATATTCAGTTTATCATCATTTTGGGTTTGATAATCATACTGGGAATTGGACTATAATTTCTAGACTCTTATTAGAAGTGGTTCAGATTGTTTCAACAGTAATCTGAAAAATATATATTTACATATTGAGCAATTAGACATGGGAAACTGGTTAGTAAATTAGACTGAGTATCATTACAAAGTCTAGAATTAGTTCTTTCTAACTTTTAGGTAAGGAAGTGATGAATTGTTTTTGAGAAACATATTTGTGAATGTTGATCAAAGAGAACTATAATATGTTTTTTTAGAAAAACATTGTATTACATCTTTATGATACCTAATTCACATTGACTATTGTATTGAACATAGTTATACATGAGTGTAAAGACATATCCCACTCATTTTATTCCACATACATGGATTATTTTCTTGTGGATTGTGTGGTATTGTATTATTTCCAAAGCATACTAAGGATGTAGAAAATATTATTGAGTAGTGAACCATGTAAATTCTTGTGTTCATATGGATGTATGGTAATTTTTTAGAAGATAAATAAATATTTAATAATAGGAGATGGTTGTTTAAAGAATAAAGAAACATAAAAGAAAAAATATATCACAGATCCATGAACTCCCCCTCTCAGTGATACAAATTTCTTGACTGGGCAATTACAAATCATACCACCTAATAATCTTATATATATATAACATTCATGGGGGAGGATAATCCCATTTGATGGCGTCATATATAACTTAAAGGTGAAAAAGTATCTCCTCCCTTAATTTCATTTTAATGCAATCAAGGTGAAAGAGAGGCCCCATATAGAATCACATATATAACATTGGAATAAGAAGTGGCTCCAATCGGGATATTGTCAAGGTGAAAGGAACCCATCTCATTATATATCATGTAATAACTGAGGGTCCAGTGTCCATCCATTAATATCTTATAATAACAATAATATGGGAGGATATTTTACACCCCATAACAACTCATAATTATAATCAGGGGCCAACATCCACCCTAACAAATCTCATAATAATAATTGGGGGCAAGTTCACACCAAGTAACATCTCCTAGCAATATAAAATGGGTTAAATATCCTCCCAAAATCATCACACATTAACAATATAGGATTTTATATCACATAATCTATGACCAGCACTATATTCATACATGGCTATAACTAGGCATGCTTTATTGAACTACCCTTCTTAGCGGTTAACACAAAGCCAGAGCACCCACCATGGTCCCCTAAGTCACAATATATCCTAGAAACCCATCCTTAGTAACACTATCTCATTTCTAACTCTATGTTAATGACCACCACTCAGAAGGAATGGTGTCCCTCAACATAACCATGATTTTTTCACGGCCTAATATATCTCATAAGAAACAAAATACTTTCTATGATTTAGGATATGGAATAACTCCAATCTCGATTCATCATCAAGTTAAGTTTTTTATCTAACACCAAAACTATTAATAAAACCATTCAAATATCAAAACCCCATTTTAAAAACATTCTAATAATGAAGGAATACTCACCACCTGATCTATTTGATAATCCAAAAGGATATAAGGCACACATGGTTCCATCATAGCCTACTTAAGCCAATAATTATAAGTCAAACACTCTCCTCTATAGTGAGGTGTCTTAGGGATCCCAAATGAGAGCCACTACATTCAACTTAATTTATTTATCCAATATAAGATATTTTTCCCTTATCTAAAACATTTATGATCTATCCCATAACCATTGGTGGCTATGGAACTAACTAGTGTCCATGGTCCATCTTGGTTATTTACACTTTTTTATGTCATCAAAATTTATGGAAACAATTTATTTTAAAATAAATGTTAAATCACACAAATGTTATGAGACCTCATATAACATGCTATATAAAAAAGTGCTATGATTTGGTAAATGTTCAATGGACCACATACCTCATTATATATTGTTTTTCCATTTAAATAAATCTTGGAAACCCTCACTAATGATCATCTAATCCTATTCGACCATCATATATCATAATGAGACCTTAAATATATATTCCAGAATACAAATTAATTAAAATATAATATAATTAACTTCCACATTATTTACATGTTAAATAAAAAATTATATTTAGAAAATAATCAGGAAATAACTCAATAGTAATATCTCACAAGTTAAATCTCAATGAAATGGTGTGTACATCATCCCAAATTTCCGTTCAGATCATTAGCACACAAAAGCCACGAAATAACATTTCCATAAATATATAAACGTCAATGAAATAGATAGAAAATTATATATAATTTGGGGCATCCACATTCCTCTTAGAATCCACATAAAAACTTTTATGATCATTCATTCAGGTTCTCTGTTAACTATATTGAGTGAAATCACCTTGATATCATTATCTTTTCATATGCTCTATTGGAATCATCATCCAATTCCTAGTTCAGATCTCACATTTCTGTAGGGTCATATAGAAGAAGAAAAAAATAAATAATAAATTGAAAGTGTTAGATTTACATCAAGAAATGTCTTATATCTGTGGAACATGATTCAGTTAAAAAGGATGAAGTTATCACTCTTTTAAGTAAAGGTGCATGAGAAATGTATTTGGTCGAGTTAACCATATAAAATTCATTAAAAATATTCAATTTAACAACAATAATTGTTATCAAAAATTTATTATGTATCGGAGAAAATTTTGAAAAACTATTCAGTTTTTTTAAATTTGAAAAAAAATGTTTCATATCAACCACTTTGATTCCATGAATAACATTTTAATTTAATATGTATGATTTTATACTTCAAAAAATTTATATGTAACATTTTCCATAAATATTTAATGTTTTTTCGTTTTTATAAAATTTATATTTAATATATATATATATATATATATTCTCTAAGGATTTCCCAAATAAATCCTTATGTAATATCTTTACCATGCATGTAAGATTTTTTCCTACTATTTAAGTTTTTTCCATTTCCAAATTTCTATAAAGACATGTTATCCCATGTGTATGTTTTATCCCTTAGAGAGTTATCAATGAATAATATATTTTGAATATGTATCATTTTACCTTTACAGAAAAATCAATACATAACATTTTTAAATCATGCATAACATTATTGTTTAATAAAGAACATATTTTCCAATCAAAATATCATATATAACTTTTTCTTTAATACATAATTATTTATCCTTTGGAAATATTAATATAAAATATATTATCTAATAAATTATAAATTTTAATTAGAGAAAAACCTATTATGTAAATTTTTCCTTGATATGTAAAGTTGTTCCCTAAGGAAAAATCAATACATAATATTTCACCATTAAATATAACATATTTCACTTTTGAATATTTCCAAACATAACATTTTGATTCAAGTGTAACATATTTTTTCATATATATGGATATTAACTAAGCTAAATTTTATTATAGAATATATTAATACACTTTGTAATATATTATAACATATATAAGGTCTTTCACATAGATGAAAAACTAGTGTAATTTTTTTTCAAGAGTTCCATATTTTTTCTTATTTGTAACAAATATTTTTTCCCCTGTGGTGTGTACAGTTCTATACTTACAGAAAATTTTTAAAAATAAAAATAACTCAACATTTTTTAAAATAATTCTAAATAATTCCAAATCAATTATAGAACCCCCATGACATTTATAACACCTAGATTTTTGGAAAATATTAGGAAACCATATCTCAATCCATTCCAATTTTTAGGGTCAAATTATCAACTCATTCTAATACTCCAAAGACCTCTACTGGGTTCCAATTCTTATTTTTTAAAAACTAGAATATTACACTAAAAATTCTCCCAACATTACCTGGAGCACCTGATGCATTAAAAATGCTTATAACCATATCCAAAAACATTAACCAATGTTATTTTAATACAAAAAATTCCAATATGTTTCCCAATTCTCAAAACATCTCCCTCTCTAGGACCAAAAATATCAAAATTAAAATTTTACATTATTTTATTGACCTATAACAATGAGGGTTGTATCAAAATGCCCACAATATCAATTATAATCCAATTTAATCCTCCTTTTTCATTAATTCATAATCCATCCCTCTCACTAAGACCCAGTGAACAACATCGACCTCATATTTACCACTAGTTATTATCATGAAAATACCACACCCAAATTGAAAAAATATTCCACCGACCTACACATCTCAATAAAGATTATTTCTTTAATTCCACAATGGTGTCCAACTCATAGTAGAATTTATGAATTCTCAATTCACCGATGTCAAATTCATTAATTTACTTTATGGGTCTAAACTAGGTTATCATCGGCTTAGTGCCACAACAAAGAATTACCCACTTATTCTCATCAGAATCTTGTGATTCATACCTAAGATCACATCCATACCATAAGGCCCCACATCATTGAACATTTCAACATAATACACATGAAAAATTAAATTTCCCCATATATGGTCATTGGATAGTCTATTTTGAAAAATACAAACTCTATCATAACACCATCCAGTCATTATGATCCGAATCATTTTTAGTTACTATATGTACTAACTTGTATAAATGTGCATTAACTAATATACCCATCTGGTTATTTTCCATTTACCATACATATCCTATCCACTTTCATCCAAGTGAAATCACTAAAATAAAAACCACATCATTGTTGGTTCCACTAACAAGTTATTATTGAAATAAATTATAAACCACTCAGAGAAACCACCATATACATAGATCGCCTATGGAGTGATCCCCACCATAAAAGTTTTTTTAAACCACTAATCATGTGAAATATTGGACAATTAAAATATTATATGCATTTCTATCTTCCAAAACATTCGCATCTATTCTAATAACCCTTGTAATGATGTAGGTTCATATTTTATATACCATAATAGTCTAAAACATGTCTATGTTTTCCACTATTTATAATATGAAAACCTATCAATCTCATCAAATCCATGGGAAACCACTATCACACAAAAAATCTAAACAATATCATCTCTATTGTATATATAAATCAAAACTATCTTATGAAATCATTTCATGCACACCACATGCCACTGCACAAATATTTATTTGAAAATATTCTCAATATCCTCTGTAACCAAAATGAAGAATAACCATGAATTCATGAACTATAGTGTTACCCTTCAATATTATATAACACATACCACCACATTTCATATCTCATCAATCCTTGGATCACATTCCTAAATAAATAACCATGATCACTATATATCTATCTAATATTTTCAAAAGTGTCGCACTAGATGCTTCCTTCCAAATAGTCATAAGGCATTTCACTTATGCCAAGTCAAATCACAAGATGACCCACTAACCTCTGTTTCATCACTAATCCAGAAGTATATACCCATTCATTATTCACTCTATATTATACCATCTAGAATCAAGATCTATTATCTTATTAAGAACCACACGTTAAGTCATTATGTCAAGGACCCCACAGATCCTACTCTTAAAATCTATCCTTTATACCAAAAGCACTCTAAGAGTCTTTTTATAAAAAAAACAAAAGGGGTCACACATGCCTATACTATGTTCTTGATAATACCTCTCCCGTGTCAATATTAAACATGAATAATTTTGCGAGGATTATTATATTTAAGGAATTTAAAATACTAGTCTAACCCCTCTCTTAGGTAACCATCATATATAAAAACTCAATTCAATAAATAATAAGAAAGTATCCTTACCTTTAATAATAACATCCATGTCACCAATATCCTAATTTATAACTTGAGGAACTAATATCTCCCACATTTCTCATAAATAATGTATCATATTGGTCCCCACTCATGGAGAGTCTCCCATTCTTCCATCTTAGACAAAATAATGCATCTAGAATGCCAAAATTCCCATTCAATATTTCTCATACACACCCACACACATATATATATATATATCAATAATCTCAAACACTATCCAACTACCCGCTCAAGGCTATTAATCTCCACCAGGAATTTGTATTCAAGACAACCCCCTAGTGTAAAAAATATTATACAAGTGCATATATATAATTTCATCACCCTATAATGATATGTATCAAGTAGTTCATAATCGTGGTTATTTTAAATGTTTTTTAAATCAAAATTTCAAGAGGGAGACACTTTATAAGTTTTTATTTTCCAACCTTTTAAATAGTACTATATAATAAGAAAATTAGTGAAATTGAAAACAAATTACTAAATTTAGTTAAGTAGAATGACACTAAGAAGCTCTATAAAAAAATACCATATAGTTTTGTGTTGAAGCATTAAGTAAACAAAACCCTTTTTTAACTATTAAATATTTTCCCTCATAATAATTATTTTCTCATGAGAACACATAATCATGAACATGTCATATGGACCTACATTCCAAATATGATGCATGAACTCACACCACATTCCACACCAAGATAAGATTTTAAAATAAATAAATATATAAATCGATAATATGAAATATAATATTTGATAGAAATAAACACAAATCTAATAGTGAAAAATACGAACAATAATCCCAACTCCTCAGTAACATGGATTTTAGATATTACAAGTGTTGTCATCGCAAATGACATAGCGTTTGTCTTATGGTTTGACCAGTCCTATATCTATTTTACCATATGTCAAATTATAAGGTTAATAAAATAATGGTATAATACAAATTTGAAACTCCCACTCCCTAGACCACTCACTGGTGTTCAGTCTAGAGGTGTGCATGACCTCAGACACACCTCCCCATATTGAATAGGCTACCGACTAGAAACAAGGGACTAAGGTGTTACCATAGAGATAGTGTACCCATATATTAGAGGGATAATATTTTAAAATAACCAAAAATAATAAATAAAATAATAATTTGAGTAATAAAAATATAATAATCAAAAATAATTCTATAATAAATTTTATTGGAACATACAATTATACATACCAATTGGTTAGCCATTAGTTCAATTAGAAATAAAAATAAACAAATCAATATAAATATGGAGGTTATCCTAACATCAATGAGCCTCGCCTCATCCTAGTATTAAAATCCCTATCAAGACACTCTAGTGTGATAAGGAAACTCAAGGACTCTTCCCTACCTTAACCGATGAATAGTGTGGTCTTCTCGAGTACCAAAGTTCCCTGACCTCCTCAGCAAGGTTTGAGTACAACTTAGTAGTCCACCACTGATGGTGTCCCTAACAAAACCTGTAGATACAATGTATGTTCATTTGTTGGGATCATAAATTTTAATTAATAAATATACTTAACAAAACAATTATCCTTAATTCCCTAGTTTTACGGTGATACTAAGGATCAACCATAACAGCTTCAAACAGTGTTGTACATCTCTGAACAACTTATATAAGAATTAGGGGATACATGTGCAAACTCATAATTTCATGAATATATATTTATTTTAAGTATATATGATCACTTTTGGAAATAACTTCCCACTGAGATCATCTAATATATAAAAAACATAAGGTAGAGAGAGACCCACCCTAGAACACAATGTTTCACATTAGAGGGGAAACTATCTACACTAATAATCTCAAATATATAACACATTCATGGGGGAAGAGATACCCTCCCAGTGATCATAGGTAAATAACACATGTCTAGTATAGAAGTTTTATACATGAAGTTCTCAATAATGTAACATATTCATGAGAGAATGTTGAATGACCTAATATTATCATATACATAACACAGGCATGATGGAAGAGTGTACCACCTGACAATCATTAATTAGTAACACATGCACGAGGAAAGTGAAGGCTACACAACAATCTCATATATAAAATCTTGGAGAAATCAGATCTCCCTAACATTTCAGATAAAGAAAATTGTCAAGGAATTATTTTACTCACTAAAAATATCATTTAGAATGTTATAGGGGAGAGTGTCCCCACCCCGAATCTCATTAAGGGTAAAATAAACCACCTCATAATATCTCTTGTAATTTTTGGGGCATGAGTATCCTCCTTGTAAAATCTCATAATAATAATCAAGATTCCAACATCATCCCTATAACATCTCACACTAATAATTCATGGCACAACATGCTCTCTATAACATTTAAAAATAATAATAAATATCCAATATCCACCCCATAACATCTCCTTTCATGATAATATTGGTTGTCCATCCACTCAAAACTTTACACATAACTGAGGTTATCCTATCAATCTAACAACCTATCACCACAAATATATCCATACCATTTTGTAACTAGTATATAATTAATCAACTGATCTTTTGAGTGGTTAACATAAGACTAGAGAACCAACCATGGTCTCATAAGTCACAAAATGATTTGGAAACCTTATCTGTGTTCCTCTATCTCATTATAAAAACATGAAAAATTCCATGAATCATATGAAATATTGTCCCTCTATATAACCATGATCATTTTGTGTCCTAATAGGCCTCCTAAGAAACATAATGTTGTCCTATCACTAGGTATGTGGAATTACACTCACCTCACATCCATCATCGAGATAGGCTTCTGGTCTCGCACCCAACATTTTCATAAAACCATTCCAATATCAATCCCCTCCGGAACAAAAATACTAATTGGGAAGGAACATTCACCTTATGATCTAATAAATATTCATGAATTATATAAATCATCTCATTATTCCACTATGTCCTACTCGGAACAATCGTTCTTAGTAAAACAATCTCTTTAATAAGGTTTTATCTATGAGAACCTATACTGAAGACCCTATTTTATACTTATTTAATTTATAACATACTAGGTCATTGTATCTCATATCCCATATTTATGATATTGTTATTAAACATTGGTATCTAAGGACCTAACTATTTTCTAACTCTATCTTGTCCCATGACTCATTGTTTATTCCCTTGATATTTAAGGAAACATTTCATTTTTAAATAAATGGTTAATCACAATAAATTTTCAAGAACACATATCACATGATACCTAAAAAATTAAATATACATAGGTAGCTATTCAATGGAATACATACCATAAGTTATGGGGCCATTACCGTTAAATCATGCTCGCCTAAAAACACAGAGGATCATCCATGAATATTCAACCACTTTAAATAAACAAAAGGCCCTAACTCCATCAATCCATAATCTAAATGAATTATAAAATAAATATCATTAATTTCCACATTATTTCCATATTAAATCCAAAATTTATATTTATGGAATAATAAATAAATTACTCACTACAGATATCCCTTGGTTTAAATCTCTAAGAAGAGGGGTGTATGCCACCTCTAGTATCTATCTAGGTCTTTATCACATAAAATACTAAATATATCATTTCAATAACTTAACCAATTTCACCAAAATAATTGAAAAATATTAAATAATTATTAATAGTGAAATATCTCTTTGAATCCACACAAAAACTAGTGTGATCCTCCACTAAGGTATCATTTATCAATGTTGGGAAACGGAACCTGGAAATCAAGATAATTTCACTATGCTCTGGTGAAACCATTATCCAAGCCCTGGTCTGGATCAAAAAAATTAGTAGTGAGAAACTGGGGAAGAAATAAATAATGAATCAATACGAAGTGTTAGATTAACTTCCATTTGTAATATTATTAGATTTATTTAGCTGCATTATGAGTTAATTTGAGTCCTCAATCTTGTTTTCTTACTTTGAGTTGATTGGGATATGTATTGTGGACTTACTACTAGTTTCAGATGTTTTTTATGATCCTTTTATAATTGTCATGGTTTGACAATGATTTTCCCAGACAATGATAATATTTTGGGAAAGTTCATGGATATTGGAAGAAAGACATAGGGTGGCATAAGATTAAGGAGCATAGTTTAGAAAACCATGTGTCATGCATTGATAAACAATGTTTCATTATCTAGTGTACAAAAGAAAAGTTATTATACCATTTGAAAAAACTATGTCACCAAACTGTGTGGGTTCCTATGAGAGGTAGAAAGCCTCACATGGGTTTCACACGATTTTCCAAACCATGTGAAAAACCCATGTGTGCATGATTAGTTTATCTAGTAATACATTCAATGGAAATTATTCACCTTTTATAAACTATTCATCCTTATATTGTTATCCCTCTTTAATTTAGAGACTCTAAAGCCCTTCCTTGGTGAATTCCCCTCCTACAAAGCATGATTCGATTTTGTCCAAGAGTGTTGATGACCATGAATTAAAGTATGTCATCTAAAAAACACCATTCATTAGATATCTTATAGATCCTCATTGATTCATTGGAGTTGAATATTAGACCTAGTATTTCATTTCTAGATCTATGGATTTGGATTCCATTTAAAAAGGGAAATGTTGATTGTTGATAGAATCATCACCCAGATTCAAAAATATATATATGGTTTTTAGACATAAACTGTTGTCCATAGTGGATATTTTTATGTATGTTTGTTCTTTTCCTACCTTTTGGGTGTGAATTCACCTTAAACTTGATCCTAGTTTCTAAACCATAGTGTTTTTGTGTTGGTTCTTGGATTTAGAGTGGTGAAATTGGACTCAAATGATGACCCTTGTAATCAAAACATCCTTTTACCTAAGGTAGGTGGTCCTTATATTTAGAAAAGATTTATATGACTTCTTGGAATGATTTTAGGAATTAATTTGTATCTTATGAGACATATATTTGATGTTCACCACATAAGGTGTGTGTTAGAAGCCCCATGGAACCTATATTTTTTTATTTTATCACATATGAATTTTTAGTTGGTTATGACTCTTTCTTGATATGATGTTTTCATTGATATATCATCCAGTATCTATATATTTAATTAGTTTTTATTATATAATCTATAGTTGAGCATGTAGGTTGTTCCATGTGGATTATCCCCTAGATAGAAATATGATAGATATTTATCTACATGTTCATGGGTTATACTATCTAACACGATGTGTCAAAAATGATATGGGGTATATCTCATCAAGGGGGGATGTGTCAAACATGGCCAGTAAATTTTCTTCTAGCATGTAGCTGAAGTAGGTAGAGCTACTCCTTACAGGCTTGTATTAAATTTTATTCTTTTGTGATAAACCTCTTGTTAATTTTTTCTATTTATTTACACTAAATTCACTGGTATATATTATATACATATGTTAAGAGTCATTGGTGGTATCATATTGGGTTTCATACTTATACCCTACTTGAGAATCTAAGTTTGTGTGTGTATTTTTATGACTAGGGATTTAGTGATGGTAAAAGTTCATATGGAAGGTAGTTGAGTAGGATTAACAAGATGATGAAAGTATACCAGGAAAGACTTCAAGCTTGGATGTATTCGACAACTTTTATTCGGTTACTTATATTATCTATATTGATTCACCATATATGGGGATCCTTTTATTGTTTCTTATTATGTTATTCGCATTCCATACCCATTCTTGATGGGTAAATTATTTTCATTATGATGATACTCTGTTGATTCATTTTTTATTCTTTTTTTAACATTATTTGTTATTACTTATATAGTTTACTCTAACATTTAAAAGACACTAGGAGAATAATTTCCCCATCATTTCCCTTATGTCCCTCTACAGCTGTCAAAAAAATCTTTCACATGGGGAGACACGCATGAGGTCATGTGGAACTGTTTCTTGGGCCTAATTATTTGGGTTGGTGTGTTACAAAATGTAATCAGATCACTGTGTTCACTAACTTGTGTCATTTCCTTGCCTTGATCTAGGACTATGTAGATAATCAATAGGATGGTTGGGAATCAAGTTGGGGAACCATGTCTGTTCTTGGATAACACTTTATAGAGAGCCTCTAAGTTTCCATGAAAGGAGTATTTGATTCTCATTTTTAGGAAACCCTAGATTTAAATTCACCTAATGTAATCATTATGATAATTTTATACTTATTAATGGGATTTGGAATGTTTTATGCATCATTTATACTTATTTAGGATCACATTACTAATTTTTGTTACATACATTATATATATCCCAAAATATTAATATTTTTTAGAAATTTATTCTTTTTTTTTGGTAAATTATTTATTTATTTATTTTATTTGAGCATGATTACTCTATGATTGAATTTATATATATGGATATGAATAACATGTAGGTGTAGAAGTACTGGTCCAAGGATAGTTATTTAGGGGCTAGGCCTTATTCCGTGTGGGTAGCCTCTTTGGTTGATCATTGTTGTAAACCCTTTTGTGTGCTTGCGGTCTGTTACTGGTATTCTTGGTTTATATTTTGTAATTTTTTTAGTTCTTCGAAAATTTCAAAAATTCTTGCCTCATAGATGTCTTATGAATCCAGTTTCACCACATGTTGTGTAGGAGGATATAATTGAGCATGATATTGTGATTTACCAAATAGCTCAAGATTTATAATCGATTTGTCCAAGACTCTTCATGCTAGTACATATTCTAGGTAGAGGATCCCACATTGGTGGGATGATGAGGGTTAATTATTCTCTCCAGTTCCATATATAGAATCCCCTAGACTTATTGGGAATATGAGATCCCTGAAATATGGAAGAATATATTCAAGACAATGAATGGATCTACAACATGGTGGAGACCCCAGAGAACCAAAAGGCAAATCATGGGACCTTTATACTCTTTGTTTTAGTTGTATGGTGGTGAGAAATTATATTTCATGTATATAGTTTCTTTGGTCTAGCATGGGTAATATGAATGGACCTATTCTTCAAGTAATTACTCCCAAATTCTATAATTATGCACCATTTTCAGTTGTTCACGGAGCACCAATATGGGATGTTGTTAGTACTCACCTATTCATCCTTATTCACAAAGATGATTCTATTTTATACTCTTTTATAAGGAAACAATTCACAAAAATTGTGAAATTTTGATATTTGTTTTTTTCTAAGGCTGAAATTCCATGTTAAGAAATTCGATCTGATGACCTACATTATAGTTTTTTCTAATTCATTAATGATAGTGAAGGGAATCAAGGAAAACTGAGCTTCATGCTTATTTTAGATTATAGTGGTTTGGTTAAAAAATTATCTTTCTTAATTTTGTTTTATTATTTCTTGAATAAAAAGAGGAAGTTAGTGGATAGACTCTAGGTTGGTTGTCAATAGTTAGAGAAGAACATATAGTCCTTGACTCCCTCATTAAAAAAGGTTACTTCTTTGTTCTATATCTTGGGGGGTAAAGGATACTATATCATTGATTGGTCTAATTCTCTTAATACATGTCATGAGTATGGAAATACTGGTCATATTAATGGATTATTTTCTAAGGATTATTGGTTTCATAGATCAAATTAATGTTCTGTTGTGGGTAGAGGAACTCAATAGGAACCAAATACCCCATGAGGGTTAGTGAATCAGGTGACTCATGAGCCTCTAGGGAATCGTGGAGTGGAAATTGGGAAGGATTATGTAGTTTTTTAGTCTCTATATAGTGTTGTAGAAGTACCTACAATAGTTTATGGTATGTTATTTATCTCTTATACACTCTCTTTTTCATTGTTTGATATAGACACATTGGATTCATTCATATCAAATCAAGTGGTGTTTGGGTTAGACATACCTATTAAGATATCATCTAATTTGGAATCTATTTATATACCCTTGGAAAGGAAATTGAATCATCCTTTTATCTATCTAGAATGTATTATGGATTTCAATATTCAATATTGTGTGGATATGCACATTTTGAGAGATATTCAGTTTGAATATGGACCATGTCAAAGACTGGTTAAATAGCTATAATGCACAGATCAAATGTTATCATAGATGAGTGGATTTTATATCCCCTAAAGGGGATAATTTCATGATATATGGTGAGTAGGATGTTGAATAATGTAGAATTAGACCACATCCTTGGTAGATAGAAGTATTTTCAGCATAATTGGTTGGCATGATCCTTATATTAGATCAATGAGTCACTCCCTCTTATTTCTCTCCAACAGTAGACATACACCATGTTGTCTTTCTAGAGGATTTATTAGGGATAACCCCAGATAGGGGAGTTGATTTTGATATCAAGTTCATTCCTGGTGTGAAAAATATTTATATATCACAACATATTGTATGGAACAAGATGATTCGATAGAGCTCAATGCATTTCTTGTATATCTTGAAGCTAAAGGCTTTATCAGACTGGACACTTCTCAATGGGGCTCTCTAGTGTTGTTATATAAGATAGTGGATGGTAGTATTTGAATTTTTTTAGAATAAACAAAATTGAAATATGTCACTGAAAAACCAAGTATATATTTCCAAGGATTGATGACGTGTTTGATCAATTATTAGGATCTTAGTGGTTTTTGATGACTGATCAATGTTCCAGCCACCATCAACTTCATGTCAGAAAAGAATACATACTCAAGGAATTTTTTTTAATAAATATGGGTTACATGACTATATAATTAACAATCTTTGACTTATGAATGATCTTGTCATGATCATGGCTCGCATGAAAAATATATTTCACCCATAATTATACTCCTTCTATATTATGTTCATTGATGACATCTTGATATGTTCCAGGATTTCAGAATCACATATTAGACACCTTGAGATCATTTTTAGTATGATTCAATCACATTGTCATTATTATAAGTATTTGAAGTTCTAATTTTTGATTTTGGAGGTTCAATTTTTTGGGAATGTGATTTTACAAAGTATTAATAGATGTAAATACAAATAAGGTAGAAGTGGCACTGTCTTTTCCATAATCCAGAATGTGTTAGAGATTCAGAGATTCCTCAATCCGAATAAGTAATACAAAACGTTCATTCAAGAATTTTTCTCATGGAATTCCCTATGACTATGTTTACTAAAAAGATATTCAAGTTTAAAATGATTGACCAGTGTGAAAAGGCCATATTTGAAATGAAGAAGAGATTGATGTTAGCCATGATTCTTATTCTTCCTGATCCTAGAGTTGGGTATTCAGTGTATTGTGATGCATTTGGAATTATATTAGGATTGAATTCTATGTAAGGTGATAAGCTAGTTACGTAAAGTCCTCACTATATGTTACCCCATGAGTAGAACTACCCTAATCATAATTTATAGTTTTGGGTTGTGTTTTATGCATGGAAATGTAAATAACACTACATATTTTCCAATATATTTTTCATATACATAGAATACAATATTTTGTGGTATTTTTTCTTTCAGTGAGATCAGAATATTTATTTGTTAAATTTGGTAGATTAATTGTAAATTTTTAATATTGATATGGAATATTATTCTAAGAAATAAAACATCGTTGTAGACTCCCTTAGTAGGAAGACATATGAGGTTGGAGAGAAAAGATCATAAGAAGGTTGGAAGCCTATAGCCTTGTTGGCTGACCAACATATGGTCTTTCTAAAGATAGAGGGGTAAAGGCTTGTTCACCCATTGTGGTCTTGTATTCATTAGGATGAATGGGTTAATTAAAATGATAATACTGATCTATAGTGTATTGTCGCACATGATAGGATGGAAGTAAATGGTTTCATTCTAGGAAAGATTCTAGATAGTCATTATGTTCTTCTAGTTCATGACTGGGTGATTTTTCTTTCTCCCATGAGGGAATATTTGATTAAAGACTATAATTCTTCATAGTGGGTAGTTTACCCAAGATGAAACAAAATGTATGTTGATCTTAGAAATCAATTTTCATATCTTAGATTGAAAAAAGACATTATTGTAATTGTATCCCATTGTCAAAATTGTTAGAGAGTCACGACCAAGTATTAAATATATAGAGGGTTACTCTAACCACATCCAATACTTGTGTATGACTGGAATAAGGTGACTATGGATATCTTGATAGGGTTTCCTAGGACTCTTAGATATTGAGATACCATTTGGATTGTATTTCATCAATTGGAAAAGGTGGATCACTTCTTTTTGGTCCAAGAAACTAACTCAGAAGATGATCTAGGAATGATATAAAATTAAAAGATTATGTAGCTACATAAAAACCCTTCATATATGGTATTTTATAGAGATGTATGGTTCATATCATAATTTTGGAAATTTTTATAAAAGGTTATGGGGAAACAATTAAAATATTTATGTATTTTCATCCAAAAACTAATAGACAGTTAGAGATAATGTTCCAAAATTTAAAGGATACTCTTAGAGTGCATGTTTTTACTTTTTAAGTAGTATAGGATTCTCAATTATCTATGATATAATTCACATACAATAATAATTTACATTATATGATTCATATATGGAATAATCATTATAGGAAACAATTAAAATTGAAACCACATTACGTTGGGTTGTTCGAGATCATCGAATGAATCAGGATAGTTTTATATCGTTTAGATTTTCCTCCATAGTATAAAGGTATGTATAATTTATTCCATGTGTCTCAAATTTATAGGTACAAGTATGATCCTATGCATGTTATCAACTGTAAGGATGTTGAGTTGGGGTCAGATGCATCTTTTGTGCAGTGGACCATTTAGAATATTTTCTAATGCATGAATGTTTTTTAAGGGAAGAACATAACTCTTTTTGGGTTTAATGAAAACATAGGTTTATTAAAGAATAGAAATTAGAGTAGAAGATATATATTTAGTCTTAGCGTCTTGATTTGTTCAATAAATATTCTTAGAGATGCTTCTTAATGATGATAAGCCTTTATAGGGGGATATTGTAATGGATTCAGATTTATTCTGGTTCATTACAAGTTTATTTATTCATTTTTTATTGTATTTTTAACTAAGAGATGATTTGAGATGATTTATATAGGTTTCTAATTAGTTTTACAATGTTCTGTGGATTTTTTATGGTTCATGGTTTTAGCATGATTTTCTTAGACCATGAAGATTCTCTTGGAAATTATCTGGATAATGGAGGAATCACCTAGGGTGGTTCATTGTTAATAATTAGTGTTTACCAACCCATGTGGTATCCCCTGAAAAACCATGTGGTAAGATCAAGAGGGCCAAATCATAGTTGGAACATGTTTTAAAAAATCATGCGATTTCTCGAGGGAAGTAGAAAACCTTGCATGGTTGGAACAAGGGTTTCCAAACAACGCAAAAAAACCTTATTTTCATAACTTATTTATAAAAAGTCTCTTTAAATTTCCATTAATCACCCATTTGACCCATTATTCCTCATATTGACGTCTTTATTGAAAATTGAGACTCTAAAGCCCTTCCTTGGAAACATTTTCACATCCCATGCTTGATTCATGTAGATCCATGATTAATGATCAGGAATTAATGTATATGATCTAAAATCCTTTATTATATCTGTTTAAAAAAGATGTACTCTTATTTTGTTTTTGAGAAAAATCATATATATATCACGAAATTTCTAGCTCAATTGATTCAAATTCCATATAAAAAGGTAAATGTTGGTTATTTATGGAATTGACACAAAAATTTAGAGTTTTTTCATCTAGGAATCTCTTAGACCTAGACCTTTGCTATAAAAAAAACTTCTTGGGAATGTGTGGTAACAACCTACCATTTTATTGTGGATTATACTTACCGTTGATTCTAGTTTCTAAATTGTGGTGTTGTGGGGATTTTTATAGTGTTATGAGTGGTGTAGTTGGAATTAGATGACAACCATGATCATCTAAATGTCATTTCACCTAAGTTAAGTGGTATTTATATATATAACATCTTGATATGGGTTCCTGGAATGATTTTTTGGTTGGCGTGATGTTTTGTGAGAACATTTTTTTTGAATTTCATCGCATGATTTGTGCATTATTAGGTCTGAGGAACCTATATTTGATGTTTGATCGCATCTAGATTTTGATATGCCTTTGAATCATTCTTGATATGACATGATGTTTGATCTGTCATCATATGCCTATATATTGCATGATATTATCATTTTTCTTCTATATTTTATCATGTAGGTGGAACCAGATGATCTATCCCCCTTAGAGGTATTTCTTAGATATTGATTAGTCTGTTCATGGAAAATCCCTTATAGTGGAATGTGTTAAACATGTTTTGTGGGTTATCCCATCGAGGAGTGGTGTGTCAAACATGGAAGATCAATTTCCATATAGTATGTAGCTAAAGAAGGATGATTTGGCCTCTATGGACCTGCTTATAATTTAAACTTATGTGATAGACATATTTTTTAATTTTTCTCTATTTGTTTTTTTGCTATGAACTATTATATCTTATGAAATTATTTGAAGGACCCTTTGTGGTATCCTGTGTGGTTTAATACTCATTCCCTAATGTGAAATCTAAGTGTGAATATATATATTTATGATCAAGGATCTAATGAAGTGAAAAGGAGATGTGGTGGGTGGTTGATTGGGATTAACAAGATGGTGTGTCATTGAAGAATATACTTTTTCCTTTGATGTCTATCTATGCTTTTATTTAGTTGGTTATATTTTTACATTCATCCATTATCTGTGAGGATACTTTTACTATTTTTATTTCTTGATTCATACTTCATAATATTATTACACGGGTAAATTCATTTCTGTATCTTACTACTCTGTTGATTTATTTATTATTATTTATTTGTTAACTTTATTTGATTTTATTTACATTTTTTCCTCAAATGTTTATGTGAGACCGAGAGAATAGGATCCCCATGACACCCCTTTCATCCTTCACCACTATTTGATAACCTCTTTTATATTAGGAGGTGTTCATGATATCCTATGTAACTCCATTTCAGACCCGATGATTTCAGTTCGTGTGTAAAAAAAGTAATCTCTAGGATCAAATAACACTTATATCCATTAACAACTGATGAATATATCACTATAAGAAGTAGAGGGGAATTTGATATCTATATGGTAGATATTCCCATGTATATATAAATAAAAAACCCATTTCCCCCTAATAGGTGATTTTAATCCATTATTAAATATTTTTAATTTCCAAAAAAAACATTTCACTTTTCATAAATTTGAAAATTTTAGGACCCTAATGAAAATAATGATACTTATCACCCCAAGCGATCCCATACATAACATTTTTATTTAATAAATATGGTTTTATAATTAAAAATGATTCATATATAACATTTTTTCTTCAATTCAAAATGTTTATGACTTTGTTAAAAATATATAGATAATATATATATATATGTAATGTTTTACCATTGAAAAAGTCTATATATAATATATTTACCCCATATGTAATATTTTACCCACTTTATAAGGTTTTTCCCTTATGAAATATTGAATGCATATAATTTTATCATATGAATAATTTTTTACCATATGGGAAAATCCACATGTAAAATATTTAGTATAAGTATGGTTTTTCCCTCTGTGAAAAAATTAATATGTTACATTCTAAAGTTATTTATAAAATTTTTATTTCATATGTAATATATTTTCCAAGAAAGATATCATATGTAGATTTTTTATAATGTGTTTTTTCTCCTTTTTAAATATTTCTACATAATATATTATTTTATATGTAATGTATTTTAATTAGTGAAAAAATAAAAAATTAATATATTTTTTGATATGTAGGATTTTTTACATATGGAGAAAATCTATATATAATATTTTTCTCTTAATTAATAATATATTTTAATTTGATATAATTTTATAGGTCACATTTTAATTAAGGTGTAACAAATTGTTCCATATGTATGTTTTTTAACTTACATAAATTTTTATATGTAATATATTACATACCATAATATATTCTATCAAACATAAGGTTTTGAATGTATTTGAAAAAACTTAATTAATATTTTTTTTCATGTATAAAATATTTTATTTTCTATACATAATATATATTTTCATTCCCCTATGTTCTCTAAAGTTATATACTTCAGGGAAATTTTTAAAAACTTCGAAAACATAAAAATGAAAAAAAATCATTCCAGACTCTTCCAAATCATCAATAAAAAATTAGAGGATTATCTAAGACCATATTTTCTGAAAACCAATATCAATGTATATCTCAATTGAAGATAATTCTTAGGGTTAAATATATGACTAATTCCAACACTATGCTGACCTCAATCATGTTATAAATTCCATTTTGTACATACATGAGCATTAAATTTACCTATATCCCAATATTCACCTAAAAATATAATACATTAACTAAGGATTTTACCATATCTAGAAACATTATTTGAAGGTTTTCCAACTCTATGAATTCCATTCCATGCCCTAATTCTCAAAACACCCCACTCTACAGGACTAAAAATTAAAATTTCCCTTAATTTTGCAAACTCAAAACAACCTTGATCATTAAAAAGAATAACTAATTCAGTTATACTCATTATATTAATTATGTCCCCATTATAATTTGAAAATACCCATATAACTCTCAAAAATGTTGAACACTGACACCAATAAGTGGAATGATATTCATACTATATAGCATGACCCTTATGTCAGTCATTATATTTTCAATCATGGGATTAACATAATCAATGGTAAATTTATAAAAAATTATTATAAATATTATTTCATATGGAATTCCCCCATTCCAAATTTCAAAAACATTTCATCAAAATCTATTAATTCAAAATGAGTTATATGGGGCATTATATACTCAACATTACACTATGAAAAAATGGTCTGCCACCATGAACCACATTAGGTTTGAATATATTTTCATAGTAATATAAAATAATATAATCACCATCACTATATATATCCTTGAAAAACGTTATAATATTGTCTTCCTCATTAATATTCATTGCTAAATAAAGGAAAAAATACATAGCATATATATAATAATTCAACCATAACCCCTACAAACTAATTTTTAAATTTTCTTAAATTATTACTAGATGGGAATGGGATACTCCAAGATAGGATTAAAATTCACTAATAGTATATCTAATACTTCATTATTAATTCAAAATCACTATTTAATAAATGTTAGTTTTCACCCTCAGCAAATTTGAGATTCATGGACAGAGTCCTTACATTCTCTAACAATGATATAAATTCCTCATTTATAATATCCTTCGCTATCAATTTATATTTACTTTTAAATATCTTGTGTTTTTTCCTAGCACTATGAGACTACACTTTATCATATTATTTATTAAGTGGGTCAAATTAATTTTTGACATTAATAATATATAGTGGAAGTGGTTATATTTTGAAAATACCTTGAAAAAATCATCATCATTTGGGTAGTATGTGACACTGAGGTAATTTTTTAACACTAAATTGGTTGAAACTTTATGTCTCTACCTTATTTCACCCAGTACACTAATATTTTACCTTCTATTCGCATTTTTTACAATGTCATTGAACGATTCAGTAGCCTCTAAATCATGTACTTTCCCATATTTGGGTGAGAGTTCTAGAGTATAAGAATTAAAATTACTTCTAGTACATTGAATATTTTCTTTTCATTCAATTTTTTTATTTGTATTCCTATTTACACTATCCATAGTTCTCTCATGGTTTTCATCATTCTTTTTATAATTATCATGAACCTCATTAAAATCAAATACACCTATTTTAATATTATTCATATTTTTTTAAAAAAATATAACAGGGTGGGGGATCTAAAAAATATGATAGGTATGACCACTACATTAAGACTTTCATAATTATTCTTATTTATTACTGACTTAGAACATTAACTCTATTGTTATGTGGCCACTCCCTTTGAATGAATAGATCAAGAAGTTTATCTCAATTCCATATAACTATTAAAATCCTTTGAAATCTTTAAAAAAATCACAAGTTTATTTATTTCTATCATTACCATTAAGGTTGATATATTCTCCAAATAAGCTGATGAAAACATTAACTAATCATGTTAATCACATTTTACATATACATTTTATTCTTTTGAAATTTTATTTTTAATGAAACTATAAATGTCGTCATTCTGTGTGCTTTTATTTCCTTAGAAACACTTCAATAAAAAAAGGATACTTAGGATACCATTCCATAATAAGTACAAAAAAATATAATATTTTATTCTATTAACCTCATAAATAAAAAATATTGACCAATATAGATTTTCAGTTCATATTTATAACTGAGGATGGTCTGATAACAAGATTAGAGTTCTTTGAAGAATTCATACCCATCAATAAAACCATACTCTTTAAGCATTATTAACTTAAGTAACATTAAAATCCATTTTTTCTATGATGAGATGTTTGAGAATGGAATTACCAGATCGACACAATGAAAAAGCCTAAAATAATTTCACATGAACCAAACTATATCTATATTCCAAAAAAGAATTAAAATTTTTGGTAATCACATAGAAGCAATGGTATTAATACTATCCCACTTCATGTGAAAGTTAAACATCTACCAAAAAATATTGAAAAGGAAAAAAATGAATGCATGAAATAGGACCAATATCTCACCACACCATCTTTATCAAAAAAAATGAATGAGAAAATAGAAAGATTTAAGTATTCACAACATTTTGTGATGATATAAACACTAACCAATAATAGTAAAATATAACTAAAACATGAAACTAAAAAGGAATAAAGTGTGTAGGATGTCTCAAAATACTCAGAATGTGAGAGAACAAAAGATATATAACCATCAAACACCCTATGATCTTTGAGAAAAGATAGATTGAAATATGATAAAGAATAATATTTACCAAAAACAATTTAACATATCATTATTCCATGTATATCGTTATTCAATCGTGGTTCTCAATCTAACACAGCCACCACATAATAAATACCCAGAGTGAATTTTTCAATGGAATGAGATAGGAGAGAGGATAAATTTTTTGAATCATGGTATCCAAATCATCATTCTGTACAAAAAAATTTCTACCTCCCTTATAAATATCTCATTCACATATGTTCAGTTCTAATATTAAAATCCTTTCATTAATTTCCCATTAAACTCTTTAATTAATCCCATAATTAATCTCATGATAAGATCAAACACCATATTAGTTGTAAAAATAAATACTTCATATTCCATAATTATGTTAATTTTCCATGTCATCTATAACCATAATGAATCATATATTTTTTTATAATATAAATCCAAAATTAAATAAATAATTATGAGAAATTATAATAATATAAAAAATTTAAATAATCATTTATTCATTCCAAAATCATAATCAAGGGTAAAACTCTTATTCAATGATAAATGAAATGATTAGAATTTTATTCAAAAACATTTTTATTTTCAAGATTATCTTTTTAACATATAATTTTTCCTCTAGTTTTATAACCTACAAAGTGAGTTGAGTCAATGTTTAAAATTTATAATGAACGATACATTATTCACTATAATTAAAAAAAATGATTATAGAAAAGTTAAGCATTGAGTTCAATCTATTTGATAACTAGGGGTATAAAACTATTGAACATTTCATTGTTTTTGGTGTGCTTAATTTGAGTATAAATAATAATTAATAATACATTTGAGAAATAATGGGACATTGGTTTTAGTTGAAATAGAGGAGAAGAACACTTACCTTAAGGGAAAGAATCATTTTTTGAAATGTAAATATGTTAGATTAAATTTAGAGAAAATATTTCTTGTTGTGATTTTAATTTATTTTTTTTATAGTGGTTAATTAATTTATATATATACTAAGGGAATTAATCAGACATGGTCATTAATGATTATGATTACCTAATTTCATTCATCTATCATGGTTAGAGTAATCTAATAAGTCCTATTTTCCTTATGAATTATCTCAAAGAAAAAGAATATTTTAGGACGACACTCACAATCCAATTATCCTCAATCGCATTGGTGTTAATCCCTTGGTCACTATCTGTAAAACTTTGTTCTCATACATACATTCTAGGTTTAGAAGGAATTTGAGTTTTCTAATTAGTGAGTGGGTCTATTTTTTAACTAGGAATCATAATTGAATTCTAAAGGTCATAACCCCCCAAAACATACATTTTTTCCATATGAAGGGGTTTGGGAGGTGAAAAAGTAGCTGAAGAGAGCATCTAATGGAGGCTGAGTGGTCAAGGTTTTTTTATATCCATTATTCAACCACTTTCAGACCATCGGTTCCCTATGGAAAGGCTAGTGGCTATGTAGGCCTGTAGATACCACCGACTAGCTGGTGGGAATTTGGGTGGGTTTTACTGAGGGGAAGGTTGATAATTTTACTTTTTATTCCTTAAGGTTTTATAGGAGGTAGGGCATATGAGTGGAGACCATTTAGTGGAGCCACCCCTTATTTTGTGTCCTTGGATCCCCATTCAAGGGGTGATGTGGGATTTTTGTTCCATCAGTGATTTAGGTGATATTTCTCTATTTTTTATCACTGTCAATATTCTACTCTATTGATTTTAATTTCTGCCTTCCCAATTTAGGTATTTGGTATTTATTCTACTATATCGTAGTGTAATCATCAATAAATTGGGGGGATTTCACTCCACAAAGAAGAGGGAATCTTAATATGTCATCTTCACGTCATCATGTGCCATTTTGGTGAGGTATATTTCCATGATGATTTTTCTGTGATTTTGTTCTAAAATTAAATCAGTTTTGAATTTTTCTCAATCACGTGATTGGTATTATCCTGAGAATGGTTTATGAGTTCCTAGAGGACCACTCGCGAGTATTTTTACATGGTTCCATTGTGACACAATATTTCAGTGACTAAAAAATCATTGTGATTAATTTTAATTTAATTTTATTAATTAATGAATTAATTTTAAGAGTTATAATTAATTAAATATTGATTTCTTCTTTAATTGAGGAGCTTGGGTAACTGTGATGGGATTGGTTGATTGTGGACATTTTTAGACTGTCTTGCGGGGGCCTTCAAAAGTGTTTCTATAAAATAAATATTAACATGGAAAGCATTGTTTTAGGTAGGTGTACTCTCAAACATTCCTTACATTATTTATGACTTTTATTATGTTTCATGTGATGTGATAGATCACCAATTTAGATTATTACCCTTGTTAAATTGTTTATTTAATTTAATTATATGTTTAAATTAAATTTAAATTTTAATATGAATGACTATCAAGGGTAATGAAAAACCCCTTTTTGATAGTTTGGAACCTCAGATACTGATGGTTGAGGATGAGACATTTGGATTATTAGGTGGCCTCTAGACCTCATGAGAGGTGATGTCATACCTAATGAGACTCTTATCCCATTTGTAAATTCTTGAGACACCTATAAGATTGTGATGAGGGTTTACTTTGGTTTATGGTCTATGTAGGCCTTATAGGACCTCCCTTTGTGCCTTGAGCTATTTGAGATTATTGAGATGAGGGTGGGATGAAAGATCCTCTCCCGTCCGATGTGACCAGGAATATGTGGGTAGACCTTTGGAAAACTGAGTTTTGTTTGAGTGGATGGATTGACCCAGAGAAACCTTGAGGATCAATGTAGGTCATGGTCCATCCTTATACTATTTCCGTTATAGTGATACCCCCTATAGTTGGTGAGTCTGTGAATTATTTTGGACAATTTTGGGTGATGGGATTTCCTATTGCATCAGGTGTAGACTCGAGAGTGTAACTAGGACCAATGAACAATAAGATGGGGCCTCTATTGTGCTGATATTGAGTAGACCCAATGGGTTCCTATTCATATAATGACCCTATGAAGGTGTACCAGTGATGGTAACTGGTGTCACCATGGAACCCATACTGGAATGTTGAGCTCTGGGATCTATGGAACGTAATGTTGGGCATGGGTTTTCATCTATCCCAGGTGTTTTTTTGGAATTTATGAAAGGATATAGATCACTCCCTCAGGGAGGGTATAAAATATTTGGGATTCTATGGTTATAGATCCATTTATTCAAATGGGTTCCATGTTTGGTGATGGATACAGGTAGGCGCTACCACATTCATTGAGCACAGTGATTGGTGCTGCCTTGGATTAAGATCTTGGTATATGGTTTGGGATTCCATGGATTTGGATCCCATATTATTTTGTTAAATAATTTTTCTATTTTGAGCTCAAATATCTGTAACACCATGGGATACATACTTAGAGTCAAGGGGATACTAATTGGGGAAACCTTATATTAGGAACTCGATATATAGTAGGAACTACCAAGGAATTAGAATATGGTTTTTAAGATTCCAAGAATTTATAGGTTGAATGTCTAGACTATCACGGTTTGGGACCCTAAATTCATGATGATTGGTTTTGGATTCCATGGATTTAGAACCATCATGTTACATGGTATGATTTTTCATTACAACATGCACAAAGAAACCTTGAAATAGGCAAAAGTTGGTACGACTTATTTGGGTAATGGCCCTAAGGATTAATGTTGGTTTAGTTATTTTCCAGTAGTTATTTATATTATTTGTACATGGAACATGAGTATATCAAAACGTTTCTGGTCAATATAGAATCATCCTGGTGGATCCCTACTGAGTTTTATAATGACACAATACTCAGTCTTCCTTTTTACTTTGGTACCTCAGAAAATATTAACATGGTTATAGGTACATTTGGGGGTGGGGCTTATAGTTAATTGATCATTATGTGTCATATGTGTACATGGTTCTTGGGATGAGTTATGGCTTAGAGTTTCATGGATCAATCATCATTATTTCGTTTATTTAGGTTATGTATATATGAAAAGCATTGTGATTGGTATGTCATATATAAGACATGGTTTTCTAGATGATACAAAATTTCATTACTATTAGTTATCTTTATATTTAATTATTTATATTTAATTCTATTATGTATGTATGATATATAGTTATTAATCTGTTACTTCACACTCTGATACATGGGGTATAGTCTCCCCATAGTATAACCTTAAACTCACACATCTATTCGGTATCCTCTAGCATGTAGGGAGGAATTCATACTGTCTAGTTTCATTACATCGGTTCAGGTGTCGAACTATAGTTAGTGTCGGTGGGATATTACAATGTAGTATCAAAGAATTTCTATTCATTCATCTTACTATTTCATGATTTGGTTGAAAATATATTTTTGGAATGTGTGAGAGCCTATAATGGATAACACACTGGTGTATCAATAAAACTTGTTCTAGTAATAATTCCAGTTTACTAGGGATGGGATTTCAATGTTAATATGTGATGTTACTATTAAATATTATTTTCACTTTGAGGGACACACATGTGGTTTAGATTTTATTATTTATTATGGATTAATGTATATTGCGACATTAGTAAGAGGAAAACAATTGAATGTTTACTATTGTTTTTTAGAGGAAATAGGCATCTCATATATCATATTGGAAACATAGGATTCACATGATATAGGCTACTTGTGTGATTTTTTATCACTGAAGACTAGTCTCAATTTTTTTAAAGTGTGATAAACTACTAAAAAATTGGTGCATAATTAAATGGAGGAATTATACACATTTGGGAAGACATGTATTTTTATTTTCTTCTAATGGTATTTCATGTGAATCGATGATTGGATTCTTGAGGATGTGGATGATTATTTGGTACCAATTTTTATGAGGTGTAATGACCCTAGTGGGTCAATATTGGAATGTGATACCATATCTTGGGTACACTTGTGGGTTAAAATTGTTCGGTTAAGGTTATTTATGTGACCGGTAACAACCTATATGGTGTTTCACCATATATATTTGAATATAACTCTACTTTAACCTACTTGTAATTTTTTTCCCCGATATATAGATCATTTGGGATGAATCTTTCAGTTGTGGTAGTTTTTATCTATGATACATGATCCTATAGGTAGTATCCTAATGTGATGACCATTATAGAGGATCTATTCCCTAGTTCTGGGAGGTTTTTGAGCATATTAATGTTATGGGTAGAGACATGAGTATGTATGAAATTATGTGAGACCTGATACCTAAATAGTTAGGCTAGCTGGTTGGAACTTGTAAGCATATCATAATATATAACCTAGTAGGTCTAGGTAGTAGGCCATGAGGACCTATTATTTGGATAGGTAATGTAGTAATTCTATGTTGGGAACTATTTGAAGATCAGTTTTCAAGGGGGTTAGTATAGATTGTTTGTTCCCTTAGAGTGGTTGATTTTTTTTATTCTTGTGTTGAGATCAGTTCATGTGAGTTTCGAAAAGTTGTGTGACCTGTTGTCTTGGGGTTTTACAGTGATGAGAACCTTTAGGGACAGTTCCTCATGTATCATGTTGTGGTTTTGAGGGCAGAAATTGTGTGGTGTTCCCAAGCCATTTTTATGTACTTTAATGATGTAGTTAGGGTGTGTGTGGATACTTGTGACTGGAATGGTGTTGTATAGAAGGAAAGCATGTAGATGAGGTCAACTTTCCATGGACCCTAGATGAGAACATGTGGTACTAAATGATGTCATGAGGTAGGCAGTTATGTGACTATAAATGGAACTCGTAGTGTAGCCTATTTTGAAGAGAAATTCCAAGTGGACACCTAGTGGGTGACGGTTTACATTTCTAGGAGCATGCTCATCATAGTCTTGATGATATACTAGTCATAGGAGAATTAATTGAGTGAAAGATCATGTAGTATAGGATTATACACCACTATGTATGAATAGTATGGTATGCTCTGTTTTCATGTAGTGATCAATTTAATTGAAATTTGGGGACATTCATGGGTGGTTTGAAGATTAAAAAATTTGGAAAAGATGCATGCGGGTGTTGTGGCCTGGAGCATTAAATAAAATAAAGGAAGTGGAAATATGATGAGGCTTGTTAAAAAAAATATATTGATTGTAGTGACACAATCAATCCAAGCGAATCTAATGGAATACATATACTGGGTATCCCATAGTTAATTTAGGGAGAAACCTTTAATTCAGATTAATTGCAATGGGTGAAAAAGATGATGTTCCCATGGGCCGAGAACATTTAATGAGTTGAAATTCAGTTTGGTGACTTGGAAACAATAGGTTTTCCTATCCTATTAATTATATCATGTGAAATATGGGGCATGGTCCAGGGTGAATTTGAACTTTTTTTGGCAGTGTAATGATAAGTACTATCATATAGTGGGGAGAAGAGTTTTGGTCATGAGCATGTGACCCTAACATGAGAAGGGTCATTGGAAAATTGTAAGATCGTTCAATGATATTTTTACCTTGTAATAATATAGAAAAAATGGACTCGAGTACAACTAGATCCCTCAGTTAGTACCAAAAAATTGATTTTGTATTATATTGGGTGGAGTTTTAGCATGGGTTTTGGGATTTCATGTGTCTTATGTTGGCCTGGATGTGTGGGATTTAAATTTTTGGCATTTTATTACTCTTATTATGGTAGGATATGATGTATGTTTTGTTTGGGTGGTGGATCAACCGTGAAACTGCCTCGGCAGTTGGGTTGATACTACCATGGTGGTGTTAAAATGATCTTGGTGTTGTTTTGAGAGTGAAGGCATTGGGATAAGGTAATAGATGATTCATAGGTTGTGGAAATCAATTATTTATGGGATAATTTATAAATAGGAGGATTTACTAACATTTCTTCATATAATAAAAGTTTTTCAGTTTGAAAACACATCAGTCATACCATTTTGAAATAAATTGGTGTGTTTCATGAGTTATTCGTGGTTATTAAAGTAAGATTACATGTAATAAGTTTCATAGAATGGATGATTGAGATTCATATAAAGAAGATAATAATTCATAACTAGGATTGGTGTTATTATGAATGGATCAGGTATATAGTTGGTATCCTTGTTAGGGGAGTATTTATAACACTAGATTCATATCTAGTCAGTCAATTATAATTTTTGGAGGCACTACAGCTCATAATTTCTCTTCACATTCTATTAACTCAAGTGGGAAGAACCATTGGTCAGATGATGAATCGTGTGATGAAATGATAATTTTTTATGTTATATTGTCTTGGGTAGGTGTCATCTCGGTGTTCTGTTTGTGGCTATGAGCGCTGCATCACATTTTAGTGGTTAAAGATCTATATTTATGATGGTATTTTAGAAATATGGTAGATATTAATGGATATAACATGGTCATTTTAGAGGGTTTTGGTGACTGAGGGAGGTCGGGATGTTTGGTTTAAATAAAATCATATATTCTAGAGCATGAGAAGTATTAGGCTGGACAGGTTTTAAAACACTATGTTAATATCAACATTTGGGTTTCTGAGGGAATTCATGTTTTCAAATTACTGATTGGGTCATGTTTTGAATTAGGATTCAGAATTAAATTTTGTAGTTTATAACCCATTAAAAGTACAATTTTGTGTATCATTAGTGGTTGGAGAGGCAATGTGGTAGCTTATGAGAGCCCTTGAAGGAGGCCTAGTTCTCATGGATGTAGTCTATAGCCACCGACCAGTGGCTCTATTTGGAAAATGATCCAACTGACTAGCTAGTGGGATCCTAGGTAGTTTTTTATAAGAGTCATGTAGGTAATTTTATCATCCATCAAATAATTTATTAGAGGAGGAAGGGAGTATAGTGAGAGTATATTCATCATATCCACTACCCTCTTTTGAATCCTTAGATCCCCCTTTAATTGGTGATGCTATAGAGTTTTTTTCATCATTGATTGAGGTGTGATTACTCTGTTTTTTGTGTCATTTTATGTTACCCTTTATCAAGTTTTAAATTTCTTTTCTTTATTAATGGATTTAGTTTTGATTCCATTTAATTATGTTTGAATCATCTAAATATCATGTGGTTTTTACTCTGTCTAGGAAATGGATGTCTAGATATTTCTTCTCTGCATCATTGCACGTCATTTCAATGAGGAATGTTTTCTTTGTAATTTATCTATGATTTTTTACATAAATTAAAAATAATTTTTGAAAATTTATTATCATTGGATGATAGGTATTTTCACAATAATTTTTTTGGTAGTTCTCATTGGACCTCCCATGAGAAATTTTTCTTAATTACAATGTCATGTTGTGACCATATTTGATTTTCAGCATTATGTTGGGTTTGAATTTAATTAATTAATTATAAGTGTTGTAATTAATTAATTATTGATGATTGTATTATTATAGGATATTCAGTTAGTATAATGATCTATATTGTCCATGGAAGAGGTCAGATGGACTCAAAAAAGACATTGAAGCATCTTTTAACCCTTGGGGATAAAATAGGAAAGCTCTATTTTAGGTAGGTTCCCTTACATACATTCCCTATGAAATTTATGTTTTTTATTATGTGACGTTCTATATGTGGGATATTTAATTTAGGATATCCCCATTATTAAGTGATTATTTAATTTTATAAAATTTATAAAATAAATTTAATATTAAAACTAAACGAGTGCTAGGGGTCACGAACAACCCCTGCGCACTAGTTTGACACATCAATCACTGATGATCAAGGTCAAGAATTTTAGATCATAAGGTAGCCTTCAGAACTCTTGAGAGGTGAGGCTAGTCTCAATGAGACTCTTATCCCATGCATAGTTTCATGAGACACTTCTAAGATAGATTCGTGGGTAGACTTGGGATCATGGGTTGAGTATTCCATAGAGGACCTCCATTTATTCTTTATTTCGTTCAGACATTTCAAGATGATTGTGTAAAGAGTGATCATATCTCATATGGTGTGGAAATTCCTAGGTGGACATACCTTTGGATAACTATTTTTATCTTGGGTGAGTGGACCAACCCTCAGTGACAGTAATGATTGAGGTAGGTCAGGGGACATCTCTTTACAATTTCCATTATAGTGAACCCCCTGTATAACTAGTGAGGCCACACAACATTTTTCAGGTAATTGAGGGAAATGACTTATGAGATTATCAAGTGCAAACCAAAGACTGTAACAAAGATCAATAACCCATATGAGGGTGCCTCTATTGATCTGATACTGAGGTGACTTAGTGGATTACTATTGATAGACCAACCCTGAGGAAGTGTACATTGGATAGTAATGGGTGTCACTATGGAACCCATGCCAAATTGATGTGCACAAGGGGATATGTATAGTGTTGTTGGTTTTGGGTTCTCTACCATCCCATTTTTTTGTTATTTATAGTGGGATATAGGTTATCCCTCTGGGTGGATGTGACATTGTTAAACTACTATGGTTATGGAGTAAGGTAATCAGATAGCCTACCATGTTTGGAGACAAATATTTGTGGGAGCTTCCATAAACATTATACTTAATGATTAGAGCTAATTTATATTCGCATTTCAATATATATTTGTGGGTACCATTGATTTGGAGACCATATTAGGTTGGCGGGGCTTCCATGTATTTGGGGATAGAAATTTTACACTATCGTGAGTCACATCCTCAATCTCATCAGGATTCTGATTAGAGATACATTGGATTATAATATCAGTATAAAGTTAGTGAAACCTTGTATTAAAAGATCAGTAAATAGTTTCTTCTTCCATATACGTAGATCTTGATGTTGCGGATGTCATGGATTTAAAGCCCAGATGTTTGGAATTGCATGTATTGGGAGCCCAAAGTCATGAGGATTGGTTGGGGAAACATTGGATTCATATACCACAAGTTAATTGTTAGGAATGGTCATCCTAAAATGATCAAAGACACCCTATAACTGGCTAAAATAGGTATGGTATAGTTGGTTCATGGACTTAAGGATTGTTGTTAGTTTAATTTATTTTTTAGTTTTCATCTATTTTAGTTGAGAATTCCATTGAATCATATCACAATGTTTCTAATTACTACAGTACTACATTGATGGAGACCTACTGAATTTTTTACTCACACTTTTCTTAGTTTTTCACTACACTTGGGTACCTGAGCATACATTCCACAGGTTACAGGTGTAGGTTCGGTTAAGGCATATAGTTGATTGAGTATGATGGCAGGGATGTGTTCATGGAGAATGGGATGATTTTTTATTGAATATTCTTTAGACCTAGTGTCTTTATTTCATTTATTTTTTGAATTCACATGTGACTATCCTAGTGAATAGGCTATTTTATTTATTACATGGTTGTTTGGACCTTACTTAATTTCATTAATATCTTTTTTGTTTAAATTTACTATTTTTTATTTCAGATTTTTTTATGATGCATAATATCTAGTCATTTCATATGTAACTGAATACTCTAACATAGAGGTATAGTCTTCCCATAGTACCACTTTAGACCCCTACTCCAATTCTGAAACCTCCGATTTATAAGGAGGCATGTGTGAGGTCTTGTGTTGTCTCATCAATCTGTGCACTATTTTATGGTTTGGGGTAGTGGGAAGTCACACAACCACTATTTTTAGGTAACTAAGGGATAATATTTTTAATGAGGTCACTATGATATCAATATAACACTTGAAATTCACAAAAAAACAAATTAGTCACCTATATTAATGTGTCACTCTCTTAATCTCAATCCATAATCCCTTATGTAACTACTCACTCGTGATGGAATGATCAACCATCATGAATAAAAGAGTGTTCCTGATGGATTTAAAAATAAAAATCATAAATATTAAGAATAAAATTAACATCCGAGGAATGTAACAAAACATAACTAACATTCACACTTCAATATTAGATCTATCATGAAAAATAGGTAGATAAAAATCATTTTTAAAAGTGTTTGGGTCACATAAATAATCCCCTTCTCAATCTGGGTTCTTTCACTTGAGTATCCTCTTCTCTTTTTCCTTTCAATATCATCCTTCTTAGAAATATCAACATCATAAAAAATATATTTTCTAGGGAACCTTATGGTGTATGAAGTTATATTATAGGGTGGAATATTAAAATTCCATATTTCTCACCATGAGATGGATATGTTTACAGAGTAAGGGTCTATATTTGAGAATGCCTGATGATATTTTCCATTAAAATATTATAAATTCCTCAAATCATTGTGTGATTTTATTAATTTCTCAACTTTATGTTGACTCTCTACAATGTTCCTCCAAGTATATTGTAGTGAAAATGAGTGATATGGAATTAAATTCATATATCCCCAATCATTAGGTTTTAAAAAAATTCATCTCTCTTTCTCATGGTACTTATATTTCGGAGTGATATATTATCATCTCTCATTCTTTTAATATAATATATATTCATTATATAATATTGTTTGGGAGTATAATATAATGTATCTAAATATTCTTTTTTAGTTATTACTATGAAAATATATCAATGACGTAGCAATTTTGACATGACACAAGGAGTCATCCTCTCATTTTTTTGTATATATCTTTAATTTACTCATTCATAGACTTTGTTATGTCATGGTAATTAATCCATTGGGTAAGTGATTCTCATCCCTCCATGAACTACTCATAGGTAGATGTGTAATAGCGTAAAGACTCACATCACAGCAAGACAACTCTTCATATCCCAAAGATTCTATTACTTATCCAAAAATTTAATTTTCTATAACGAGGATTGTGTTGTAGTATTGTGGTTTATGCCAAGGATTTTTCAAGTTTCTAGGATTTAAAATCTTATTAATTTCACCATACAATTATTTTTTTGGTTTGTGGGATGATTTCTTTTATTTTGTTTAAAAATTTCTCTAACACCTCAAATTAATCTTCAACATTTGTGCTTTCTAAAAAATACTTAAAAAAACATGAGGATATATTTGGTCAATAAAAAATAAAATTGTGGAAGAATTATATTCAGGTTTATGGAATAACAAAATCCCCCACACTTGAATTTTTCTTTTCCCCAAGAAAAAACATGATATCAAATGAATGTGAAATCAAATATCAACAAGGGAAACACTCAATCAACAATATTTCTAAAAATTTATTCATAATTATAGTTTTTCAAAAGTACACATCCAATAGAAAGAAGATTTACCTAGTTATGACTAAAATATTATTCTAATTCAAAATTCCTTCTCCATTCCATTCACATTGATTAAATTGTAATTATTTTCTATACCACATAAGATTGAAATCACTTGAAATAAGTCCAACATCACTCAAAATAATTTTATTGGAGTTATACTAAATCAAAAGTAGATACCCTCTATACTTATTCTTTCATGTCATTTTAATCTCCACTTATAATTCAACCAATTTAAATCAAGTGGGATTTTATTATGATTTTATTAACATTGAGGTAGAGGGTTGGTGTGAAATGATTTAAAAATCTAAAAAATGAGGTGTAGAAAAATTTCAAGACCTAAGAGAATAATGCACGATTCTTTAACAATGCTTAGTGAAAAAAAATCCCTCTTGTTATTCTTTATATTATATTAGTCAAAATTAAGTTTCCTCTATCTCTTCTTCATTGGTTCATAATTTTATCTTTCAAATCAGTGATAAATTTTTCATTTTAAAATTTTTCCCTTCTTAATTTTTTTTATAATGAACATGTTTAAGTATGATTCTCATGTTCTTGGAAGAAAAATCAGGCTGACACCTTAATCCCCACCATAAATCTCATAATGAAACTATTTATAATAGTAAGTACAAAAATGGGGTGGTTTCAATCCATGATTGAATCCAAAGTGTCTAATTTCTCATTAGTTTTTTTAAAATGATCTTGGATCAATGAAGTGTAATTAAAATAACACGATAAAAACATTTCCCAAATATCAAGTGATCATCAGCCCAATTTATTCATTTCAACACAAAACATACAGAAACACCATGAAATTAGACAAAATACTTTTAATCTCAATTAAAATATGGATATTATACGTAATATTTAAGGTAGTTTGGGAAAATACACATGTCATATTTATTCATATAAGGAAATCCAAAATATCTATCACTTTTTTAAAGGATTAAATATAGTATATTTTTCAAGGTCATATGGGATTCAAAAAAGATAATATATAACATGAATAATTTTATTATGGTTTGAAATCATAATTTGTTTAAAAGGTAGTCTAGAAAATATTTCTAATCATACAAAACCAAGGAATCTATCTAAGAAAGAGGGTAAAAATAAGAATATAAAAAAGTAATATAGTACTGATTAGGAAGGTGAATTTAAAATTAAGTTTTCAATAATGTCATATTATGGAAAAATATAATCATTTTACTTAATGAACATTTCTAGAAATCAAAATCATGAATATAAGCAATGTCAAAAAATATTTTAAAATTCCTCAGAATTAGAATTATGATTCTACTTTAAAAAAATTTCAATCACATATTCAAAACATATGGCTATTATAAATCATGATTTTCAATATATCAAAACCCTTTTATAAATTAATGATGTAACCTAGATCATTAAATTGGTAAAATTAAAATGGGGTCTAAGGATACCTCCCCCTATAATTTAATAAAACATTGTATGTAACATTGAAAAAAGGTGAGGGAGAATAGCACAAAATTAAAATGAAATTCAGAAAAAGAATGGAATAAAAGGAGGATAAAAAAAATATTTCTTCACTGGTTAATGCCACTATTATTCAACAATTCCAAGAATGAAATGTCAATTTTCATGTTATTGTATATCCAAAAATTCAAAAATCGTGAACTTGGAGAACTATTTTTCCAAAAATTAAATATAAATGAATTTTCTATAAATAAATTCTACAAAAGAGTTTTCCCAATATATTATTCAACAATCATAGGAAGTATACTCAACAGGCTTGAAAATAATCATTAGTTTTCTCTATGGTCTCCCAATTATTATACTCATTCACTCTTGAATATAATCTTTTGAAAACCAAGGTAGAATATGGATATGGAATTTGAGTGTGGTCAACTAAGGAATCAGTAATAAAACTCTCTTTCCAATTTTCATGTACTTTAGAGGAAACTATAGTGGATTGATGGGTATCGGTAGTCCTAAACTCTAATAGAGTGGGTAAAATCTTAGTATCCATCCTCATAACATTCTTAGAGTAGGAAATGGTGGTTTGGGTAATAATTGTTGAGGTTGTAGGTATTGATACATTAGTTCTTCAAAATGGTACTTAATAATAGGTTTCATTGTAATCACTTTAATCAAGATGGAGCGTCTCTTTCAAGCATTGAAGTCAATAAATGGGAGATTAGTGGGTGTATCTATCATCTTCTCCATTACCTTCCTCTAGGAATATAAATCCAAATAATTATAGGTCGTATTATTTCTCAAGGAATCTATTTCTCTAATTGTGATCTACTTCAATAGTCTTTTGGAATTTTAACTAAGAAAGTAATAGGAGGACACCACTGACTGGTGGGGGATGAAGTTCGGAGGGGATCAAAAACTATATTGTATATGAACCTAGAGGGTGTTCCCTAGAGTGGATAAGATGGGGGAGACGTGGGTGATGATACCAGTGGTGAAATTGGTGGTACCTTGAATAGAAGTACCATCCACTCACAAATATAACAATGGATCAGAAAATAATATTTAATTTCCATAAAAAAATATTGATTCTATTCCCATGGAAATGATCATTGTTGTTTCTAAAATTTTAATCTAAATTTTTTTTTGTAGGTTTCCATAGTATACAGGAGGAATGTACATCTCAATTAATTCCCTCATCCTATCTTGAAATATGGTAATAATCCTCTACCCAAACATAATATTCAGCATCCTTATATTCAATATAATTTTTACAAAAATATGGAGATCAATTAGATATATACATCCAAGATAGGAAATTGGATATAATGAGAAATAAACATATAAATTAATTTTTAATTAAAAAAACCTTTCTACCCATAATCATTCCCATTATATTTTTCTTTTTCCCCTCAAAATAAAAGTTGAATTAGCATTTCATGTTTAATTTATAGGACATCAACATCAATTAACGTGTCAGTACATCAATATAGCACAATGAACTCTATGAATCACCATTGGCTATCTAAGAATGAATTATTAACATATATATGATATTTAGTTGGTATGTGTTGATCTAGGTTATCGTTATATTTGTAGAATTATGCATCACATTGATATAGACTAATAAACTTTTCAATTTCTCCTACAAACTAGCTCAATTGGTCTCATGTTACAACTCTTTATATGATTAGGTCCACCTAAATTTACAATTATGTACTCTAATTCCCACTTCAAACTCATCTAAATTCAACCCCCACTTCATTAAACCTAATTCAAAATTGGTTCCCTCAAGACCAATATATTAATTCATTAAAAACATTTTGTTACATCTCTAAATGATATCTCCCTTACCTGAATTTTGGTCTCCAAACATATTTCACTAAGGAACTTCCTAATATTTTCCATTATCTAATTTTGAACATAACATAGATATAAAATTACTTGTCTTTGTTTTTGTTCTTTTGATGAAAATTTTCCAATATCAAGTAAAAATATCGTAAGAGAACAGAATATATTATTGGTGATAGACTTGAGATGATTTTTCAGATGATTGGGGAAATCTTGGGATAGGGGATTAATATTATAGTGGTGATTAACTAGGTGTTGGATTTGGATTAAGGCCTTTAATTCAGTGGGTAGTGGTCATCTTATTTGGTGTGTCAGGGGTTTGGGTATCATTTTTCCTGGGTGTGGATTTGGTTTTGGGAGGTAGTTTGGAGGGGGTATGGGTTTTAAATTATTTCTGGATTTGGAAGGATGACTTTTGGTAGAGGGTGAGGGGGATGAGTTTTATGAGTGGATAGAAAGGAGGTATACTTTATGTAATCCATAGTGGAAAATATGTAAGGGTTTGGAAGGGTTTGAGAATTGTTTTAAGGGGTTGTCAAAAGACATTGGGAAATAGGGTATTGATTTAGGGAAATTATGATGATATAGGTAGTGGTTTGGGAAATGGTGTTTATTGAGGGTCTAGAAATGGAATAGAAATGGAAATGAATTGATGAAGATAAGATTATATGATCTTACCCTATCAAATCAACGTTAGGATACATGCCACATGGACTTCATTGTTATATACCCCTCCGTGATGTGGCATGGTAGGTTTAATTTTTCAAGTCCTGTGAATTTATTAATTCTAACCATCTTGTATTCTGTATTGTGTACTACTCTAGAATAGTGTAATTTGTCTTTATCTTTCCCTCATGATTACTATTTGTAGAGTGGAACACCTACTATGGTATGTCAGTTTAAAAATTTTAAGAGAGCTTAATTCATGGTTTTTCATTTAATCAAGGCCATGTGGCATGTATCCTAAACTTGTGCCATGATTTCTAATATATTATATCTGATATAATTAACATTATAGTATATGGTATTCTAACTATCAAGTTTTCATTCATGCATAAGATATTGAATTTCCACATTCTCTAAATCTATAGAGTTTCCATATATTCTGTGATCTGTGGTTTTATGCATAAGATATTTCTTTTCTGATGATATACTTATGGATAATAGCCTTTAAATTTTTATTGTATCGTATCCCAAAATCTCTTGAATATAGATTTTCCATTTTCTTCTCAAATAATCTATTGTGATGTTATATGATGATTACACATGTAGTATAAAATATTTATAAGATGCCTAATTTTCTATAGCATTATTCCCCACACTCTACAATGTGACATTATGTAATGAGATGTGGAACATTTTTCCTTCCTAAATTATCTGTTATTTCATCATCTAAGAATTTCTACACTCAATAGAATACATTATTCTTTCTATCGTTCCATTTTGGGTATAGTGGAGGTATCCATTAGAGAGAGTTTAGAGTGGAAACTTTAAATCTTATATTAATTTCTAAATTATTCTAAATACATTTCATTTATCAACTAAAAATTATTAAAAAGAAAAATTAATGACAAAACATACTTGTGTTTCCACCTAGTCATTTATTTATTTAATCTTGAATGATTGAAATATATATACTCTTTATTCAACATTGAGTAAAAATATACACATTTCTTAAGGGATATCAATTGATTTCGTGAGATGATTACCATTCACTTTAAATGAATCTGTCTATTTTTATATATTTTCATAGTTTTAAGTGGAAATATATGTGTGTTCAGGAATGAACATGATCATCTTGAACATGTTTTACCTAGAAATAATCAAAACCATGAATTAAATAAATATACCTTGTCTCTCAGGTGCATAAATTTCATATAGATGTGTTTTTCAAGATATTTTCCCATATTTACAATATAAAGGGTAGCATTATCATAAGTGTCCCTATGGATATCCTCAAACTCATCAAATAACATCATTAAATTTATTTCAGTTGCATCATATTTCCAATAAAAAAAATTCACCCCCCCCCCCAATATTATTTGTGTATAATCACATTAAAAATAGTTCACTGTCTCCCATACACCACCAAGAATAAAGAGGTTCACAAAAATGAAATTTATGTTTTTTGATAAGCCCAAAAATCATTATTGAGTTCACTAAATCATTATTTTCTTCTTGAGTTTTTGGTATTTTCAAGAATATTCTCGAGGCCCTAATTTGAAATTTCCCCCCAGAGGCTTCTTTTTTAGTAATACGGGGTACTCATATAGTAAAAAACCCCATAATTATTAATAAATTATAATAAAATATGATAATTGAAATGAATTCCCTAATCACTTATCAGTATATTCAGTACCCACAAACATAGAAAATAGGTTTTTCTTCATGAATTTCATGACAACAGTTGAAGTTTTGGAAATGGTGGCTTAAACCTCAATTAATTTTATAACATAATCAATACAAACCAATATGTAATGATAACATGATGACTTAGTGAAATGACCAATGAATTAAATTCCCCAAATGTCCAAAATATTAAATTCCATGATCATGTCTTGTGTAATTTCATCCTTCATTCAAAAGTTTCTATGTGTGGAAATTGACCTCACATTTTTGAAGATCTTCTTGAATATTTTTTGTAATGTGAGCTAGAAAAATATTTTTTGTAGGATTTTAACCCTTGTTATTTATAGTATATGATATCCTATAGATTATAAGGAGTGATAAATATCTATTACACTCTCAATATCATTCTTCGTCACACTTCTTAAAATTAAAATATATCTACATTGATTTTATAACAGTAGATCACCACAATTATAGTGATGGGATTTTTCTTGAAATCACTTATTATACTGGTATAAATATTATGGAGAATGTTTTCAATTTTCTAAATAGGTAATATTTTTAGTGATCTATGGTTGTAATGTGAGATCTACTATAAATAAGTACTTATCTTGAAACTCATCATGATTTTCAAAATCATTTTTTCACCCAATATTTTAAACTCATTCCATTGAATATGGTTAGAAATGATGTTCTATAAACCCTTTTTAAATTTCATATTAGAATAAAACTCTTATAATAATAGAATAGGTTGAATCAAGAAGGATTTGGTATCTTTATTCGTTAATAAATACATCAGTTCTACATGATGAAAGTAAACAACCACTTTAGAGATCACAAGGTAGGGTGTAAACTTTTGAAAATAAAATTACCACCATAATTAATTCCTTATTCATAGTGGTGTAATTAAATTTTTCTTCCATAAGGGTCTTGTTATAATAGTAGATATCTTTGAATATATTATCCAACCTTTTGACATGAAAAATCATAACCATGAAGTAACTTGCATTACAAATTAATTCAAAAGTCTCCTAGCAATTTTATATTGGCATGATGATGGTAGTGATGTATATTTTCTTTAACTATCTGAATGTGTCACAATATTATTCATCAAAACCAAACTCCACTCATTTGGATAAGAATTGAATAAGTGTTTGAGAAACCAATGAGAAGTTATTGATGAATATTTGGTAAAATTCGTAATGACCTAAATGAAATTTAATTTCCTTCACTGTTGATTATTTAGGATAATTATTTTCATCTTGATTTTAATCAGATCAACTTCAATTCCTCCTTTTGTAATTTGGTGATCATTCATGATGTCATCCATCACAATAAAATGAATGTTATCCCAGTTAAAGAAAATGAAGTTTTCTTCATATCTTTCCATCACCGAATCCATATTTTTAAGACATAATTTAAATGGGAATCCATAAGTTGAAAATTCATCCTTATAGATTGATAAATTACTCCACTATCCAATGGAAAATATGTTCCATGTGTTTATATCAAGTGGTGGGCTTATTACACATTAAAACTAACATTAATTTGTTTTATAAGGATTTCAAATGGAAATTTGAATTTTTCATTCTCTTCATACTTGTGTTCCATGGGTATTTGACTTTATAAAAAATAATAATCCATGAAATATTTGTATTAATACCTAGAGATTAATTTCAAAATCTCATCAATAAATATAATCATGAAATTATCTTAACCCATGAAATCATTCAGATTCTGATAATCAATACAAACCCTCTGCACTACGACTATTGGGATGTAAATTAGCTCATCAACCTTCTTGATCATGGTTATGACACCTTTATTTAGTACAAATTGGAGTGGAATAACCCATTCAGAATATAAAATAGGATATATTTTGCTAACATCAATAATTTCTAGCACCTCCTTCTTGAATACCTCTTTCATCAGAGGGATCAACGACTATTTTGGTTGTTATGATAGCTTCATCCCTTATTCTAGCCTCACCATCTGTATAAAAATAGAGGGAATGATGCCTTCTATTTTGATGATTATCGATGCTATATATATCTTTCATTCTCTCATTACCATAATTACTCATTTATCTTTATCATTATAAGTAGAAACATTCAAAATAATGTATAGAACCTATTATTTTCCTAATAATTAATATTGAAGGTTTCCTGGTTGTTTTTAGTCTTTTATTTGGTTATTTTATTTTCAAGGGAGTTAATTATAGAAATGAATCACTTGAAAGTTGTTCTAAAACCAAAAAACCATCATAGTTTTTCAAAATGGTGATTTTTTATTCCTTTTCCTTATCCACTTCATTATACATATCTTCTCTTTGAAGGTTATATGGAGCAATGAATGTGGATGGACCAATTCCTAAAAACAATTCATGATTTTTCTTAGATTTATCCTTATAACTAAATAAATGGAATCCCTAAAATCTTTCATAAAACATCTTTAATATAATTTATAATTGTTTTATAAATTATAATTTCCACTTTTCATGGAATTATTTATTCATTGATGTCGGTAACAAACCAAATAATTTTTTATTTTATTATCATTATGATGAATGATTCAAGTGTGGGTTTCGTATAATAGTATCCACATGTGCTCTAAGAAACACAAAAAATTATAGATGGGTCCTTGTGTGATACAACTAATGTATTTTCACCTTTCATCAATCATGTTGATCATAATAAGAATTCCTCATAGACTGGGTGGAATCGATAATGTTCTCTCAAGGACATGATAGGTAAGAGGATGATAAATTCCCTCTATTCTAAATAGTGTTCTTGATAATTTTCTCTCCAGGGATAATAAAATTATCTAGAGGGAACTGTTGTGAACAATAAAATTGATTACCTAAGAAATGATATGACATGAATTATTTAATTAGTTTAGATAATTAGTTACTACAAAAAATAATTTACCTAATCTTTTGATTAAAGGTAAAACCCAATATTGAATAATAATATTTTTATTATATTTATTTCATTAATGTTTACAAAAAATTATATCTAAATATAAATTATTTATTTAAATAATATTAAATATATCATTGTCTTTTGGACCCTTTAACTTATCCCACAAATCCTCCTCAAAATTTATTGAACCTTGAATAATATTTATTTATTTAAATAAATAAATACCACTATATAATTCAATAAATAATTATTAATGTGATTAGTATAACCTAAAAATTTATTATTCTTCAGATCAAGAGAATAATATTTATTATAATATTATATTCACAATAATTTAATTGAGGAACTAGATACACATAGTGTGAAAAAATCCTATCCTTTTTTCAAGTTGCATTAGTCTAACTAGAAAAAATATCAATAATTTCATATAGAAATACGTCGAGGAATCTTTATTGGAAGATTTTAATGTCACAACAACAATAATAAAAACCACCTGATATGTATGATCATCATATAAAATAATCCCTTAGTATTGATATCTTAACAAGTATGTTTTATAATTATATCATCAACTATTAATATTGATATATATTTATTTAACCATATGAAATTAATTAGTAAAAAAATAAAACATCCATTGACATAATCATACATTTCCATTCCAATCAAAAGCCTTGAGATAGCCAATTCTATTAACTCTAAGTGAAAAATATTTTCTTGATTTATTTTTTAATTAAATGTCAATTGTTGAAGCTCCTAAAGTACCTTAATTCAGGACAAGAATATATCATCATGGTTTTCATCAATATATGAAAGTATGTGACTCTTTATCTACATTAATAAAAATATCAAGTTTAAATATCAATACATAAATAAAAAGATAAGAATATATAATGATACTTAAAACATGTTAAAATATTATTCATGGGTATATTATCATAACCGCCCCTCATATATGTTAAGAAGTTTTAATTTCATGAAAAGAGGCCTCAATGTTACATCACCCCCATACACCTGATATCTTACATCATATATGTACCATCAGATGATGGAATCTAGACAGATAACATATATATTTATTATCATTTTTATAGCAATTTATGATTCTAGTCCTGTTGATGAATTTATACGACTTTTCAATGAGACATATAATTTAAGGACATTCTCACATTAATGATATATATAATAACACCCATTTTGTGATATGTTATTTATTAATATTAAACTATTTAAATATAATGGTAATCAAAATTATAATGTATTTTTTTCTATGGTTCTAAATCCAACACCAATTACTCAACATAAATCTCAAAAAGTACAAAGTTATATTTAGTAGAAGTGATTTGATGATATTATTTAGATTTATCTCTATGTTTCACAACCTTAGTAAGATCAAACTCAAATTTTTTTCTCTAACATTAACAATAATATTTATTTGGTTGACATAAATAATATCTTTCTCCATGGCTATGAAATGGTAACCAATAAATCTTTAGACCACACCTTATTTTTTTATCACAAATAATTTATTCCATGGGAAAGATGAACATTCTTACCATTTTATAGGTATCCTTGGGAATTAAACATCAATAAATTACAAAATTTTACTCTTATTGAAATGAAAATACCTTGATATTTGGATTTATTAGACCATGATTCTTGAACACATTCAGTGGAATCAAGTTAAACTTATCCTTAAGGACACATAGGGCATTCTCAGTTGCACAAAATCCAATCAATCATGGAATCAATAAAAATCCCAGATCTTAATGTTTTGTTGGAATTTTCCACTACATAAAAAGAAGATACACTTTTCTCAAAGAATTCATTCCCAATTCCATTAATTTATTTTTATGTCAGAATAATTTCTTTTGGAACATGGAATAAAATAGAATTTTTGAGATTTCATCTGTGAGTGGGATATTTATTTGAACCTTTTTAAAAAATTATAGTAACATTTTATATTGATATTCCATATTTCATTAGTGAATTATCTCAAGAAAATGATATAGTGGTTGAAATATCAAAAATTTGGGTTTCTTTATTATGTTATTTTCTATTATTTTTTCAATCATTCAGTCTCCATTGGATTCTTAAGTGATTTATTTCTCCTTCACTTCTTCTATATTATCTACTTATTTTTTTCTATTTATTATCAACCTATACTTTGTTGGATTTTTAATTGTTCCTCTCATATATTTCCCTTAAACTCTTTAATGTTATAGCCTTAACTTCTTATCATTTCACCTATTTTTTCCTATTATCACACTGAGTGGAATATCAGTAATTATTTTTATAAAGATAATTCCAAATAATTACAATATTCTATAGTGATCATCAAGTATTTTATAAGTAATATTTCTTCTTATAATGTGTGGTTTTCTAATTATAGATATTATATCCATTATGGTTAATGTACCTTGTCACCAGATCCAAAAAACTGGGATAGGATTCATAAACTTCTAAGTGAAGATATGGTTGGTTTTGTTGAAAAAAATATGTCATTGGTGTTTATAACTATTTCTTTATTGTCATCAATACATTTTTTCCTATAAGAAAACGAAGTGGACCCTAGAAAAAAAATTCTCCCTCCTCCTAATCTTCATCCGTGGTTTTGAAAATATATTCTTTATTTTTTCTAATAACTCTGATAGTAGGGATGATATTTGTTGTAGCATATTATGTGCACAACACCCATCCAAATATCTTCAGATATATCTTGAAATTATTGAATGTAGTTTGGTCCACCACACATCTTAGATTAACTCACTTATTGTAGCTCAAGTGCAACTCTCTAATTGTGGAGGGAAATTAATTTCCCATTTTCTTAGAAAATTCCTCTATTTGAGCATCTAACTTGGTTGTCCCCACAATTTAGTCCACTCATCACTTGGTTGGGACTTGATCTCCTTGGAAATAAGAGATATATCTTCAAGATCATCTAAAATATCATGGTCTTGGTGGGGGTCTATCCAATAAATCCTCTTCTAGTTATTTAATCTACAACTAATCAATGGTTTTTTTGTTAAAAATTATTAGGTTTTAAATTTTATCCAAATATTAAATATATGGTATTATAATATGCACAATAACTCCTAAAATTAATCCTAATATTCATAGGTAGACTCACCATCCTATTGGGAAATTTTTTTAAAATCACTCTTTAACATCACTATCGTTGTTAGGGGGGATATTTCTCTTCAAATATTCTTGTAAAGTCGTAGCATGTAGTTATAGATTCTTGTGGATGCAATTTTAATCACTCTTCATGTTCTAAAATTAATTAGAAGTTGAAATCAAATATCCTTATGGTGTTATCTGATTTTATATTACTTTTAAAAATATAATGAATATATATGAAGTTTTAGAGGTGATTGTGGGGGTAATATTTCAGTTTTCCTCTAAATTGTCCCATATTTGGGATCATTTGAAGCACACTCAAATTTAGATTGATGTTATTTTCCTAAATTAATGGACTAAATATTCTTATAGTATCCACATCTATGGATGTAAGGCTATAATCCATTAGCATCATTTTGAATTGTTCTCATTGGGCTCTATTGATGATGTTAACTAGTTAATCATGTAATACATAATGAAATTGGTTTCCCATATCTACCTTTTTGTTTCATAGAATATAGCACTCAATATTTGGATTGAACATGAGTGGTTCCTCCATATCCAAGGTCTATGATTGATTTCATAAAGTTTGGTTCAAGAACATAGAACCCATACTAAGGAAAATATGTAAACCCATGCACATAAAATATAAAAAATATAAAACATAAAAATTATATAAAATATCTAACCAAACAACTATTATTACTCTGTCTTTGAAAATTGTGCAAAAACTTAATGTTCCCTAAGCATAATCACCTTTAAAGGGAATTTATTCAATGTTTTATATTTATATTTCACGGAACATAAATCACTAAAACTATAATATTTAATTTTAATAATGGAAAGTATTGAGTCTCGTCCATTGAGAACAAGGGTGATTATTGCCAAGGGAATATTTCCCTCTTTTTTGGTCCAGTGAATTTGAGTGGAAATAATAATTTAAAAATGATTTTTAGAAAATAATGGGACATATGATTTGTAGAAAACCACAATAAAGAATTATTAATTGAATTTTCAAAAATATTTTATCCAAATTAGAGATGGTAGAACGAATTCATAGGATATCTTTATTATATTTATGATTTCATTATCTTTGTAATTAGCATGGTCAAATTATTGAAGAAATTTTTGTGATTTTTAATCCCACATGGTAAGCAATGGTTAATTGTACCTAATTGTGTTCAAATATCATTTTAATATTATTATAATAAGACCTATTTTAATTAAAATTTATTTCAAAGAAACATAATAATTAAGGATGAATCTCATAATATCATCCTCTATCATATTGGGGTTTATCCTATAATCACTATCACTCTCACTAGAAAAGTAAGGGATAATATTTTGATCATTCTTGATTTAATTTCAATATAATATGTGCATTTAAAAAATCAATCAACTATTTTAACATGTCATCCTCTTACTCTTAATCCACCGTCCCTTAAGAAACTACTCACTCATCATGGATTTATTAACCATCATTAATAAAATAACATTCATTAGGTATGGAAATAATAAAACCATAAAAATAATTAATATAATGATTATATTTGGAAATGAAGAGAACAAAATACCATGAAAACTTTAATGTTAGATCAAAAAGTGAAAAATAAATACATCAAAATTTATCCTAAAAGTTATTATGTTACTATAAGAAGATCCAAATCAAGTTGGGTTCCTTCATTTGAGTCTCCTCTACACAATGATTCATATTCATATTTTTTTATTCATACGTATATACAATTTATTCATTTTTAGCATTGGTTTTCTAAGGTAATAATTTTCTATTGTAAGATAATCTTGTATCTCTATAAACTACTCTTAAATAGGTGTATTAGGGAATAAACTCTCTCATCATGATACAAAATCTAAGTATCTCGAAAAGTTAATCCTATATATACAACAATTTATTATTTCCTAAAGTGGTTTGTGAAATATTTCCCTTATTTACACTATGGGTTTTACATGTTTCAATGTATTTAGATTATTTTTAGTTGGACCAGAGTGTTTATTAGTGGGTTTGTAGTATGGTTTGTTCCATTTTCAATTAAAATTTTAAAAACACTTCAAATTTATATTTAACCTTAAATTTTTCATGAAGACATTGAAAAAAAGAAAATTGAAGTCTAATTTGATAAATAAAAACCAGAAAATATGTAAATTTTGAATTTATTTTTTAGATCATTAGCCTTTATATATAAATTAAACAAAATAATATCAAAATTTTAAAAAAAATCTAAAAGAAAAATTTATAGATCTATACATTCACCCAAATTAATAAGAATAACATCAAAATTAATTATCTTTAACTAAAAATAAAATATGATAAACTGAAATACATAAAAATATATAATGGAAATAAAAAAGAATAATTAAAGATATTATATTCCCATTTAATATTTCCTTCCCCAGGTACTTCCCTTTAATCCACCATGCCTCCAAATAAATAATAGTAAGTGATTAAATATTTAAAATTTCCTTACGTGGTCCTAATTTTTCAAAGGATTATCTAAAAATATCATAAACTTCTTAATATCATGTATACTCCATCCAACCACGTGATATGTACCGTGAAAGTACTTATATAGTTCGGAAACATGAAAAAATTCATTGATCCTCTTTAGACTCATAGGTAACTCCAACTCATAATAAACCTATATAATTTATTAAAACGCCTAAAATGGTCCAATGAACCTTGGTGAAATCTCATTTTCTCGATTAATCACATACTGGTCATTCCAAGGGGAAACCATCAAGAATACACATTCTTCAACTACGAATTCTAATGGATTTATCCTTTGGTCTACACAAGATTCATGTTAAATCTACGTTTTCCTCTTATGATCTATAATTATCTTCAAAAAATCCATTATATCCTACAATAATATTGAACTAATAATATTTTACTCTCCAATGTTATTCCAACATACTAACAAATGAAATGGTATATCATACAATTCCTTATACAGTGTCATTTTAATGGATGAATGATAACTATTATTATAAGAAAAATAAACAATGGGTAAATGATTATGATATGACCTTATAAAATATAAAATTCACATTCATAATATATCTTCTAATTCCTATATAATTACAATAGTTTATCTATTTTTCTACAGATATAATGCTTCACTTTGACACAATTTACTACCACAATCATGTTGTTATCATCTCTATATAAGATAGGTAACTAAGCATCATGATTAGATACTATTTCCTAAGAAACTATATAAAAACATACATATTAAATCATATATAGTCATACTAAACTCTGAATAAATCATTGAATAATAATCATAAATAAATAAGCTGATTCTTCCATTTTATCCCTTATGATCCACATCACATTAAAATTTTTAAGAGAATTAGGTAAACCTATAATAAAATTCCTAGAAATAATCATCCATTTACATTAAGTAAAACTAAATGATTGAAATAAAGAATAGGGTACTTAATATTTATAATTTACTTATATAATGGTGATAAATATGAATATATATTCAATACACTATGACACCAAAAAATACTCTTCACAGAATGGTATATATTTACTATGTATAGATTCCGGGCTAATAATGAACTATGGTAATTGTAAAAAATAATTCTTCCATGCTCTGAGTAATTTTAAACTATCCCTGAAACAAAAAACAATTCTCCCATCTTTCTAAAAAACAATCTGATCTGTCACCCCGAATATTGATATTCTGATGCATTTTGATTTTAGGATTGGGAATTTTATACTTTATCACCTGTTTCACTTGCTAAAAATAAATGGTCATAGGAAATTACAAATATCCATCATCTACCTCTCCCATGAAAAGATTCTAATGGCTTAATAAATATAATTTAAAACTTATACTAACATCAATTTCATTATATTTCATCCATATATTTATTATATCACTCTCAAATATATCTTATCTATACCACCTTATTATAGTTACACTCCCACCACATCACCCTGATTAAACCAATTTAGTCTATGAATTTCTTTCAAAATTAAACTAAAGAACCATTATTCAAAACAATGATAAGTTGTTTCTATAAATGACCGTATTCTTATGAAAATAATGCTCAAAATAATAATTGAACTGATAAGTATTTTACAAATCAAATCAATATCAAAATAAAAGATTTTTATGGAACCTAGAGAATTTATTTGGGGTAAAAATATCTATAATCAACGATTAATAATTCCATCCATGAGATGATTCGAAATGGATAACTCTATTAAAAACGTAACCTACTTTAGTTACCATAATACTTTTCTCCAAAAAACCCCATAAAACATTAATTAAAATATTACCAAGCACAAAAACTCAAAACCATGCATAATCACTCACTAAAAGGAATTCAATGAAAACATAACCAGATAAAGAAGACCAAAACTACTTAACGTAATGTTAAAATAATATTATTTATGAAAATTTAACTATATATACATGTCATTTACATAATACCACAATTCAAACATATATATTTAATGGATTGGATTTTTCAATTCTACTTAACTACTAACCACAAACTTTTTAAAAACCTCTAGAAAATTAATTTACCATGATCATGATATATCCATAAAAATTTATTAAGATAAATTAAAAAATAAATAAAACAATGGAAAATTTATACACATAAAATATCTACTCGACAATGTACTCACACCTAAATAAATATTCCAAATAAATTGAATATACATAATTTAAATATAATTAAAGGGATAATGTGAATAAATTTATTGGTTATAATACCTAAATTAAGGAGTTAAATTACTGTAGATTAAGGATCTAAAACATCTTTATTTTTCTTCTCCAATTCTAAAAATCTATTCTAAGACACCAATCATAGGTTTTTTTATAACAACCCCAAAATTATCCCATATTAATTACAAAAAACAACCAGTAAAAGAAGTAATCGAGAGAAACCACCATCACCTAGGATTAAAAATCTATTACATCTTCTCAATTGGAAACCTCAACCACATATAACATATTTATTAATTATTCTTCCCAACAACCCCATATTAATAAGAAATTATAGAAGCAAATTCTCTATAATGTTTACCCATACTCTAATAATAAAAAAATAGTCCTTAAAACTATCAAATAATGATGCTATTTTTTTGTCATTAAAATTAATCTAAAGTATCATTAAACATATCATCAATTAAATAAATAATTAACCAAAAAAATATATTACTTATGATCAAAAGATTTTATATAACATCAAAATTTAAGTGTTAAACCTTAAATAATTAAAATATCCTCACTTTATTACTCAATTATTTTATTAAAATGTCAAAAAAGAAACATATCAAACATAACCAAAAAATGAGTAAGAAAAAGATTGCAACTAGAATACCAAACTCAAATAAATATGATAAATAAAAATATTATATTATATTATTCAAATCCAAATTATGTTTTATTTCTATTCACTTGAATCATAACATTAGGTGATCATAATCTGTTATGATGTTTCTTAATGTTTTATTCTGATTACATTATATCATAGGGTAAACACACTAATAAAGACCAAACTTTCAATAAAGAACCGATCATCAACGCAACACTAACATCTTTTGAATATTTCATAATATTTTTTTTATAAAATTACTACTTCACATAATTTTTTTCTTTTAACAATTTCAGTTATTTATTTTTATCTAAACCTTAAATAATAATTTGTAATATCCTAACCTGGAAACCCAAGAAATTATTCCTAGTTAGACTAATACATGGATTTAAATTACATCCATAATTTCTAGAGGTAGTAAAATAATTTCTAGGGATACCATCTATCATTGTGGAATGATTTCCCCATAATTAAAAGAAACAACTATATATTTATAATAGACAGTCTGTTTTTTTTAAAACCAAAACCATTCCCCAAATGAAACCTTCAAAGAAATAATGTACCACAACACAACATAAAAAAATCAATAAACTAATAAATAATAACCTATGATAAAACATTTAAATCTATGGTTTTTGGATTGAAACTCCTCTAACAATGCATCTCCAAACACTGTAATGTACCACTATGAACAAATCTCTTATGATCTATCATGAATGAACAAATTTAAAAGGTCCCAGCCTTAAACATTATTTAATCTTGAGTTAAATAAATAATTTGAATTTATTTCACATTGAAAATATTTTCAGGTTTATATTTTTAGGTAATTTTTTCATAACTATTATATTAAAAAACCCAAAATACAAATTACTCACTTTTACTCGATATCCATTTGAAAAATAGAAAATATTCAAAAAGAAACATGGTTTCGTTTCATGTTTAAACATCATAACTTCTCCATGATCCCATCCTTGACTCTATTCTCAATTAAATCCTTTGGAAAATATTTCATAAACATGGGATGAGTTCCAAAATCTCAATGGGATACTAAATGAAAGAAAACAATTATCATTGAGAAGACATTTAGACAATGAATACATTATCATAAAGTAATACTTTTCACCATTAAGAAGTAGAAAATACTCTTTACTGAATATTTTCTCATTGATTAATATTTTTTTAATCAAAATATTATCATAAAATCCATATAAATAACTTATAACATATAAAGTTAACTTGGTATATCTCCATACTTAAATGGAATAACCATATAGTCGACTTCTACACATATCACTAAATAGAATAGCCATACGACTGACTTCCATACCAAATGCATTGGAGGTTATAATTTAACCACTCGTACTTGGTTTATCATGGCACCAACCATATTTGATTTATTAAGTAACTACCCGTATTTGTTTAATCATATAATCATCCTTAAAATTTCCATGTACCATTATATAATCATAATACATAAAACATTGTAATTATCAATATTCCACTCAAAAAAAATCATTTGAAATCACAAGAAATCTTTTCCAGATATTGAAATAGTCAATACTATTTCGAAACCATTTTCAATAAAAAAACACCCAAAAGGGAATAAGGTATTTATTTTATATCCAAATATCATATAACAGTTACAGGAGTGATGAAGTCATCATCACCACATATGTTAAAAAACATTTCATTTGTCATTTTGTGAAGAAAATTAAATAGTTCATATAAAAAGATTTATTTGGAAAAAATGATTGAAATTAATAGTTAGAGGGTTTGATTAAAAACATTATAAAACAAGATGGTGTATAACAAAAAAAATATGCCTGAATAAAAGCATATCGAGATGAAATCCCTTACCTTGAGTTAAATTCATCTTGTATGTTCTTTATTCTACCATAATTATAAAATTTGGTTAATTTCTACTTTCTTGAGGACCTTTTTTCATGTTTATTATTTCCTTTATTTATCTTATTTATAATTTTATAAAAATTACTTAATTATTTATGTTCATGTTGGACATTATTTCGATATTCAGTACATGATTCGAAAATGAACATGGTTTTATGATACGAGTCAATGTGGTCATAATTCATTCATCTCCAGAATAATATTAATGAAATAATTGTCTTTTTTATACATCAATTATACTTTTAAATATAACAATTAAGTATTATTATGGAAGTATATAAGGATAAAATGTTCCTCATATCCTGAGAAACCAGAAGATTTCTTATGAAAAATGAACAACATTATATTCATGGAGACAGAAAGTTGTACATATGCCTGAGTAAAGTTTTTCATTTTTCATTGATCATTATAGAAATAAGGTAAGTATTATTTAATATTTATATAATTATCACAAAATAATTAATATTTTATTAATATTATAAATATACATGTATAGATCATACAATTGATGTAACAAATAAAAATGAGTCACAACACTTCGTGGAGGTGACAGTTAGCACGTACGCATGACCGACATTATCATTTTTATGTTAATGGAAAGTAAGAACATAATTGTTATATTATTATAATATAATTATTTATATGTCATTAATATAAAATATAAGCATTAATTAAAAGTTTATGACCACTCATGAGAGACAGTTATGGAAAAAAAATTATCGATTCGGGGAGGTGATAGTACACTCAAACGCACAAATGATTAATTCAATTCCCATTTAATAGAAGTGGAGATGGATTTAGGTGATGAAATTAACAAAATAAAATATCAGGATATTTTGGACACTATAGCTATTATTTTATCTTGGAAGAATAAGGTTTGAAAAAAGTTTAAGAAGAAATAAAATATAAATACTTAAATAAAAACTTTACCTTTTCATCATATAAACACCGTTATTAACACCTTAACACCTAGAAAGAGTGTGTTATTCCTAAACAGGGGCTTCAAGAATGTGGGTAGGGACTCTATGAAGGTTGTTTTTAGAGCTTTTTCAATCGAAATTGTTTTGAAAGTGTTATTAATAGAAATGAATGGATGTATTTTTATAGGAGAGGGGACAGTCATCCTTGTAATTATTAAAATTATTAAATTAATATAAATTCAATTTCGACTATAAATGGGTCCAAAGTAATCTAAATAAAATAAATGATGAGTATGGGTTTAAATATAAACATAATATGAGAATTATAAAAGTTTTCCAAAATATTTTACCCTTATCATTTTGTGTTAACCTTTTTAACTCTTACCGTTTCATCAAGTAAATTACACATTGAGAGTTAAAATAATTTACAAATCATGCCAAAATACCTATAAAATTAGTAATTAATTAAATTTTTAGAGTTATTTACACTTTTCGGTCAAATACTATATTTTTAAAATTTATATTTTATTTAATTTAATATTTTATATTTTAAGTTTTCAATTTTGTCAATCTTGACACTATTCATCACTTGATTTTTAAAAATATTCGTAACTACTTGATTCCTTCAAAAATAACATCATTGAATCAATTCAAACATATCATATATATATCCATAAAATTCGTGTATTACTTCAGATATATCAAATTATTTTTATTTTAATATTATTAATATCATTTATTTGATTCTTTCTTTAATAAATCTATTACTATATCATCTTTGTGTCACAGTTAAATTTAATTATTTAATTGATAAAAATTATAAATAAATTAAAATGACGTAGGTAATATTTTAATATTTATAAATCTATTTATATTCTAATATATCTCCTATATAACTCCATCTTAAAATACATTATTTTTTAAAAACAAAAGTCTAACAAAATGACTATTCATTGAATATAATATTATAAATACGTTAAACTCATCCTAGTGGCTCCATGTGGTCCTAAATTCAACCTAAGGATAACAATCATTTTAATACACTCACCTAATAATGTTTGGACATGTTTTAGGGTAGTATAATATTATTATAAAATTATTTTTATCTTTAATTACCCAATTCCCCTTAAAAAGTGGTATTTAAATTTATTTCAAAAGTTATTATTCATAGTTTTCAAAACTAAATGGGACCTATTTATATAATTTTTAAATTCTAATTCCATATATGGAATCTATTTTCCCAAATTAAAGACACTTAATTAGAATAAATTAATTAAAAATTAATCCCATTGGAGGAATGAAAAAATATGTTTTTAAAGTAAAATGGTCAAAACCTCACATAGTTTTTCTATTAAATTTTAATTTGAAAACACGTACAATAATCAATATGGGATTAAATGATAAAAACATCATAAAATTATACCTTAAAACCATGTTAAAGGATAATCTAACGATATAAATGTCATACCACGGTTATTAAAAAATATTTTATTTTATTATTTACTAGCTTTGGTTACTCTTGTCTAGGTTCGAGATGAGTGATGCTTTAAAATTTTTGATTTTTGTTAAAATTTTTGGGTTTTGGGATAGTAAAAAGGCACCGAACAATTAGCGGTAATTGTGCAGTCAACCCAGGTGATTGTGCGGCTGCCCGATTCTTAAAATAAATAGATTTTATAAATGTTTAAACCTTAATATTATTATTATTGTAGATAATAATATAATTATTATTAAACTGTTATTATTATTATTATTAAATTCTTACTAATATTATTATTAGTAAATTGTTATTAAAATTGTTAATATTAAACCAAAGAAAAGAAAATTAGTAATATTATTTTTAATATTATTATTATTATTATTATTATTATTATTGTTATTAATTATTATTAGTTAGATTAATTCATCTTTTTTATTTTATTTTCTTTGGAATCCTTAGCCTTCTCTCCCTAACCCTGCTCACATGGTGTTCCTCCCCCCTAATTTCCCCTCATGCGGGTTTCTCCTCTTTATGTTGAACTCCCCAATGGTGCACCCTCCCGACGTTATGCACTCCTCCTCTGACAGAACACCCCAAAAGAATTCTACCTCACTCCATCCTTCTACCTCATATCATTGCTTTCTCTAGATTGAATCTAATTTGGCCTCACCTTCTTTCACTAGTGTAACTCCACTCTGACAGCGCCTCCTCTCAATGACGGCCTCTACTCCGGCCTCACCTCCCTCGTCGGTACCCTCCTCTTCTAGTGTGTGTTTCATTAAATGTTTTGGTGTTTGTATTCAATTTCTCTAAATCCTAAAAGATATTACTGTGTTCCGTTTTGGTTTCTTGAATGATATGGTTGATGATTACTTCCCTATTTTTACTCTTTCTCTTTTGATGGTTTCATCATGTTCCCACCCCACCCAGGTAAGAATTTCCATTTTTTCTTTCCAAAAAAAACCATTAATGATTGGATGTTCTAAAATGATTTTTCAATATGATAGGTACATTCTTAATTTACATAGTTTGTTTGTTATAGTGTCTTAAATTTAGTAGATTTTTCTTAAAATATATGGTTAAGTGTTTTCTTTGTTATTCTTATACATGTCTATGGAATATGTGTTTGATTAAATCTCAAATACTATTTTGATAATTTTTAAATGAGATATGCACCTATATAGGGAACATAGTTTTCTTATTGAGGAGTTTTCGTGTTGGTATAAATTTTAAAAATAGTCTTTGAAATGATTCTTTGAATATTTATATGTATTAGTGTACCCATTTTGTTTGATAAAATATTATGTGTTTGTTAAAAGTGACATTAGGCCTTGTTATAACATTTTTTTTGATATGTTTTGTCTTTTTGAGAGGATACTCTTGGTTTTGAAATGTATTATATGTTTTGAAATTAAATGGAGTTTTTAGGTTAATTGATTGTAAATTTTGTTTTTTTGAAAATGGTTTTTCAGTTTTTTCTTGGATATTATAATATATCATTGGAGGTTGGAACGGCCATGGGTGCACTAGGTGCACACATGGATGTAAATACAAATGATGTGGGCACATTGAAAATTTTTCCTTCCTTTTTCATTTTATTTCTAAAATGTTTCATCAATATTCGAATTGTATCTTTATTCCCTTGTTTTTATTAATTCTATTTTAGGGTATCATGGTGTTTTCAGTCCCATGGATTTATTATAGGGGGTTACGAGAAGTTTCAAAGGTGTGCATGCATATTCCAAGGTATGGATATGTATATATATATATTTTCAGTGTGGGTATTCCCTCATGGAATGGGGAACACGTGCATCGTATTAATGATGTATATATAGAGAGAGAGAGAATTTGATACGTGTGAGCAGATTACTGCATGAGATAGAAAGTTTTTGGATTTTCCATCTATTGAGGTAGGATTTACCACGAACATTATTTTTTAATTTTAGAAACTTCTGTTTCATTATTTTCACACCTTCTATAACTAATAAAAATTCCTATGTGATTATAATTCTAAATTTTTTGTATGAAAATGGTACTTTAAGCCTTGTTTTGTGTTAGCTAGTCTTGTTTTGCTAAATTAGGGCACATAAAATGTTTGGAGAAATGTCAGTTGGCTTTTACAAGAAGATTATAATATATAAAGTGTGGTTTGGATTTGTTAATAAGTATGTGATATGAGAAATGTTGATTTCGCTTTCATTAAATAGTTTTTCAAATGTTTTTATGTTAAAGGATGTGTGTATTTTTATTTTCAAATCAGTTTGACATGTAATGATGAATTGTGGCCCAGTTGGCCATTTCATAGAAAATGGGTTTTGTGTAAAAATGATTTGGAAATATTGTGAAGGAGTTATATAAATGTATTTATATAGAAATGGTGTATTTGATTCCTCTTCATTAATGTTGGATTGGATTTTTCGTAAAGTTTGGTTTTTTAAAATATTTAAGGGAACATTCTGTATCTTTGTGAAAATAATGAAAAATATTTATTATGAAAACCTCTGTTGGATGTTCTCATGCCTTTTATAGAATAGTGGATGGGATGTCCTTGCTATTTTATCCTCGGGATATATTATCAAGGTTCCTTGGTTGGAACCCTTTGGGTTCTATTTATTTTAATTAATGATAATAGTCCTTGGGGAGTCTTGGGGTGAGACCTATTGTGTATTATATATAAATATATATATATATGTTGTGATTTGATTCTTAGCTAGAATCACTTATCCCACCCCCATTATATACCTAAGATATGGGGACCTGGAATATTGAGATAATTTTCTAAGAAGGACTGTTGCATTGGTAGATGACGTACTGACCAGTGGCCCATAGTAGGTGGATATATTTGGGTTTATTTCTATGGGATTGGGACCCTATATCTATCTAGAGTTATGATGGCTTAGTTTTTAGGTTTTTTTTGATTTCATCATGTGTGGTGTGCTACTGGGGATGGAGTATCATGTATTAGTACATTTTGGATTATTCTTGATCTCCAAGGTTCACCTATGTCTATTATCTCTTGTTTTATTGCAGTAATGATTCTGATACTTGTATGTATATTTTAATTTCCCTTGTTACATGAATATTGTTGTTATTACCTGTTTAGTGTTTTCTTGGAAGTTATGTGTTGGTTTCTAAAATCATGTGAAAAATATTTTATAAGTCAATTTTTTTAGAACTTTTCTTAACATCAAAAATGAAATCAACACTTCCATTTACAAAAATGATAATGACAGAATAATATAATGAACTTGGTTTTGGATATGAATTTGGGTAATGATTTTTATTTTGTTTTGAGTAAAATTAATAGAAAAACATACTTTGATATATTATAGTTCAAACACAAAAATTGAAGTTTTTTTAAGGGATATGCACTGGGAATAGCTTATCAAGATACCCTATTGAGTTTTAATACTCACACCTATATTTTATCTTTGTTTTTAGATTCAGATGTTATTTCTTTCTCAGATTCGGTCGCCATAGTACGATGTTGGTTAGAGGCTGGTGGGGACCCATAGGGTCACATGGTGGTATCTATAATTTTATTTTCATAACATTGATTGTTTTTATTTTCATTGTTTAGTTTCTATTTTTATATTTTTCTTCCATTTTTGTGCCAAATCATTTTCACCTATTTAATTTTGATGCCCATAACTATTTTCTATCCTGTGGAGATCGAGAATGCCATTTGGTCCATGCCATGAGCTGGCTTGGGTGAATGGTCTAGGGTCGACCCGGGCTGGTTTGTGACAAAATGGTATCATTTCTATGGTCTTATTATTTTGGGTGTCTAGAAAAAATTAATTAAGACTATCGGGGCTAAGTAGGTAGTTATGGGTTGGTGCCTGATCACCACCACTCATGAAGAAACATGACTTACTAAGGGTAGTTTGGGAATTGGTTCATCATCTTATCTATTTTTGTTTTGGGATTGAGCAATGAAAATATAGGAAATATGGTGTTATATTGGGATTTTACATGGAGTAGTGTCCCATGTGGAGTTTGAGTACATGGTTTAATTATCTCCTTGTTGTTGATTCTTACATGTGGCATGGCTCACTACTATGTCCCTAGGTTAAGAATAACAGCAATTCCTGCATCCCAGTGGTTCGTTTTAATTTTGGTTTTATTTTTCTTCGGTTGGTGTGAGTGAATTTCAAAAAATGGAAATATTTTTGGATGAAAATTCATCTTTCAAATGGTTTGAAATTGTTGATATGGGTTTTTAAGTATTTTTTTGTTTGAAAATTTGTTCTATGATTAGATTTGGTAATGAAATTGTAAGTGAAACCATTGGTATTCTTTAGGAACATAATCATATGTGTGGATATGTTTGGTTAGTTCATCCTGACATATTTTTATGGGTTATTTGAATCTAAATAGATTAAAACTTTTGCGATGATTCATATAATTCCATGGGATGAATTTTAGAATAATAGGTTTGGCTTGTTTTTTATAAAATAGATTTGAATGAGAAGATGATTTCAGAAATTGGTTTTTATTGAAAAATGGGTTTCAGTATTATGAAAGTTTCCTCAGAAGAAAAAATTTTTGGATTTTAAAATAAATGATTTTTTTGGAAAGCTGTTTTTCTTGGGGTTATATATGTTTGTCTTGAGATCCAGTCCCCTTTGGCTTGGGTGTTCTTTTGGAATTGTTTTTTTAGACATTGATTTTGATTTTATATTTATCACTTTATTTGGAGTATTCCACCCAGAATGGTCCCCCAAATTTCTGATGAGTATTGCCTGATTTTTGGTTCTTCGTCGATGTTGTCAATATTTTGTTGTGTTAGGGGTCCATTAGAGGTAGGTATATGGCTTTAAGAGGTAGAGTGTGTCTTTAGAGTGTTGTGAAATGCTGAGGCTATCAGGTTTCATGCTATTTTGGTGTTCTTCAAGAGTTTGTATTTGAACTAGTAAATATTGGTTGTCCCTTTGTCATGGAAGTTATGGTGACATGGGAAGTATCTCAGACCACATTAATCAAAAGGTTCATACCTGAGAATGTGATGTTGAGGAAGGATGCAGTGTTTCGGGGTGTTCGATAGGACCGGCAGTTAGTATGTTTACATTGAACACCTTAAAGAGTTGGTTCCTATTTTCCTTGGGGATCTTTGTCTGAAGGCTAAGGATTGAGTTCTATCTTCTAATGAACCATGTTTCAAGAAGTTGGTGGTTAATGAATTTTTACCCAAGTTGGTTCTCAGGGTGTAAACGGTTGGAAGTCTGGTACCTATCACTGTTCGTAAGGGTACCTCATCTAGAGAGGAGTGCATACCATAGGGGACAATCTCTCAGAATAAATCTTTATTTGTTCTAGGACCTATTGTTTCATACCACATTCTGTTGTTCTATCAGTGTGGTCAGTCTGAGCATTGAAAGCCATCATGTCGCATCCCTATGAGGATACGCCATCATTGCGGCTGTCTGGGTTATCTAAAGAATTTTTGTAGAATGAATCATCTAAAGAAGGTGTTATAACTGAGGTATTCTCATTCCTAACTGTGAGTCAGGTGATGCTTTAGTTATCAGAGCTCCAAGCGTAGTATCAGAATGAAGCTCACACGCAGTCAGGATTTTTAGGGTTTGTGAAGACTCAATCCATGTTTTGGGTTCCATGAATGGCATTTGAACATTTAAAGTCTTTTATTTTTTTCTTCAATTGAAGATTTCTCACCATTTTAATTCTATCATTTCCTTGGGATACTATAAAAAACTGCTTATATTGTAATCTAAACAGTAATATTTGTCTGAAAATTGTTTTTGGAGTCATTCATTTTCTTAATGTTTGTATGGCCCATGTATAGGTTGATTTAAGTTTAGTTTTGTTCATTTGGATATGTACATTCCCATTGAAAAATGGATGTTTACAGTTGTTCTCGGGTTCGTTGTTTGGGTTATGTTCTTCCCATGTATTTTTTCCATGTGTTGGGGGTATTTTGGTCTGGGTCAAGAGTTTAAAGTTTCATCGGAGTTGTTACTCCACTCATGCTCTAAAATTAGGTTAGTCCATGTTGGGAGTTGCTATATCCCCCCCCCCCCCTCATGGAGTGGTATTTTTGAGTTTTAATTTTCATTCTAGTACAATATTTTTGGTTTGGAGAACCCCCCCCCCCATGTTCTCCCCTTATTTTGGGTTTTGGTTTAATTTCGATCGGTCAGGTGTGACATGGGGAATAAATTTTCACTCCATAATTTTTTGTTTCTTCTTGTTGTATTTGGTAAATAATTCAATTTTTTATTAACTTTGGGTTGGTGACTTTATGGGGAAAAAGGTTTTTGTGGTGGGGATAATTGTCGCACTGTGACCTTTAAAATTATTTAATTTTATTATTTATTTAATTTGGTAACTATTTCCAAGGTTTGGGCTGAGTACTGGTTTAAATTGTTTTATGTTTGTTATCTTTGGTGAGCTTTGGGTTGATGCACAGGCACCACACAGCTAATAGTAACCATGTTGTCGGCCTAGGTGACCGTACAGCTGCCTAATTCTTAAAATAAATAATTTTCTAAAATTTTTAAACCTTAATAATATTATTATTATTATTAAAATATAATTATTATCATTAGTCTATTATTAATTTAATTATTATTAAATTGTTATGAATATTATTATTATTAAAGTAATGAAATTAATATTAGTAATACGATGAAAATTATTATTATTATTGAGTTTTATTTACTTTTATTTGTGTTTTTGTTTTATTTTTTTTGGAAACTCTAGCCTTCTCCCCCTCACCCTTCTCACATCACTCGACTCCCCCCACATGGTTCCCCTACTCAGGTTGAAATCCTCGATAGTGCACCCTCCCAAAGGTGCACCCTCTTCTTCTGGCCAAACTCCCTGATAGCCTTTCACCTTATGTTTCCCTCCTACCTCGCTCCAACCTTCCTCCTCATGCTGCCCCTTTCTCTGGAATGAATCCACTCCAGCTATATCTCCTTTCTCTAATGCAACCCCAATCTAGCCACACCACATCTCACCAGAAATCTCTAATCTGACCGCGCCTCCCCCGTTGGTGCCCACCTCCTTCGGTGTGTGTTTTGATCAATATTTGGGGGTTCGTTTTCAATTTCGGAAAATCCTAATAGATATGATTGTTTTTGGTTTGGTTTTCTTTAATGTTAGGGGGTGAAAATTACTCCTCAACTTGTAATCTTCCTCCTCTAAGGGTTTCATCATGATTACATGCCACCGAGGTAGGTGTTTTCATTTTTTCTGTTTCCAAATAAAACCATAAATTATTGGTTATTTTAAATTAATTTAAGAATATCATAATCACATTTTTAATACACTTAGTTAGTTTTTTATATATTTTTCAAGTTATTATATTTTTTAAAAAATGTATTTTTAATTTTTTTCTTGGATATGCTTATATGTTTCTATGGAAAATAGTTTTGAATAAAGGAAAATATTTTTTAAAAAATTTGAAATGTGATACATACCTCTATAGGGCATGTAGTTAGCTTATTGTGGTGTTTCTAGGTTGGAATAAATTTCTAAAAATAGTATTTTAAATGATTCTTTGAGTATGTCTTTGTATTAGTGCACCCATTGTGTTTGATAAAATATTATGTATGATTTAAAAGTGAAATCAAGCCTTGTTACAGCATTTGGCCTTGATATGTCTTGTGTTGTCAAAGGGATACTATTGGTTCTGAAAGGGATTGTTTTTTTTGGAATTAAACACAGTTTTTATGATGGTTGATTGTAAATGGAATTTTTGTGAATATGGTTTTTAGTGCTTTCATGAATATTAGATTGTTAAATTGGATGTTGGCACATCCATGGGTGAAATAGGTTCACTCATGGATTTGTATCCAAATATAGTGGGTATTTTAAAAATTGGGTCTTCCTATAACATTGTTTTTATAAAAAATTTCACTAGTTTTTGAATATTATCATGATTAATTTTTTTTTCATAGTTATATTTTCTGGATTCATGGTGTTATGAGTCCTGAGGATTTATTGTAGGGAGCTTCAAGCGGTTTCAAAGGCATGCATGTATATTCCCAGGTATGGATATGTATATATATATACATATCTTCAGTTTCTATGTTGTTTCATGGTGTGAGGAACACGTGCATCAGTTTAAGGATGTGTGTGTGCATGTGTGTGTGAATGTGTGTGTGTGTAAGCGAACTGTATCTTGAGTTACAATGGTTTGATTGGCATCCTTTGAGGTGGGATTTCCCATGCATTTTCTTTTTTAATTTAAGAATCATTATTTTCATGATTTTTAAACCTTTTATAACTAATAATCACTGATATGTTATTCTTGTTCTAAATTTTGTGTGCCCAAATGGTAGTTTAAGATTTTTTTGTGATATGTAGTATTTATTTCTAAATTAGTGCACACCAAATGTTTTACAAAATGCCTGGTTGGATTTTGTGAGTATATTATGGTATGTAAAGTGTGATTAGGATTTTTAATAAGAATGTGATATGTGAAATGATGATTTTGGGTTTCTTTAAAGAGTTCTTCAAATGGTTTTACGTTAAAATAAGTGTGTGTATTTATTTTGAAATCGGTTTGACATGTGATGATAAATTATGGACCATTTGGAATTTTCAATGAAAATGGTATTGGTTTGAAAATGGGATGGAAATATCTTAAAGGAGTTATATAAATATTATTATATTGAAATGGATTTTTTGATGGATCTTCTTGAAAGAAGGATTTCATTACTAGTGAAGTTTGTTTCTGTGAAATGTTTATGGGCCTGTTTGGAAACTTTTTGAAAATGATGAAAAATGTTTATCACGAAATCCTCTATTGGATGTTCTCATGCCTTATCTCAAATAGTTGATGGGATGTCCTCACTGTGGAATCATTGGGATCCATTATTAGGGTTCCTTGGTTAGAAACCTTTTTGTTCTATTTATCTAAGTCATGAGATCTTTCATTGGGGGGACTCGGGTGATACATATTGTGAATTATATATATATCTCTCTGTGTGTGTGTGTGTGTTTGTCTGTGTTGTCATTGAATTCTTAGCTGGAATCGGTTTGCTCACACCCATTATATACATGAGACAAGGGGACCTGGCTTATTGATAGAATTCTTTGAGAATGATTTATGCACAAGCAGTTGACGTACTGGCCAGGGGCACATAGTTGGTGGATATATTTTGGTTTATTACTATGGAATTGGGCCCCTCAGTTTGTCCTGAGTTAGGGTGGCCTAGAATATAGATTTTTAATTTCTTCATATGTGGAATGATATTGGGGATGGAGTCTCAGGTATTACTAAGTTATGGATTATTCTTGATCTCCTATGTTCACTTATGTCTATTTGCTCTTAGTTTCTTACAGTAATGAAAGTGATACTTGTATGTATATTTTCATTTCCCTTATTACATGAATATTGTTTTTCTTTCTTTTTTAGTGCTTTCTTGGATGTGATGTGTTAGTTTCTAAAATCTTGTGTAAAATGATTAAAATTTGATTTGTTTTATAACCCATCATTCCATCAAAAATGAAATAATCACATCCATTTTCAAAAAAAAATTAACAACACACTAATATATTGAACTTGGTTATGGAAAAGAATAAGGGAGATGATTTGTATTTTTTTTTGAGTAAAATGATAAGAAAAACATACTTTGATATATTATGGTTCAAACATGAAAATTGATGTTTCTTTTATTTTAAAGGATGTGCATTGGGAATAGTTTATTAGGCTAGCCTACAGAGTTTTAATACACACACATATAGAGTTTTTTAGCTTCATATGGTGCATCTTTCTCGGATTCGGTCAGCATAGTTCAATGTTGGTTAGAGGTCATTGGTGACCTGTAGGGTTAAATGTAGGTATGCACAATTTAATTTTCTCACCATTGTTAGTTTTTTTTGATTGTTCAATTTTTATTTATATATTTGTCTTAACTTTTTGGAACACATTGTTCCCACATATTTAATTTTAATGCCCGGTATTAGTTTCCAGCCCATGGGGATCGAGAAAGCCCTTCGGGCCATGCTGCAGACTGGCCCATGTGAACAGTTCAGGTTCCACCTGAGCTAGTTTGTGACAGTAAATAAGTAAGATGAAAGGAATGTTAGGAATTAAAATGAAGTATTATTCACTTTTAATTAAAATATAAATTTAATCATAAAAATACAAAAAAAAATTATCCATACTTAATTTTGATGTCCCAATTCCAAAGAAGAATTATATTTTTTTCAAAAATAACATATAAATGTCTCAAAACTATATTTAAAATGGGTTCACCATCAAAAAGAGGTAAAACTATATTTTTATAAAAACACTCATTTTATCATAAAAAAATTTATTTAATATTATATAATTCCTAGAGAGAGCATAAAATGAATTTTAAACATTATATTGAATTAATATTTCATTATCATAATCCAACAATATTTACTTTGTTATTTTATAAATATAATTATTCAATTATAAATTGTTTTTCATAAAAAATACTTCTGTTATATTCAATTGGTTTTTAGTTTCATTTAATGTTAGTTTGGTAACCAATTAATTATTATATAAACATGTGTAAAACATATTTTAAAAATTTAGTTAACATAGCTCATTCCCACTATTCTAACAGCTAAGTGGTATGTACCATACTAAGTTATAATATTTTATTGTTTGTTTAAGATCAAAATGGAATATCATGTACACTATACAACATTGTGTTTCATTTCAAAAGATGGGGATGTTAAATTATCCCCCATGGAAATTTCATCCTCCTTATTTGAATTTGGGGCCAGTAACTATGGTATGAATCTCCAAAATATCTTTATTGCAATCCCAAATAAAAAAAATTAACAAAACATCCACTCTAAAAAAATATAGGAAAGTATAAAGGTCACATGTGATAACACAAACTAGGGTTACATGTAAGAAAACATGGATGTGGAATAGAAAACTAACAATCGAGTTCTGATGGAGACTAATAGAAAATATTATTAAGAAAATGTTAACAATCACAATTCTATAAATTTTTGATGGGTTAAATGGTATTTAATTTCATAGTACAAAAAGTAAATGGAATAATTTTTTTTATAAGATCCCTTTCATAGAGTTTTGGAATTCATTTACTACCTAGACTAATATCATAAGGAAGTACACATACTTAATAAGTAGAGTTTCATTCATTAATCGAATTCCACTAAAAAGTCATCTTTTTCTCCAAATTATGCATATTTAAGAGAATTTTTAATTGTTCTTAAACAATAAAATTAATATATATAGAATAAAATATTCCACAAAAGATTAACTATCTATTTATATTGTTGTGAAACATTACCCAAAACCAAAAAAATTCAGATAAAATAATATAATTCCCCAAAACTAATAAAGTATTGGATGATTAAAAACTAATTTTAATCTCCAAAATTCAACTATAATACAAAAAATTCCACATAGACCATTAATTAAATAAAAATAATTAAAATTACTCAATATATTATAACTAAAATTAAATGCCAAAAATAATAAGGATTTAATCAAATAATATTCCACTATAATTTTTAACAATTAACTTCAAATAACATCCACCAATCTTAATTTCTCATACAAAAAAAATTATTTCCAAAATCACATATTCTATAAATAAGTTAATCTTTTCTATAAATAACCATAATTGCCTTAAGTCCCCAATAAAATCATATATTCTTCCAAAATAAAATTTAAATATTATTCCTTGAATAAAATCTCACAGTATTTTATTATTTGTAGGAAAATATAGTTCCCAAAATAGTGAACATATTACAAACAAACATTTATCACTCAATCCCAAAATTATTATTCAAAACCAAGGATATCTATTTGATAAAACATAAGTTACCAAAATAAAATATTCTTAAACCATTAACTAGTTTAACTAAAAAATGGTCATACTGACTACGTATTTCTTGTAGGCCAGTGGTAGGTGGTTCACCCTTGTCGCCCACCAGTTGTGGGTTCGATCCCCTTGGTCATACTAGATACGACGGGTTATTACACATCCTATTGGTTGTCCTTTTTTAAGATTATATCATTATTATAATATTATAAATGTAATAAATAAAATAATCAAAAAAATAGTAACAGGTTTTGACATCAATGGTTATTTCATACCTCTCATTTTTCATCCCAAAAAGTAATAACCCATAATTACCTCAAAGGTGAATGTCTCCAAAAATAATGTTAGTCACCTTAAACGTTCCTAACATATAACCTAAAAAGGAATTGTAGTACATTAAACATATAATTAAAATTTAAATTTTAAACTCATGGTTATATCCCTAACTCTTTATAAAACACCCTAATCTCCAAAGTTGTATAAACCATCCTTTTATTCCAACTACAAGGACCTAGCCTTAAACATTACTTAATATTATGTTAAGTCAATAAATTTTCTTTATTTTCCATTAAAGATCTTTTTAGGTTTATATTTTTTTTAATTAGGACATAAATGTTACATAAAAAACCCAAAAATTTCAATGTAGACACTTCAACCCACTATCAATATGAAAAAAAGAAAAAAATTAAAAATAAATATATAATTGTTTCGTGTTTAAACATCATAAATTTTCCATGATCCTATCTTTGACTCTATTCTTCTATAAATATAGTGAATTTTTTTTACAAACATGGGATTAGAAAAAAAACTCATTAAGGTATATAAAAATAAGGAAAACGATTATCCTTGATAAAACATGTAAACCATGAATACTTTATCATAAAGAAGTAATTTTCACATTTAATAAGTAGTAAATACTCTTCATGGAATATAATATCATTGACTACTAATTTTTTATTTAAAATATTATCATAAAATCCATATAAATCCTATATAACATATAATGGTAACTTGGGGCATTACAATACTTAAATGGAATAACCATATGGTTGACTTACAGACATATCACTTAATAGAATAGCCATATGGCCAACTTCCACACCCAATGAATTAGAGGTTATAATGTAACCACCCATCCTTGGAGTATCATGAGACCATCCATATTTAGTTTATCATGTAACCACCCATCATTGGTTTATCACTTAACCACCCATAAAATTTCAATGTACCATTATATAATCAAAATACATAAAATATTTCAATTATCAACATTTCACTCATACAATTTCATTGGAAAACACAAGAAATAATTTCAAGATATTGATATATCCAATCCTATTTCAAAAACATATTCATTGAAAAAACTCCCAAAAATGGATTAAGGGATTTCTTTTCCTTTTAAAAACATTAAGTATTTTATAAGAATCTATATGTCAAACAACGGTTTTCGTGGCATAGAAGTCGTTGCCGCCACTTACATTAGAAAAATTCCTTTTTTAATTTTGTAAAAAAAGTAAAATTCTTGGTATAAAAAGAATAATTTGTAAAACCTTTTAATGAAATGTAAAGTCAAAGGGGTTGATTATACACCTTATAAAATATTGTGGTTTATAGCATCAAAATATGCCTCAATGAAAGGAGATTGAGACGAAGTCCCTTACTTTGTGTAAAATTTGTCATGTATGTTCCTTATTCTTAATGAATAATAAAAATAGGTTAATTTATTCATTCATGAGATCATTTTTTATATTTTTTATTCTATTTATTTCACTTATTTATAATTATATAACAATTGCTTAATTATTTAGGTTCATGTCAGTTGTTTTGTCGATATTTGGTACTCGAGTCAAAAATTAACATGTTTTGATGTAACTAATCCATGTGGACATAAGTTTGTCATATCTAGAATAATATTAATGAAATTATTATCATTATTATATATCATTTATACTTTTAATTAAAACCATTAGGTATTTTTATGAAAAATTAACAACCTTATATTCATGGAGAGGGTAAGTCGTATGTACGCATGAGTAACATTTTCTATTTTTCATTTATCATTGTGGAAAGAAGGTATGTATTATTTTATCACTAAAGAGTTATAATAAACTAATTAATATCATATTAATATTTTAAGTATACTTATATATGTCATACAATTTATTTAATTTATAAAAATGAGTCACATCGCTTCGTAGAGGTGATAGTTCACATGCACGCACGAATCACATTATTATTTTTATGTTCATGGAAAGTAATAATGTAATTGATATATTATTATCATATAATTATTAATATATCATTAATATCAAATATTAAAAATAATTATATCTTTATAACTATTAATTAGATATGGTTATGGAAAAGAAGTTATATCGGTTCGTGGAGGTGATAGTTCACACGTACGCATGACTGATTAATTCCATTCCCAATTAATAGAAGTTGAGATGGATTCAGGTGATGATATTAACATAATAAAATCTATGTATATTGACGATAATAAAGTTATTATTTCTTCTTTGAAGAATAAAGTTTTAATTATGTTTAAGATGATATAAAAATAGAAATACTTATAAAAAATAATACCTTTCCTTCAGATGAGAACATTTCTTAACACCTTAACGCCTATAAGAAGGGTGTTATATCTAGACTGTGGCATTAGAAATGTGGGGAGAGATTAAAGGAATGGTTTTGGTTAGATATTTGCTGAACTAAAAGGTTTTAGAAGTGTGATTAATAGATAGGAATGGGTGTCTTTTTATCAGAGATGTGAGGGGCATCATTGGAATTAAAAAGGTATTTAATTAATATAAATTTAAATTTTAAAACTAAATGTGTCCAAAATAATTTATTTATCATATAGTATGAGTATGGGTGTAAATATAATCATCTAATGGGAATTTGAAAACATTTTAATTATTTTTAATCCTTATCATTCTATTTTAACCATTTTAACTCTTACCATTTTATCAAATAATTTACACTTTGAGAGTTAAAATAATTACTCAATTTTGAAAAACTACCTATTAATGACTAATTAATGGAATATGTAGAGATATTTAAACTTATTTTATTAAACATATATTTTTATAGATTTTATTTCATTTAATTAAATATTTTATATTTTAAGTTATTAATTATGTCAATTTGGACACTACTCATCACTTGACTTTTTTCTAAAATCATAACAACATGATTCCTTTGAAAAAACAACATTAACTAAATCATAAAATTTCAAATGAATCTAAAAAAAATTGGCATAAAATATATTGAAATATATTTATTTTAATATTATTAATATTATTTATTATATTATTTCTTTAATAGAACTATTATTGAATCATCTTTATGTCACAATTAAATATAATTATTTCTTTATTAAAAATTATAAATAAATAACCAGGATGAAGGGAAACATTTTATCTTTAAAAATACTATATATAGTCTAGGATATCCCTTTTATAAATCCATATTAAAATAAATTATTTTTTACGAATAGAAGTGTAACAAAAATGACCATTCATTGAATATAATATTATAGATGTATTAAAGTCATCCAAGTGGCTCTAAGTGGTCTAAACAATCAGCCCCAGGATTCCTATGGTTGGAATAAAATCTTAAAATTAAATTATGAAAAGCATTAGGGTAGTTTTATGTTATTATAATATTATTTTTACCTTTAATTACCCAATTTACCTTTAACCGTGGTAATAAAATTTATAACTAAAGTTACTATTCATAATGTCCAAAAATAAAAGGGACCTATTTAAATAATTTTTAATATTTGATTAAAAATATGGGATCCATTTTTACAAATTAAAATCACATAATTGGCATAAATTAATTAAAAATTAATCCCTTTTACGGAATGAGAAAAAAAGTTTATTAAAGTAAAACTTTCAAAAGTTCACATAGTTTTCTGATTTATTTTTAATTGGAAAAGGAATCCATTGAACTAAATGGGATTAACTGATAAAAACATCATATAATTATACCTTAAAACCAAGTAACATGATAATATAACAATATAAATAAATTAGATAAAAATTAGACTTTGAATTAAAATGAAGTTTTTTCATTATTCATTAAAATATGAATTTAATTAGAAAATAAAAGATTATCCAAACTAAATATTTATGTCCCACGTCCAAAGAAGAATTTTATTTTTTCTTAAATAAAATATAATGGGGTCAAAAACTAGATTTAAAATGGGTTCTTCATCAAAAGATGGTAAAATTGTAGTTTTATAAAAATACTCATTTTATACAAAAAATTGTATTTAATGTTATATAATGTCTAGAAAACACATAATATGAATTTTTAACATTATATTGAATGGATGTTTAAATAATAAAATCCAAAAGGAGTGATTTTATTATTTTTTAAACATAATTATTCACATTTAAATATTTTTTCATAAAAAACATCATTTATACTCGATTGGTTTGTAGTTTCATTTAAACGTAATTTGGTAACAAATGCATCATTATATAAACATGTGGAAACCATATTTTCTAATTTCAGTTAGAACTATTAATTAGCTTCATTCTAATAGTTAGGTGATAACTACCATACTAAATAATAATATTTATTTTCTCATTTAACCTCAATGTGGCTTATCATGTACGCTATAGAATAATGTGTTTCCTAAAAAAACTCATGAAGTTACAAAAGTATCCTTTCCTTTTCCTATATTAAAAAAAACTTTATACACATGGGTATGTGTAATGTGGTTTTTTTAAAAATTAATAGGAATAATTTTCCCATGTTACTTCCATACATTTCCTTATATAATATATTACAAACCATATAACTAATTCCATTTAGAAAATATGTTATAGTTATCAAATTAATGGATTATAAATCATTCTAAAAATATTACTAAATTTAAATAATTATTTTCAATGAATTTATATTTTAAAACATACCAAACACCTGTATGTTTAAGAAGAAGACTATAATTCCATTATTTATGGGATTATGAGAAATATAAAAAAATAATCAATCATGTAGCCATAAATAAACTAAACTAAATAAGATCATATTGTACTTATAGTGAATTTCCACCCACTCAAATTAATACATAAGGGTATTTCCACACCTAACACTGTTATTTACAACCATAAATTGTGGTTATTTCCAACCATTGAGTTCCCAATTGTCATTCCTTCAAACTATTTTCAAAATAAACCATTTTCTTTTTAAAATAATTTTCCTCGAAAATATTACTGTAATAATAATTACTTAAATTTAAATTCAAAATATGATAAAATCCAAACATTTTATGAATAAAATACAATGATATAGAAAACCCACTATTAAATATTTTCATTAAAAATACCAATAACCTATTTATTATTAATCAAGTTAAGAAATAAAATTTTCAATTCAATTTATGAAAATTATTTAATAAAAAATAATTTTAAAATAAGAAAATGGAAATTTTTTCAATAATAACTATGTAATCATAACATATCAAGGAAATAATAGTAGTCACTTACCAGAGATGATTTCATTTTAATTATATATAACTTTAGAAGAAAATAGAAAACCACATAACCTTATCTTCCAAATTCCCAATATACCACAGTTTGTAATCCAAAAGAACTAAACTCTCAATTAATGAAACGTTGGGATAGCTTGTACACCTTTAATATAACCCAATAATAAATTATAATAGACCTTGTGTGATACCATGGGTTCAGAGTATATAATCTTTAGTGAATAGAAAAACCTCTCATGCCATTTCACAAGACCATATATAACTCATTTCTTCAAAGGTATGTAATACGAAGACTTATAGAATGAAATATAATGAATTAGATGAACCTCATGAAATTTACTATATCCTCATGGAAAATATCATAAATCCATGAATCCATCATTTTAAAGGGAAAACATAAAATAAGGGGTTTGGTGTATAAGGACAAATTATCTAATAATTTAATTATATTCTTAACAATTTAATATCATTTGATAACATACCATGAAAATAACTCATCAATCCTTCTAACCAGGTTACCTTTTATCACCTCATTCAATGATTATATAACCCATATTTGAAAATTAAAGTGGTATCATTAAGAATGAATCTATGAGACTCATCTCTATTTATAAAGAACATTTATATTGTTTTAATTCACCACGTATAACCTGCTTCATAAATAGGGTCAAATCTCTTTACTTTTCCCACAATAATTTCTCTATCACTATCTCTCTCTTCACCATAACTTCAACATAAAAACTTTATTATTCCTCTCATTTTCTACCTAATAATACTATTGTTTAAAGTTTTTTTAACCCTATAAAATATCAAATTTTACCTCCATTAAAACTCATGGAAACCTTGTCGGATAATAACCTCTTAATTAATTAATTATTGAACATAAATAATACTTATTCCTTGTCAATAATTTAATTCCTATAATATATGACCTGTCAATATAATATCCATACATAATATCATATCATTAAATATACCATAATTTAATAATTAAATAATTATAAGGATAAATTCACTTTTTTATAAAGAAATTAATTTAAAAAATAAAATCAAAATTATCTATAAATTAAATAATTAAACTCTAAAAAATATAAATTGCATGCAACAAACATGATTGATAATGCCATCCACAAAAAATCTTAAAATAATACTCTTAAGAATTATAATTTCCTTAAACCTTTATCTAAATGGTATTTCAAAAGAATATGAATACGATATCAAATTTATTGTCAAAAAAATTTATATCATAAACTCCTTAATTGAAAGAATATATAAATAAGTGTGTTCTAACATATAAAACTAAGGGAAACACATGAACACTAAATTATACTTTGTGAAATTATAATAAATAATTTTGACATAAATATTGATATTTTCTAAGATGAAATTATATCTGAAATTGATTTCAAAACTCTATCCAATTATAGTGAAAATAATAACTATCCTTAAGGTTTTATTTCAAAGAATTCCAAAATACTCTACAAAATTGGATTAACAAAAAATTAAATTAAAACTCTTGTGTGATTTTTATAAAATGAATAACAATATCTACCTTGTAAATCCACTACACTGATGTCTCATTTGAAACCATTACATGAAAAATTAATATATTGTGTTACTAAAATCAAGAAATTGCATCATTAAAAATGTACTTGGATTTTGTAACTTTTACATCAACCTATTGTTAGACTAAATCTTGTTCATACTACACCACATTCACAAGATCAATCTTTTTGAAATGATTTAATGACATAGCTATTGGTAGATTATGAAAACTAAACCCTAGTATAAATAAGGATGTTTGATAACATCATTCCATAGTTCAATTCATATAAACCATTCACCAAGGATCAATACATAAAATCATCATTATGTAAAAAAATTGAAGAATTAAACCATGACTATAAATTTAACTTTAAGTGACTAAACTATCCATTAGTAATTATATGAATATGATGAGTGTTCCTTCATAGAATCAAATGGTGTATCTAAATCTAAAACTAGTATCACTATCTTACTACACATATTATTTTCAAGGGTGATATTTACTTACCAATCCAAAGAAATGATCACCATTTCACCTATAATATATATCCTAAACATTACTATGATAAAACATTTTCAAATATAGACTCTACTATAACAAAACCTAGTCTTTTTATTAGACTATGAATGAAATCTGAAACCCAGATTCAATAGTTTAGAGACTCATGACTAGTGACAATTGAATAATCACTTATATAGATGGAAATTACATTGAAATTAAACTCCATACTACCATATATGAAAACCCCAATGGATTAATCAATGGATGTATCATTGAAAAAAAACAAACAAAATGTATAATCAATATGTGGAATGAGATAAAACACCAAAAAAACCCAACGGTATTTAACATTATAACCATCACAAAATATAACCTATAAAAACATTTAATGTAACCAAAATATAATGAAATAATCCTAAACTAATGGAACTCTTTATGAATGAGTTAATGTTTCCCTACAACAACTCCAACATATTATTTTTAAATATGAAATAATAAGTATATAATAGGGGTTCACATAAAAATATATTAGTAGGTTCCTCCCCTTAACCATCATCTGTCTATATGAATATAGAAAAACTAATGTATCCATTAATGTCTTAGAAAAGATAGGTTAACCAATACAAATATGGTAAATATGTAACACTACATATAACATATATATAACATGGAAAACAATCTCTATAAATCATATAGATATAAATAGTATAACTATATAAAAAATATAATAATGGGGCCCCGAAAAACCATCTCCCTACTATGACATCATCTCGTGTCCTAAAAAAGTAATATCATATCTCTCAAAAATATGCTATATATCCTCCCTTAATTAAGTCATCCTTATAATCATCATTAAAACATAAATGCCACATCATTATCACAAGGGTTATTGGAGATTGAAATCTATCATTTATCCAATAACTCATCTCTATATGGATGATGATTGAATTTCATGTAGTGAGAAAATTAATACAACACTAACTATCATTCAAAAAAATAAGAAACTATACTTAAACCATTTTTAATTATATATCTATCAATATAATATCTATTATTAACCCATTTTATACAATTACTTAATAATCTTTGTCACCACAATAATTATATATAATCTATATTGATCCTTATATTTCATACATATATATTACATATTAATATTCAATATATTTTAAAAATGCATGCCCAAGGATCGTAATAGTTTAGTGTATTTGGAGACTTGATATATAATCTTATTATTTCATAAAATACCATCAATTTGTCCCACAAAGACATTATCATAGAGTACTCTTCTTATACATACCCTACTTAAAACCTTTCTTCATAACCTGGGAAAATAAAATATAATAAAGGGTTGGAGATATCGATGACCAAGTAAGAATAACAAAATCATTAGGGTAGGAGAACATGAGATTATTTTTTTAAAATCCATACCCAATATATAATATATCATAATTTTGAATAATGTCTTTAAGTTTAATTTTTCATAAGATATGAACTATAATGGATTCAAATAAAGTGATCGATTTGAGTATAACATTGTCCAAACACAAAATCTTTTTGAATACACATAAGCATAGAAAATAATTTTCATAGTCATGGATCATTTCCAAAAATATCAAATGGGATTGGTTTAACTCATAATTCCATTATATAATTATTGATGTTTCAATCCCAAGAATATTATATTAGAAAAATCCCTATACCGAGCTAGGTTCACTCCCCATTCTAGTCCGTATTATCTCTGGAGATATCCATATTTACACAATGTGTTAGAGGGGTATATAATTTTAGAACCAATCATCACATAATCATAATCCATTATTATGTGTTCCAGAATATTATTAAACATTTATCTTAGATTACAACCCATGGAAAAGAAATGGGTTTAATAATAATTTCAACAATTCATCATAGAAAAACCCATAGAAAACAAATGGGTTTCAAAACAACTCATATTCATAATCATAAAACATCCATATAAAGAATAGGGATGGTATCCTTGTATCATATCCCTAATAAAACATTAGTAAAATAAAAGTATGTTATCATAAATAAAAAAATTTCATTAAAAGATCATTGGAATATTTATTCAGAAAAATACCCTTTCCATTTTGAAATAAATAATTTAAAATCCAAATATTTTAAAAAATATTAATGAAAATATTTTATTTCAAATAATCTTGGGAAAATTGTTAATTAAACATCAAATCATTGAAAATTCATGATGGTGGGAAATTGTTATTCATTCCATAATTGTTAAAATATTGATTTATTTCACACCTTCAGTAAATACTACTATGTTAAGAAAATGACAATAGTATTATTTTTAAGCCTTTTTAAAAAAATTAAAACGTGGGTAAAATAAATTTTATGAAAATTAAGAATAGCCAAAAACATTATTGAAAAAAGTACTAAAAACTCGGATATAGAAGAAAAACATTTCTTAACTAAAATATGGGAAATAATATTTTCTTTTCTTAAAAACATTTTTTGAACCATTTACAGTAGAAAAGATAGAAAAATGGTATGAAAGCATAAAATTCCACAAAATAAAAATAGGGTGAAAATGAAATATATTTATCAAATAATGATCATACAATTCTCTCAATGTAAATTCATTCATAAAAAATCTAGATTAAAATGGGATTGATTCATAAATATCATACCTCAAGTCTAATCAAGCTTCATACGTGTCAGAACCTGTTATAAAATAAATACAGATTTATTATAAATATATTGGAAAACAATAAGCATATAATTCATGCCATATATTATTTACTTAAAAAATATTATCACCTATTTACAAATAAATTTTAAAATCACTTTTTTGAGTGATAACTATATCTTTTTTTATTTATGTTTCATTTTATAAGCACTGGTCCTTGTACATAGATCATGGTTCCATCATATTTATAATGTTAATCATGATATAAATATAATATATATTCATTATATACATAATTAGAACCGTCCCTAAAATGTGTATATATATAAATTATTTCCATTGTTTTTGGAGATGGTAGGTCATTTATTGGCATTAATTATATATTCATTTTCTAATGAAAATATAGAAATAAAGATAAATAATATTTTTTCATCATAGAACTAGAAAACTAAGATAAATTTCATTTATAAATATTAAATCTATCATAATAATAAACCATGAATAATGGTGATGGAAATGAATTATGTCCCTATGTGGAGAAGATAGTCTACACATACACACAAGCAATACATTCTTTTCCAATTTTTTGGACACGAGGGTGTAGAATAGTGGTCACATTATGAGAATAAAATTAATGTATATTTAGGATACTAATTTTATTTTTTATGAAAATTATTGTAAGGGTTCATCCTTCAACAATACATAATAATGATTTTTAGTCATGAATTTCCTTTCGTTCACTTTGATTATATTTTCAAGTTTAGAGTTTCATAGAATTATGTTATAAATAAATCATTTAAAAACTATATAATAGAAGTTTGAAACATCCATATAGTATCCATTTTTTCCACCGTAAAAATCATTAAAAAAACATCATTTCCTTTCTAGAAAATCGCACACATTTTTCAAGTTGATCTCTTCCTTTACCTTACCCATCTATTAAAAACCATTTAAAAATGTGGGATATGTAGAAAAATATCATTAAGAGATATAAAAATAAAGGAAAACATTGTTATAGTGAAAACATGAAAACTCATATGACTTTTATCTTTATATTAAAAGATCTTTGAGAATATAAAATAATTCATTTTAACTTGAAAAACACACAAACGTTTTTCTCAAATAAAATCATTAAAACCCCTAGAAAGCAATCAAAACCAATTTTGGTTTCTTAACAAATAATATTAAAAAAAACCTTCAAACCCTTTTTTAATTGGAATAACCATATAGATGACATAATATATAATCATTAATCACTGAATTATAGTGGTATCTAGGAATATCCATCACTTATTATATAACCGGATCACCCAGTGGTATTTTTTCTGAACCATTATATAAGATATCATGGGATCACTTCATTTTATCTAGACCACCCCATTGTATAATATTTAATGGGATCACATGCTGTTATCTATATCTCCCCAGTATATAATCTATAATGGGATAACCTAGTGATATCTCCGCACACCCATTTCTTATGTATAATTATCAAGTATCATAAAATGAATTAACCATTTTTATGCTTTCAATTTTTAAAAACTCCTTCAAAAAAATAAAGAATCACTTTGGGATATCAAAATACCATTTTCTTTTAAAACCCCAATTTAAGTACCAAAATAACCAAAAAATGGTGAAAGGGTTTTCTTTGAATAAAACTAAAAATCATGAAAAGGTAGATAGAAATAAAATAATGGTGTTGGTGGTGGAAATTTTATTGTTTTTCTGTTTGTAAATAATAGAAAATTACTTTTTCAATTTGTTAAGATTTTTCCTATAAATCGCTTTACAAAATTCCTTTTTGAAAACCATTTAAATATAGTAAAACATACATAAAATGTATTTTATAATTATTTTATGTCTATATAAAAACTCTTATAAAATTATTCCAAATAAATAGAAATTTAAATAGAATATTTTTATGGAAAACATTAAAATATATTTTTTCAATTAAAATTATTTTATGAATATGAAAACACCTGAATTATAAACCCAATTAAAAATAACATTAAATATCATTCGAATTTATAAATAAATTATATATAATGTAAAGGGGGATTCATATATATATATTATAAAATATTATAGGTTCATAAAATATAAATTTCCCTCAATTAATGGAAATTGAGATGATGTCTCTTTCCTTGAGTCTAACTTGTCACATGTGTCTTTATTCTCCTCTTCTTTAGGTGTCTTCTTTTGGCTTGAACCAAAGGCCTTCCGTGGCTCTATTTATACCCAAATGTATGGATTCTAGTATGAGAGGATAGAATTAAAGAAATAATTTGGGTAGGTCTTGTCTGAAACAGTTGGTTTTAAAGGTGTGAGGAGAGGAGGAGATGGGTGGAATTTTATAATTAGAGTGAGTGGTGTAGTGGTAATGTTTTGAAAGACTGAATTCCACCTATGTTTTTTCCTTTCAACAGGCCCCAATAATGGTCCATTACAGATAATTTAATGGATAAGGTGTAAATATTCCTATAAAATGGGTTTTGTGCAAATTTATAGGTTATTTTCCCTTAATTTTATAGTTCAATCCCATGGTAAAGTCGTTTTACCTTAATCATTTTGATTAATTTTAATTATTATCACTAATAGTTATGGTAAAAACTTGATACAAAATTTTTATAAATTATAAATTATGTTGATTAAAAATATTATTTCCGTTTTTCAAAAGTCAATTTATAAAATAAGATAATTTTAATTTATTATTAACCCCACAGATGCGGTGAGACATCGGGTTTTCTAGAATATTATATTTATGAAAAAATATGATTTTATATTTAATCTATGACTGATAATAGTCAATGCATAAAATTTAAATAATATTTATTAATTTATAATATATAATTTTCATTTAAAATACTCCCCATTAGATATTATTTTAATAAATTAAAAATGATAAATATTATGAATTTTAAAATAATTTTTAGAAAAGCCTATTTTTAAACCAAAACAAACTAATACTAAAAATCAATATAAATTTGATTAAAAAGTAATTAAGTTGATTAAATATAACTAAATAAATATAAATATACTATAAATCATATTCAAAACCTATTGGGACTCTTAAATTACTTAATTTATTAAAAAATTAAAAAAATTAAGAAAAATCTATATTTTACACTATTAACTGAAAAATCAATATTTTATAAAGAATCAAAAAAATTAACCCAATGTAAATTTAGATATTTAGATTTCAAAAATACTAATAATTTTATTAAAATACAATTATAAAATTTCTAAATTGAGATTTTATATAAATCCTTATAAGAAAAGAGTTTAGTTAAAACTATTTCCTTTTTCATTAAAAAATTCAGGATATTTTTAAAATTAATATAACTATATAATTTGTATTAATAAGTATAAAAATTGTTTTTCTATAATTAAAAAAATTTACATCCTTCCCCATTATACAAATTTTATTCTCACAATTTTATTCACTTATTAAACAGGTGAGGATTTCATTCCCTCAAATAATTTTCATATTCCAATGTTACCTCTAAAACCATTAAGATTTTTCAAGAAACCTCCACCTAGAGTATAGAATTATTCTATAAAACATGATATCTATATTTAATAATTTGAACAGGATATTCCTTATAAGAAATTTTCTATTATAGCTAAAGGAATTGTAGGATCAAAACATTAGATGAATCTGGAATATATTTCCTTAACATTGAAACATGAAATATATTGTGTGCTTAAGATAAACTTAGGGGAAAATCCACTCAGTAGGAAACTGGTAAAACATTCTTCAGGATTTCATATAGACTAATGATTTTTGGACATAAATTTCCATTTTTACAAAAAATGTTGAACACTTTTCCCTAGAGAAACTTTGAGAAACACTTGATCACCTACCATGAAATATATATCATTCCTCAAGTTATCCTCATAAATTTTTTAACTACTCTGAGTTATCCTCATATGTTTCTAAATCAACTACACCTTATAATCCATTTACTCTACTAAATCTAGTCCCATCAACTTTCTCTCTCCAACATCATCAAAAAAGTACTATTTTATTACACCACATTCTATATAATTCCTAAAATGGTGTCATCTATATTCTAGAATAAAAAATAGAATTATAAGAGAACTCAACCAAATAATGATGTTAATACCAACTTCCTTGGTAATCCATTGAACAAAAATGAAGCATATCATCCATGGTCTACATCGTCCATCCAAACAATCCATCTGATTAAGGATGAAAGTATATAATAAATTTTAATTTAGTACCCAAAAACATTATAAATCCTTCCAAAATATTATATCTGAACCTAGGAGCATGGTCTGAGACAATGGAGAGAGGTATTCCATGTAACCTAGAAGAATCCTTTAGATATAGGTAAGAATTATGATATAATACATTGTCTCTTTAATGGTAATGAAATTTGAATATTTAGTTAATTGATCAATAGTAACCTTAATCAAAATATTACCTTCTAATGTCCTTGGAAATCACACCATAATATTTGTGGACATGTTCTCCCATTTCCACATCGACACTAGAAAAGGTTTATGAATCACTTCAATAATTGAAATTCTATATTAACCTTGAGGAAAGTCATACTCCTCATTGTGACATCAGAAATATATTTTTTCATTTCATCCCATCATTAATATTCTTAAAGATCTATGTACATCTTAGTGCTACTCGTCTAAATAAAAAATAGAGAACTACGAGATTTACTCAATAACTCCCTATTTTACTAGGAATCACAAGGATCTCATGGACTTTTACAAATCAAAAAACACTTTCCTTATCATTATTAAAATTTGTAAACTCTACCTACTTAATGGACTATACATTTTCTTACAAATATTGATCATGCTTTTGAGATTTCTTATTTCTTTTTAAAAAAGGTGACTGCAGTGAAACCTAAAACAAAATAAAGGATTTACCTTCAACCAAAACATCTAGGAAAACATTTATCAAAAATTAACCAAACTACCAAATTCCAAATGCGACATGGTTAATGTATCATTATTTTTAACTCAAATAATCAGCCACTTTTTTATCTTTTCTACTATGGTAATGAATCATGTAATCATAATCCTTTATTAGTTTTGGCCATATTCTCTATCTCATGATCAATTATTTCTAAGAGAGTATATAATTAAAACTATTTTGCTCAGAATATATTTCACACATTACCCGATAAAAATGATGCATACAAGGTTTTAAATTAAAACCACAACATATAATTCCTAATCATGTGTAGGGTGATTTAGCTAAAGAGGTTTCAAATAACATGAATATTAAGTAATTACATGATAATTATGCATTTGGATACAACCAATTCCTTTTAATGAATCATTATTATTGATGAGAAATTCACCATTTAGGAATGAAAGGTCAAAACTAGAGCATTCAACAATCTTATTTTCAGTTCATAAAAACAATCATCACATTTTTCCCCAAATTATTTTAACTCTTTTTTTAGTTAACATAGTCAGTGTGATACAAATTTGAAAAATGTTTTATACAAAATGCTGATAGTAACCCTCTAATAAATGAAAACAACAAGTATTTAGGATTTTTGTGGATCCTATCCATTATAAAATAACTTTTATTATAGAATTTTCAATAGTTAATCGATCATTAGAAACAACATGTCCATGGAAATAAATTTTTTCCAACCAAAATTGCAAAATTTACCATACAATTTGATTTCATTTATGGTCTTAAAAATAGCCCTAAGGTGTCTTTTTTGTTCCTACTTACTTTTATAATATACCAAAATTTCATCAATAAACACATCCACAAACTTTTCCATGAAATCTTCAAAACACTTTTCATAAGTTCCACAAATACATAAGGTGAATTAGAAAACACAGACAACATAACTAACAATTCATAGTACCCATATCTAGGATCAAATATAGTATTTGGAATTCTTTCTTCATTCACTATCAACTGATGTTAGCCCAACCTTAGGTCAACCTTCTAAAAATACTATGCTTCCTAGAGTTGATGAAACAAATATTCAATATGAGTCAAATAATACTTTTTCTTAATAGTGGTTTTATTTATGTATGTATGACCACTGAAATGTCTCATTGAACCATATTTATATTTAATTAACAAAATGGGATCACCCTATGGTACATTTATAGGTAATATTAACCCTTTATCTAATAATTCATGCAATTGGATTTTCAATTCTAAAAGTACCACTTGATCCATTTAATAAGTGGGTTTAGAAATATTCTTAACATCAAGAATTATCCCAATAGTAAAATCAACCACATAAACTAGAGTAAAACCAAAATAAATAATCTATATAAACATCCATGTATTCATTTACTACTTGCCCGTCACTAATTTGAACATATTCATTCATGTTAATAATGTGAGCTTGGTAACTTTAATAGCCATCTCTAGTCAATTTATCATATTCTTGGTTTGTTATCGAAGGCATTAAATCGCTGAACATTGATTTATTATCTCTATAATCTATATTAGAATCATAAACTAAAATTGAATCAATACAAGGAATGATATAAAAATATATAATGGCTAGTTCAACTATATTTGAAGGAAATACGACCCCATTAATAACAACAAGAAGATTCCTATAAATATTTGTTGCTTTAATACTTCCACAGAATATTTCACCAAAAGTAATATCATAATTATATTTGGTGATATTCCAAATTTACATGAAAATTTCTTAGAAATGAAATAATGTGATGATCTGGAGTAAAATAGGGTATTGGAATATTTCAAAAACATGAGTAACATACCTATCACCACTTCATTTGATGACCTAAAATCAACTATAGTAGTAGGAAATGACTTTTTTACACCTCTATATTTTTTATATTGATTATTTATATCCTTGAAAATGTGTTTTAGAATGAATTAGAATAATGTACAAAATTATTAAAATAGAAATACCTCACCATTGGATGACTTTATATTACATTATACTTTATATTTGTAGGACTCTTTTCTTTAGATTCATAATCCCTATTACCAAATACACCTCATTGGAAATACTTCCGAAATACTGTCAAATGGTCTTTGAAAGATCATTTTCCACCCATTGAACACTTTAGGAAAATACAACCATAATTATTAGCTAGTATTTTTTTGTTGTCTACCACCATAAACTATTTTTATTGTTTCCATCTCTGGGAACATACATGTCAGCAAACTCTATCTCAACTTTCTCATCATAATGAACCACTTTCCGATAACATTTAAATTCCCATATGGATAATTATCTTTATAAACTTGGTTTTTACCCTATGTAAAATCTCTTAGTTTTACTATCAATGTTCTGAATAAAATATGGAAAATACTTGTCTAATATTGTGATGTTTTCTTCATATGAAGAAATAAATTATTTAATTTTTTCTCCTAATTCTATGAATTGTTTTTCTATCTAGATTCAAAAAACCATACAGAAATATTTCTTAAGAAAAATATACTTGAATATTTACCAATACGTGGAATAATGATAATCTCTCTCCCTCGAGTATTTTTAACCATATACCACAATCAATCAACTTCTCCATTAAAATGATATAAAGAAAGAGTTTATTTTGACATTTTGAACATCCCAATGACTTCAAATATATTTTCCATACCATTGATCATCCATATTGTATCATGGGGTTAGATGATCCATTAAATGATGAAGGATGTTTCCTTATAAAATTATTCACAATATAAATGTTCCTTCGTGGAAAATTAGGTTTCTCTCTAGCATGGATATCACTACCATTAATATAGTATTTCAAGTGAGCCATCACATAAACAAACTATTCTATTTTGATTCCAACTGTCTCAAGATGGTAATTTTGAATAATATTTTCCTCTAATTTCCTTCCCACTACATCTCCACTACATCCTCTATATAAAATAATTTTGAACAAAAATAGTTTAGGTGAATCAACAAGGTAATATTTAAATGCTAAATCACTTTAACATGACAATTAGGTAAAATCGTTAAAGGGGACTTTATTAAGATTATCCTAACTTCTAAATTTATTTAAATTGGCCTCTGATATGAACTATAAGGACCTTCAATTAAACATTATATAATCATTAGTTTTATTAAAAATAATTACTTTATTTCACTTTGAGTATCTTCTTAGGTTTATATTTTTATAGAATTAGGTCACAACTCATACATTAAAAAACCATACACTAAAAAGTGGACACTTTCGTACAACATCAATTTTTTCCACTATATAATAAATTTTAAAAAACATAATTTATTTGCAGGAAAACACTTCATGATTTTCTATATGACCTCTTCTGCTACCTTAACCATCCTTTTAAAAACATTAAAAAACATGGGATGAATGAAAAATATAAATAAGGGATAAAAAAAAGTAAAAATATTATCCCATCAAAAACATGAAATCCCATATAATGTTTTCCTTTATCTTAAAAGTTATTTGAGTATTTCAAATAAAACATTTACAATTAGTAAAATAACACAATTTTTTACCAAATAATATTATTAAAACTCATAGAAATAAATTAAACCCTATTTCTGGTGAATTAGAACATCAAATTCATAAAATCAGTTTAATTGGAATAACTATATAATCGACTTCTTATATAGTCATTACCCAATGAATTGAATCGATATCTAAGAACACTCGTCATTTAAGTTATAATGGGATCACTCGATACAATCTGTTTCACCCCATTATATAAGCTATAATGGGATCACTTGGTGTTATCTAGGTCGAACCATTATATAAGCTTTAATAAGCTCACCCACCACAATCTGGCTTGTCCAACCATATAAGATGTAACAGGCTCAACCGATGGTATCTGGGAGCACCCATTTATCATGTATAATATACAAGTACCGTAACATGAATAAAACATTTTTATTCTTGAATGTTTGAAAAAATATTTTAAACATTTAAAAAATCACTTTTGGATATCAAAATACCCTTTTCTATTAAAACCACATTTCAACACCAAAATAACATTTTCTTTTGAAAATCCATTTTCAATAACAAAATACCAAAAAAAATGGGGGAAAAGTTTTTCATTGAATAAAACATAAAAACATGAAAAGGAAGATAGAAATAAAATAACTATCATGGAATAAGAAAATCATTTTCTCTTTATCTATTAATAATAAAGCATTTGTTTTTTCATTCATTAAAACATTTCATATAAATCAGTTAAAAAGATTCTTTTTTGAAAACCATTTAAATAAAGTAAAAAAGACATAAAATGTACTTTATAAAACATTTATATCCATATAAAAACATTCAAAAACTAATTTTCACTAAATACACATAGAAAATAAATATTTGTAAGAAAAACAATAAGATATAAAAAATATTCAAAGAAAATTCCCTTATCACTTTGGAGACACTTGATTCATAAACCCCATTAAACAATAATACTAAACAAGACATTAAATATCAATAGAATAGATAAATTCATGATATATAATGTCTAGGGGGATGTATATATACCTTATAAAAGAATATATATTCATAAACTAAAAAATATCAATGAAAATAAATTGAGATGAAGTCCCTTACCTTGAGTCAGAATTGTCATTTGTGTCCCTATCTTCTTCTGCATTGAGTATCTCATTTTGGTTTGAACCAAATGCCTTCTTTAATTGTATTTATTCCCAAATTATGGATTCTATAATTAGATTAGTGAATTAGATAAGTTATTTGGGTATGTATTGTCCAAACCAATTGTTTTTTAAGGTGTGGAGAGAGGATGAGAGGTGGTGTCCTTTTATAAGTGGGGTGAGTGCCACACATGTAATTTTTTGAAAGAGTGATTTAAACCAAAGTTTTATTCATATAAAATGTCAAAATAATAGTCAATTATCTATAATAGAAAGGATAAGATCAAAATAAGGCCATCCAATGTGTTTGGGATAAGTTTCTAGGTCATTTTTTCATTAATTTTAAATTTTAATCCCTTGATAAACTCGCTTTTACCTCAACCACTCTAATTTGTTTTAACTGTTTTCACTAATTATTATTGTAAAAAATTAATATTTGTATAATTTAAATCATAAATTATTCTGATTAAAAATAAGGAATTCAATTTTCTAAAATCAATTTACAAAAGTGGAAATTTTTAATTTAATATTAATTCCATAGATTGGGTGAGATAATAAATTTTTAGGAAGAGTATTTTTGAGAAAAAGATGATTATATATTAAATATATGACTAATAATATCCATTTCTTGAAACTAAAATAATATTTAATATTATATAATTTATATATTTCATTTAAAACACTCCCTATTAGGGATTATTTTAATTTATTAAAAAGGAGAAACATCATGGGTTTTAAAATAGTTTTTTAGAAAAACCAGTTTTTAAACCAAAAAGAAACATATACTATAAAAATTAATTTGATTAAAACTTAATTGATTGAATTAAATATAACTAAATAATTCCTATTTTACTTAATGTAATATTCAAAACATATAGAGACTCTTAAATTACTTATTAAAAATAAAAAACTTGTTTTCAACCAAAGTAAATTTTAATGTGATTATTTAAAATATTATATTAATATTATAAAATTAAAATTATAAAATTTATAAATTAATATTTGAAGTAAAACCATACAATAAAAGAGTTTAATATAAACAATTACCTTTTTAATTAAAATTTACATAATATTTTTATAACTAATATGACTATCTAATTCATATTATTAAATATGAAAAATATTTATTATATCATTACCTATTTTTAAAAAAAATTAACATACTTGAAGGAGGTATAAGAATAAATAAAGTTGAAATTCCTCATTTAAGAGTTATATCTCTTCATTAGGAAACCTCTTTTGGGTTACACCTTAATCCTTGAAAGGGAGGTCTTTTGGGATGAACAAATGCTCTAGAAAATTGATAAGTAATATAGTATGCTATAATAGTAGGTATTTTCAATTATATATTCATCATGAGGTTTGTTGAATATAATATAGGTGATAACATTATATAATGGTGGGAAACAACCGACTTGAATTTACTTATAATATTACGTAATATGTATATTTCAGAATCATGTAACGTGTTACCAAGAAACCCAAAATTAGAGTATAAGACATTATAATGTTTAAATAAACTCAACCAATCACATTTGGACAAGTTTTGAATATATTTTAATACTTATCTCAAAGTTAATGAACTTTAAACTCATTTTACCCTTAAATGAGATAAATCAACTTTTTTACTAATATAACATAATTATAAGGCTGAAAATAAAATGGGCCTTCTAAAAAATCTATAAATAATGATTAATTATTTTTAAATTATTTTACCAAATTAAATATATATATTTGGTGTAAATTACTTTCAATATAAGAATATAAAATGAATGAAAAATGGATTATAGGAAAATACCAGATTTAAGGGTAAATATCATTTTCCCTTGAAATAGTGTTATAAATTGGTTTCCTTGTTTTTTTGGTTAAATACTAAATAAATGATGGTTTTTATAAATTTCTATAAATAAAACAATAAATGAAATATTCTAACCATCCCAATAATTACAAAGAATCAAAAATAGTTTTTAATTTGAATAAAATATAACTTATCTTTGAAAAAAGTTGAGCTTCAGTTCCCAAATTTGAAAAAATGTTTTAAAATATATTTTTTATCTTAATAAAGATTTATTTTATAAAAAAATAAATAAAATAGGATAAATCTAAATTTTAGATAGATTTTAAATATTTACCCAATTTTTAACCCAATTTTATATCTTTTACCAACAAGATAAATATTTGTTACACCTACTATTCATAATAACCAAAAATTATGGTGAACATATTAAATAATATTAAATATTGTGATTAATAATAATGAATCCATTTATCATATTTTATTGACATAAGTGGCCAAATTTAATTTATAATTAATCTATCAAAATGCGATGAAAAATGGTTTTCCAAAAAAAATATCTTCTTAAGTATAAAAGCATTTTAGATCAAAATATACTATAAAATTTATTCCAATGACTTTAATTTAATTTGTAATAATATAAAAGAAATAATTTTTATATTAAACTATTTTTAAATAAAAAATAACTTTTAAATTTCCTAAAATTAAAAATACGGGTTTCAATAAAAATGAATATTTTTTGTTATTCATTATAAAATCAGTCTTTTAAGAAGAATCTAAAGAATTAGTGCTAAGATAATTTTGATATGATGAGTTACAAAATTATATCCTTTTATCAAATAAAATTTATAAAATATGTATAAATTAATTATAATATTTTCTCACAAATTAAATAAAATACCATTTTAGGATAAAATGTATTTTTGATGAATAAAATTATTTTGTTGAAAATTTATTACTAATTTACCAGTGAAATTACATTATATAAAACCATTTTAGATTTTATTAATATTGTAGTTATTTCTCTTTATAACTCCAAATTAATAGTTAGGTTATAAAAATATACAATATTGCAGTTCATTTAGAGTTGGGTTTGTATACATCACAAGTTATCGAATAAATTAAATTTATTTAAAGATAAATACATTATTAAATCTCGAGGTGTTACATTATCAGCCATACATAATAAAAATTCCAAATAGATATATATCACATACCACCAATAGTTATTCTTTCACCATTCTAATATCAATGAGTCTGTAAGGATATTTATTATCAAATACTAAATTCGAATATAATTTCCCACGAACTAAACTATTCACAAAATTTGGTGTGTGTATATATATATAAATAGGACCGTAAATAAAATTCATATAATAAGAATTAACATATATTAAATTAAACAAATTAATAAATAACCACATCAAATAATAGTAAAAATCCAATTTCAATTATGATTATCAACTAATACAGTAACACGCTGATATTTTTTGAATTATTGTTTTTCTAATAAATTTAACATTTTTTATATTTTTCATATCATGTAACACTGAAAATAGTTTATTTTATTCTAATGAACTGTATTTTTATTTCATTTTACACAACAAAAATTTAATCATACACTTAATACAACATAAATTTTTGCCTTCGTTATGTGGAACACCGAGGTTCTCTTACATTATATGCAACAATGACTTTCCATGATGGCTTACGTAACACTCAAGACTGAGTTTTATCGATCAATAATATGTCAATAAATTTTTATTACTTTATATAATAAGATATAACCTATTTTTTGAATAATAATTTGTGAATATTATTAACTAGTTTATGAAAATATATTATTTACATAAATATAAGATTAATTCATAGGTTACTTATTGATTATAAATTAATACGAAAACTAATTGAATATAAAAGAAAATATTGTTATTTTTTGGTAATAATGATATTTTATCCTAATAAATTGTATTAATTAAAAATATTTAGTGATATAAATATAAAATATATATTATATATTCAATTAAATAATTTTTATATTCAACCAATATATTTTATAAACAATGGATAAGAACAAACACAATTTTACGCTTAAAACCAAATATTTTTTAAGGCATTTTTACCACCTTTTAATGAAGATCCCATTTAAATTAAAAAAAAAAATTTTATACATTAAATATATAAAAATAAAATTTAGCTTTGAAATTGGAACATATGAATTAGGATATGGTAATTTTTTGGTATTTTTCAGTGAAGTATTATTTTTTATATGAATTGTGAAAAATGATGAATTTTAGTTCAGAACATATTTTTCATCTAATTTATTTATAAGGTTAAATAATATTTTAATTTGGTTTAAAAGTTTAATTAGATAATATTTTTACAAGTTCATACTATTTATATCATTTAGATCATTTTCACCGTTAAATTTTGTATAAAAACTTTGCAAACTTTTGAATGTTTTTACTTTAAAACCCCGCATTGTCGAACTGACAATGGGATTAATTTTGAATTAATTTCTTCCATATCTATTATTGGAATTTAGAAAATTGGATTCCATATTTGGAATAAAAATAATTTTTAATTTTCAATAAGGAAAAAATTAGTTTTTTACAAAAAAAATTAGTGAAATTAATTAAATTTAATTATAATTATTAAGTTAAAAATAATCAAAACAAAGTACTAAACCTTGAATTTCAGACCTAAAACGACTTATAACTTTTATAAAACACATTTTTGGGAAATATTTCGAACCTATCCTCTTTTTTATCTAATTTTTTCCATTATTAGATCCAGTTTACAAGTGAAAAATGTGTATGGAATTCCTTTGTCAAAATATCACTAGTGTGCCACTCCTCCTCCACTATAAAAAGGCCTCCTCTCATTCACATTGTTGCACCTCTAAACCCACTTAGTTTTTGACATGATATGAAAAAATATCCTCCAAAAAATCATTCCATCCTCCTTGAATCCTCTGTTTTTGTAGAAAGTCTTCTAATGAATCCTTTTGGTGTAAACAAAAATGACTTACCTAATTAAGAGGTAACACCCTCCCTCAAACTCTTTTTTTTATTTTCTTTCTCTATCAACTAAATTCATATTTTTATATTATTATAAAAAAAAACTATTATACACAATATATTGATATTTTTTTATGATAATAGTTTGACCTACACTTATACAAACCTCCATGTAATGGGTAATGAACATACAATTTATGTGTATGATGAACTAATGCCTCGCAAAATGATGATTGTTTATTCTTCCTTTCTCGCCTATCACGGTGGGAATTATGATGGAAACTATATTTATATATAATATATATGATATTTATTATGACATTAATATTATTTAATTCTTATACCATAAATATCTTTATACCTTCTATTTGATGTCAATACAATAGTTTCATCTGAGGAAATGTGGCATATCACCCTCTCAATCTGATGTGATTCAAACACACAATACATGGAATGTATTAAGGTTCGGTTTGGAAAACATATATGATATATATGATATAATAATACTACTAGAATAATGATATATATATATATATATTTCATTTTCATTCATTCTTTCGATACAAATAAATTAAACAGAAACAACATTCATGCGTATGTATGGCCTACCGTCCCCATGAACCGTGTATTCCATTTCATACTTCTTTATTATATAGATTATTATAATAAACATATACTGAGTATAAATTATCTTTATATTATGTTTTATATATACCACTCACATCTTTTTTTTGGTTTATATACTACCCATTAATTTCTTGTATTTATCTTATAATTAAATCTATGTGTATATAAATAACCATTTTATGATCTTTCTATCATGGTGTTTATGTTTCAAAAGTTACTGAATCGATAAATTAATTTGGACTCAATTTTCCTTCTGTGAGACATAAGTCATTATATACACCTTTATTATTATATGAGGTGTATAAAATTACATCAAAATGTTATATCATAAATCTCCTTATTTTAATTATATTTGAAGCTCAATGTAATTTCATTTTCTTACATAGGGATTATGATTCAAATTTTCCATGGGGTAAGAGTTTATTGAAATGATATCACTATTTAACGAGATTGTTTATGGTTAAATTTTCATTAATAAAATATTATGATCTTTATTTCAATAACAACAATGAATTTTCTTCTAATTAGGTAAGTCTTTATGACTTCATGTGTTATTATCATTTCTCTAAACTTTTTTAACTAAGTTAAATAACAAGAAATCAAGAAAATATGATCATACCTATCTCTTCGATGATATATTTTTGTTCTTTAGAATCCATGATTCTCGAAAAGGTATTCTAATAATATTATATTAATATAAAATGATAAATAAATTAAATTTTTACCATTTTTTCTTTTAACAAAATTTTCAAAGGAATATTATTGTCACTTTCTGAATGAGGCATTTATATATCCTTTTTAATGTGCAAAAGGAATGTTATTTTTACCTCATACGATAAGTATGGTTTTACCCACCATTAATTATTTCATGATTTATTTTCATGATTAAAGGTTAGATTTTGAATAAAATATTCTTGAAATATATTTTAAGACAAATGTGTTTCAATCTTATTTTAAAAATTTTTAGTGAATAAAGTTTTCTAAAACGTTTTCAAACTTATTTTATAAGTTCTCAAGTAAATATGTTTTTAAAATGTTTTTTAGTAACCTATATATGTTTTCAAAATAAAAATGACTTGAAAATATATTCAATGCCTTCTTTATACGTTTTCATGTTTATCATTAAGAAAAAATATTCAAAATATTTTACATTTTAAGAATAATTTTTCAAAGGAGAAAGGATAAATTAATCATGATGTGTTTTTAAAAGATCATTAAAATTTATTTCACATATAAGATGAAATCTGTTGGTGTTACTCATGTATTTATAGAGAAGTTAATCAATGCTTCCATTCATATTTTTTTTCTGAATGTTTTATGTTTTATGTCATGGTTTTTATGAAATCTATTTAACTTTCGTAGTTATATGCTTATAAAACCCACTTATTTTCACTGTGTATATGTCTATGAAACCCACTTGTTTTTATGGGCTATGATTTGATGAAATGATTATTAAACCTATTTATTTTTTCCTAGGTTAAGGAATAATTTCATATTTTTGAAACCCATTTCATTTCATGAGTTGTCATATTAATATTTATTATTTTTTGGAACATGTAAGTATGGTTTAATTTTGATATTGGTGGGACCTATATCTCCCTCCAATTAATTGGATAAATATTTATAACTAATGAGATAGACACAGATGGAATGAGAAATGAACTTGGTTAAGTATTATAGGGCTAGAATGAGGAGTGAACTCGATCCAGTAATACAGGCTAGAATGAGGAGTGAGCTCAATTCAGTAATAAAATGGTGGAAAGAGGTGTGAACACTATTGAGTAACAAATCACTAGGATGAGAGGTGAACACGGTTCAATAATATAGGGTGGTAACGGGGTGTGAAACTAGTTTAGTAAAGGACTTTTTCCACTAAGATAGACATCACATTGATTCCTTGACTACTATAGAAATCATATAATATGGTTATGTTTTTGACACAATTCCATGTTTTATTCATATGTTATTACTTCATGGAATATGTTCTTTATTTCCATAAGATTCATTTCTTATGAACTACAAAGATTTATTCCATGATTCGTGTTTATGATCTTTGATATGAATGGTATGATCTTCTATTTTCTTGATCATGTTCTCATATCCTTATGCACATGACTATGCATTAATGTCTCCCTTTTCTAACCTTACTAACCATCTCATCTCACCCTTTTTTAGGTTTCCTTTCCTAGTTTATGAAAATATGTATTATGTTGGATGTTTCTAAGAAAGGTTACAGTAAAGAAAAACCTAGTTGGAGATAATTTAGCTCATTTACATAACATTGTTTATGATTCCATGTTTCCAAAGGCACAAAACTAATATGGTATTTAGGAATCATTTTATGTAATGTTTAAATTATTTCACAAAATTTATGTAATGTCTTTTTAAGAAAAGAGGGGATCTCTATAGTTGGAATCAACACATAGGTTTAGTTAACATTTTAAACCTATGATGAGAAAAATTTAGTAAGATACCAAGGTATATTTATGAAGATATTTCTAGGGATGTATATAAGGATAATTATAAGGATGAGTAAACTTTTGTGAAAAGGTACTAGAATTTTCATAAAGGATATTTTCAGTGTTTTTCGAGAAATACATCCCTATCTGGATACAATAAGGGGATGCTAATCTGGAACTGCTGCACCTTGGGATAAAAACTCTGAAAAGATGTACCAGGCCTGGCTCAGGGTATTGTAGTACATGGAAACAGGTCTTACTGCACACCTGATTTGACACTTACAAGGTATATTCATTGGGAATTCACAAACTCTTCACGAACCATAATTAAGGATTTATATATAATTTGGCTATAAATAACCTAGGATAAACCAAAGCTAAAATATTTTAAGGAAGGTATCATAATTTAGACATTATATAAGTAATTATTTTTCATGATTATATGGTTTCCACTATGATAAGTGTTTCTCACACTTTTCTTACTGGTTTTATTCAATGGAGATAACTAGAAGGAAAATTTTAACATTTAATGTTTCATGTGTGTAATGAATTCGAATTTTGAGAATCTATTTCTAAAGTATAAATATAATAAAGAGAGTTAGGATGGTGGTATGAGCATTGGTTATAATTCTAAAGTTAAATAGACCCCAATTGACATGTTAATGGTATGTGATGTTCATATAGTATTTTTTATGTTAAACATAAAAAAGAATGATTATATGGAGGTTGAGGAACCTTAATACATTATTCATATTTAATATTCTAGGAAAGTTGTCTTAAGGAATATGTTGTTATTTCTTGAGTACAGGTTTATGAATAATTATGTATTTATGTTTTATAATATAAGGATTATGTTATATGAATCATGAAATAATTATGAATAAGTTTTAATTACGGATTTAAAATGACATGTTGAATAGTGATAAAGATGTATAGAATTGATTTTAAGGAAATGTGATATTTTTAAATAGGGGGAATAACCCATAATTAATGTCTAATGTTGAGATAATGATGTTTGGATAAAGATATGATGGTTATGAAAAATTAAATTTGATGGTATGTAATACTATAGATTTGATTATCAACAAATTGTTCTATGTCATCAAGGATGGTGTTTTTAACTTCATGGATATAATGAATATATCCAGTTATCATTTGAATAAGGAAGCATTCATGTTTTCTAATAGGATTTATGGTAATTAAGGTTATTACAATGATTCAAGAAAATATAATATTAGGGTATTCACGTGTTTGGAATATTATAAAAAAGAGGTAATTTGTGTTATATAGGGGATCAATGTTAATCCCCTTTCATGAATTTCTTTCTAAAGATTTTAATATTCATATATTGGAAGGGTTATAAGGTTAACTGTTTATGGAATTTTTATGTTAAACTTTAGATGATGTCAGTAAGATTAAAATGTTATCTCTCCATATGAAGATTTATGAATATTGGATAGCATGTTCATGATAATTTGTGTCGATGATAAATAATGTCAAATGGGATGGTATATCATGGATCTCATGATCTATTAGTACTTTATAAATGAAAATGTCGCCTTACTTTATAGAGAAAGAGGTGATGTTGATCAACAAACAACAAAGGGGTACATTTTCCTGAAATCATGAAAGTATATCTATTCATGACAATTATCAACATTAGGGAAAAGGATCATTAAGCCAAAAAAATATTCCAAGTAAATTAATTTTTTAGGAATCAAATATATCTTAAATAATCACAAATTTGTGGATTTATAATTTTTATCTTCCTCCTGAAAAAGTTCTCTATCAATCTCTATTAGAAAATGATAGTTGTATTTCTCTCCCATATACATGTTTTCACATCCCACCTATGTTCTCATATGTGGAAACTTATTTATATATTACTTTTGGTAACCGTTGTGGTTCAAACTTTTAAATTTTAAGGTATGTTTTAGTATTCATTTTTATTAAGTGAGTTTTTATGAATGAAAATTTCATGTATTAAACCTTTGATAACCCAGTTGAATTTTGAGGGTGAAATTAATTTTAATGGGGGGTAGAATGTAATAGCTTGGGATTTTTTGAATACTTTTTTCAAATTAATTTATCCTTTTTGATAATTTTTTTTCATGCGATACTAAAAATATTTTATTTTATATTTAGGCACTATTTTTGGATTGCATTATACGGAACACCAATTTAATCATGAAATACATGCAACAAAAAATTTAGATATATATACACAGAACTCTATGTTTATATTGTGTTATGTGAAATAATTAATTTCCTTGATTCCTTGTGTAACACATAAGACCACGTATTTCCAAACAATACTGAATCATTAAAATGTTATAACTGAATATATAAAGTTGTAACCTAGTTATAAAATTATAGTTTTCTAATAGTATTAAATCATTTATGAAAATATATGATTTTAAAAAATAAAATATTAATTCATAGGGTACCAGTTAATTAAAAATGATTATGAAAACTGGTTGAATATAAAAGAAAATATTATTATTTTTAGGGTCACAAAGTTTTTTACCCAAATAAATTAAATTAGTTACAAATATTGAGTGATATTAAATTAATATATATGTAATATATTCAATAAAATAATTTTTAAATTCACTCAATAGATTTTGTATAAAAAATATAGTATTAAACTCAATTTTATGCTCAAAACCCAATATTTTAATTAAGGCATGTTTACCTCATTTTAACCATAAACTCATTTTAAATCCAAATTTTGGATCTTTTTAGATTTAATATGTCAGAAAAAAAAATTATCTTTGAAATATGAACATAATAAATATTTTCGGGTAAATTCTCAGTTTTTTCTGTGAATTTTTAGTTTTTCAATGAATAGGGAAAAATACTGAATTTTAGTTTAAAAACATATTTTTCATATAATTTATTTATAAGGATAAATTATATTTTAAATTTTATTCAAATTTTCATTAGATTATTTTGTTTTTTTGAATTAATACTATTCAGTTCATTGAGATCATTTTCACTTTAAAATTGGGTATAAAAACATAGTGGACTTTGGTATGTTTTTACACTAAAACCCCGCATTGTCGACCTAAATATGGGACTAATTTTAAATTCACTCTTACCACTTATGTGATTGGAATATAGAAAAATATACTCCATATTTTGAATCAGACGAATTTTTAATTTCTAATATGGTAAAATTAACTTTTGACCAAAAATATTATAGAATGTAATTAAAACTAATTGCATCGATTAAGGTAATATTTAGTGTAACTATGGGATGAACATTAAATTAATGACCCAAAATGACATAGAAACTTTTCCAATACCAGTTTTATATAAATATTTCGAATATATACTCCCTTTTATCTAATATGTACCATTATCAGATCTATATGAAATATAAAAAACTTGTATGGAATTCTATTTTCAAAATATTACAAGAGTGCCACTTCTCCTCCAATATAAAAAGGCCTTTCTCCTCTAATTATTTATACCTATAAAACCACTTATTTTAAGAAAATATATATTCAAATATCCACCAAATAATCCTACCATTTTCATTTAATCCTTACTTTGGGTACAAATACTTCCAAGGAATCCCTTTGGTGTGAACCGAAAGAAGTTACCCAATTAAGAGGTAACACCCTCCTTCAAACTCTATTATTTTATTTTATTTCTCCACCACCTAAACTCGTATTATTCCATTATTATATAAAAATAATAGTATACTAAATATACTGATATGTGTTTATGATAAGGGTTCTACCTACACTTATATACACCTCCATCTAATGGGTAACAAACATATTGTTTATGTGTATGACGAACTATCGTCTCACAAAATGATGATTGTTCATTATTACCTTACCATCTGTCATGGTGGGAATTATGATAGAAAATATATTTATATATAATATAAATGATATTTATTTTGTCTCTATGATTATTTAGTCTTTTTACCACACATATCTTTATAAATTCTATTTGGTTTAAATATGATAGTTTTATTTGAGGAAGTGTGGACTACCACCCCCTCAAAAAATTGTGATTCGTTCATACACTACATTAATGTATCTAGGATGGGTTTAGTGAAATTATATGATATTAATAATATAATAATTATACTATAATAATTATATATATTTACATATATTTCATTTATATTCTTTCTTTCAATAAAACAATTAAATGGAACAAACGTTCATGTGTACGTATGGCCTACCGTCTCCATGAACAGTGTATTCCATTTCGTACTTCAATATTTTATATATTATTATAATAAAAATATAATTAATATAAATTATATTTATATCATGTTTATATTATTTAAATAATGATATAAGTATAAGCACCAATGATATAACAAATTAATACACATGCGAAAAAAAATAAAGTGAATATTACCTGAAGTTAAACCTTAATATTGAATGGTAAACAAAGGGTAATATAAAGTCATAATAAAACTTTATATAATATTAGATATAAGTATTATCTTATTTTATATATGTATAATAATCTTATATTTATAATACATGATGTTTTAATGAGTACGATGATATTCAAGACACAAGGTCGGGGAATTTCACCTCACTCTTTAATTCCATGAGATACAAACATTATTCACCACTCACTTATTTTCTGTGGTGTATATACTTCACATGAATGTATTATAGGCCTCTTATACTTAAATATATGGGTATTTACATAACAATTTTATGATACTTCTATCACGGGTTTTAAGTTTCAAAATTTATCAAATCGGTAAATTAATTTTTTTTCAATTTTCCTTCTCTGAGACACATGCCATGTTATACACCTATATTTTTATAAGATGTTTATAAACATACTATAAAATGTTATATAATTAAGATCATTATTTTAATGATATTTTAAGCCCTGTGTAATTACATTTTCCAACATTTGGAGGATTATTCAAAGTGACCATGTGGTAAGAGTTTATTAAAACAATCTCACTATTTATCGAGATTATTTATGATCATGTTTTTATTAAAGAAATATTATGAACTATATTTCAATAAAAAATAATGAATATTATTCTCCTATTCTTTTTATTGATGTATTAATTTCCTAGTAACATTTTTTCGACTCTTTGGTACTTATAATAATTAAGAAAATGTTTTTAATAAAATATTACCTTACCAATCTCTTTAGTCAAAAATCTTTATTCATTCAAAACCTTGCTTTCCAAATGGGATTTTAGGAATATTCTAATAATCCCATATGGTCATTAAAAGAAATTTTTACCCTTTTTTCTTTTATAATTTTTTTTGAAGGAACCTTTGTATTTATTTCAAAATAAGTAATGTTTCTAACATTTTTACTGTTTAAAGGGAATGTGATTTTTACTTATTAAAACATGTATGGATTTACCCACCATAAATTATTTTAAGCATTATTTTTAGGCTTAATGGATAATTTTTTAATCAATGTTTCGTAAAATATATTTTCAAAGAAATATTTTTCAAAAAAATTTCAATATTATTTTATATGTTTTTATGGAAAATCGGTTTTCAAAAGGTTTTCAAGATCCTCTACAAGTTTTCCAAGAAAAATTATTGTACAATGTTTTTAATGACTCGTTTATAAGTTTTCGTTTTTATTATCATGGGAATGGTTTTCAAAAAGTTTTTTTTAGAATAATTAATAAAAGGATAAAGGATAAATTCATCATAAAGTGTTCTTAAAATATCTTTCAGCGTCATTTCCCATAAAAGATAACATCTATTGGTGTTACTCATTCCTTTCTGGGGAAATGATTTAATGTTTCTATCCATATTCTTTATCTATATGGTTTATTTTTTATGTCATGATTCTTATCACATCCATTTATCTTTCACGGGTGATATTCTTTTGAAACATGATTCTTTTAATGGGTTATATATCTACGAATCCTGCTTCTATTAACGAGTTATAATTTGATGAAATTATTATGAAACCTATTTTATTTTCTATAGGTTAATGAATGATTTCATGTTTATGAAACCAATTTCATTTCTTGGGTTTGGATATGATTGTTTATGGTTTTCTTTCACATGTAACTTTATTATATTATGATATGGGTGGGACCCAAATATCCCTCCAATTTATTAGGTAATGATTTATATCTCATGAGATAGGCATGGCTAAAATGAATAATGAACTCGGTTCAGTATTATAGGTCATGAATAAAGATTGAACTGTGTTCAGTAATACAGGGATAGAATAAGGAGGGAAATTAGTTTAGTAATACAAGGTTGGAATTAGAAGTGACTTGGGACTGTAATATAGGGCTGGAATGGGGTGTAAACCTAGTTCTGTAAAGGGATTTATCCACTAATATGGCATTTTCAGTGATGCCTTAACTACTATAGAAATGATATTATATTCATTTTTCACAATTACATGTTTTATTCCTATTATATTTTTTCATTTCTTGTATTCTTTATTTCATTTTGATTCATTTCTTAAAAACTACTTCAATTTAAGCCCGAATTAATTCTTAATGTCTTTGATCTGAGGGGTATGATCTACTATTTTTTTGATCATGTTCTCATACCCTTATGCTCATGACTATGATTACATATCTCCCTTTTTTACCATTATTGAGCTTCTGAGCTCACCCAATTATATGATTCCTTTCCTTGGTTATGAATATATGTATTAAATTTGACGTGTATAAGAAGGGTTCTAGTCATGGAGAACTTAGTGGGAGATAATTTAGCTCATTTATGTATTAGTTTGGATGTTTCTATGTTTCTAAATGCACTAAACTAATAGGGTCTTTGGGAATCTATTTTTTGTAAGGTTTAAAGTACTTTGAAAATTTGATGTAATTTCTATGTATGAAAAGAGGGGGTCATTATAAAGACTCATCTATATATATCTATACATCAATTATTATGACAGAAATTTCATTATAGAAGTTTTTAGAAGGTTTTATAGGGTTTTTGAATCCAAAAATAAAATTCATCAAGCCCCTCATATATCACTAAATAATGCATTCCAATATGAGTTGTAAAATGAAGAAAAATTATTGGTGACATGAAATGTGTATTAATTTATAATGGTCATGTGTTGATTCACCATAAAAGCATTTCATCATTTGTCAAGGGGGTACACAAACACTAGTAAGTAACACAAAACTAATGTCATTAATTTTCACTCAAGGGAGTAACATCATCAAAGAAAACTTAAATAATGTGGGATTCCACACATTTCATATAAAACATTATTGTTCTGAACACAAAAATTATGTAATGAATTTCTATTAATTAAAGATAAGTTAAATAGAGTTTTATATACATCAAAAATAAAAATGAGGAATTTTCCATGCCATCACAAAACCTCTTTAGTGTTTAATTGGTTTTCAATATAATCCAACATAATAAACATCACTATAAATTTTATAAGAAATCCATTATACTATGATTTCCCCCATAATATTTATAAATCAGTGAAGAAAAAACGTCATTACACACAAAATTATAGAGTTATAGAGACAAACATAATGTTATTTTATATTTATCAACACAATATCACATTTAAATTTTCTTTTATTGTCTTATTATTATATAAAAACATGTTAAATTTTCATTGAACGAAATAGATGGGGATATAGAGTTACCTGCCTCCAATACCCATTGTACAATTATTCCACATTCATCAATCCAGATTTATCACTCTAGGTTCAATTTAAAAAACACATACTATAGAGCCCATTAAAATTCATCAAACGACGAAAAGAGGATAAATGATTAGTTGTGAAAAACATGGGTGATAGGAAACTTATCTATAAGAAAAATTCTCTTCCTACCACATAAATTTACCACATATAACCATTCAATCATAATATTAACTCCTATAATAAATCTCTTTTTAACCTCTTATATCAAATTTAATGTTCCAACATAGTTTACCCAACTAGTTTTCATGATAGAAAACTATGTAACCTTAGACATACATTCTCGTATTACAGAGCTTATTGATAATAGACAGGGTATATTGATAGTATGAGGAGACTATACCATATTTAAGATTTTAAAAAATAATAAGAAATAATAATAAACCATATCCAAAATATAATTTTATAATATTGACATAACAATGATAATTCATGCATAACAATACACCATATGATATGAAAAAATATTTTCCTAAGTAAATTTCATACAAGTCAAACATGAGATAGTGGATCTCCCAATAGGTTAATCACATACCAAACATATTCCAATAAAAATATCCTCTCATAGCAGACTACTCAGACTTGAACACGCCCCCAATTATTGGAAAGACTGCATAGTATATAAATCACCATCTTTACCCTCTTCCGAGTATGGCACTTAATTTTGTCAATAATTCTCTAAAATAACACAATTTGAAGCTCTACACCCTACAATACCCCTCACACATGTTATAGTGTGGGTGGTGTATATTGAAATCTCTATTAGAAATGATATTACTTCCCCTTGGATCTATATAGTCTACTTACTGAATCTCTTAGAGAACGATTGCTCAAATACTAGAATCCACTTGAGGATCTGATTCCACAACTAGTAGAGAATTATTTAGCCCATACTCTTGTATCTCAAATAGAAGTTGTTCTGGTGGTAAATCATTGAAATTCCCAACACACAACTTAATACATTTCTAAAATATTTTTTGATATCATGATTTAGATAAAGTATTAGTAGTAAATGCATCTTATTATTCTCTACACTCCCTACTCACATACTTTTTCCATATTAATCAAGGAATCCTCATACCAATCCAAGCCAATCTCATGGTTTGATACAATACAATTATATGGTTTACATAAGAAATAATCATTTTATATCACAAATTAAATCAATAAATATTGGTTTAGGAAATTAATGCTCTCCTAATAACATATGTAGGATGACGTTTTATAACATATTAATGATGTTTTAATCATTTAACCCTCTTTTGAAACTAATTTTTTATTCATAAATAGTTATACACATGCTATGTAAATATGTTAAATATGATACATGGATGCATATTCTCTTACCACTAAGAGCCAAGAGTAAAATAAAAAACAATAGAACATTTATCAATAATATTAAACAATCCTTTAATAAAATTTTTTATTTCCTACCCTAGTTTACCTAAATAGTGCCTAATCTAGAACACTATGTATCCTTGAGTATAACTCCCTTATACCATAGTCTACTAACTAACATCATGGGTCTATCAATAATGTGGTAAGACTAAACCCTCTATTAGATTAATAAAAATAATTTTGATATAATAATTATCTATTATCTACAATATAGCTGCATAATATGAACATTACAGTGATAAATTAACCATACCAATATATCTCAAGATATAATTCAATACAATCCCAAGTAAGTTTCATAAAAACTATACATTGGGTGCATTATCACCTAATGGGTTATTTATATACAAAACACAATCCAAAATAACTAAAATTATGGAGACATAAAAAAAATGGGTCAATGGACTTGCCCAACTATATCTTCTAATCCCTACCAACTATCTCTATTTCATTTTTTCGATATAAAGACCTTTACCTTACAAGTATCATGAATAATTAAGTCTGAATTCCCACCAAGGATCATTTTTTGGGTGTGAAAAATATACTCTATATCACACCACTATTGATTTCCCTTAATAAATATGTTATATATGTGGTTCATGAACAAAAAATATATGTCATCAAAAATAAAATATAAAAATCCACCACTACAACATTTAGTGTAATGTGCCACCTAGATGAGAAAAAATATATGTTTCATCCTATACCAGTTTGGACTGGGTATTCCCATGGTTTGATAGAAATATTCATAAAACCACTATGTTACCATTGATCCATGATATACATAATAATATGGAATTCGTGTATCCAACTCTAGGATACATAATATAAAATATGGGGTGATTAGAGTATCAGATAATCAATACATATTCTAATCTATCCTACCGTTCCCAAGGTGAATGAAATATCATCATAAATAAATACTAACTGGGTGAATGGTTTATCACCACTAATATTATAAGTAAGGTTGAATGAGATATCACTACTTATATTATGAGTATGGGTGAATGGGCTATCACCACTCATAAATATTGAGCATATGTGAATATGTTTTCACTATACATTCCCAAATCAGAATTAAAGAAGCTATCACCTTACATGAACCAGACGTAGATGAGTGGGTTATCATCATACATGAAACAAACATATGATAATATGTTATCATAACTAATAAATAAAAACATAAATGAATGGTTTATTACCAACATAATAATATAGGTTGAAGGTTTTATAACTAACATAATAAAACAAGGTGAACATATTATTACCAAACATAATAATAACCATATATGAATGGGTTATCACTATTAATAATAATAACCATATGTTAATGGATTATTAACATTGGAATTAATATTTCAAGTCCCAACTCACTTACTTGGTTAACCATACCTCTATAATTATACACATAAACTAACTTATTTAAATGAACTACCCCTTAGGCATGACTCAATATGACACATACCCTCTCATTTCATAATTTTCATTCCATATTGGCCACTAACTACCCAAATTTCATCTGATAAGGCTAACTCACTGCTAGGATCCCATATATAAAAACTCTCTCTTTCACTTGGAATACTCAAAGAAACCTATTAAGGTTTACTAAATCAAGTCATATGGAAGGAAACCCCTCACAGATTCTAATTATATGGTGACTCAAAATAGTCCCTAGGATAGATGGGAATTGGTGTCCATGTGATCAAAGAAATAATATTTTAGGACGTATCAGTGGATATAAATCCCTTACACACTATATAAAAAAGTATAGAAACCCAATTTTATTACATTCTTGGTAATTCGCACCCACCGTGTAACATGTACACATCATAAGGAACAACCAACTCAGATAAAATGATGAGAAAATATATGCCCCTTCCTATTATTAATATTATCCTCCTAATTGAATATCATTAGATGAATTAACCTTAGTCAATAAAAATGAAGAAACTAGACATGAACACCCAATTTGGGGATTGAAAATGAATAAAAAATAAGTAGTTAGCAAAACTTAGAATAATTAGCTGATAGAGGTTAGCCTTACCAGAATATGAATAGTAAAATAAATTGGAAGTGATCACATCATTAATTAAGAGATAAGGATCTAACATTATGTGTATATTTATAGGAGGAGAGGGCTGCTAGTTGTGTGGGTTGGAGGAGGAAACGTGGGGGAGTTAAAATTGTTTTAAAATCCAAAATTATGAAAATATCACCATATAAAAATAGGGATTTTATGCCCCATTGGATTCCAAATGTTCTCTATTGTACATATAGTGGCCCACTAGGTCTCAAATGTTCACCTATGAACCCCTAATAGTGGGGGAATAGCCCCATCCAATTCCATTATATGTTCGGTGACCCCCACAAATATTTTCGTCAAAATCTAATTCTTTTGAAAATGTTTTTCACTATGAACCTGTCCTCATTACATAATTTCCTCCCACATAATCTTATAATCATAAAAGGAAATAGTATATATTAAATAACTAAATTTAAATCAGTTTCATACCATTATATTCATAGTTCATTATATTAAACTCCCTTGTTAATCTCATGACTAGAAAACACATCATATCCATTGACCAAATAGATGCCTCGTGATTGATGAAATTATGTATTCACCCATAACTTCCCCTATAATATCATATGTTTATCATAGTATAGATATCGGTGATTACTAGGATATGTCCATGGAAATAGGGGTGGTCTCACAAGTTCCACAAGTTGTGTGTTTTTAATTAAATAATAAAATATTGCAGTGTAATTTAGATAATGAGTGTAATAAAAATGTAGGTAGGAATAGAGATTCCTTAATCTAGATATACAACTATGATTTGAAACCATCTAAGAGTGTGAAACACATATGAGGGAAGATGAATTCAATTAATTTCACATAGCCTTCCCACTGCTTGATAAATTGTTATGAGCTTCCACAACTAGTAACCATGGAATTATTGTAACACCTAGAGTTTCTATAGACAATGTCTACTAATAAATTAAATTTTTTATTCATATCTTATAATGTACTAAGTCAAACATTCCTTTCATACTAAAACAACTTGTCGTATGTTGCACTCAACACTGAATTGGCATATGATACACACAACACTGAGTATATATTTTGATAAATATATAAAAGAACTATGTTTGGATTATGTTATATTCAAAACCAAAGGAATATTTCACTACATGCAACACTGACTTGGGTTGCGTGACCTTCCTCAATAGTTTTAATTCTATGCAATATAGAGTTTCAATAAACAATGATATGTTATTAAAATATTATTATTTAATTGGATATAAACTTGTTTTAATGAAAATTATTTAGTACAATGGGAATTTTATATATAATTAATATTCATCTTACGTATTTTCTATAAATTATAGAAAAAAATTTCAATTTTTCGGATAAAATAAGTATTTTTCAAAAAATACAGTTTTCCTCTTTTTAATGGCGCACCCATTTCAAATCTAGTTCTTTTACACTTTTATGTATTCTATTTGACCAAATAAACTTCTTCTTTAGAATCATCCTATCAAAATTTACTTTTGTTTAATTTTTTGTATTTTTTTATAAAATTCGTATTTTAATGAATAGTAAAAATATTGTATTTTAATTCAAAACTACCTTTTGGTCTAATTAATTTATATAGTTATATTATAGTTATAATTTGTTTTAAAGTATAATTGGATTATTTTTTATAATTTAATCTACTGATGTATATAACGCTACTAATATCTACATTGAGGAGAAGAATTTCACTTTGGGTTCACCATTTCTGTTTCCAAAGCTTTCGTCGGGGAGTGTGCATCCTTCCTCTTGGGGTGCAACATGGTGCGGCTTTTGTTACCCCACATTCCCTCTTTCCAAAGGCAGGTGGCATTCACTCCTTATTCAGGGACGCCTACTCCTTGATCGAAACGGGATGATGGGATGTCGGTTCTTCCTTCTATGGATTCCTCCACATAACTCATCACCAAGTCCAGGTCCCCCTCATAGATTTAATACGTTTTTTGTGAAAATATTCTCAGTTCCATGTTTTAGTGGACGCCTGTTAATTACACTGCTTCTTTCAATACATTCAAAAGGGTCCAGTCAGGGAAGCAACCTTCAGTCGGCGGAGTAGTCACGTCGAGGCATCAGTAACGTGTCTGAACACTAGGGAATTGTTATGTGTGTATTTTTTCCCTTATTATAGGGCTTATCGAGGGTGCGGAAGCCCGAGGCATCCCACATCAAGCGCAGGGAATCATATTCCAGAGGCATGTATCTGGGGTTTTCCTCACCTTCCCATGTTTTGACACAGGGTATGCCGCGAGTTTAACGTCCAGCGGAGATTGATCGGGCTGATCAGGACCCTAGCTGGAGTGGATTAGATTTAGGAATCCCCCTTGAGGGAACAACGATATCGGAGCCACCCGTGGGCATCTTCCTGAATGCTGTGAATGGGAATGGTATGGCATGATCTCACCGGGATGTGGCGGCCCGGGTAAGAATCAGGATTGATGATGGAGAATTGCATGGAGTGAAGGAAGAATGAAATGGAGCCGTCGTAGAGATGGTGGTTGTGATGGGATTGAGTCTCGAAGAGACTTCCTACGTATCCCCATCACAGGGAATCAAAATCCACATAGTTCGGGATGAATGTGTGGGGCTTACACTGTAGTCTACCCAAGGTTTTGGAAGAACCGACGCGAATACGGTCTGAACGACCAGGTGGTGGTGGGCTTGAACCTCGTGAGGATTCCTACATACCACGCCTTAACATGGATCAAAGACCATGTAGTTTAGGTTGAGCACTGGAAAAACGATGTGAAAAGGACCTTGGCCCAATGGTTGGTGGGCTTGCACCTCATGAGGCTTCCTACATACCATGCCTTGGCATGGATCAAATTCCACGTAGTTCGGGAAAAGGGGTTGTTATACTGACGCAAAGGGGTGTTAGAACAACTGGATGGTAGTGTCACAATGACTTACCGCTGGATTGGGATGCAGTTTAACGTCATGTAGGACAGGGCATGTCGGAAAACCGACGTGAAGGACCTTGGACTAGGCGGATGGTGGGATTGAACCTCATGAAGGCTTCCTACATACCATGCCTTGACATGGATCAAAGACCACGTAGTTCAAAGGGGATGTGGGTGTCGGCGAACCAACGTGAAGAAGGACCATTGTCTGATGGGTGAATGGATTTAACCTTAGGGAGGCTTCCTACGTACCATGCCTTGGCAACCTTCTAAGTCCATGTAGTTTAGGAGGTGGCAGTGTCGGTGAACCGACACGAAGGTGGTCCTTGGACCGATGGTTGACAGGCTTGAACCTCAGGGAGACTTCCTACGTACCATGCCTTGACATGGATCAAAGACCTCCTAGTTCAAAGGGATTCTTCAGCAAACTTATGTGAAGGTGAACCCGGGGGTCCACTGGTGGTGGGATTGAACCTCATGAGGCTTCCTACGTACCATGCCTTAGCATGGATCAAAGTCCACGTAGTTATGGATAGTCACAACAGCTTACCGCCAGACTGGAATGCAATTTAACATCATGCTGAATAGAGGTGTAAACTGACGTGAATAAATGATGGGCGGTGGTCTTGAACCTTGTGGAGGCTTCCTACGTACCATGGCATGACATGGATCAAAGACCGTGTAGTTCAAATGGATGTACAGTTTAATGTCATGTGGGACAGCATACAGTTTAATGTCATGCTGGATAGGGGAATACAATTTAACATCATGATGTATGGGGTATTGTCATGGCCAATGCATACTCTAATCCCACATGATCCATGCTCGGTGTGAGAAACAAGAGGCAGCAGAGACCTGACGATCATGTCGCGAAGGGTGCATCCGTGAGAAGCGAAGAGGGGCTTATGCGTTAGGCGGCCCATGGTGTCGGGACTTACTCCCGGATGGGGTCCTGAGAGCGAAAAAGCACAAAGGAATAGGATTTGGGACCGAAGAAAGGAGGTTCCTCATTCTCTATCACGCCCTCTGCAAGCCCTGGTGGTGAGAAAGTATGAAGGTTCATGGGTGCTACCTTCCGCAAGAGGGGATAGGGGGACTTACGCCAAGATGTCCGCCCTTCCCTGTGGAAAAACGCCACTATGATAAGGAGGATATCATCCCCTATGGAGGGGTGATCCCATCTCCATGGAGACCAGTGGGAGTAAAGAATGTCCGAGCCAGGGGGAACCTGCGTGCGAGGCACGGGGTCAGATCACAGTTTAACGTCATGTGTTGAGGACGAGGTGCTTGGTGGTTTAACGTCTTGGAGCTCAGATGAGGTTGGCTCGCTCTACACCCCTAGTACATACATAACTGGTACCCTCTTCTCCTGGTGGGAGTGAAGGTACCGATAATTCCATGAAAAAAGGGGGGTCATCGAGCAAACTATCGAGGGGTCCACGTTAGCGTGGTTATGAAAAGAATAAATAGCCGTTAGCGTGCCTATGCGAAGAATCATTAGGCGAAGCAATGCTGTAGGTGGTGTCGTCTAGGAGACTTTGAATTCACATCGTGAAAACCTGGAGGGTCGCATGGGAAGATGAATTGCCAAGCAGAGGGGTCCACAGGTAGGGGTCTTGTAGAGCTCGGTTGCTTTGCGTAGTGGATAACACTTGAGAAGGGGTGTTCTTCGCAAAGTGGACTGCCTTTGCCTTAGTATGGGGAATAGGTGTGAGTGGGAGGTTCTTCGCGATGTGGAATGTTTTTCTTAGACCACCGTCTTGGGAAGCAGAGGTGCCTCGCGATGCAAGGAGCTGTGAAGTAGTGTGCTTCGTGAAGTACAGTTACCCTGCCTTGGCATGTGGGTCACATGTATAGGATGGGTGGTTCACAAATCATAAACGCTCCATGACTGACCGAGTTCCCTTGGGAATCCACTTCCTTCGTGAATTCCCTTAGGATTCTTAAAGGGCATCCCTCTTGGAAGAGGGGCTCAAAATGAGAATAGGCGAAAGCCTCTCGTGAAGCAAAATACCTCACGGAGCTCATGATTCCCAGAGCGAAGAGTGCTTCGTGATTTGGGAATTGACAAGCTGAAAGGTCGGATTGTCTGTATGGAGAGCTTAGGGGGAGCTCGGTATTTCTAGGAAAGGGTCGCCATGAAGCAGAGCTCACGCGGCATGAAGGGGATGTCGGTTGCTTCACGGTGGGTCGTGAATGTCAACCATATTCGCGGAGAGGTACCACCTCTTCTACTCCGCGACTGGCTTCCGAATGTCGGGGCGTTCATGGAGCATTACTACCTCAGTTTCTTCGCTGTGGGCTCACGAAAATTGGGAGGTTGCAAAGCATTACCGCCTCAGGTGCTTCGCGGCGGGCTCGTGAACGTCGGGCGGTCATGGAGCGTTACCGCCTCAGGGGCTTCGTGGCGGCCACGTTACTCATGGGGGCTTCACGTCGGGGCTTCGTGAGGCAGGGCGCGGGGCCTCTTTCTTCTTTCCTTTCTATGAATATTTTTTGGCGCCTACAAATGACCCCCCTCTTACTTGGAGCCGCGGAGCGATCAAGGGTCGAAGTCTGAGGGAAATCATCAAAATTATCACCCATTCACGGTGCTGACTCGTGAAGAAGGTGCACGGGGCAGGCAGGGGCCACGCGAACTAGACGTGCCGCAAAGCTCATGGGGTTGCCGCCGATAAAAAGGGGGGTCAACCTCTCTTTTTTCCTTTCCCTTCTCTGCGGATGTTTTCTTTTTGCGCTCTTGATTTGCGAATCTCCGCGTACTCCGCGTCTGCTCACCATGAATCGAGCTTCACGGTGAACCGTGAGTCTGTGACTCCGTGACTGCGCCAAGCCAATGTCTTCTTGCAAGCCGAGGTCAGGCTCCACGTATTGGATTTGCGCTCGAGCTCTGTGAACGGGATCCACGAATGAGATTTTCTGCCAGACCTAAAATTTTTCCATGTTCTAAAACCTGATGGCCCATCAAGAAGCTGCACTGGGTTGCTTGCAGATGCTACCCGGAGGGATGAGATGGAAAACTGTCTGGGCCTGGGGGAGCTATTCTGAAGTCACTCAGATCATAATTCTTTGATAGAACTGATATCAGAGAGCCAAAATAATTATCCAATGTACAAGAAGCTTCCCTTGTATAGCTTCGGGCTGAGGGATGACGTCTTCATCCCTGAGGCGAGCAGGGACAAGCCAGCTTGCTGGTTTTGGAGCACATCGTGTCAGTGCCAATGGTTCATGGCGGCAAATGTTCATGCATGGGAGGACTTCAAAACTTTCACCGCTGACTATCTGTACAACCATCTAAGCAACATCGATGGGAAGCCACTGCTACCGAAGACGTCCCCTCCCATGTACCACACCATACTGAAGGCGGCTTTGCAGGATTCAAAAAGGGGGTGGTCCAATGAGTGGGACCTATTCCAGGGCGGTAACTACACCAACGACTGGGAATTGGACTACTGGGTAGGTGCCTCATGTGAGTTTTGGGCCGAGCTAAGAAGAGTGGGCTTGTATGAGGTGGCATGGGCCTCCCAATTCCACATTTATCAACCGAAATAGCTGATGATGGAGCTATTGAGCAGATGGTCATCTAGGACCAACACCTTTCACCTGCACCGCGGGGAGGTTGGAACTAGTCTATGAGATGTCCATCAGATCTCGGGGGTCCCGATCTTGGGCGAAATTTATGATGAGTTTCTCCCCTTCATGAGCGCGTGAGAGGATCTAGAGCAGATGTCGCGGCTGGTGCTGGCATTGATGGCACTGGTCCTCGGATAGGACAAGGAGGCGGTGAGAGATGTCCACTTTAAGAAGTGGGTCAAGCGGTTCCTGAACTTCCCGGAGGATCGAGAGTTCCCTCCGAGGCCTCAAACTTGTCCGAAGGGGTCTCAGCAAGGCAAGGAGAACTCATATTGGCAGCTCTTGGAGGACATCCAATGGAAGACCTGGGGTTTCAATGTCAGTACTGAACAACAACCGGTAGTAAGGCTGGCGGCGTTTATCGCGGCCCTTATCTGCAGTTGGATCCTGCCGGTGAGGGATACCAACATGGGCGTGCAGCCTAGCTCTTTCATCATGGCATCCATGCTGGCCATGGGAAGGCAGGTCAATCTAAAAATTATGATGCTCGCTAGATTGTACAGAATGCTGCGGCATGTTAGCGTGGGAAACAAGCCGCCGAGGATATGTGGGCCCTTCCTCCTTCTATATGGGTGGATCGTGGTGCACGTCAGGGGGGGTTTACGAATACCCAAACCCTATCTCACCACCAGGGTTGAATTTCCACCCTTCCATTCTGAATGTGTCTGGGAGTTTCCCAGTCAAATTAACCGTACCGATGGTGATGAACCACGTGTGGAAGGCTGACAAGTTTAACATCCACATGTTTCCATTGTCGACGGGAGTACTCACCGATGATGGTTAGGGAATGGAAGAGCATGGTGTTTATCTCATGGCCTTTCGAGGTGGATTTTTGGTGGCACTGGTGGACCGTGATCCTCTCTATAAACCGTACACCCCGCACTGGTTCGCGTGGCAATTCTATTGCCTGCAGCGGCTGGCCCCACAGGTCTACTGAGAGGTGCGCCACGGGGATCACCCGTGTGTAATGAGGCAGTTGTGGCTCATGTTCACATGAGAAGATTGGAAAATGCGAATCTCATTCCCTCTGTCGACTGCCACCTTTGGATTAGTGAAAGAGTATGCCATCAGTTGGGAGGCAGCTTATCCTGGGGAAATGTTGAAGTAGCCAACTGTTCAGGCTGGTGACGGTGGGCCTCCACTATCCCAAGATCGGGGTCGGAGGGCAGCAAGGGCCTCTCATGGTGGAGGGGTTGTCGTGGCAGTGAGGCCTGCATCAGTTGAGGACGAGGTAGCAGCAGTGGATCCGGTGGTCCCGGAAGAACAGAGCCATCTGGCGGGGCGGCCACCGAGGGGATTCCGCAGGATATCCACTCAAGCTCTGGGGATGCGGCTACTCTATATCAACATTCCAGAGAATGTTGTTTTCCTAGAATCTTGGGATATTTGGGAGTTCAACCAGCAACACCTTAGTCCGCCCGTGATGTGGGACACCTAAAACGTCTCTGGATGGTCTTACCAGGTGTAGGTCCAGTCCAGGTCGGTTTCGCGGTGTCTCCGATGGAGGCGGAGTAGTATTTGGACAAGCTGGAGGACAACATAAATTCCAGTTGTGCCCCCGTCCGATGAAAGACTGGGTGAGGGTACTACTGAACCAGACGGTTCCCCCACAACTGTTGGCCGATGAGCTGAGAGAGTGTTTTCCACTTCCAGAAGAATCAGACGAATCCTTTGAGGAAGATGAGGCCAGCGAAGTGAGCCCGTTGGAGGAAGGGAAATTCTGGGATCAAGACTTGGATTCTAATGACTTCGTAGAGGTTCTCGTGGTATAATTCTGAGTTTCTTTCCTCAGGGTCCACTCTCAGGACATTATGGACCTCTTACAAACATCTGAACCATGCAGGAGGAACTTGTACTCAGACCTTTTTCTCGCCCTTCGGTGGGTGATGATGCAGGCCATCGAAACCCACACCTGCTAATTCATCCATTTCTGTGTCTGGAGTGGCTAAGGCACACGAGGTGGATCCTCCAAGATCTCTAGACCTTCCAACAATACACGGAGGACCACGCCTCGGGGTTACGTCGGCATCAACTCAGGAGAAGCACCAGGAGTTCAAACTCCATAAGCCTTCTCCACTGAATTCAATGCTTTTCATATGAAGATTGTGCTAACTGATGTCTATTACCTTCCTCGTCATGCACAGTTCTATGACTGGCATGGGTCGCTGCAGCGAGGCTAGTCGGGATGTCTGGTGGCGTCCCACCTAGGGGAATTCCGGTGATAGTGAAGATAGTTACCTCACCTACCCGAGCTGTAGAACTCCCTATCATTGGTAAGACCACTGGTAGGGTCGTGCCCAATGTTATCGAGGTGGAGTCCAATGATGAGGACCGACCGGTCGACCCAAGTCCCACCACGCCTACCCCGGTTCCAGATATCGCGTCGGATTCAACGCCAGAAACAGATCCTACTGAATATTTCTTGCCGACGTATCCTTCATACGAGCCTACCAATCGCGCAGACTAGGATGAAACAGCCTCTGATGAATAGGAAAACAGAATAGTCCACCACTGATCATGGAATCTGATCACGTGCTTCATCAATGACACCCCCCAAGCACTATGGCTGAATGAAGTGGACAGACATCGCTCATGGTTGCGTGAACTATGCGCTGGGGGAGTGGATTCCCAACATCCTCATATGCTCATCCGAGGTCTCAGGGTAGAGAAGATCCGGTAATATGATTGCGGGCTCAGTGTGGGCTGGCAGCAGAGGAAGGCGACGAATATCAAGAAGCTCCAGGAGGCTGAAGACGAAGTCCAACACCTACATATCTGGGTGGATGAGCACTCATCCTATCTAAATGAAAAATCTGAGTTGATCTCTCGATTGAAGGCCCAGATGGTAGAGGCAGAAGACCGTATGAGGCAGGATTCCCAAGAGATGGATGCCATTCAGGCTGACATAGAGAGGGTCCGAGATGAGGCTGGTGAACTGCACCCCATTGCTACTGAGGAGGAGCGAGAGCTAAGTCGGCGGTAGCGATTCCTGGATGCCACATGTCAAAGGGTGGCGGAGTTGCAACACTCTTTTGAAGAGGTCAATCCGTCCATGGGGGGAGTCGACCCCCGGGTACTGTAATGATTAGAAACCCTTAAACGTACTTTCGTTCTTTAATAATAGTTTTTTAATAATAAAAAAATTGAATGTCGTAGTATGCATGAGTTCTGTTGTTTGCACTGGTTCATTTTTCATCCTTACAATGTTTGTGGGACGTTCAACGATAATTCCCTAAGCTCACATGGGTCTGGCCCAATGTGAGAAATAAGAGATAGTCACCTCTTCGTCCCATCCAAACATAGGAGGGTAAACCAAGCTTCGGGCACCCGGGGTTTGGATAACTGGTCTGGATTTCCGGGGAATTGGAGAGACCTGTCTAGAGAAGGAAGTTCTCAGAATAGCCGAATTACCGTATTTCCAGCGTGCTCTTGTGGACAAATGGTGCAACACCAGGGGCGCTGAAATCGGTCCAAACAGGTGGGAATGGAAAGTGTGAATCATGATATCCAAGATTCGGAACACTACGAGGTGGCGTGACAATGCAGGATACCTGTTGACCATGGAAGAAATTCAGCATCCATATTGCGTTATCCTAGATTGGAGACAGAAAAATGAGGGTCTACCATTGACCATGTTTGAAACATGAGACCTAACTCAAATATCATCGATCAGTCTTTCGTGATGTTGGCCCAGGATAGTAGGTGGACCATAGGTCAAGAATCCAAACTGTTAGGGGGTCCTTTCAAACATGAAAGAGGACAAGATTTTGAATAAGGGGTACCTGAAGCGTGGAATGTGGAGTGAGGATTTCTTTGAACAGAATTCAACACTCATGAAATTACACCACCGTGGTGGGAGTATGCTAGATGGGTGCATCGGTTTGATCATGGACCATTCCTTCTTTCAGACGGGGCCTCTCTAGCGAGGGTTTAGTTGCTTCCTAAAGTCATCTTGGGCCATACCAAACATGTCCAGGGCAAAGTCGCAGTTGCACAGTCCCCTATGAGGGGTCCATCCAGGGGGCAGAAATGGGGTGGAACAGGATTTTACAATTCCTGGGGCTGGACCCGAGGTGAAATTATTGGGTGTCTCTACGTATCCCATGAGGATGGGAATCAGTCCATACGTAGTTCTGGAAGCACAGTGTAGTCATGGACCAACACTAACAGGTGAAAACCTCTCTGGAAGAGGCCCTGGTGCATCCCATGATTAACATGGGGAATCCTGAACTTGATCAGGGTAGAACCACAGTTTAGTGTCATGCGTTGAGGACATATAGACTCTTATAGTTTAACTTCATACGATAGGACATTGAATGAAAGGGAAGATCCCAGGGAGCATGTGGTGTGGTAGCTATGAAACTGACATGAATGAGGACTTGGAGTCCAAATCACACCACGTACCCCCGGAGGAAACTCTTCAGGTCGAGGGAACAAGAGTGAGAATTAGGTTGGGCCCAAAGCAGAGTGGTCAGATGTTCCTACGTACCCCATGAAGATGGGAATCAATCCATACGTAGTTCTGAGATCGTATTTTAACGTCATGGGGGAGGATGAGAAGTCTGGTCACGTTGGTACACATCCTACCCAAACCACTAAGCCCACATGAGTCATGCTCGGTGTGGGAAACAAGAAGTAGTGGTGGGACATTCCCGACATAGAAAGGGGAAGGTTAGGGCGGAGGGATGCTCAGTGAATACCAGCCCCATGACACTAACATGACCATGTGGCACACCTAGATGCATGAAGAGATAGAGCTGAGTATGTTGGAATTCCACTTGAACATGAGGAAGTGTAAATGTGTGAATCATGATGCTCGAGATTTGGATCACAATGACGGTGGCATGATGATAGAGGAGAACTATTAACCGTGGCAGAAACGCAGCATCCATATCACGTTAGCCTGGAATGGAGATAGACACATGAGGGTCGACTGTTGACCATGTTCAAAACACGGGACCAGGTCGTAAATATAATCAGAGATCCTTAGGTACGTTGGCCCGAAACAATAGGTGATCTCTTAGGCCCAACATCCATGGAGATCCCTTAAGCCTAGAATCCATGACATCCGACGGTCCATTTGGATGTGGAAGAGGATGAGGTTCCAAATAGCGAGCTCAAGAAGCTCGGTCATGGGACGAGGGGAATGTCCCCATGAAAATCCCACACTTCGGACTCTTTTTCAAAATACATCAAAATATGACAACGAGACTTATTAGATAGAGGGAACAGAGTCCTTTCCCATAGGGAGATCTTAGTTTAGGGTTGTAGAATTCGGACCATGGGTGGGAGGAAACACAGGAGGCACATGGTGGGGTAACTCAGACACCTGACGTGAATGGGAACTGGGGGTTCTGACCACCAAGTGATTCTCGAAAAGTTTTCGGTTGAGGGACTGAAGACGAGAGTTGGGTTGGGCCTACGGGGAAGTTCCCAATCTCCCCTATGTATCTCATAAGGATGATAATCAATACACACGTAGTTATTGAAGGTGGCACGGTAAGGTACCAGTGCCAGGAAAAAGGTGAGTGTGGGCATGGACCTTTCACTAAAAGAAGCAAAATTTTATGAATCTTGTTTGTCCTTTAAGGTGAACAGTTTTTTGTGAAGTGACAGGCCTAGGGTAGAAATCCCTAGTGTCATCACAAGAATCAATCCATGATAGTTGTTGACAAATGGAATGGAACGTGACCAATACCCGTTGTGATGTCCTCTATGGTGTGGTCATCACAATGCGGTGCCATTTTTCATCGTGCGGCTAGGATGATAATGTCACAGTTTAGGGTCGTGTGATAGGGACAAGCATACATTTTAATGTCATGCAGCGCAGACGTAGCAGAGACGATGCTAGTCGGGGAATGCGTATGGTGTCGTGCGATATAACCAATGTGGATGGGGACATGATCCCATAACACACCATACGCAATTCTGAGATAGGAACCTCGGGCCAAGGGGCCCAAATAGTGGAAATAAGGAAAGGGGAATGAGGAACTAGCTCCTAGGTGAGCTGGCCTTGGAGACAAGACGTCCAGGTGACCCATCACATCCTGTGGGGTTGAGGATCGAGCCGCACATATCCCTTAATAAAGATCTTAGTTTATGGTCTTAGAGCTCGGACCGTGGGATCCCCAAAGGACGCCGTATTGTAGCTTTGTCCTTCTGACGTACAAAGGTGCACTGAGGGATAGCGTCAAGAGTGTCAAGATTCCACCTGGACACGATGGGGTGGAACATAACGTGAATCATGCAACCAACATTAAAGGCCTGAAGGGGCTGGTGTGACGATAGAGGATTACTGCTGACCATGTTTGCAACACAGCCTCCTGTCACATTAGCCTGAAATGGGGGCAAAAAAATGAGCATCGACCGCTGAACATATTCGCAACATGGGATTTGTATCAATTTGTTGTCTAAAACCCTCAGGGGTGTTGGCCCGTAACGGTAGGAGAGCCCTTGGGTGTTGCTTCCAGGCTGTTCTTGGGGGTCCCTTTGGGTGTGAAATGTGATGAAATCCCAAATTAAGGGGATCATGAAGCTTGAAAAGTTGAAGGAACATGACCAAGTTGAATCTAACACTATTGGTCCTAGACCAGAATAATCTTAACACATGGGTGAATCACCGTAGGAAGTCGAGGGACATAACTTGAGGGTGATCGAGAGATGGTGGATTCCTGGGAAAAGGGGTCATATTGCCAAAAACCCTGTATCATTCTTATATCCCCCCTTAGAGAGGGACATGCCAAGGGGCCTAGGTGACCGGGAGATCGGGAGATCTCATGTAAGTGGGGCTGGGCCTGAAGTCTATACATTCGAGTGGTCCTACGTATCCCATGAGGATGGGAATCAAGCCACATGTTGTTCTTGAGGCTGCCTTTTAATGTCGTGCAGGATAGGAAATAGGAGGGATAATTCTTTGAATTCGGTGCACATGGTGTGGCTATTGCAAACCCGGTATGGATGGGGACGTAATCCCGCATCACACCACGCAGTCCCATAGTCAGGGTCCCGAAGGCAGGACAGAAGAGACAAATTAGCTGAACTCAAGCTGGACCCAAAGACAGGAGGTCTAGGCGTTCCTACGTATCCCATGAGGATGGGAATCATGCCAGACGTATTTCTTAGGAGATCTTAGTTTATGGTCTTAGAGCTCGGACCATGTTTGGATGGAACTTTCCAAGTAAGCGCAGACCTCGGCCCGATCCCTAAGACCACTTGAGTTAAACTCGGTGTGGGAAACAAGGGGGGAAGATCCTTATCGCAATACCTGAAACATCCATCGAAGGGAAGTCAGTGAAGAGCCCCGAAGGACACCTTTAACGCGGCTTTGTTCCCCCAACGCACAGATGCGCATTGAGGAATAGTACCAAGAGTTTTGAAACTCTACTTGGACATGATAAGAATGGAGAAGGATGTGAATTTTTTAACCATAATTTTGGGCTTAATGGGGTTGGTGTGGCGATGGAGGATAATTGTAAACCGCAGTGGAAAAACAGCCTCCATATCGTGTTAGACTAAAGTAGGAACAGCAAAAGAGCATCGACTGCTGACCGTATTCGTAATGCGGGATTTTTATCAATTTGTCACCTGAAACCCTCAGGGGCTTTGGCCCATAATGATAGGAGAGCCCTTGGGTGTGGTATCCAGGCCATTCTTGGGGGTCCCTTTGTGTGTGAAATATGGTGAAAGCCCTGATGAAGTAGAACACAAAGCCTGAAAAGTGGGTGTGGATGTGTCCGAATACAGTCTGACATTCCAGCTAACTAAACCAGAGTACCCTTAGGAACATTGGTGAATTGCCGAAAAGGGTCAACAAAGTGGCTCAAGAAATGTAGGTCAAGGGGCCAAGGTGGGACGGAGATTTTCGAAAGATGGGGTTGGACCCAAATCTTAGACATTCGGGAGGTCCTATGTATCCCGTAATGATGGGAATCAAGCCACACGTAGCTCTAGAAGATACCTAGGGGGCAGGATACCCTAACGAGGATGTGTACGGTGCGGCCAGTAACCCGATGTGAATGGGGAAATAATCCCGCACCACACAGCATAGTCCTGTAGGAAATAACCTGGTCTAGGGGGCCCGAAAAGGCCAAGGGGCCTGATAGTTGGGTTTTGGTCTGGAAGGCCTGGCCCACTCGTAGTTTAATATCTTGCAGTGAGGACAAAGGTCGGGGAATATGGCTCTTAGGACAGTGGAGGTGTATGGTACAATGAACAAACTGACTTGAATGTGGACATAATCCCTCCCCACACCATACAATCCATGTAAGAAGTTAGGCTAGGGCTCGAAAAGGCCAAGAGGCCTGAGTCTGGGCCTCGGTAAGGGAATGCGTATGGCAAGGGAATTAGCCTGACGTGAATGATGATTTAATCTCACACCACACTATACACTCCTTATAAAAGAATCGGGGTCATGCGCCCGACAGTTGGCACCACCCAGAGGGAAGTTTGTCGCTTCGGGATGGGGCAGAATGAATCACTGCACTTGATGTTTGGGACATCTTCGGTTAGACCCGAAGATTCGGGACACTGTTGACTATGTTTGAAATATAGCGTCCCTATGATGACCAGATACAGGAGGAAAAAATGAGTATCGACCGTTAACTACATTCGAAACATGGGACTTGTATCGTCTTGTTGCTTGACATCCTCGAGGGCGTTGGCCCGAGGTGCTTAAATTTCCCTTAGGCCGAGAATCCATACCATTTAGGGGCCCTTCTAGATGAGGAAAGTGATGGAATCCCAGTCAAGGAGTGGGTGAAGCATAGCTTTACCAATCTACAAAAGAGGCGAACATCTCCATTGGAGGGTACGTATAGCTGGTTCAAGACTTTCTTGACCTAAGTTGGGGAAAAAGTGTTCACCCTGCCATATATCTTGACCCAAGGGGATGATTTTGTCTTTTGTGCTGGTCCAATAGAAAAAATGTCTGAGCGTTCCTACGTATCCCATGAGGATGGAAATCAATCCATACATAGTTCTTGAAGGCCATGTAGTTTAACGTCGTGCGGTAAAGACGTGGGAGGATAGATGAACAGGAGTGGGTACATGATGCGACCATTATAATCCTCATATGAGTGTGGATATGGAAGCATACTCCTCATCAAGCAAGGATCCACTAAGGAAACTATACCTAGGTGGATAATCAAGGAGAAGAGCTCGGGGCTGGGCTCAAGACAAGATGTCTGAGAATTCCTATGTATACCATTAGGATGGGAATCAAGCCATACATAGTTCTTGAAGCACAGTATAACATTGTGTTGGATGAGAGATGTGTCTCATCTAGGGATACGCACGGTACGGCGGGTAACCCGACGTAAATGAGGACGTAATCCCACACCACACCATACAATCCCATAAGAGAGTCTGAGTCAAGGAAGGCCAAGGGGCCTGAGGCTGGGCCTCGGTCAGGAAGGCCTGACCAATATGCAGTTTAACGTCTTACAGGGAGGATGGATGAGATATTAGTTTAATGTCATATAGCTCGGACTATTTTTCCGTTTATTGTCATGCAGGACGGTGGTGCAGTTTAAAGTAATGCGGGGCTGTAATGTGCAGTTTAGGGTCATGTGGGACCGTACAATTTATGGTCATGCAGGACCTTGGGGCTCAAGCAAAGTATTGGTTGAGGAACATGGCATTGGTGGGAGGAGTTATGCGCTCACCATCCATGGTCACCAAGTAGTATGCTCTATTGGGGTAAACCTTATGAATGATGTATGGTCCTTACCATTTGGGCTCCAACATGGGTGGTTTTTTTCCAGGGATCACTGGCGCTCGGAGGGCCAACACCAGGTCGCCTTTCAGAAAAGAGCGAACGTCGACCTTCTTGTTGAAGGATCTGGGCATCTTATTCTGATGTCTTTCCAGATTTTTCTCGGAACGGAGTTTGTTCTCATCTAGTGCATCCAATTCAGCTAGCCGAATTTCGGCCACCTTGTCTGGTGCTTGCTGGTTGTAGACTTTAGTGTGTAACAATGGTAGCAAGATCTCGATGGGAAGGACGGCCTCGGCCCCATATACCAGGGAATATGGGGTCACCTGGGTGGAATTGCGAGTTGTCGTCCGATAAGACTAGAGGATATTGGGGAGTTTTTTTGGACAACTTTTCTTGTTCTGACCAACCATTTTCTATAGAATTTTGGAGAGGGTTTTGTTGAACGCCTCGATCTGGCCATTTTCTTAAGCATGATAGTGAGAGGTATGGTTCGAACGGATATTGTACTTGGTGTACAATTTATTCAGCTCAGCTGCTTGGAATTTGGTGTCGTTATCAGTGAGTACAATGTGAGGGACTCTAAACCGGTGGATGATATTGGAGCTCACGAAGCCAAAAATGGAATGGGCCTTGACCTCTTCGAGTGGAACTTCCTCCACCCACATGAAGAAGAAATCTGTAGCAGTTAGGATGAACCTAAAATGGAGAGCTGTCGCCTGTGGATATGGTCCCACAACATCGAGTCCCCACACCAAAAATGGCCAAGAGTACTTGGTGGAGTGGAGAGGCTCTGGAGGCCGATGCAGGAAGTTAGCATGAACATGAAACATGTGGAATCTCATGCAAACTCAATACAATCTTGGATAATAGAGGTCCAGAAGTTCCCCAATCTTTGGATCTGATGGGACTGCTTGGGCCCAGCCTGGTGGGCACCGTAGGAACCGGCATGAACCTCTTGCATGACTTGAGAAATGTCGACTCCTTGAATGCAATGGAGAAGAACACCATTGAAGCCCCGCTTATAGAGGATACACTCAATACTGGGACCACTCTGGAGAGTAAATGGTAGTGCACAGTGTCGGGTTCGCTCGCACTCGTCCCGATCATCCAGGAGGAAACCATTTTCGAGATACCCGAAAAAAGGTGCTCTCTAGTCGGGAGTGGCCCCAACTACTACATTTGAAGAACTTGGGGCTCCTGAAGTGGTGGTTCTGGAGATAAGATGGCTTACCCGTAGGCCTTTGTCATCCCCTGGGGTGATGGGGGTAATGATTCTCCGGTGTGCCACATGTATGATCAAACCATCCTACTCTGGTTCTGTGAGTGACGCAGCTTAGCCGGCCAAAGCATCTGCTCAACCGTTCTGTGACCGAGGGACATGGGTAACCTCTGGTCGAGAAGGGAACTAGGAAAGTAGGTGGAGGGTGCACTCCATCAATGGCACATGCTCTGGTTTCCTGACACCATAGTCACCATTGACATACTTGATGACTAGTTCAGAATCCCCTTTCACATGAAAATGGGGCATATCGATCTCAAGGGCCAGCTCGAGGCCGGTGTTGAGAGTCTGGTACTCTGCCTCATTGTTAGTGCAGACTTTTTATAATAAGAACGAGTACTACAGAACGTCTTGCGCTAGGGTGATGAAGACGATACCCAAACCCACTCTGTTGAGCTTAGGATCGTTGAGCCTCCTACCGGTGGGGCTCTGGGAGGCACCGTCGAAGTGAATTTTCCAGCATGAGACGACATGATCGACTGATAGGATTGCCTCATCAGGAAAATCTATCTCTAGGGATCGATCCACAGAGGTTGGATGAGTAGCTAGGAAGTCTACCAATGCCTGTCCCTTGATGGCCTTCTGAGGCACGAACCTGATGTCGAACTGCGGGAGGATCACCGCCCACCACACTAGTCAGCCAGTCAACATAGGGCAGTTCAGGATATACTTCAGTGGGTCTACCCAAGAGACCAAATATACCTCCTGGTGCTGTAGGTAATGCTGCAATTTCTACACGGTGAACACAAGCGAAAAAAAATATCTTTTTGATAGGGGAGTATCTGGTCTCTGTATCGAGGAGCATGCGGCTGAGGTAGTAGAGGTTGTTCTCTGTTACCTCATTGTTCTTCTGGGTGAGAAGTGTGCTGAGGGACCATTCCTGGGTGGTCATGTAAAGGAACAGCGGTTTTCCGGAGATAGGTGGCATCAGGACCAGAGGTTGGAGAAGATACTTCTTGATTTCCTCAAAGGCGGTCTGACACTCTTCATCCCATTCATAGTTGGAGCCTTTCTTCATGGGCCGGGAAAAGGGATTACACTTGCTAGCCAAATTCTTAATGAATCGTCGTATATAGGCTAAGTGGCCTTGGAGACCTCGCAGCTCCAGAATATTGCTCGGGGGAGGCATCTAGTTGATGGCCTTGATCTTCTCCGGGTCGATCTCGATGCCTATGTATCTGACAACAAAGCCAAGAAACTTCCTAGAGGTGACCCCGAAGGCACACTTTAGCGGGTTCATCTTTAGGTGGTGGTAATGGAGTAAGCCGAAAACTTTGTCAAGGTCCTTGAGATAATCCTGACGCTTGTGAGAATTGACCACCAGATCATCCACGTAGCATTCCACCAGTTTCCCAAGAATCGGCTTGAATATGCGATGTGTGGCCCGCTGATAGGTGACACCTACATTCTTCAGGCCGAAGGGAATAACCTGGTAACAAAAAGTACCTTGGGGAGCCCTGAAGGTGGTGGACTCCTCATCCTTGGGGGCCATCCGGATCTGGTTGCACCTGGAATACCCATCCGTGAAGGAGAGGGCTTGGAACCCGGCCGTAGCATCAATCAACAACTCTGTCACTGGGAGGGGAAAATCATCCTTCAGGAAGTGGTGGTTGAGATCGCAGAAGTCAATGCAGACTCTGATCTACCAATTCTTTTTCTTGACTGGCACAATGTTTTCAAGACACCTGTGGTACTGGACCTCATTGACGAATTTGGCTTTGATGATCTTATCAACTTCGGCCTCAACCATGGAACCGTGAGAAGGGTGAATCTTTATGGGAGGTTGTTTGAACCCGCGATGGTTTTTTGGGAGACCAAGGTGGTGTATGGCTACCTAGGGATCTAGTCCTGGCATCTCATCGTAACTCTAGGAAAACACATCACGGTGCTATTTGAGAATGTCCACATACTGTTGCTACTCCTTGAGGGAAATGGCGGCACTGATCAATGTGGGTCTCGGATCTACCTCACTACCAAGGTTCACCTGTACCAATTCATCGACAGTGGTAGATACGCATTCTTCAACGGTAGGGGAGCATCCTCCGGATCCTCTTCTCCACCTGTGGAGGGATCTTCTGCAGGGGGAGCTGCTTCTGAGTTATCAAACCATGATGGGTAGCTGGTGCCAACCTAGGTAGCAGTGGTCATCATATCAAGAGACTCATTCACCACTGAGACCATAGCGATGAAGGAAGTCGATCCAATCCTATCTGGTCTTCGGCCCAAGGGGCCACGCTTGATGACATCAAATCAGTAGTGACGCGTCGGCCTGAGAATGTTGATTCCAGCCCGGTAGAAGAGACACATATGACATACAACTGTTTCCATGAGCCTGACATCTCATTACCGCATAGGGGTATGAGGTTCCGGGATCACCTGAGCCTGGTTGGTGTAGGAGTATGAGGTGATTTTCCACCATTTCTTGGACATGGGAACATGCCTTCCTCTTATACCTAAAACAACAAAGCACTACCCTATGTCGGGGTTCGTGGCCTCCAACTGATGGATCAGGAAGATGTAGGCGTCGTCCAGGCCTACACAAGGATCACTTGTGACCGGGGCGGGTTCATCCTCACTTTCTAGGATTTTCTTATCCTTTCTCTTGTAATAGTCGGCATCCAGGTAGTGGGATTCACAAGAGGAAAAGGGAGACACATCTCCTTGGAGCACGCCTACTCGACCATTGAGGGAGTATTTGAGGCATTGGTGAAACGACGAAGGGACCTCTGCATGCAGATGGAGCCTGGAATGACCATCAATGCGTTGTATGCGGTGTCATGGGAAACAACCATGAACTCGGTGTTGGAAATCAGCCCACCGAACTGGGTCTTCAAGCAGATATTGTTGAATGGGGATTGCTCGGTCCCGTCATTTCCCTTGATTCTGAGGTCGGAGGGAGTTAAATCATCCTTAGATAAACCCAGCTTTCGTAGTGTCCGAGTCAGGATTATGTTAATCCAAGAACCCGTGTCACCAAGGCAATGGCAGACTTCCATGCCATTGAACTGGCCAGTGAAGTACAGTGGGAAAATATTCCCATGTATGGGAGGGTATTCATCTTCACCGGAGAACGAGATAACTGCCTGACATTCGACACCCTCAATCGCCTCAGTGTGGAAGGCTTCTATAGCTGCTACCTCCATCTCAAACTGGAGGGGGCTCCTTTGGGACTCAGCTAGTTCCTCACGCATTTTAGTTGATAGGAAAAGAGCCTATATAATAGAAAGGCTTGCTGGAATGTCATCAATGTGCTTCAGAACATTATACATCCATGAAAAACGTGATCCTCTGCTTACAGGAGGTCGCTCTGTGATTGGAGGCATGGCGGGCTCTGCCGGCTGGACCAACGGCTGGCTGGTACTGGGTACATCCCGCTGCCTGCTAGTTGATGCCTAAAGAGTAGCTACCGGATGAGGATCAGACAACTGATATTGACTTGTAGTAGGGCAAGACTGGCCACGATACGGACGATATAGCTCTTCCTGATCTAGTAGCACAAACGACAGTGGAGGTAGATCTGAGTTCACCAGATGAGGTTGCGCGTGCTGAACTCTGTGTTGGGCCTGCTGTCTGGTTTTAGTAGCATGCATAGCCTGACTGAAAGTGCCCGCTATTGTGCCTTGATGACCTATCTAGCCGCAGTTCCACTGACTTTGACATCGACTGGGGATTTTGGGAAGGCTCGCCTGTTGTTCCCCCTCGTCGGGAGTCATGTAGGTATTTTCCAGCTCCATGGTATTAATCGAAGCGCACCCCTGACTATATCTTGACAAATCATCCACCACTGGGAAGATTATGGAAGGATTCCTTATCTCAGTGGGAATGAAGTCACTGAAAGTGCAGGATGACGACGGCAGTGGTGGAGTGTGTTTCTTCTTCTTATACCGCCGCTGCTTGCCCTTTGGGGAAGAGGTCGGCTGAGATGACGAAGCCGAGGTACTGGTCGCATCTTCTGAAGGCTCTGGATGTTTTAGGCATTCTCGAATGATACCGTGGGTGTGGGCGACGGTTTTATGGGCCATCCAATCATTGTACTTCTGGGTCCCGCGGTTGGGAACCTGCTCCCACTCGCCTTCGTTATTGCTTCTGCTTTCCGACTTCATGAAGACACCCTCCACTTGTGTCGGGGCCAGGCCAAACCTAACTATGTTGTTATCGACCTAGTCTTGGAGCCAGTTTTAAATACATAGCACTGCTTGAGGGTGTGCCCCAGAATCTGGTGATAGGGGCAGTAGTTGGGGCGATCGGTGAGATTTTCCAATGTCGGCCTTCTGTACTTGGGTAAGCGCACAATCCCCTGCTCTAGGGCACTACGGAAGTAACTGGGGACCTGATTCTTGTTGAACGAGTATGCTTGGTGCCTTCTTTCTAGATAAGGGGCTCTGGGATCCCGGCCCTAACGAGGGGCCGGAGGGGCCAGTCGAAGAGGCACAGCCTGATTTTCCCACATAGGTAGTGGTGGTGCATTGCGCGGGGGAACCTATCGGTTCTGACGCGGTTGCTGCTGGGCAGGAGCCTGTACCTGAGGTGGAGGGCCTCTACGGGGTTGTGGAGCCGGTGCCACTAGCAGTAATTCTAGCTACTCGGGGGCTTCTATTTGGCCCACTGCAGCGGGTTCGACTCTGGAAGACCTCATGGCTGGGATCACAGGGGGAATCAGACGTGCCTGACTAGCCTGTTGGAGAGCTTACTTGAGGTGCTAAGCCTTATCTGATAAGTCCCGGAACCCTCCGGGGTAGTTCTGGGTGATCAGGGAATGAACCAGTTCTGTTTTAACATTCCCTAAAAACATCGTCAGTAATTTCTCTTGAGTCAGTGGCATGTCGAGGGAGTATGTGAGCCCCTTCCACCAGGCGATGAAGTCTGCGACTGGCTTATCATGCCTTTTTTTGCACTTGAAGAGGTCTGTGTTGCTAGTTTTTCACATGGTGGAGTTGAACTAGTATAGGAACTACCAATGGAGATCCTCCCAGCTGGTCACCAATCTGATAGGGAGATGGCTATACCAGACGAATGGAAGACCCTCCAATGTCTGCAGAAAACATCGGAGCTTGGCAGCTTCCTGCTGTGCTGGGGTCCCCAACATGGGGCCACACCTGGAAGAAAAGTGGGCCAGGTATTGCAGCGGGTCCCCCATCTCGTTAATGGGAGAGAAAGTGGGATTCCCAAAACCCGAAGGTGCAGGCATATCATCCACCCACGCAGGATCCGGCTTGCCATCTAGTGAGACTACTACCTATCGCATTTCTAACACCTCAAGGTGGGTGATGAGTGCCGTTATAGGATCATCTGGGTGGGGGTCCCTGTCTTGATTGGGATCCCTAACCACGAGTGTGTTTCCAGGCTCTTCGACACTATAAACAGCTTCAATGGCTCGTGGAGTGACTGGAGGAATGGCCCTCGGGGCGGCTGGGGGAACCCGGGATGGATTCCTCAGATTGCCTCGCCATTCAGGAGGGTTTGGAGAGACGTATCCCACCCTATTGCCTTGAGTTCCGACTTCTACCCTATCCGTGATAGTACCATGATCAGGGTTTCCCGGAGGCATCTCGCCGGGGGGAAGTTGTTCCTTCCCCTTCTTCCCTGGCATAGGATCACCATAGTCGGTTCGCCTCTCTATAGCACGCTCGGCTAATAGTTCATTGACCAACCTCTTCTGTTTAGCAAGTTTTCGGTTCAACGCGGCCTTCTCGGGGTCTTCGTCCGTCTTCTGTACTGATGCGGATGGGTCGGAGTGCTTGACAGTTCCGACATGTTCTTTACCCTTACTGGCATTCTGACTGAGTACCAGCGACTTGGTGGGCGCAAGGAGGCCTAGAAAGTTCCTCTTCTGGCGAGTAATCCTCCATGATGGATCCAAAAGTGGTGGTACACCTTCAGATGGTAAGTCTCTATCGAGAAACTCCAACTCATCTTCTTTGTACACTATGTCAGCAAAGTAGACCGCAACCATTCTTGGGAGCATGTCCTCAATGTTGCATAACGAATCGGGATGCCGCCGGATAAGACTAAAGAGGAGGGCCGCATGCTATCCCCAGCCACGAACTTGCACATGGAGGGTAGCTTCCCTAATGATTTTGTGGAGTACCTTGAAACTCTAAACGCATTTTTGTTGGAGAGCACTCTGGCGATCTGGTGACTCAGGGCGCTGGGCCACAGGGATGTGCGGCCATATCGACTAGATGGCATTGGTCTCCAATTCCCTCAAAGTGCACTTGGATCCTAGGGTACAACACCCGATGATAGAGAAGACAAAAGTGTGTCACCCATAGGGTTTGATGTAAGAACTCGACTTCCTCAGGGGTGAGGGATTCCGACGCACAAAAGTTCGACGCTGCGTCGGGCCAGAACTTCTCTGGGAAGTGGTCCGCTGCTAGAATATTCCAAAAGCTTCTGGGCTCTAATTCAGGGTCCGGACCCATATTTCCTCACTCGTCAACTAGAGGTGGCTAGGGAACTGGTAGCGGTACTGAGGCGGACTACTGAGAAAGTAAACTGGGCAGCGTAGAATACGGCGAACGAGCCAACTAGATTCCAAATTATGGGCCATCCTCTGAAGAGTGCGGTGACCTGACCACAATGTCATGATATGATGGGCTGATATCCACGACGTTTGGTGTAGGGATCGTGGTTACCGGTGATGTGTCACACTATTGTTAAACCGCCATGGGTCCCCAAAATAGCTCTATGTGATCTATGGTTGAGGTAGAGGGTGCTTCTGGTGATGACGGTGGTGACTGCATGGTCGAAACCTGCGGGATTCCAACAACTTCCTCCTCCTGGATGTACCTACGAAGCGAGGCAGGAATCTAGTGGAATTCGCATTCTGGAAGGATGAGGCTGAAACGCCTTGTTTTTTCCCCTGTCCTTGACACCAAGGATCGAGGAGAGGGTTCCACTGCTGAGTCACGTTCTGCTTCATAATCCAAGAAGCTGGCCGGTTTGATCTCCACCCGGGCCTTCCTAGGATTCTTCTTGTGGCGGCGACAAACCTCCCACGTGCTCCTAGATGGCACCTCGGGACAAGGGTGCTTCATGACATGTAGTCTTGGGGTCGTGTGGGAACCATGGAAGAGAGGACTTCCTCTTGAGGCAACTGGGGTTTGAGGGGTACCGGGGAAAATTTCGAAGGGAACATGGGGAGGAACTCCATGAACACCACTTGAGGGGACAAAACCTCCATTGGAACTGGCGAGAGCATGGGGAGGACCTCCATGCTTGGTGCGGGTGGAGTGAGGTTGACCCTCACCCCTTCAGTTTCCAGGGTGAGGGGAACCTTCGCCAATTATGGAGAGAATGTAGGGATGGTGCCCACGTTGGATAGGGACTTGATGGGAAATGCCTTCATATCGACGGTCGGGTGCAGGAGGAGGGACTCCATACCCGGTGTGGTGGGAACGGGAGAGGCTTCTGCGCCGAGTCTCACTACCACAAGGATGGTCTTAATTGGGGTTAAGGGTAGCACATGGCATACCTCCATGACGAGTTTCGGAGTGGGGAAGGCCCATGGTCTGTGGAGTGGTTGTACAGGGAGGACCTCTGTATGGGGTGACATCACCGCGGGTTGGTTCGCGGTGATCACCACTCAGGCCTGCGGCCCGGAGAGTCAACCTAGCATGCCCGTGGGGAAGTTGGGGCCTTGATCCGGGTCTGGCGTAGGAGTGTTCCTGTTTAGTGTGTTTTGGGGCTTCATGATATATGTCGGCTATGGCTCGGGCCCCCATAGCGGTCGACGTTGATGCCCCTTGTCGGGCGTCCTCATCTCGGGCCCAATGCTGGCATCGGGTCAGGTGAGCCGGTGTGAGTGGTGCAGGGGCATAGCCTACCAGCTCCACTAGCAAGGTCGGATAGTGGTGCTGATGCGGCCGGGTGGGGGCCCTTTCTTAGATTCTGTAGATCGAGACTCTGACCGAGCTGAGCTGTACATCACCCACCTCATCAGTGTAAGGTAGGGAGTCATCATGGCGTTTCGGGGACAGGCTCCCGAAATGATTAAATGTTGGGGTGGGGAGTAGGGGCTCCCTATGCGGCCCTCGAGGGTGGCATTCACGGCGGGGCCTGGAAGCCTCCAGGTCCAGGAGGGCCATATCCCTAGTTGGTATTATTCCCTCCTCCTCTTAACGACGTACGAGGTCATTAATCACCCTTCGTTGGATGACTTCCGATGGGGAGAGGGGGCATGGGCGCCCCACACCCTTGGATGCAGATGCTATTGTGGTAGTAATGGAGCCATGTAGAGTGGCTATGATGGTATTTCCCCTGCCCATGTGTTGGCAGGTGGGTGGTGATCATGTTCCTGTAGTAGCAACCTGATTCCTGAGAAATAGGGAGATTAACTCATCAGCACTGCGAGGAAAAAAAATTGACAACCAGTGCCCCATCGCCATTCCATCTCTCATGGTCGGTAAGAGGAATCCATGATGACAATGTTGCAGAATGGAATTCCCCATGTTCTACTACCCCAACTTCTGGTAAGTTTCATGCCAGACCCGCTATTTTCTTGGCGGGACCCGACACCGGATATTTGGATTCGGTGACACATCAATCTACTGATGTATCAAATGCTACTAATCCTCACATTGAGGAGAATAATTTCACATTGGGTTCACCATTTCTATTTCTGACACTTTCGCCGGGGCGCGCGCATCTGTCCGCTTGGGGCCCGACATGGCGCAGCATTTGTTACCCAGCATTCCTGCTTTCCAAAGGCGGGAGGCATTCACTTCTTATTCAGGGACGCCTTCTCCTTGATCAAAATGGGATGGTGGGATGTTGGTTCTTCCTTTTTTGGATTCCTCCTCTGAACTAGTCACCTAGTCCGGGCCTCCCTCATTTATTTAATATGTTGTTCGTGAAACTCTTCCCAGTGCCATGTTTCCATGGACGCCAGTTAATTACACTGCTTATGTCTGTACATTCTAAAGGGTCTAGTTAGGGCAGCAACCTTCAGTCGGGGGAGTAGTCACGTCGAGGCATCAATAACGTTTCTGAATGTTGGGGAATTAGTATGTCTATCTTTTGTCCCTTATTATAGGACTTCTCGAGGGCGCGAAAGCCCGAGGTATCCTACATTGAGCGTTTGGAATCATATTCCATAGGCATGTATATATGGTTTTCCTCAGCTTCCCATGTTTTAACACAGGGTATGCCGTGAGTTTAACGTCCAGCGGAGACGGATCGGGCTGATCAGGACACTAGCTAGAGTGGATCAGATTGCAGAATCCCCCTTGAGGGAACAATGATATCGGAGCCAGCCTATGGGAAGCTTCCCAAATGTTGTAGAGGGGAATGGGATGGCATGATCTCACCAGGATGTGGTGGCCTGGGTAAGAATCAGGATAGAGGATGGAGAATTGCATAGAGTGAAGGAGGAATGAAATGGAGTCATCGTGGAGATGGAGGTGGTGATGGGATTGAGTCTCGAAGATACTTCCTATGTATCCACATGGCAAGGAATCAAAATCCACGTAGTTTGAGATGAATTTGTGGGGATTACACTCTAGGCTGCCCAAGGTGTTGGAATAACCGACGTTAATATGGTTAGAAGGACTAGGTGGTGGTGGTCTTGAACCTCGTGAGGCTTTCTATGTACCACGCCTTAACATGGATCAAAGACCACGTAGTTCTGGTTGAGCGCCAGAAAACCGGTGTGAAAATGACCTTGGCCCAATGGGTGGTGGGCTTGCGCCTCATGAGGCTTCCTACGTACCATGCCTTGGCATGTATCAAAGTCCACGTAGTTCTAGAAATGGGGCTATTATACTGACACGAAGGGGTATCAGAACAATTGGATGGCAGTGTCTCAACGTCTTACCGCTGGATTGGGATGCAGTTTAACTTCATGAGGGATGGGGGCATGTCGGAGAACCGACGTGAAGGACCTTGGCCCATGTAGATGGTGGGATTGAACCTCGGGAAGGCTTCCTATGTACCATTCCTTGACATGGATCAAGGACCACATAGTTCAAAGGGGATGTGGGTTTCGGCGAAACGACGTGAAGAAGGACCTTGGTCTGATGGGTGAAGGGCTTGAACCTCAAGGAGGCTTCCTACGTACCATGCCTTGGCATGGATCAAAGTCCACGTAGTTCAGGAGGTGACAGTTTCGGTGAACCGACATGAAGGTTGACCTTGGTCTGATGGTTGACGGGATTGAACCTCAGGGAGGCTTCCTACGTAACATGCCTTGACATGGATCAAAGACCTCGTAGTTCAAAGGGATTCATTAGCAAACCGACGTGAAGGTGAAACCAGGGGTCCACTGGTGGTGGGCTTGAACCTCATGAGGCTTCCTACGTACCATTCCTTGGCATGGATCAATGTCCATGTAGTTTCAAATAGTCACAACAGCTTACCACTAGACTGGAATGCAGTTTAACGTATTGCCGGACGAAGGTGTAACTTGACGCAAATAAATAACGAGCAGTGGGCTTGAACCTCGTGGATGCTTCCTATGTACCATGCCTTGACATGGATCAAAGACCTAGTAGTTCAAATTGATGTACAGTTTAATGTCATACGGGACATCATACAGTTTATTGTAATGCTATATGGGGGCATACAGTTTAACATCATGATGAACAAGGTATTGTCATGGCCAATGCTTACTCTAATCCCACGTGAGTCATGCTCGGTGTGAGAAACAAGAGGCAGCAGAGACCTGACGATCACGTCACGAAGGGTGCATCTGTGAGAAGAGAAGAGGGGCTTATGCGTTAGGTGGCCCATGGTGTCGGGACTTACTCTAGGATGGAGGCCCGAGAGCGACAAAGCACATAGGGAGAGAATTTGTGTAGAGACCCAAAGCTTGACGTACATGGATATTACATTACTTTATCAGAATACTTAATACATAACAATAACAGACACACAAGGATCGTAACAGTTTAGCGTCTTTGGAAACTTGGAACGTAATCTTCTAATCGTGGTGAAAGATCTTCAACATGTCCCATAAAGATCTTCCCCATTTTTTTTCTTACCTATAACCTTTCTTTATATCCTCAGGAAAAGAAAACATAAAAAGGGTGAGCTCAAATTCTCAGTAAGCGTAAGCATGGATAAAATAAAGCATACCATATACATTTGAACTTAAAACATGAACATAATGTTTAAACATCAAAAGATTGAGAAATGACATAAAACATGGAAGTACGTAAGGCATGGATCATAAAGAAACATTAAGAATGATAAAATAGCATGGGAATAAAACATTTAATTGTGGAAACCATTAATCACATGATATGATTTACATAGTAGCCAAGGCATTGCTGCCAAGACCATCGTAGTGGACAAAGTCCGTTTCTGAATCGAGTTCACTCCTCGTTCCAGTCCTGTATTACTGAACCGGTTTAACTTGTTGTTCCATCCATGTCTATCTCATGATATATAAATCTTTACCCAATTCATTGTAGGGAGATATAGGTCCCACCCATCTCATAATGATACCATTCTTATGTGTGCCACAAAATCAAAAATCATACATCATTGCATAACTCATGTAATAAAAATGGGATTCTTAAACAACATGACATCATAAAACAATGCATATAAGATAAAATAATTCATAAAAATAATTTCATCACAACATAATCAAATCAATGTAATAATAGGGACAGACACGGAACCCTTTATTAGCTTAGATGGAAAATAATTTTGATAAAACAATTGAACTCCATTCTTGAGGAAAATATCCTTTCTACTTCAAAAACACTTTTCCTTTCCTAACATGTCATACAATTCTAAACTAGAAGAATTTGATTAAAAATAAACATGAAAACTTGTAAAGGAAGCTTCTTGGAAATAATGTTTTAAAAATCCATTAATGACGTATAAGTTAAAAAAACATTCTTCTCGTACTTTTGTCGGAAAAGTCAAAAAGTACCTCGTACAAAAAACGACAAAAGATTCCTTTCATTTATTTACTAAAAACTCACTGAAGAATAAAATTGGATATAAACTACTATAGAAGGATATAAATATTACATATTTAGGAAACATGGATGTGGATGATAAAATACACCCCCGTAAATACCAAAGTATAAACAATCTCAGATAAAAATGAGATTGTGATATTTTCCCTTACCTTAGGTCCGATATGATTCATACGTATACGAACCTCTTGTATAATGATTTAAATAATGTAATTTACTTATTACAGAATCATATTAACTGTTATGATATCATATATGTTTCACTTATGACATTATATTACCCGTTCTTTTGTAAATTCCATGTTAAAGCAGCGTTTTGGGAAAAATCATTTCATTTATCGTATGTGTTTCGACTTTTCGTTCTTGATATTATTAATTATATCTTGATTTATATAATTTCAGAATGTAAAAAATGATTTACATATATTTATCAAATACATATATATATTATAGTTTCATAAAAGGAATGAAATACACCGTTCATGGAGACAGTAGACCGTACGTACGCAATAACGCTGTTTTCGTTTCCTTATTGAATTGAATGAAACTAAATAGACGACATACATATATATTTACATAAATCCAATAGAATTATTATTTCATATATTTCATTGTTATTCATTAAATAAACTTTATGATCATTCATTTATGGTTAACATGGAGAATGAATCTCATCGCTTCATGGAGACAGTAGTCCGTACGTACGCACGAGCGATAATATCATTTCCATAATCATTGAATTGAATTGGAGTGGATGATAAAATATATCAGAATCAGTATGATGTTATAATAACTATGTATAGTTATTATTTACACCATTATTCCCATCCAAATAAGGTGGTGTTGGAAATACAGATTACACCACGACGTGGAGATAGTATTTCGTACGTACGCATACGCGGTGATTTCATTTTCCGTAGGATGGATAGATGACAAAATAGGGTTGTTTCAAAATTATAATAACATATCATTATATGAGTGATACTTATGTTATTACTTCATAATGAAACAACTAAAGAAGAAGAAGTGGAAGAAGAAATAAAGTTGAAAGAATCGGTAACGGACATTACCTCTTCTTTGAAGCGCCTCTTTGAGTCCTCTTCTTAGGGCACTAAAATTGGTCTTTGAAGAAGACCAGGACCTATGGGATGTTTCTAGGGAAGTGGACAAGAGAATATTTTAGGGTTTGGCCAAGCATGAAGTCTCAAAGAGGTGTGAGGAAGAGAGGGAGGAGGTGCCCTTTTATAAGGGAGGAGAGGGGCTCCTTTGGAAAAACTAAAAATATTATTTTATTATAAAGCCAAATTAGGTTTTAAATAGCTCCAAATTGATATATTTCGAAGCTAAGGAGGGGATGGGTCGATATAATCTCATACAATAGAATTTAGACAAGTTTAGGTTCCTATTTTAACCTTATCATTTATATTTAACATTGAGTTAAATAATTTTACTTGTACCATGTCTTCTTGTGTTCTTATACTATAAGGTTAATAAACTTACTATAAGAAGCCAAAAGAACACCAAGTTGTCTATTATTAATATATATAACCTTATCTAAGTCATTTGGCCGAACCCTAGATTTTTAGTTATAAAATAACAATTAATAATATAATATTTGTTTTGAAAACAATTTTATGTCAATTTTGACACTATTTAGTAATTGATTTTTTTGAAAATCATAACATAATGATTAGTTAAAATAAAGTTAATTAAATCAATACCAACATGTTATATTAAGCTATAAAATTATTGGAATTAATAAAAAGTCTCAAATTATATTTATTTGGGTATTTATAACATCAATTATGTCAATATTTCATTAATAAGATAATTATTGCATCATCATTGTGTCATAATGAAATTAAATTATTTAAAGTCTATAAATTAAAAATAAAATAACATTATGTAGGAAATATTTTTAGATTTCTAATGAATATTTATAGTCTAATTTATCTAATTTATAACCCTATATTAAAAATTATTTATTTATTAAACTTTGATTTTAACTATTTCAACCCTTCTTTAAATAAATTAATAATAAATGTCCTAATCTAATCCAACTGGGCCTAAATGGTCATATTTTATTCCTAAGGTTGTTTTTGGTAGAATTACACTTATCTAATAGAATTATAACATGTTTTAGGGTAATAATAATATCATTTTTACCCTTAATTGCCCTATTTACATTTAACCGTGGTAAAAAAAGTAAATAGTTACTATTCACCAAAAATTATTTTCATCTCATTGAACCACATTTTACTTACTGAAATCAACCGTGTCTCTCGGATTTTTGAAATTCCACTCACAGAAGCGGTAAAATTATGTTTTATGAAAAATTCAATTTTTTTAACTACCACTTAGTGGTTTCACTATTCATCAAAAAAATGAAAGTTTCCAGAAAAATACCAAAAATTAGGCCTAAGATACATTTGATATTATGAACTAAAAAATGATGTCCATTTTACCAAATTCAAAACATATCAGTTGCATTACTTAATTTGAATATTAATTCTCGTCGTCAAAACAAATAGTGTGTTCTTAAGAGATAATAACTATCAAAAGATTGACATTTGTTTATGTCTGGTTTAAATGTGAAATTACATCCAATGACCAACATTGTATTAAATTGTAAAAATATATTCTAAATATACATTATAACCACTCAAATTAATAATTTATCACTATTAATTATTTCGATTAAAAAGGTTGTTTTTAATTAAAATGTAGTAATTTTCACTATTCATCAGAAAATGAAAGTTATCCGAAAAGTACCAAAATTTCACCCTAATCTAATTTCGATACTCCGGATCGAAAAATGAAGTCCATTTTGAAAAATAAAATTTACAAAATTTCAAAAAGTGGTTATTACCAGTCATAACAACTAGTTTTAATAATATTTTAACAGTATATCATTGTTTAGAAAAACTCGGTATTGCGTACAACACAGGCTATCGCGGAAGGTTGCGCTTGCGTGTAATGCAAGCCAAGTCAGGGTTGCGTGTTGTGAAAGAATCATTCATTGTTTCGTATAACATAATCCAACCGTATTTCATTTATACATTGAATATATATATATATATATATACTCAATGTTGCGTATAATAACTATTATCAAAATTGTGTGTAACACGATCCAAGAATAGTGTTGTGTATACTACAAGCTAATACGGTGTTGCGTATAGCGCAATGTAATCTTGGTGTAGCAAACAACACAAGACATTAATGAAATTAAAAGAATATTTTTCATAAAATCTCAGGGTGTTACATTCTACCCCCCTTAAAATGAATTTCGCCCTCGAAATTCGTCGGGGTTATAAATGGTTTACTACTCGAAAGTTTGTTTAATAGAAACCCACATCGTAAAAAGGAATACCCAAACTTGGATTTAAAAACTAATGTATGAAATGTAATGGTTACCCAAATTAACTCATCACTAGGTTTCCACGTAGGAGAACATAGGTGAATATATGGATATGGAAGAAAAATCTAACCATCAAGTTCTGATGGAGAGTGGTAGAGAACATGGCTATGAAATAGCCAACAATCACAAAGCCATAGATTTGTAATGATGTAAGGTACCATCATATTCATCAGATATAAGGGCACTAGGATAACATTTTTGCTTTTCAAGATCATTTCCCTAATGTTGAAGAATTTGAATTAGAATAAATACTTCTTTAATTTTTTTTCAATCTCAATGTTGTTCATTCTTTGAAAAATTTCCACTTCACCTTATAAAGAAATGAAGTTGAATTTTTTATTCATGAAGTGTTAATAGATCATGTGATAGAATTATGGGTCATTCCATCTGTTTCAAACAAAAGGTTAGCAAAAGTTATCAAATATACATAAGTCCATCTATGGTGAGGTTAATCATATACGATTCCAAAAATGAACATATACTTCATATATCATACCACGTTATAAAATAAAACTAGTTTCTACTAACCAGGGACTTCCTGTAGGCCAATGGTAGGCGATAAAGGCAAGCCGCACTTCGGTTGTGGGTTCGATTCCCACATCATTGTCTGACACGATGGGTTGTTTCCCATCCTGCAGGTTGTCCTTTTTCTAAAGCTATATTACTATAACATCCCATCAATAATATAGAAAAAAAGTTTTATCCATAAACAATACTAACTTATGTCCAACATAATCCTTTCTAATCTTTAGGCTTATCCAAAATACTGCAGTCCACTCTCATAATATAGTGAAAACGATTACCAGATATTTCATATAACAAGCATGTTAATACAATCATTGATCGCCATATATCATAAGATATGTCTTGTTGGTCACATTCCAAATATTCTAAGGCCTTAATCATGTATTCTCTTGAAAAATTAATACCCATTGAATCTTAGTAAAAACATGAGTGCTGTCAAAAGTTAACTCATTCCACATACCAAAAACCCATAATTTTATATACTCAAACAATGATATAACTATTTCCTTATATCAGTCATGAGCTCATGAATGCTATCAAACATTTAATTTTCTCCTTAACCCTTCATTATGTGCATATCATCTACATTCCAAAAATATCTGAATAACCTTTCATGGATATTGGTACCATTAATCATACACTTTCAAAACTCAAGGAAAGACAACAGTGTAACAATCCTTTGATGTCTCTTTATTCCATAGTACCATGAGAATACTTATACAACATTACACTTGATAAACATGTAATCATTCCACCACCTTCTTAAACCATTGACCGATCTTCAACAATTCTTTCATCTCACATATCATTTGTAGTCTCTTCATCATCATCAACATAAATACTACCCATACGACCATACTGATTCTCTTCATGATACTTTCCCTTAGGGAATTGGTTTTCATAATGCCCGTACATTCTACATTTAAAACATTTAACCATTTTTTATGGCGTAGCAATACCATTATCCTCATCCCTGGTGTTAACTGAACCTTTTCCTTTGCACTTACTGGCTTTGTGTCCTTCTTTTCTACAACCAAATCATCTTCCAGTTCCTTTGAAACATTCTCCTTGATTCCTCTTCCCACATGATTTACATAGGGGAAATTGAACTTTCTTTCCTCTATGATCATCATGAAACTCCATCTTTCTCTTATTAGTCGAGTCAGGAAACTTACCCAATTTTACTTTATTGGTCATATTATGAGATTGATGATACGGCAAAATAATGATGTTTTTACTTCCAAATCCCATTTAATTTGGTTGCTCATGAATAATATCATTCCATTGTCCATCATATCCTCTATTATCGTGAATCATCTTGTTTCCATCCATTTTCTAAAACCCAAAAAGAATAGTGTGAGAGACCAAAATCATAATAAAGGGGTAGTAACTTCAATATCTAACATCTTTGGTTTAATCTAATATCGTTACCATAGTTCTAGGACTATATCCTATATGTATACTTATCCTTAGGGACATCCCTAGACATTCCTTAGAAATATCTCTAGGGATATCACTAACGTTTTCGCATCCTAGTTTCCAAAGGTTGACTAAACTTTTCCTCTAATACCAACTGTAGAGACCCAAATATTGACGTACATGGATATTACATTACATTAGAGGAATACTTAATACATAACAATAATAGACACACAAGGATCGTAATCGTTTAGTATCTTTGGAAACGTGGAACGTAATCTTCTAATCGTGGTGAAAGATCTTCAACATCTCCCATAAAGATCTTCCCCATTTTTTTTTCTTACCTAAAACTTTTCTTTATATCCTGGGGAAAAGAAAACATAAAAAGGGTGAGATCAAATGCTCAGTAAGGGTAAGCATGGATAAAATAAAACATACCATATACATTTGAACTTAAAACATGAACATAATGTTTAAACATCAAAAGCTTGAGCAATGACATAAAACATGGAAGTACGTAAGGCATAGAACATAAAGAAACATTAAGAATGATAAAATAGCATGGGAATAAAACATGTAATTGTGGAAACCATTAAGCACATGATATGATTTCCATGGTAGCCAAGGCATTGCTGCCAAGACCATCCTAGTGGACAAAGTCCCTTTCTAAATCGAGTTCACTCCTCGTTCCAGTCCTGTATTACTGAACCGGTTTAACTTTTTCTTCCAGCCATGTCTATCTCATGAGATAAAAATATTTACCTAATGCATTGGAGGGAGATATAGGTCCCACCCATCTCATAATGATACCATTCTTATGTGTGCCACAAAATCAAAAATCATACATCATTACATAACTCATGTAATAAAAATGGGATTGTTAAACAACATGACATCATAAAACAATTCATATAAGATAAAAGATTTCATAAAAATAAATCCATCACAACATAATCGAATCAATGTAATAATAGGGATAGAAACAGAACCCTTTATTATCTTAGATGGAAAATAATTTTGATAAAACACTTGAACTCCATTCTTGAGGAAAATATATTTCTACTTCAAAAACACTTTTCCTTTCTTAACATGTCATACAATTCTAAACTAGAAGAATTTAATTAAAAATAAACTTGAAAACTTGTAAAGAAAGCTTCTTGGAAATAATGTTTTAAAAATCCATTCATGCCGTATAAGTTAAAAAACAATCTTATCGTACTTTTGTTGGAAAAGTCAAAAAAGTACCTCGTACGAAAAAGGACAAAAGATTCCTTTCATATATTTAATAAAAATTCACCGAATGGTAAATTTGGATATAAAATACTGTAGAAGGATATAAATATTACATATTGAGGAAACATGGATGTGGATGATAAAATACACCCTAGTAAATACCAAAGTATAAACAATCTCGGATAAAAATGAGATTGTGATATTTTACCTTACCTTAGGTCCGATATGATTCGTACGTATCCAAACCTCCTATATAATGATTTAAATAATGTCATTAACTTATTACAGAATCATATTCATTGTTATGATATCATATATGTTTCACTTATGACTTTATATTACCCGTTCTTTTGTAAATTCCATTTTAAAACAGCGTTTTGGGTAAAATCATTTCATTTATCATATGTGTTTTGACTTGTCGTTCTTGATATTATTACTTATATCCTAATTTACATAATTTCAGAATGTAAAACATGATTTAAATATATTTATCATATACATATATATATTATAGGTCGATAAAAGGAATGAAATACACCGTTCATGGAGACGGTAGACCGTACGTACGCATGAATGCTATTTTCGTTTCCTTATTGAATTGAATGAAACTAAATAGACAACATACATAAATATATATATAAATAAATCCAGTGGAATTATTATTTCATATTTTTCATTATTATTCATTAAATAAACATTATGATCATTCATGTATGGTTAACATGGAGAATGAATCTCATCGCGTCATGGAGACGGTAGTCCGTACGTACGCACGAGCGATGATATCATTTCCATAATCATTGAATTGAATTGGAGTGGATGATACAATATATCATAATCAGTATGATGTTATAATAACTATGTATAGTTATTATTTACACCATTATACCCATCCGAGTAAGGTGGTTTTGGAAATACAGATTACACCACGGCGTGGATACGGTATTCCGTATGTACGCACGCGCGGTGATTTCGTTTTCCGTAGGATGGATAGATGATGAAATAGGGTTGTTTTATACTTATAATAACATATCAATATATGAGTGATACTGATGTTATTAATTCATAATGAAACAACTAAATAAGAAGAAGTGGAAGAAGAAATAAAGTTGAAAGAATCGGTAATGGACATTACCTCTTCTTTGAAGCGCCTCTTTGAGTCCTCCTCTTAGGTCACTAAAATTGGTATTTGAAGTAGACCAGGACCTCTACGATGTTTCTAGGGAAGTGGATAAGAGAATTTGGTAGGTTTTGGACGAGCTTTAAGGCTCAAAGTGGTGTGAGGAAGAGAGGGAGGAGGTGCCCTTTTATAAGGGAGGAGAGGGGCTCCTTTGGAAAAACTAAAAATATTTTTTTATTATAAAGCCAAATTCGGTTTTAAATAGCTCCAAATTGATATATTTCGAAGATAAGGTGGGGATGGGTCGAAATCCCTTCATCAAATATAATTTAGACAAGTTTAGGTTCTTATTGTAACCTTATCATTTAGATTTAACATTAAGTTAAATATTTTTAGTTTTACCGTGTCTTCTTGTGTTCTTATACTATAAGGTTAATAAACATACTATAAGAAGCCAAACGAACCCCAAGTTATTTATTATTAATATATATAACCTTATCTAAGTCATTTGGCCGAAACATAGATTTTTAGTACTAAAATAACAATTAATAATATATTATTTGTTTTAAAAAATATTTTATGTCAATTTTGACACTATTTAGTAATTGATTTTTGTGAAACTCATACCAGAATGATTAGTTCGAAAAAAGTTAATTATATCAATACTAACATGTCATATTAACCTATAAAATTATTGGAATTCATAAAAAGTCTGAAATTATATTTATTTGGGTATTTATAACATCAATTATATCAATATTTCATTAATAAGATAATTACTGCATCATCTTTATGTCATAAATAAATTAAATTATTTAAAGTCTAAAAATTACAAATAAAACATCATTATGTTGGAAATATTTTTAGATTTATAATTAATATTTATAGTCTAATTTATCTTATGTATAACCCCATATTAAAAATGATTTATTTATTAAACTTTGATTTTAACTATTTTAACCCTTCTTTAAATAAATTAATAATAAATTACCTAATCTAATCCAAGTGAGCCTAAATTGTCATATTTTATTCCTAAGGTTGTTTTTGGTCGAATTACACTTATCCAATAGAATTATTACATGTGTTAGGGTAATAATAAAATCATTTTTACCCTTCATTACCCTATTTACTTTTAACCGTGGTAAAAACAAGTAAAAAGTTACTATTCACCAAAAATTATTTTCATCTCATTGAACCACATTTTACTTACTGACATCAACTGTGTCTCTCGGATTTTTGAAATTCCACTCACAGAAGCGGTAAAATCATTTTTTATGAAAAATTCATTTTTTTTACTACCACTTAGTGGTTTCACTATTCATCAAAAAAATGAAAGTTTCCAGAAAAATACCAAAAATTAGGCCTAAGATATATTTGATATTATGAACTGAAAAATGATGTCTATTTTACCAAATTCAAAACATATTAGTTGCATTACTTAATTTCAAAATTAATTCCTGTCGTCAAAACAAATAGTGTGTTCTTAAGAGATAATAACTATCACAAGATTGTCATTTGTTTATGTCTTCTTTAAATGTGAAATTACATCCAATTGCCAACATTGTATTAAATTGTAAAAATATATTCTAAATATACTTTAAAACCAATCAAATTAATAATTTATCTCTATTAATTATTTCGATTAAAAAGGTTTTTTTAAATTAAAATTTAGTAATTTTCACTATTCATCAGAAAATGAAAGTTATCCGAAAAGTACCAAAATTTCACCCTAAGCTAATTTCGATATTCTGGATCCAAAAATGATGTCCATTTTGAAAAATAAAATTTAAAAAATTTCAAAAAGTGTTTATTACTATTCATAATGGCTAGTTTTAATAATATTTTAATAGCATATCATTGTTTAGCGAAACTCGGTATTGCGTACAACACACGCTATCGCGGAAGGTCGCGCTTGTGTGTAATGCAAGCCAAGTTAGGGTTGCATGTTGTGCAAGAATCCTTCATTGTTTCGTATAACATAATCCAACCATATTTCATTTATACATTGAATATATATATATATATATATATATACTCAATGTTGCGTAGAATAACTATTATCAAAATTGTGTGTAACACGATCCAAGAATAGTGTTGCGTATACTGCAAGCTAATACGGTGTTGCTTATAGCACAAGGCAATCTTGGTGTAGCATACAACACAAGACATTAATGAAATTAAAAAAATATTTTTCATAAAATCTCGGGGTGTTACAATTTGGGACCAAAGAAAAAAGGTGCCTCGTTCCCTATCATGCCCTCTGCAAGCCCTGGCGGTGAGGAAGTATGGAGGTGCATGGGTGCTACCTTCCGCCAGAGGGGCTAGGGGAGACTTACGCCATGATGTCTGCCCTTCCCCGTTGAAAAACGCCACTCTGATAAGGAGGATATCATCCTCTGTGGAGGGGTGATCCCATCTTCATGGAGACCAGTGGGCATAAAGAATGTCCGAGCCGGGGGGACCCTGTGTGCAAGGCACAGGGTCAGATCATAGTTTAACATCATGTGTTTAGGATGAGGTGCATGGTAGTTTAATGTCCTGTATCTCGGACGAGGTGGTATCTCTCCAAACCCCTAGGAATTACATAACCGGTACCCTCTTATCCTATTGGGAGGGAAGGTACTGACAATGCCGTGAAAAAAGGGGGGTCACAGAGCGAACCATCGAGGGGTCCACGCTAGCATGGCTATGTGAAGAAGCAATATTCGTTATCATGCCTATGCAAAGAAGCATTAGGAGAAGCAATGCTACAGGTGGTGTCATCCAGGGGAATTTGAAATCACATCGTGCAAACCTGGATGGTCGCACGGGAGGAGAAATTTCCAAGCAGAGGGGTCCATAGGTAGGGGCCTTGCATAGCTCGGTTGATTTGCATAGTGGAGAACATTTGCAAAGGGGTGTGATTCGCGAAGTCGAGTGCCTTGGAATTGGCATGGGGCATAGTTGTGAGTGGGAGGTTCTTTGCGTAGTGGAAAGGTGTTCACGGAGCACCGCCTCACAAAGCAGAGGTGCCTCATGAAGCATGGTGCTGTGAAGTAGTGTGCTTCACGAAGTATAGTGATTGTGCCTTGGAATGTGGGTCACGTGTACAGGATGGGTGTTTCTTGAAACATAAACACTCCGCGACTGCCCGGGTTCCCTTGGGAATCCCATTCCTTCGTGAATGCCCTTAGGCTTCATGATGTTCAACGCTCTCATAAGAGGGGATCAAAACGAGACAAGGCGAATGCCTCTCGTGAAGAAAAAATACCTCGCAGAGATCATGACTCCCAGAGTAAAGGGTGATTCGCGATTTTGGAGTTGAGAAGCCAAAATGCTGGATTGTCCGTCTGGAGAGCTCAAGGGGATCTCGGTTTTTATAGGCAAGGGGCACCGCAAAGCAGAGCTCACGCGGCGCGAAGGGGGCGTCGGTTTCTTCGCAGTGGGTCCCGAACATCAACCGGATTCACGGAGAGGTACCACCTCTTCTGCTCTGCGGCGGGTTCATGAATGTCGGGGCGTTTGCGGAGCGTTACCGCCTCAAGTGCTTCACGGAGGGCTGGCGAACGTCAGGGAAGTCGCGGAGCGTTACCGCCTCAGGTGCTTCATGGCGGGCTCGTGAATGCTGGGTAGTCATGGAGCGTTACCGCCTCAGGTGCATCGTGGTGGGCACAAAAATATCCAGCAGTCATAGAGAATTACGGCCTCAGGTGCTTCGCGGTGTCCGCGTTGCTCAGTTCGGGGCTTCGTGAGGCAGGGCGCATGGCCTCTTTCTTCTTTCCTTTCTTCGAATATTTTTTGGCACCTACAATGTACACATCATACAGAACAACCAACTCATATAAAATGAGGAGAAAATATAGGCCCCTACCTATTATTAATATTATCATCCTCATTGAATATCATTAGATGAATAACCTCAATCAATAAAAATGAAGAAACCAGACATGAACACCAAATTTTGGGATTGAAAATGAATAAAAAAGTAGTTAGCGAAACTAAGAATCATTAGTTGATAGAGGTTACACTTACCAGAATATGAATAGTAAAATAAATTGGAAGTGATCACATCATTAATTAAGAGAGAAGGATCTAACTTTATTGATATATTTATAGGAGGATAGGGATGTTAGTTGTGTGGGTTGGAGGAGGGAAAGTTGGGGAGTTAAAATTGTTTTAAAACCCAAAATTATGAAAATATCACTATATAAAAATAGGGATTTTTATGCCCCATTGGATTCCAAATGTTCTCTATTGTACATATAGTGGGCCATTTGGTCTCAAGTGTTCACCTATGAACCCTTAATGGCACGGGAAGACCTCCATCCAATTCCATTATATGTTTGGTGACCCCCACATATATTTTAGTCAAAATCTAATTTTTTGAAAATGTTTTTCACTATGACCTTGTCCTCATTACAAAATTTCCTCCACCTAATCATATAATCATAAAAGTAAATAGTATACATTAAATGACTAAATTTAAATCAGTTTCATACCTTTATATTCATAGTTCATTATATTAAACTCCCTTGTTAATATCATGACTAGATAACACATCATATCCACTGACCAAATATATTCCTCGTGATTGATGAAATTATGTATTCACCCATAACTTCCCCTATAAGATCACATGTTTATCCTAGTATAGATATCGGTGAGTACTGGGTTATGTCCATGGAAATAGGGGTGGTCTCACAAATTCCACAGGTTATGTGTTTTTAATTAAATTATAAAATATGGCAGTGTAAATTAGATAATGAGTGTAATAAAAAGGCAGATATGAATAGAGATTGCTTAATCTAGATATACAACTATGATTTGAAATCAACTGAGAGTGTGAAACACATATGAGGGAAAAGGAATTTAATTAATTTACCATAGCCTTCTCACTACGTGATAAATTGTTATGAGCTTCCACAAATGGTAACCTTGGAATTCTTTTAACACCTAGAGTTTTTATGGACCATTTTTTCTAATAAATTAAATTTTTTATTTATATCTTACAATGTACTAAGTCAAACATTACTTTCATACTAAAGAGACTTCCCGTATGTTGCACGCAACACCGAATTGGCATACAATACACACAACACTGAGTATAGATTTTGAAAAATATATAAAAGAACTATGTTTGGATTATGTTATATGAAAAACCAAAGGAATATTTCACTACACGCAACACTGACTTGTCTTGCGTGACCTTCCTCAATAGTTGTCATTCTATGCAATACAGAGTTTCAATAAACAATGATATATTATTAAAATATTATTATTTAATGGGATATAAACTTATTTTAATGAAAATAATTTAGTACAATGTGAATTTTATATAACATTAATATTCATCTTATGAATTTTCTATAAATAATAGAAAAACAAATTAAATTTTTCGGATAAAATAAGTATTTTTCAAAAAATACGGGTTTTCCTCTTTTTGATGGCGCACCAATTTCAAATCTAGTTCTTTTACACTATTATATATTCTATATGGCCAAATAAACATCTTATTTAGAATCATCATATCAAAATTTACTATGGGTTAATTTTTGGTATTTTTTGATAAAATTCGTATTTTAATGAATAGTAAAAAATATTGTATTTTAATTAAAAACTACCTTTTTGAATAATTTATTTATATAGTTATATTATAATAATAATTTTTTAAAATTTATTATAGGATTATTTTTTATAATTTAATCTACTGATGTATTAAACTCTACTAATCTCCACATTGAGGAGAAAAATTTCACGTCGGGTTCACCATTTCTGTTTCCGACGATTTCGTCAGGGTGCGCGCGTCTATCCTTTTGGGGCACAACATGGAGTGGCTTTTGTTACCTCGCATTCCCACTTTCCAAAGGTGGGAAACATTCGGTCCTTATTCAAGGATGCCTTCTCCTTGATCGAAACGGGATGATGGGATGTCGGTTCATCCTTCCGTGGATTCCTCCTCGGAACTCATCACCTAGTCCGGGTCTCCCTCATAGATTTAATACATTGTTCGTGAAACTCTTCCAAGTTCCATGTTTCCATGGATGTTGGTTAATTAAACTTCTTCTGTCAGGATATTCCAAAGGGTCCGGTCAGGGCAGCAACCTTCAGTCATAAGAGTAGTCTTGTCACGACATCAGTAAAGTGTCTGAACGTTGGGGAATTGGTATGTCTGTCTTTTGTCCCTTATTATAGGGATTCGCGAGGGTGAAGAAGCCCAAGGCATCCCACATCGAGTGTAGGGAATAATATTCCATAGGTATGTATCTGGGGTTTTCCTCAACTTCCCATGTTTTAACACAGGGTATGTCGCGAGTTTAACATCCAGAGGAGATAGATCGGGTTGATCAAGACACTATCTTGATTGGATCAGATTGAGGAATCCCCCTTGAGGGAACAACGATATTGGATCCAGCCCATGGGCAGCTTCCTGAATACTGTGGAGGGTAATGGGATGGCATGATCCCACCGGGATGTGGCGGCCTGGGTAAGAATCAGGATGGATGATGGAGAATTGCATGGAGTGAAGGAGGAATGAAATGGAGCAGTTGTGGAGATGGAAATGGTGAAGGGATGGAGTCTCGAAAAGACTTCCTACGTATCCCCGTGGCAGGGAATCAAAATCCACGTAGTTTGGGATGAATGTGTGGGGCTTACACTCTATGATGCCCAAGGTGTTTGAAGAACCAATGCGAATATGGTCAGAATGACGGGTGGTGGTGTGGTTGACAATCGTGAGGATTTCTACATACTATTCCTTAACATGGATCAAAGACCACGTAGTTCAAGTTGAGCATCGGAAAACCAGTGTGAAAAGGACCTTGGCCCAATGGGTGGTGGGCTTGCGCCTCGTGAGTCTTCCTACGTACCATGCCTTGGCATGGATCAAACTCCACGTAGTTTGGGAAAATGGGATGTTATACTGACACAAAGGGGTATCAGAACAACTGGATGTCATTGTCACAACGTCTTACCGCTGGATTGGGATGCAGTTTAACGTCATGCGGGATGGGGGAGTGTCGTAGAACTGACGTGAAGGAACTTGGCCTAGTTGGATGGTGGGATTGAACATCAAGAAGGCTTCCTACGTACCATGCCTTGACATGAATCAAAGACCACGTAGTTCAAAGGGGATGTGGGTGTCAGCGAACCAACATGAAGAAGGACCTTGGTCCGATGGGTGAAGGGATTGAAACTCAGGGAGTATTCCTACGTACCATGCCTTAGCATGGATCAAAGTCCAAGTAGTTCAGGAGGTGGAAGTGTCGGTGAACCGACATGAAGGTGGACCTTGGTCCGATGGTTGACAGGCTTGAACATCAGGGAGGCTTCCTACGTACCATTCCATGACATAGATCAGAGACCTCGTAGTTCAAAGGGCTTTGTTAGCAAACTGACATGAAGTTGAACCCAGGGGTCCACTGGTGGTGGGCATGAAACACATGAGGCTTCCTACATACCGTGCCTTGGCATGGATCAATGTCCACGTAGTTATGGATAGTCACAATGGATTACCTCTGGAATGGAATGCAGTTTAACATCATGTGGTATGGAGGTGTAACCTGATGTGAATAAATGATGGGCGGTGTACTTGAACCTCGTGGAGGCTTCTTATATACCATGCCTTGACATGGATCAAAGACCTCGTAGTTCAAATGGATGTACAGTTTAATGTCATGCGGGACAACATACAGTTTAACGTCATGCTGGACGGGGGCATACAGTTTAACGTCATGCTGGATAGGGTATTTTCATGGAAAATTCTTACTCTAAGCCCACGTGAGTCATGCTCGGTGTGAGAAACAAGAGGCAGTAGAGACCTGACGATCACGTCGTGAAGGGTGCGTTCGTGAGAGGAGAAGAGGGTATTATGCATTAGGCGGCCCATGGTGCCAGGACATACTCTAGGATGGAGGCCCAAGAGTGACAAAGAAAAGAGGGAGAGGATTTGGGACTGAAGAAAGGAGGTGCCTCGTTCCCTATTATGCCATCCGGAAGCCCTGGAGGTGAGAAAGTATGGAGGTGCATGGGTGATACCTTCCGCAAGGCGGGCTAAAGGGGACTTACACGAAGATGTCTGCCCTTCACCGTGGATAAACGCCACTCCGATAAGTATTCTATCATCCCCTGTGGAGGGGTGATCCCATCTCTGTGTAGACCAGTGGGCATAAAGAATGTTCGAGCTGGGGGGACCCTACGTGTGAGGCATGGGGTGAGATCACAGTTTAATGTCATGTGTTGAGTAAAAGGTTCTTGGTAGTTTAATGTCCTACAGCTCAGATGAGGTGGGCTCACTCCACACTCCTAGGACTTACATAACCGGTACCCTCTTCTCCTGGTGGGAGGGAAGGTAACAGGAATTCCGTGAAAAAAGGGGGCTCACAGAGAGAACCATCGAGGGGTCCACGTTAGCATGTCTATGCGAAGAAGCAATAGCCGTTAGCATGCCTATGAGAAGAAGCATTAGTCCAAGCAACGCTGTAGGTGGTGTCGTCCAAAGGACTTTGAAATCACATCGTGAAAACCTGGAGGGTTGCATGGGGAGAGGAATTTCCAAGCAGAGGGCTCCACAGGCAGGGGCCTTGCAGATCTCGGTTGTTTTGCGTAGTGTAGAACACTTGCGAAGGGGTGTGCTTTACAAAGTGGAGTGACTTGGCCTTAGAATGGGGCATAGGTGTGAGTGGGAGGTGCTTCATGAAGTGGAAATGTGTTCGTGGAGCACCGCCTCACGAATCAGAGGTGCCTCGCGAAGCAAGTTTCTGTGAAGCAGTTTTCTTCGCAAAGTACAGTGAACCTACCTTGGCATGTGGGTCGCGTGTACAGGATGGGTGTTTCATGAAGCATAAACGCTCGGTGACTTCTCGGGTTCCCTTGGGATCTCTCTCCTTCACTAATTCCCTTAGGCTTCGTGAAGGGAATCCCTCTCGGAAGAGGGGCTCAAAACGAGACCAGGCGAAAGCCTCTCGCGAAGCAAAAATACCTCACGGAGCTCCTGATTCCAAAAGCGAAGGGTGATTCACTATTTGGGAGTTGAGAATAAGAACAGTCGGATTTTCCATCCGGAGAGCTCAGGGGGAGATCGGTATTTATAGTCAAGGGGTGCCTTGAAGCAGAGATCATGTTGCGCGAAGGGGGAATCTATTGCTTCGTGGCGGGTCACGAACGTCATCTATATTTGCAGAGAGGTACAGCCTCTTCTGATCCGTAGTGGGCTCACAGGCATTGGGGCGTTCGTAGATCATTACCACCTCAGGTGCTTCGCGGCGGGCTCGCGAACGTCAGGGCGGTCGCGGAGAGTTACCGCCTCAGGTGCTTCGCAGCAGGCTCACGAACGTCAGGCGGTCGTGGAGTGTTACCGCCTTAGGTGCTTCGCGGCAGGCTCGCGAACGTCGGGCGGTCGCGGAGCATTACCGCCTTAGGTGCTTCGTGGTGGCCGCGTTACTCGGGGGGGTATCACGTCGGGGCTTCACGAGGCAGGGCGTGGGACCTCTTTCTTCTTTCCTTTCTTCGAATATTTTTTGGCGCCTACAATGTACACATCATAAGGAACAACCAACTCATATAAAATGAGGAGAAAATTTAGGTTCCTACATATTATTAATATTATCTTTCTCATTGAATATCATTAAATGAATTAACCTCAATCAATAAAAATGAAGAAATCAGACATGAACACCCAATTTTGGGATTGAAAATGAATAAAAAATAAGTAGTTAGATAAACTAGGAATAATTAGCTAATAGAGGTAAGCCTTACCAGAATATGAATAGTAAAATATATTGGAAGTGATCACATCATTAATTAAGAGATAAGGATCTAACTTTATGGATATATTTATAGTAGGAGAGGGTTGTTTGTTGTGTGGATTGGAGGAGGAAAAGTGGGGGAGTTAAAATTGTTTTAAAACCCAAAATTATGAAAATATCACCATATAAAAATAGGGATTTGTATGCCCCATTGGATTCCAAATGTTCTCTATATTACATGTAGTGGGCCACTGGGTCTCAAGTGTTCACCCATGAACCCCTAATGGTGGGGGAAGACCCCCATCCAATTCCATTATATGTTCGGGGTCCCCCACATATATTTTAGTCAAAATCTAATTCTTTTGAAAATGTTTTTCACTATGACCTTGTCCTCATTACATAATTTTCTCCCACCTAATCCTATAATCATAAAAGTAAATAGTATATATTAAATGACTAAATTTAAAATCAGTTTCATACCTCTATATTCATAGTTCATTATATTAAACTCCCTTGTTAGTCTCACTACTAGATAACACATCATATCCATTGACCAAATAGATTCCTCGTGATTAATGAAATTATGTATTCACCCATAACTTCCCCTATAAGATCACATGTTTATCATAGTATAGATATCGGTGAGTACTAGGTTATGTCCATGGAAATAGGGGTGGTCTCACAAGTTCCACAGGTTATGTGTTTTAAATTAAATAATAAAATATTGTAGTGTAAATTATATAATGAGTTTAATAAAAAGGTAGTTAGGAATATAAATTGCTTAATCTAGATATAAAACTATGATTTGAAATCAACTGAGAGTGTGAAACACATATGAGGGAAAAATAATTCAATTAATTTCCCATAGCCTTCTCAGTACTTGATAAATTATTATGAGCTTCCACAACTGGTAACCTTGGAATTCTTGTAACACCTTAAGTTTTTATGGACCATTTTTTCTAATAAATAAATTTTTTTATTTATATCTTACAATTTACTAAGTCAAAAATTCCTTTCATACTAAAATGACTTGTCGTATGTTGCACGCAACACCGAATTGGCATAAGATACACAAAAAACTGATTATAGATTTCAAAAAATATATAAAAGAACTATGTTTGGATTATGTTATATGAAAAACCAAAGGAAACTTTCACAACACGCAACACCGACTTGTCTTGCATGACCTTGCTCGATAGTTTTCATCCTATGCAATATAGAGTTTCAATAAACAATGATATATTATAAAAATATTATTATTTAATGGGATATAAACTTGTTTTAATGAAAAGTATTTAGTAAAATGTGAATTTTATATAACATTAATATTCATCTTATGTATTTTCTATAAATTATAGAAAAACAAATTCAATTTTTTGGATAAAATAAGTATTTTTCAGAAAATACAGTTTTTCCTCTTTTTGATGGCGCACCCATTTCAAATCTAGTTCTTTTCCACTTTTATATATTCTATTTGAACAAATAAACTTCTTCTTTAAAATCATCATATTAAAATTTACTTTGGTTTAATTTTTGGTATTTTTTGATAAAATTCGTATTTTAATGAATAGTAAAAAATACGGTATTTTAATACAAAACCACCTTTTTGTCTAATTTATTTATATAGTTATATTATATTTATAATTTTTTTAAAGTATAATTGGATTATTTTTTATTATTTAATTCAATTTAGGTCATTGGGAGTAATTTCACCTTGAAATTCGACATAAACACATGTCAATATTTTGATAGTATTTACTTCTTAAAAACCCACTTTTTGGTTTTGACAACAGGAATTAAATTTAAATTAATTTCTGCCAATTCAGTGTTCTAAATTTGGGAAAATGGATTCCATATTTGGAATCATAGGTTCCAATTTCTGTAAATAGGTACCTTTAATATTTGTACATTATGAAAAGTAACTTTAGTAATTATTTTTATTTACCATGGTTAAAAGGTAAATCAGATAAATAGGGGTACCAATAATATTATAATAATATAAAACTACCCTAACACATGTCCAAATACTATTGGATGATATATGGACTAACATGATCATCATTATGTAGATTTTAGGACCCCATGGAGCCACTTGGGTTTCAAACTGACAGGTTATAATAATTAATTTAATGTAAAGAGAAATATAACATAAACATATATCTTATTGAAAATAAAATTTATTTAGAGTTATATATGTGATTAATTAAACTATAAACATTAATTATAAATATAATAATATTTCATACATTATGGTAATCTATTTTTAATTTTAATGCCTTAAATAATTAAACTTTTTCAAGATACAATAATGATACATTATTTTCCTTATTATTAAAATAATGAAAAAAATGATATAATAAATATTAAAATAAAAATAATTGGAAAATTTTTATTCCATAAAGGATTTTTAAATTTTAGATTTGATTTAATTAATTTGGTTCATAGGAATAAGTTTTATATAACTTTAACCAAAATCAATTACTAAATAGTATCAAAATTGACATAAATGAGTTTTTTTAAAAAAAATACTATTTTATTAAATGATATAATAGTCTTAAAAATATAAGATTCAGAAAATATACATATATAATGTTACAAATGTAATTAATGATCCGGTTGTGGTTCTCTTGGAATTTTATAGTAACAATAGTAACCATATATTATTAGAAGACAAGAAGACATGGTAAGAATTAATGTTTTTAACTAAGGGTTAAAGCTAAAAGATAAGGTTACTTTTATGGACTAAACTTGTCTGAAACCTATTATTTGAGATTATTGAGACCCATAATCATATTATAATCTAAATAAATTAGATTGGGATCGTTATAAACCTATAATCATTTTATAATAAATTAATATTTCCAGACTTTCATAAAGTGGCCCTCCTCCATCTTATTAAAGGCCACCACCTCAACCCACTTAATCACACCTTTAAAACCCCTTGTATCATACAAACTATAGTCAAATAATCTCCAAAATCCATCCCTTCCTATTATAGGCCACACGTTTTCTATAAATCTATATTATGGATACCTTTTGTGAAAATAAAAAGAAGATACTCAAAAAAGAGGTAATTGTTTTATCACCTCTTTAAAAATTCTTTTATTCTTCTACTTACTCTTCTTATTATTTTTTAATATTAAGTAATACATAAAGTACCATATACATTATTAGATGTTATTATAATTATTTTACAATATTATTCCTCCATATATCCATCCAAAGAATAAAAATATCACCGTGCAGGTGTACATACGACTTACCATCTCCACATTGTGGTGTAATTTGTTATTCAACAATACTTAAACTGGATGGGTATATTGATGAATATAGTGGATGTAAATAATGAATATAACATTATATTACTTCTTTAAAATTAATATACCTTCCAATTCCATACCATTTAACCATCAATGGAATGATATCATTGTCAGTGTGTACGTACGGCTTACCATCTCCACGACGCGATTAGATTCATCCTCCACGCTAACAATTCAAGAATGATTATAAATTATATATAACAAATAATAATGAAATATATGAAATAATAATGCTACTATATTTATGTTTATATATATATATATCATTTACTTTCTTCAATTCAATTCAATAAAGAAATGGAAAAAGCGTTCAAGCATACGTACGGCCTATCGTCTCATTGAATGGTGTATTCCATTTCATTTATCTATCGATTATATATATTCCATATTGAATATTTGTGATATATAAATCATGTTTTACATTCTAGAAGTATGTAAATCATGATCTAAGTACTAAGATCAAGAATGACAATTTGAAACATGTATTATAAATAAAATGCTTATTACCCAAAACATTACTTTATTGTAGAATTGATAAATATATGGGTAATATAAAGTCATAAGTGAATCATATATGATATATTAAAAATTATTATCGTTATTTAACAAGATAATAATGTATTTAGACCCGGTATATAGGAGTTTCATACATATACGGAAGAAATCGGACCTAAGGTAAGGGATAGTTTTGCGATCTCATTATTATCCGAGATTTTTTATTCGTAAGTATTTACTGTGATATATTTGTCAACCACGTCCTGGTTTTATAAATATATTATACTATTTCTATTCATATACTATTTTTTAAAGTCAATTTTACCAATTTTTTAAGTTTTATTAAATGGTTTTTATGGAATATTTATTTTATTTTCCATAGGTGGTACTTTTGGACTTTTTTCGAAAGAGTACGAGATTACTGTTTTTTTAACATATATGAAAAGAAAATATTTTTACATATTTATAATTACTTATTTCCATGAATCATATTATATATTATTTCAGATTTATTTTCAACTAAATTATTTTATTTTAAAATTCTCCAGCATTTTGAGAAAAGAATTTTTTTTTGAAAAATAAAGGATATTTTTCTCCAAAATTATTTTCAGGTGTTTTATAAAAATTATTTTCCATCTAAGATGACATAGGTCTATGTTTCTATACCTATTATTACTTTTTTTTATTTTTTTATGATGTAATTATTTTTATTAAATCCATTTATTTTATATGGATTCTATTATGATGGAATTATGTTTAAAAAACCCATTTTATCTCATGGGTTATGCTATGAGGAATGATTTATGTTTTGTGGTTTATTTAAGAATAATTTCATCATGATATGGGTAGGAAATATATCTCCCTAAAATTCATTGCGTAAAGATTTATATATCATGAGATAGAAATGATTGGAATGGAATGTAAATCTGGTTTGGTAATACAAGGCTGGAACGAGAAGTAAATTTGGTTCAGTAATACATGGCTAGAACGACAAGTAAACCTGGTTCAATAGTGGAATTTTTCTACTATTATGGTCTTGGGAGAAGTTACTTGGCTACTACAAAAATAATATTTTCTGATTATTAGTTTTCCAAAATTCTATGTTTTATTCTAATGTTATTTTATCATTGTTAATGTTCTTTTATGATCTATGCCCTATATATTAGCATGATTTATTTCATGAATAAATATTTTGATATTTAAAATTTATAATAATGTTTGTATATTCTTATGTTTATGGGTTTTTATCCATGTTTATCCTTACTAAGTATATGAGATCACCATTTTTTATGTTTTCTTTTCCCTGGGATATAAAGAAAGGTTTTAGGTTGGAAAACAAAAAATGTAAGTTCTTTATGGGATATGTTGAAGATAGTTCACCAAATTAAAATATTAGGTTCCAAGTTTCCAACTATAGTAAACTAAGATAGTTTTGGACATATATTTTTTCAGGTAATTTGTATTATGAAAAAATACTATAATTTCCATGTACGTCAAACTTAGGTCATTATAATTATATTTTGAGGCATCCCAAAAAATTTTGAATAGAACCTAGAGTCCCCTTGAGGTATTTTTTTCAACACACAACAAGAAACTCAAAGTACTCAATTTGATATGTGAGTTCACTACCACTTTTATCCCACTTTCGGGTATCCAGTTCATGTTTTTTAAGACCAATGTGTGTGATTATAAATCCCAATTTGTGGGTTTCACTCCATAAACAACCTTCATCAAGTTAATAATGTTTTATCCCCTGTGAAAAATGTTTTCTCATATTTCACATATTTATTACACTCATATGTCAATACATAATATTATCAACTAGACAACATGTGTTAAAATGAGTCTTAAAACTCACTTGTAGAGTAACCCATAGAAGCATCCACTTACTCTCACTAAATAAGAATTAATATTAAGGAATGGATTCTATAAATAAAAGATTAAATTGTAATAGGTTTACATAGGAAAATAAACAAAAATCAAATACCATTTTATATTTTTTAAATATCTTGGGACATTACACTATTATATATTCAATGAAAAACAAAGAGTAAGGAAATATAAAACTCTCAAAAAAATATCTCCACTCCAATTCCCATTGGGGATAATTCTCCCTCTAGTTTTATCTTTTTCTAGAAGTCTCCCATGCCTCAAATAGTCTCCTTATATCAAGGTTTTATTCTATGTTTCTTTTAATCATTTAAAATATCTCATTGTTTCATCTCATTCACCACTTATTATTTGATTTTAATTTTGATTCACATTTTCTGGTCAGTCCATGTGGCAATACAATCATAGTTTACTTCAATGCGGAATTCTTGATTCCTTTCCTATTAATCCTTGATTTCAGTTCCTGATCCGAAGATCTTTAATATTCCCCCACTCTCATGCATCAATCAACACATGTATTCTTCCTTGAAAAATTAACCAAATTATTTAGTTAGTTTTATGTGGGGAAATATTTAATACTCATCATGGATTGATGGCATGCCACCTGGAATAGAGATGATCTAGACAACCATAAAATGATCTTAATGTCCCTTCCTTAATCTCCCATACATGTAATGATGAAAGTGGTTTCCTAATGATGTATTTTGTTTCTCAAAATGAATAAAAAAAATTTTGATAAAAAATTTTTTGTATTAATGTGTGAAATAAATATTGGGAATAAACACATGGCTACATTAATACACTTATGGAATGTGGAGTTCTTCCAATAAACTACATTGTTGAATTGATTCATAGGGTTCGATTTTTTTATAACATATTATTTATAATAAACATGGGGATATGTGTGATTTTACCTATTATATGTCACTGTGGCATTACAAATTTAAATAATTTATAGCATCAAAACACTCCTTATGCTATAAAGAAAATAGATTATGCATTGGCTCTTAAAGCTACATTGGAAAGTAGATGATATCTGAATAAGATTTTTAGTAATATGTTGTCCAGTATCATAATATAAAGTTACTCTGTGGGATATTATTGGAGATGTAGATTCATATCAGTTGTGCATATCATATTATTTTTTCAGACTGATGCATTGGAACATGTCTCTATGTTGTTTCATTAGCAACAATGCCTTATTGTTTTCTTCCACCATTCTACATTTGGAAACAATAATATTCATAAGTGTTGGTATACATTTTGTTAGCACATAAATTTTTTCTTATTTATGAGACAAAAAAGATAAAGTGTATTGATAACATAATTATATAATAAAATATAGATTATGTTGGGGTTTCAATGTAGTCTAAGTTCTCTAATATTAATGAAATACATCGTATTGATTTCTTCTATGTGATCTTTCCCAACCAATTCCATTGGATTGTTGGACATCAAAACTAAGTAAAAAATCATCTACATAAACAAAAAAATTTATAATATCATGTAATAAATTAAAACCATCACTTTTAAGAAATTTATTATATTATGATCAAGATTACCTAAATATCTACATACCACAACTACACTAATAAAATTATTAGAAAATTAAAAAATACAGTGACAAAAATAGTGAAACTTAATAAAAAAATATACTGAAATTATTCCCCAACACATTATAGATTACTTGTTCATAATTTATTTCTATCAATATAAATTCTCTTCCATTTTTTAATTGACCTAAAATTGAGTCACATGTCAATTAAGGTTAAATGGTAAGATAATAGTTGAATTGGTATTTAATTATAAAAACAATAAAATGTATCACCTCATGTTTCCAAAAACTACTCCAAAAAAACATAATTGATTCAACATAAGTTATTTTATTTTCTATCATATTTACCTTGTAGTAATATGTTCATTATTCCCCTTACTTACCATAACCATTAATAATGAGTCACACGCTATTAATATAATTTTAATTCTATGTTATATGATGTTTCACTTGTTCAATGTGTATAAACCACTTGAAAATAATCATCCCTTACATAATGAATTTCTTATGAATAATTTTAGTAGTTTAGGAAACTAAGAAGAGTAAGGGGAGTTATTTATCAGGTATTCATTTTAATCTTATTTATGGATTTTTATTTTTCACTCACACACCTTGTGCCAAGCTATCTTGAGAAATTTCAATGCAAATACCAAGTATTCCTATTACTCCAGTTCATATGACATAATTAGTTTTTATTTAAGTTTGTTCCCTAAGGTGTCACTTTTCACATCGAACAATTCTCCCAAGAATATGTTTTTAAATCTAGTAAAAACAAGTCACAGTTTTTATTTAGAAATATTCTATCTTTATAAACTCTATTATTCATTTTTTTAAATGAGATTTAATGTATACAGTGAAATTTTTTCTTCTATAGTAAGATGAACATAATCATTCAAGTTTGATTACTCACAAAAACATCTATTTACATTCACTACCCCCCCCCCCTAAACACTTGTTGTTTACTTAATAGAAAATAATCACATTTATAGAAGAAATATTTAATCACAATAATTAAATTAAAATTAAAATTAATGGAATAGTAATATAATCATCACCCATGTAGCTTCTTCTCAAACCATGATCTTTCTATCTATTTCTAGCATGTTTCCTTCCTTTAGAACCCATCTACAAATATCTATCACACACTCATTGTAGTAAATGTAAATTATTGAAAACAAAAAGAAATATTAGCTAAGAAATGAAAACATACATATTTTTGTGTCATTTACCTTCCAATCAGTTCTTGGTCTCGATTCCTTTATCCAGGCTTCACTGGAAACTATCACTAGCCAGTTGGGGGTATGGATTCCGAAATTATAATCATAAAACTCAACTTTCTTTTCTCTCCTAATGGGATCTCCTAAAATGATAAGGGATATTAGGGTTTCCTTTTCCTTTATCCCCTTCTTTATGTTGAATAATTTTCCTCACCCCTTCTTGTGTTCTAATTTTTCTTAAATCCTATCATCTACTCACATCTTCCTAATACTCTTGTTTTTATCTCCTTGTTCCTCTAGGTTTTGGTTTTTCTTTTAGTGTGGGGTTTTACTATCAAGGCTCTTCATTCCTCCTCTACTAATATTTATATTATTCCCATCATTCTCATACCTAAAATGGTATCACTCAATGGTTCTATGGTTTCTTTGTAATTTTATGGAGTATTTCTGTCATGGGTACTTTTGAAACTCTGGTTTTGGGGTTTCTAGTGTGTTGTGATTGTTTTTAATTCATTAGTCAAAGGATATTACCATTTTATTTCCCTCTGTTCATTGTTTTTTATCCAACTAGTTTGGTCCCATTATATCCATTCATAAGGTATCTCATTGTGGATTGGTATTTTTTGTGGTATATAAGATGATGGTTCTTATTAGCATGTGTATTCCTTGTTTTTCTTTTTTCCTTTGCGGTCTTTGCATGTGGTTTGATAAAATCATTAGGTTATAATCTATTTTGGATGTGGTGGTTATTTCTTCCCCAATTTGTTTTCCTTTATTAAGTCATGTGTAGTTTCAATAGTAATGATTTCTCATATATGGAGTAGATTTTGGAATACTATTTTTATCCTGGTGGGTTTGATGTTTGTGTTCTATTCTCTTATTTTGTTTCTTTTTTTTATTTGAGTGATTATTTTTTTATATCTGCATTGTTTCTTGGTGACATTGTCAGTTTTTTTGTATAATTATTATGGATGGTTTTTATATTTATTAACTGTATCATTTAAGGTATCTATAATAGTTGTTGAAATTTTAGATATTTTTGTCTGTTAAAGGGTTTTTTTCAGCTGGGTTGTGCTTGATTTGAAGATGATGGTGAGGTGGAGTAGACATTGCACAGTTGTAGCCTGAGGTCTCAAAACCAAATATGTTGATGATATGGGTAAGTCTTGAAGACGCGGTCTAAGTTACATGTGGTTTTTTTAATTTTAGATTATTTATTCTATATTGGTTTTGAAATTTGTTGTGTTCTATTATGTCGTTTAGTGTTTTGGATTACAAGGTTTCTCACTAGGCTGAAAGTAATGTATTTAAAAATATAAAAAAAATATTTGGGAGTGTATTCTTATTCTAAAACCAGCTATAGGGGTATTATACAATACTTCATAATAGGAAAAATTCTCATTTAATGTGCAAGGCTCCGTAGCAGCATCCCTTTTTAAAAAATCCTTCAAATTCACCTTTGTGATACCCTTTTCTAGTGCCGTACATAAAACTATCAATGTTTTATATAATTTATATGATATTATTATGTACCAAGGAGAATAGTTTTTTGGTGGGGATGGCCTCCTTGTGTTAGCTTTTAAATTTACTAAAATTAACCACGACTAATGTGGATCCTTCTTCAACTTCTTCTCCACATTGGATATTATTCTCTATGATGAGAACATGATCTATTGAATTGGAAGGTATATATTGACTCTGTAGGTTTGATCCATCACAATTCTAAAATACATATCTGAAGTTCCAAAAAATAATACAAATATTATCCTATAGATCCTCCCACCCAAGATTATTTGTTTCCTATGAGTCAAATTTACGTAACACAGAGAATTTATTAAAAAAATATAATAAGATATATAAGAAATGTTATTCATAGTAGATTGATGATGAATTTAAATAAATAAGTAGTTAAAATGTGGGTTCTTATAATATTTTGGGATTTTTGAATTTAATAATTGGTACATTTTTATGGGTTTTTTATTTTTTGGTAATTTTCTGCAATAAAACATGTAACTAGGTATCTTTTCCCAAAAAAGAGTTTGAAAATATGCTTTATGAAATTTTTTAGTCACCTACTCATTCCACTGTAAGAGCATTGGGTCATCTAGAATATATACTAGTGGGTATCTGGTTATCTCTATGGGATGAGAGTATTTTAAAAAGTCCAATTAGTTTGGTAATTTTAATTAAGATAGTAAAATAGTAGTGGAAATGAGATAATGATTCTGATAAAATTGAAATAAAGAATAAATATTACATAATAAAGATATGCAACTAGGGTTTCACTTCCACTTACAGTAGAAAACACTTGTGATGAGAAAGGAAATCAGCTAATATAACCCTCATAAACCACTACTTAAAATATTTTTATAAGTATCCACAAGTGGTTAGCTTAGAATTATCTTTTGAGACATCCCATGTCCTTTCTAACATAGAACTAGTTCCTATTGAGGTTTTAATTTAATCCTCAACTAAAAGAATAATGTACTTAAGTTGTGATGTTAGTGCACTACCATTACACCCCTTAGTTTGGGTATTTATTTTAGATTTTTCAATCCCTACTAGTGTGGGTTTCAATCTAAATGCCTGATTTTCACTCCCTACACAACCCTCCCCAAGTTAGAAATGATATATCCCTAGTGATAACAATTTTATAAACTATCATATGTTGATAATATTCGTAACCTAACACTAAATTACATAAAATAGAAATCTTTTATAAAAACGAGACTCAAAAATAACTTATTGACTCACCGACCTAGGCATCCACTTACTCCCAATAAATAAAAATTGATATTAGTTTATGTATCCAATCATAAAATAATATTATAGTAGGATAAAAATGTAAATAAACTAAAATAATTTAAATTATATGCATTATAAATATATTGAGGTATTAAAATATTAATTATTCAATGGAAAATAAGGAGTATAGGGTTTACAAAACTCTCCAAAAAAGAGTTCTTCACTCCTCATTCGAATGGTGATAACTCTCCTTTATGCTTCATCTTCTTCCTATAAATATCCCTTTCTTTGGATAATATCATTCTCTCTATCTTTTATAGTTTATTATTTTTTATTGAGTTTACTATGTCACTATTTTCTCTTAAACTCATCTTATTCTGTAATTTTTATTTTTATTCCCAATATGTGATCAAGACATGTGGTAATCGAAACATTGTAACTACAACATGGTAATCTTGGTTTCTTCCTATTTAATCATTGATTTCATCACCTGATACCAATATATCTAATATTCCCTACTCTCTAGGACATATAAATAGGTGTCCACTTCCTTTAGATGTTAACAAGTTTTTTAGGTAGTTTGGTATATAGTAATATTTTAAATTCCCATGGATTTAATGTGTTCCACATGGAGTGAAGATAATACTCACAAAGATAAAATTATCTTCACAAAAAGTGTTTTATCCCCCATATATGTGATGATGAATGTGGTATCAATATTATTCACATGTGTTCCTAAAAAGATTAAAATGTTTTTTAGTCAACAAAAGCTATATTGATAGACATACACAATGTCAATGTTTGATTAAAGGATACATTTTGGCATTGAAGGCATGTGGTGTTTTTAAATGAGAAAGTATTGGTGCATTGAGGCATGAGACTCCATTAAATATATGTGTAATATGAGGAATATATGTAGGATTATGTTGGATTCTTCCTAGAATACATCACTGAGGTGTTCAAAATTCACAAACTAAATAGTGTCATAATTGTCCTTATATGACCTTGAAAACATATTATGAATTGACTCATAATGATACATTGATGATAGGATGGTGGTCGCATTGACTATTTAGTACTACATTAGTGATCGACACATTATATGGTTCTTGAACAGGATAGAGTTATTGATTGAGAGATATATTGGGTGTGCCCATAAATTATGATGTCCATATAACACACATTCATAGTTCTCTTTGGGGTAATGTTGGTGCGATAATTCCTTATCATCTTCTTCTACCATGAAACATTTGGATATTGATGTATTCTTAGGAGATGGAATGAGTATAGTTGGATCATGAATGCCCTATCAATAATTTGACCAAAAATATATTTTGGCCTTAGAATGTGATTTTAACCAACAAAACATAGTGTGTTAGGTAATCCCCATGGTCTTAGGTCTCCAATGTAAATTAAATAAAACCTACTAGTTTCTTTTATATGATCCTTCCAAACCAATTCCATTGGATTACTGATTTGAAAAGTATATAAAAATCATGGACATAAATATAAAATCATGAAATATCATATAATAAATGAAAATCATCAATTTTGGCCAAGTTGGAATACAATTCTCAATTTTCCATAAAAACTATATAATTTAACTACACTATTGAAATTATGTAAAAATCATTCAAAATAATTCTAAAAACTAATAAAAATAAAGAAATAAATCGGCTAATAGGTTCCTACTACATTATTCCTCTAATTTCCCATGTAAAACAACGCTATAATAATAGATATATTTTTTTCTAAAAAGTTTTTCTATATCATTCATGAGTTGTATAGGTTGTTCCTTTACATCCATGAGTTCAAGGGGTTCAAAACCAAATGGCCCAAATTTTTCGATATTTTCACAAGGAGTGTAGAAGTACTGTAGTAGGGACTATAACAATATTATAGCAACGACAACACTGCCAGTGACCTTATAGAGATTGTGGGAACTATAGAAAGTTTTTTATTAGTAGTGGGGTAATATATTTGTACTATTAAAAAATGACTTTGGCCAAAAATTGTGCAATTTGGCCATGAAAACAAGCTTTTAAACTATAGGTATTTCAGTCCATGAAATTGTAAGTTCTATGCATCATCTATACAAAAAAGCTTGTGTGGCTTGGAAAGGTTGAGCCATGTATTTTATGGTCCTATTTGTCATGTAAGGTTTCTCTATAATCTTAGTTATAAGATGTTTCATTATTTAATAATTGGGATCAACCCCATATTGTTTAGAAATTTACATATAATTATAATATAAAAAAATTAATAAATAAATTTTTCCAGATATGATAATATCCAAAACTCTATCAATCATTGATTATTTCAAAAATAATACCAATGGATATAAATTATTTTCCAAGATCAACGATTCACTCATAATTTTATTCCAACTCTTCATAATTGAAGTAAATTTCTAATTTTCCCAATACATATATAATGGACAAAATAACTTCAAATTTTTCCAAAAGTTCAAACCAAAAATTACAAGTCTATATAGCTTTCATCACAAGGGGTTAAATCCATTTTTATGTGAATTTAAGAAAGAATATTTATTTCATCAAGGTATATTTTTATTTTAATATATATATATATTTTTGAATTAAATTAGGCAAAACATTTTCTCATTAGGACCTCAGGGTCGGTCTGTTGCTCAAATTCTAGGGTGGTAGTGATCAAGAGATATATTGTGATAATTTTAGGGTCTTTTAGGTTCATATTTTGGTTATTTTTAATATAAATTTCATATAGACCATCTAATATTACTCTTAAATATGTTAATATTAATATATTCAAAATAAAAAATAGAATTAATATCATATATTCATATGATGTATAATGATGCAAAAAAATATAAAAGTTGCATTTCAATTTATTTTGATATTTAAACTATTAAGATTACTAATGGATTATAATTTTGTATAAAAACATCTATTAAATCTTTAGTGGTCAAGTATTTTAACAAACACATAAGTTGAAATTATTAAGGATTTATTATAGTTTTATTCCTCGTAACATATGAGAAAAGGAAATGAAAATAGATTTATATCACATTGGGTTATAACATCTCCCTAAATAAGAAAATAAATCGTATCAAATTGCACATCTCATGGGTGATGGAGAAATAATTGAAATAGGGAAAATAATAATGTCTACAAATTTTTTTTCCATCTAATGGGAAATTTATATAGCATCTAAAGAGTCTTAATATTTCTTCTAATTTATGAATTTTTTGTTTTAATTATATCAATTTTATCTTAAATGATAATTATAATTTAAAAATCCTTATATAGATCTATGAGGGATATTGGAAGGTTATAAATTATTTTCATTTAGTTACTATAAAATAAGATATTTTTAATTTAAATCACACATTAATCTCTAATGAAGTATTTAGAGGATTTAAAGACACTTTTTTATTTATTTTCCAAATCACTCTATAAGTGATAAGTGTGATTATATTAATGTATGGTAATTGTTAAAATATATTACATTAAATATATATTATTGTTAAACATTAAAATTAATAATTGAATTATTATTTTTATTATTGTATTCTCACCTTTTAGAATTAAAATATTTATTTAAAATATTTAAAAAAACCTTATTTTAATATCAAATATAAATATAAATAATAAATGTTTCAATTTAATTAATATTCTCCCATTTTATAATTATTTATCTAATCTTATAATTATATAATTTTTACATTTATTATCTCATATACACCATATCTTGTTAAATTAGATCGAAATGAACATCATAATTGGAAAATTGGATTTTTGTGATGGTTTGTTTTATAAAGAGTATATGGCTAGTCACAAAAAAATTGTTTCTAATATGTTTTTATGAATAGAAATTTTAATTTCTATTATTCCCCGGTTAAGATGTAAAAAGGTATAGAGGGGTACTAAATAGACCAAATTTTAAATTTTATAAGAATTTAATTTAGTCTCCAATATATTTCCTGTTTATTTTATTTAACAAAGATGTTGTTTTTTATAAGAGTTAATCTCGAATGGGATTTAGTAGTGAAAAATTAAATTAAAGGAAAGTGGAAAGTTTTATAGTAGTTTGTATTAAAGTGATCCTATATATACTCTTCATGACCCACTACTCCTTGAGAGGTTTGGTGTTTAATAAATGAATTGAATTTTAAAGTGGATTCAGGACCTAACTAAAATTTACCTTTTCTAATTGAATCACAACCACAAAACAACACTAAATTTTAATGGGAATTTATAACCCAATTAAAAATTGAGTTTTTAGACCAAGTGTCATACCCCAAAGAGAGGAATTATTTTAGTGGTAAAACGATAAATCATGAAATTTAATAAAAGACATATAAAAATAAATATATACTCAAAGAAACCAAAATCAAGGTACTTTATGAAGTATCATTAGAGAAAAATATTTTGTTTTCGAGTAGGGAAATAGTATGTATCTTCAAAGAAGTAAGAATTGTATAGTTTTAGTTTATCCTTGATATTTATATACTAGGATAAAAAATTTACATAATAACAAAAAAATAAGTTTAGTGTGTAACAATAATTAAGTTTATCTGTCATATTAGTGAATAAGTTATTTCTTGGTCTATTGCTCGTAGCTTTGGTTCCAAATTAAATAATAACTGAAGTAGGTATATAGCATTTTACAATGGTTAGAATAATTCAAAATAATAATAATGATAATACCCAAATTATCACTATAATTATCTGTAATGTTCAGAGTTGTATGGTTCATAAAATGATATTTATAAATATTGTACTAATTTGAAATATTCTGCCTAAAATTAATCAAAGTATCCCACAAAACGCAAAACATACATTCCTTCTACAAGATTTCTATTTCCGAAATATTTCAAAAAATATATATCATATAGAAAAATAAAAATAATCATGATAGTTGTATCAAACACTTCCAAATCACAATGAATTTGATCGTTATATATAAAAAATAATTCAGAATAAAAAAAAGTATATTATAAATAGATAAGAAAAATTAAAGATGTAACTCAGTAGTTAATTTTATTATAAACATATTTTATCATAAGCATAAATCTATGTATTGATAGTTTTTATAAACATTGATTCACTTAAGAATAAATCTATTTAAGAGTCATTTCATGTAAAGGTAAACTTTATAAATGTAACTCAATATATGTGTAATGTTAAAATCCATATTATATAGTCTGGGTAAATGTAATTTTAATTCCCATAAATGTAATAAAAATTAAAAAAAGGTATAAAAAGTAGAAAATTCATTTGTGTAAAGTTAAATAGTTCTTCGTATATGTAATATACCAATTATGTAAAGGTCAAAAAAACATAAATGTACCATTCAAGTTATGTAAAGGTCTTGTATAGAAACTACATAAAGGTCATCTACATAAGGGTGATATCTATTTCACATAAGGGTATATATCATTCTTCATAAGCATCATAATGTTTAAAAGAATATTTTTTGTTTCATATAAATATTACATCATAATGATGAATATATACTTTATAATGATAAAATTAAACTTCATAGGGATGGCCTTATAGAAACTGTAAGTAACATTTTCGCAGTCAAAATAGGTAAGAGTAATGAATCACAAGAGTAAAATACATTTCTCTTTGAAATCCATTCATAAAATACATAATGAACATAAATAATTCATGAACACAAAGATGTTAATGTCTTTAATAAATAAGTTTTTATAATTGAGAAGTAATAAAGAGGTTTTTGTAATTATAAATAAGATAAATGAAAATAATCCACTCAATAATTTCTCTATTTATGATAAATTAATAAATCAAAAAAAACTAAAAATTATATCCCTTTTTGAAAATCATAAAAATGATACAAATTTTGAAAATAAGATTATTAATATCAATTTATGGTAAAAATGAATACTGAGAAATTCATGTGAATGATTTATAAAAATTGTGAATAAAATATGTTGCAAGGGTCAAGAATATTTTATCATACTTTTCTAACTTATTTAAATGTAAAGAATTTAAATTTTAAATTCCCCCCTAAATTAATGAATTTTAGAATATATTAGTTAAAGAAGTTAGAAGACAGAAAGTCTCCCACTTAATTTTTAGCATCATTTCCATCATTATAAAATTGAAATATTCTCATCTTAATTTTTATATGACTCATATGAAAATTAATTTTATTGTTATGAAGTTAAAAAATTATGTGATAGTTTTAATATATGTGATATAAATCAGTGAGAAACTACTCAATAAATAGACTTAAAGACTTACAAGGATCCCCAAGCATGATAATATTTTCAATTAATTATAAAAGGATATTCAAAAACAATTACAAAACATTCCAGAAAACAAGAGAATAAGACAAATCATACTAGATGTACTTTCTCTATCAATTCTACAACCTCCAACATCAAAATTAGAATTACTAAACAAATCAAAATATTACTAATTATAATAAAATAATATATTATTTAAAGTTTCTTAAATAAATTTAATTATTATTTTAACATACTGTAAGTGATATTATTTAGGTTTAGTCTGAAATTTGTCACACATGTATACACTAAACATGATATCAGGTAATGAACTAGTTAATTAATGTAAACTAACTATCATTCCTCAAAAAAAAATAAACATCAAAAGATTTTCTAGGTTTATTTAAATCTAATTTACAATAAGTAATAATAGGGTACTAAAGGTTTAGAATGAATTAAATCAAAATAATTTAATGAATTATTTGAATAGATATATTGATTCAAGAATATTCTATATTTTTTTGATATATTTGATGTCCAAAAAAACTTAATTCCCCTTTTAAACTAAGTTCAAATTCACTTTTCATTAATTTAAAAAATTATTTTCAAATTAAATCACTAGTTTAACCAAAAAAATATATTTTCAATATATATTAGAGTAATTAAATTATTATTTTAATTATTCTTAATATAAAAAATTAGGATCAACTTAACCGTTATTGAAATCATTATCCAAAAAAATTATGATATCCTTTTATATTAAGAACTAATATCTTGTATAATTCCATATAGAACTTTGGATCATTTAAAAATATAATTAAAAAAATTATGTTCAAATCCTAGTTGCTGATTAACATAAACTACTTTAGAAATAATAATATTTAAAAAATCACTTTAACATAATTTAAAAAAATTAAAATTTTGAAAAAAAAACAAAAATAAAAAAACATTTAAATAGATTCAATCCTAGAAATAGATAAAGAGATTCATTAAAATCTATGTCTTCTTCTTAAAAATATTATTGAGTTACTAATATTGACTTGTTCAATAAAATTGGTTCCAATTTTATCCAATTTGTATCTAAAAATTAGTTTAGTGGAAATAACATATTTAACTTTTTTGTGTTCAAACAAAGATCAAATATTATTTCTAGAAAATTTTTTAAATTCATCTTCCATAAAAATAAGACAATTAATATGATGAAAATAATCATTAATATTATTTGGTTCAAAAATCATAAACAAAATAAGAATTTTTATTGAAATTCAAAATGGATATTTCAATTTTAAACCCAAATTTAATATAACCAATAACTTTTTCAATAGGCTGATTCTTGTGATTTTTCAAAGAATTAGGGTCAAATTGACCAGTATGATCCCCCTCAATAGATATAATATTTTTAGTTTTTTCTTCTCTAAAATTCAATTCTTTGTATTCTTATTCAATTTTCACTAAGACTAAATTATGTTTCACATTATTTTCACCAAATTCAGCATGAATACAATAATAAATAATCAAATCTATTTTATAAAAAAATATGTAATCTTTACTTTTATTATAATATCCTTATAAAATTCCATCATGGTATTTTTCATAAAACTTGTCATAATTATCTTTAGTATTAATGAAAAAAATAATCCAAATTCTCTAAAATAACCAACATTAGATTTATTTCCTTTACATAATTCATAAGGGATTTTTTTAAAAGTTTCTCATGATAATTTTATATGAAATATAACAAGAAAAAAAAATATTAAACCCAAAACGCTTTAGTTACATTATATTCATTTAATATAGTTATATATATATCAATTAAGGTTTGATTCTTTCATTTAAGAAATTTTTTCTTATAGATTCATGGGTGATGAAAAATTATGTAAATAACTAATATTTTCACACACAAAAATCAAATTATAGATTTTTAAATTCACATCCTATATCACTAAGAGTGTAACTAGTCATGTAACCTTTTTCATTTTGTATTAAATTATATAAAATAGTAAACTTAGATAATGTTTCATTTTTATAAGATAGAAATTAATGAAAATTGAATATACTAAAAACATATACAATTAGGAATGTAAATTTCTTTCCTTAGAGACTAGAAATATGAGTAGTTCTAAGTAAATCAAGATGTAATAAATGTAATGGTCTATTAGAAAAAATATGATTAGTCAATATAAAAGAAGGTTTATGTTTTCCCATTTAATGCAAGATCCACACACATGAAACCTATATTTCGTTAAACCATGTAATTATTGAATTATTTAATTTTTAGAAGAATTATGTAATATTATGAAATTCCCAATTCTATATCATTTATGCCAAAGTAAACTATCATTCAGTATATTTTTAAAAAATTTTACTTGTTAAATATTCATTTTGATATGATTAATAATATAAATATTTTCTTTATGGTTAGCATAAAATAATAAAGATTACTTATTAATAACTAAACATTAATCATTTTGAAATTCAACTTTCATACCACCATCACATAATTGGGATATTCTGATTAATGTATGTTTTAAACAACCACTGTATTAAACATTTTAAATTATAATAGAGTTATAAATACCAATTTCTCCAAAAAAATTTGCTTTGCCTTTGGAATTATATCAAAAAGTATTCGTGCGTCCATTAATTTTTTGTATGAGATAAATTTTGGTGGGTATTTATTCATATGATTATATGATCTAATATTCACGTACTATGTATCATTCTTGATACAACGAATAATGTTTTTAGAAAAATTAATTTATAGTGTTTTTGTGCACTCAACCTACTTTGGGTCCAATAGGATTATTAAAAAATTTATTAGGTACCTAAACATACTTTAATAAACTATTATAAGGTCCACTAAAAGAAAAATAATTGTAAATATGAGTCTTAAAAAATCTAAAAGAATATGGAAATTTGAGTGACAATTCATTATCATGGTATCCTATCATTCTACATCTAAATTATGTGAAATTTGAAACACTTTATTTAATACTTTTAAATAATAGTTATTATAAATTCTATTTAGTTTTTTATCTTAACAAAAACCTCTCTTATATTTATTTGGTTTCATCATTTTTAATACATTTGTTTTCCCTAAAATAAGTAGAAATATTTTTCTTTAAACTCATCATTTATATTTTTTCTTTTTTTCATTCATAATTTGAAAAAATTTGAGATCATCAAAAACATTAGAATTTTTCTTAGAATAATTACTATTAAAATTTTCTATTTCTTACAAAAAAATATTTATATGTTTCTTATCTTTACATTAATGATCATTATATAGGCTAGTAACTTTAAAAACATCTTTTATCAATCTATAATTTTCTTCATTTAATTCATAAATGGTTGGTTTTTCCTAGTTTGAATCAACATCAGGATATCTAGGATAAAAAATTGAATTGATAACCTTATTTAATGATTCTATATAGAAGATGTTTAAGGAACCCTTTTTTTTTATTCTTCACTAGAATTAGAGTCTTCTATACAACTCCATCTTATAACTAAAGACATTTTTTAAACTTCTTATACTACTTTAAATTTTTTCAATTTAGCATAGTTTTGTTTAATGTACCCATTCATTATTTTCTCAAAATAAATTAAAGTATTATAATTACTATTTGTATTACTTTTCAGTTAACCCTTATGATTAACTTTCTTAGTTTTCCTTCTATGTCAGCTTTTGAAACCATTATTTTTCATTTCATATAAACAAAAAATGAATATTTGAGTTATATATTCTTTTCACTTTCAAAAATTTTATAATTAGAAAATCTAGAAGACATAGTCTTAACAAATTTTAAAGTTAAACCTTTTTTATTTTATGTATCTTATTAAACAAAATTCTTTAACTCCAATTCATATTAAAGTGATGAACAAATGATCTCATCAATAGTATATTATCATAATTTATTTCTCACTTTTCAATGTAAAACTTATTTTCAATTCACTTACTTGGTATAGCTGTCATGAATCTTTCAACACGAAACAAATTTTCTAATGCTTCCCCAAGAGCACTTATTCTATTTACAAAACTTGTAAATATATGAAATATATGGTTGACTATTTAATCGTCACACATCTTAAAGTCTTGATATTCAGGATGAACTATATAAATATTTGTCCTTATTGACTTATCAAATCCATGGTGTGTAACTTGAAAAAAAATACAAATTTCAAGAGTGGTTTTACAAGTAGAAACATAACTAACATCCCTTCTATTTATAACATAATAGAAAATAATGGTAACTTTTTAGTTCAAAAAATATTTATCAGAATCACTTCTTATAAAATAATATATGTTAAAATCAAGTAATTTATAAAGTTTTACCATTCTTTTTCAATGATAAAGATTGATTTAATTTTGATAAGTCATAATTTTTGTTTTCTAGTAGCCATGGTTTTACTAAGAAAATGAGGTGGTTTATATAGAATGCTACCATCATTTGAGATAGTTCCAAACATTATAAAAAACTTTTCCATAGATCATTTGGTACAGAAAAAGGTTAACAGATAAAATATAAAATAACATATCTAAATAAATCAATAATATGGTCTATGTTATAATCCCAATTGTTAGGTCCTAGTTAAGATGGAAAAAGGTCTATGGGGGGTGAATAAACCTTTAAAAAAAATTAGAAGAAGAGAATTAATTTTACAATATATTTATAGGTATATTTAATTAATCAACATTAGTGTTTTTTATTATAGATAATTATGAAACAGATTAAGAAGTAGATATTTATAAAGATCATGGGAACTTTTTTTCTGGTTTGAATAAAAGTGATTCTATATCTACTATTCACACTCATTTAGTGTTTAATATATAGGGTATTCATGAAATGGAATAAATCTCAAGGGTTGTTATAACTTAACTATAACCTATATTTTATAGTATAGGTGAAACCCACCACAATATTTATTTTGAATCGGGATTCACAACCCAATTAAAACACTGAATTTTCTCTTATAGTAACAACCAACAACTAATTTTTTTCCAATGAGTCACAACCTAAAGAGAAGAATTTCTTTTTTGGTCAAAATATGGAAGAAAAAAACATAAGAAAAAAAGGAAAAAAATAAATATCGACACAAAAAATATAGGATCAGGTAATCAATGATGTAATATTGGGGAAACATCAATAGTTCTCATGCAGTGTAATAATACTTCTATTTAAGGCAGTAAGGATTTAAAAATTTGAGTTTTTATTTGAGATATGTCTAGAATTTTGAAAAATTATCTACACAGAATCAATAAATTCTTTCAAGAGGTTTGGAAATCTGAAAAAATTTATTATACCTCTGTTATCTGTGACTGGATTCTTTCTTATTTTATTACTTGTATCGTTAAATCCTTTTAAATAAAAACCTCAATAGCTTAAAAACATTAAGAAATGTATAAAATAATTAAAAATAATAATAACTATAATACTATAATTATCAATATGATTATCATTCATTTTTAATGTTTTCTGGTTCATAAAATTATATTTATGAATTTTTAACTACATTGAAATATCCTCTATAATAATTTGTCAAGTTATCCCATGAATCATGAAACATAACTTCCTTATTAAAGGTTTGATATTTAAAAATATTTCTAAAAAACAATATATACAAAAAATAAACATAAAATTTTTATTAAAAACGTCAAAATCACTTAGAATATGATAATTAGATATAAAAAATTATTTAAAATAAAAAATAGTATAATATAAAAAGATAAAGAATCTGAAAGATATATCTCTGAAGTTCATTTTATCAGAAATAGATTTTCACATAAGTATATATATATGTAATTCAAATGTGAATAAACATGAATTTACTTAATCATAAATCTATGTAAGATTTATTTTATATAACGTTATACTTTGTAAAGGTAACTTAATATCTGTGTAAAGGAAAAATATTGATTCTTTAATCTGTGTAAATTTCATAAAAAGTTATATAAAGTAAATAATATATTATGTAATGATAAAAAAATGTTGAACGCATTTTTATTAAGGAAAAATAGTTCAATTTAATGTTATAATATTGATTCTGTAAAGGTCAAAACACAAAAAGGTAGTATAAATATTACATAAAGATCTTATATAAATCCTACATGAAGGTCATCTAGGTAAGGGTGATAACAATTTAACATAGGGGTAAATTTCATTCTATGTAAACATCATATATGTGTTATCGTTATTTTCATCTCATATGGATGAATATATTATAAAAAATTCAGGATTATATGGATGAATATATTCTTTATAAGGATAAAATATAATTATATGGGGATGAACATGTAAAAACTCTAAAGATCATTTTATTAGTTAAAACATGTAAGATTAAAAAATAATAATATTAAAATACTTTCATTTTTCTCAAAAATAATCTCATAATAAACATAATGATCATGAAGACGTAGAATTTTATAATAAATAGTATTTTTTAATTCAGAAGTGGTTAATAGGCTTTCATAATTATCAATAAGAGAAATGGAAAGTAGCCACTAAAAAATGGACACACTAATTAGATATTGGTAAATGTGGTTTCATAGATATAATATTAATCGAAGTTATTTTTTTGAGATTTCCCACAAAATATAAATAATAAGTTAATATATTGGGGTTTTTTTGTAATGTAGAAACTATAAAAAAATCCTTTTACTAATGATGTGAATTGTTTTCATCACTAAAAAATTACAATATTGGGACAAATTTTGTGTTCATTACTAAGATTAATTTTTAAAAACTAGAAATTAATCATAAATGTATATTAAAGGATACTAAATTTTTCCTTTGAAATTATTTATAATGAGATTATGTGTTTTCCATCATAAACACAACCATATTGCAACCACATATTTATTCTTTGTAAAAAATACTTTTGAAAAAAGAAAATCTATGATGTACTTTATGATATGGATAGAATATGTGTTATTATAAACTCATTATATTGTAATAACATTCTATCATCACACAAAATTACTTAAAAATATGAAATGTATGCTATAATTATTATAACATATTGTAATTCCATCAAAATTGTTTATTTTCCATGTTCGACATTGGTCATATTATAACTGGTCATCTTAATAATGCCATAAAAATAAAAAATGAATAAAATTATAATTAAAAATCATTTAAATTATCTATTTATTACAATTAATATTTCTAACATCATAATTGAACATTTCCACCTAGTATTGAGAGTGATGAAAATATGACTCTCTATTTAATAATATTAATGTTCAATAAAATTTCCATAAAAAATTATTATATAAAGTCTTGAATGTGTTATTTATCTCTAGAATTTCCCACTCAACTCTCTCTTCCTCCCACTCAAACCCCCTACTCTCCCATTAAAATCTCATAATTCCATACACTTTTCCTTAAACTCACTATTTCATCTTAAAATATTCTAAATATAATTTCATTTAAGATATAATTTTTGTAATATTTATGTTTATTTTATTTTATTGTATTTCTATTTATTATATCCTTTTTTATTTTATTCTGTAATAAATATTTTTAAAAATTATGAAATAGGATTTCTAACATTAGTGATACATTGGTATATTCTCCCCTAATATTTTTTGTCAGCGATCATAATTTATTTCAACATAGATCTCTCAATTTATTATCTCCAATATCTCCTTCTACTTCAACTCATTATCTTTTTATGTATTTAATAGAAATTCATGCAGATATTTATGATATATTTGAATATCTAAATCTAAATGAGTTGTAAAAGTGTTATATTCATCTTCCAACTCTCACACTCTTCATAAAAAGAGAAAAACTTCAAATTTGAATCTCAAATATTATTATATAAAACATCTTCCAAAAAACATCACATTAGTTCTCCTAAAATTTTTTGGTCAAAGATTCCCCATAAATTCCTCAATCAATGATCTTCATAATTTTTTCATTTAATAATTCACTAAAATATATCATTGTTTCCTCTAAAATATCCACATATTTCATTACTTGGGTGTATTTTTACATGAATTAATAGGTGCATTATGAAAAATTATTTGACATCATAATCTCCCCTATTACAACATAAATAAATCTCATCTTGAATCATGATTAACCAAAATTATCATGATGTTTATAACATGAAAAATACTAAAAAATCATATGGTTTGGAACTTTTTATTAAGTATAGAAATATATTTATATTATTATGTGAAACTTATAGGTATCTTAAATAGCTTCATATTACTCTTATATAGCCTCTGGAACTTTTTATTAAATCTAACACATCACTAATAAATTCTTTAGTAGATTCCTTTTACTCTTAAATGACTTTGAAAATATTCCATTTACTATGATTTATATTTGTGTTATTGATACATAGTTAGGTGTAACCTCATGTTATTCTTACATAGCAGAGAAATTCTCTGAGTTTATCTTTTATAGCTCTTAGTTTATTATTTTGAAGCTTAAATCTATTCTGATGTAGCCTATGTTTAATATTTTATAAAATTGATTTATTCTAAATCAGGGAGTGTTTAAACATATTTATCATAATGTTTTTGGTTTTATTTTTATATAGCTCATATATTACCAATTTTTTTAAAACCATTTACTCAAATTTTACTCCAAACGTCTCCAGTCATCTTTAGACACATTAATTCATCTCAAAATAACTCCAAAACTCATTTAAAAATATATTATCTAATATTAAATGAATTATCAACTCATTATCCTGTATAAAATTCAAATTTTTTCAAATAAACATAAAATTTTAATGATCTTACACTACCTTAAACTATATCATATTTTATGGAATAAGTATATTACAAGATGAATCATGTCAAAATCAATCTTTCTTAGAATACCTTTAATACATATCTAAATACTTAAAATCAACTCTAAAAATTTTAAGAAACCTTTAAACATTATCGTAGAAGTTATATCCTATATTATATAGAAATATTCTATGCTTTTAACAATAAGGATAATTATTCACCAAAAATAATTTTCATGATTATCATCTTCTATAGAAAGCTACCATAATCTTCATAGGGACATAATACATAGAAAGACACATAATCCATAAAACTCATTAAATTCTTCATACCTAATATACATAATTATACACATGAAATAAGAATAAGTAACATGATTAAACTTCAAATTTATTTACCAAAATTCAAAAAATATTAAACCTTTTTAATAACTTGAATATTAGAAGCATCTCACGGGTAACATATTATTGAAAATATTCTTTATCATTATTTATAGACAACGAATATTAAAAGATACATCTCAATAAATTAAATATAATATGTTATTTAAATTTCTTAATCCTTGATATCTTCTTCTTCATTATTCATCATCAATGTTAGGTCCTGAAGTCGCTCTGAGAGAGGGGTGAATCAATATGAAAATTATTTAATCATTTTAACTCTCTTAACTTATTTATATCTTTGTTTCATAGTCTCACTTATATTGGAACTGTGCTCAACCTTCTTTACAAGGTTTTTCTCTCAACCTCCATAGATTCCCATAAGTGAATGTAACAAAATAAAACATGTAGGGGACATGGGGATTTTTAAATGGATTATCCACACTAGTCGATATCTAGGGATCATAAAATCATCAATGTAATGATGCATGAAATCTACTATTTTTATTATTTTGGTAGATATAAGTGGGTATGATCACTCCATGACAAGGCTTTTTTCCTTTATAAGGTTTAATACTTTCCCACTCTTGGACATAGGATCACTACCACTTCTCCACCTCCACACGCTACTCTAGTAAGAACACCAAAATTTTATAGACATATATGATTCTCTATAATCATCAAAAGGACTATACTTGATTTCATCTTCAATTTTTTATAAATAAACTATTGAACTCACCAAAAAATTCATTTTCATTCTTAAGAGATTAGATCAGTATCTTGGTGTGAGGTTTGAGAAAATTTATTCCAAATATATATAATTAACTCCTTTATATCTAAATGGAGATAAAAGTACACAATAATTATCCTTTTAATATTATACTTTCAAAAGTTAGTTGTTCTAGTAAACACCAACTCCCTTCGAGCCTTCCTCATTTAATAAAATATAGGTGGTCAATGTAACTCTTCACTGAAATATCTTTTTCTTCGCTTTTTAATTTTAATCTTTAATTTCATTAATGTTTTGTTCATTTTCTATCTATGAACAAATGTATATAGGGAATATTATTTTCATGTTTGTTTCCTTATTATCATTCTAATCTTCTTATAGAAGACTAATACTATGTTATATAACATTTCCATATTTGGAAAATGTAATTTCCAAAAATCTCGATCCAAATATTTATCCCATTAGAATTTCCAAAGATCTCAGGACAACCTATTCTAAATAATTATTTCATGAAATATCATTCCATATTCTATGTATAGATACCATTTGAGAGACTATAATTTGATTTCTAAAATATTTACAAACCCCAAAATCAACAAATCTCTCCCAAATTTAAACCTTCCAAGTTCATGTCTGACTATGTTGATAATATTCAAGATGATCAATTTTCTTCATCCATGCGTCTATTTATGGGAAAACATTCATATCCATAATTCATAATATCATCTTTATTTAATAGTAATAATCCAAAATCTTATATCATGATAATTACCATAATCATTATGTTTGAATCTATTAATAATGGGGTGGGAATCACCAAATTTTAATTCCCAAATGATGATCATATGAGTTAATAACTCAAATGTAGTCTTCATATGACACTTAAGTGGTTGTTAAAATTACTCACGTGAAACATGAATTTACTTGTACATTGATCTCTGGATGACTCATATGTGAGGAATCATATGCACATGCCTTTTCTACATCATTTTATGATTGAAATTATTGTGATCATCTTTATGATACCATCATTGAATAATATGTAAATTATAGATCGTGTATTGATCTCCCTACATGTTTCCAATTTTATGGAATTAATCCATTAAAAGGAAGTCTCTCGTTCATACAAATCTAATATCACATGATTCTTTCATCATCATAATGTAACCTATAGCATAAAGATATTTTCTCTAATGTTTCTACTTGAACATTAATACTCATATTTTGAACATTTGTGAGAAATTATTTGGAAAGAGATAAAATTGAGATGAATGATGATGTATCACTTTATTTCTATATGGGTTTTTAACCATAAGTATTATCTGTGTTAGACACCTCCAACATAAAACTCTCACTTGTACTTATATGTGGTTTATTATGGCAAGAAATCCATAAATCATCATTCAAATCCACTAAGTCTAGCATAACAAAAGGGTCACTGCACCCCCCTATAATGTGCTTCTCTCAAGTGTCACCTTGTACCCATTAATGCCTATTATGACCATGATACTCCTCTTCCACCCTAGACAAACTTATATCAAGTTACTCCTTTTTTCTCAAAGTGGTTGGTCACTTCAATTTGGAAGCCTTGGACTGGCCCTTTTTTCCTTCATAAATATTTAAAAGCATTTATCAACATCAACTAACACCATAATGGATGAATCCAATGTAGTTAGGTAGTGACTCATAAATGGTTTTCCATTTCCAAAAACACATTAATCATCAACATATATATATATATATATATATATATATATAAAATTTCATCTATAAACATGACATTCAAGCATAACATAGACGAATCCATAAAAATCCTCTAAGCATCACTACCTTCTTTAACATATACCTCATCAAATATGACATCCAATTTTTATTCTTTCCACTATAGAATATATTTTCACCATATCCAATATAAACCATTAAGGTTACAATATTCACTTATCAAAAATTCATGATAAATTCACTCTATATTTTCTTATCTTTTACTCTCAATACATATTGACATAATTTCTTGTTGAAATAAATAAAACATATTACTAATGGGTTTAACAATACCCCCCATTGTATTTTTTGTAAATATCCATATATAAAATTCAAGTTATTATTTTCTCAATAATTATTTAATTTTATCCCCTGTATTGAAAATAAATACAAAGGTTGACACTAAACTGTTAGTTAATAATCAATCAACTCTTATCCTACTTGATAAATAAAAAATGTATAAAAAAAATTTTCTAATCAAATTCCAAAAACTTGTAATCCAAAAACGTTTATTACTAAAATAAACTTTCATATTAAATTTCATTGATTAATCCAACCTCCCACCACCCTTAAATTCATATTCAATTATTTTAAAAAAGAACGGTAGTATATGAAAAACATATCATTCCGATAATATTATTAATAAATTTCAATAAATTCTTGATTCACAAAAAATAATATATCCTAGTAGATTTATTAATATTATATCCTCCAAAATGATTATACTCTGAAAACATCTTCATCAAGGATAATATCTCTAGAAAATGGATTCCACGTTATGAATTGTTAGGATAACTCTTGAGATAGATAATTTATCCTACTGTAATATTTTCATAACACACTCATCATTCCAGTTATCCCCTTTTATACATCACCTTTAATTCCCTGTATAAAGGCCAAAATACAATATATATAGTTGTAAGGTGGGATTTACAAAACTCCTTATCGATAGAAAAAAAAATGTTCAGAGCTTCTTCTTAACTAAGATATTATTTTCCTTTAGCTTTAATAATGATAAAACAATTCATGCTTGCTTCTTCATTTTTTTTAAATATTAACCTAGAATGGGACTATATACTTATTTTTATTTTAATATTCCTCCTTATGTGAAAATTTATTATATTTTTTCTTTAGTTATAAATGAACATTTACTTTTTAAGGATATATTTATTATCATAAAAATTCACTATTGAGTGGGAAAATAATCATTCTATCATTTACGAGATTTCTAGATGGATTTTACATTCCATAAAACTTATTAAGAATTATTAGGTCACCTTATTTTAGTGACATGTCATGAAATTTAGTCTCTTATTAATATTTAATGACTTTTTCCACAAAACCAATCATTTTGATTCTTTCTAGGATTGATTATATTTTTTACAGCACTAACTGACCTCCACTAATATCAAAAGTCATTGGTTTATGCAAAAGTCCATGGTGTGGATTTTTTTATCACAATATAATTAGTTTTTTTCCTTTGGTATAACATCCATTTTTGTCCTTCTTAAGAGTATTTTTTCATCATTTTCTTCTTCTTATAATCCATGGTATACTCACCTTGATTTTTTCTCATAATTTTTGGTATTATCTCTTTAGTAGAATATAAATCACGATTTGTAGATATTCACCAACATCCATCATCCTAATTAACACTTCTCATTCAATTTATATAGAAAGATACAAAATATTCATATATTTTTGTGATAGATAGACTATTCATATTGTTCTTTTTTATACTTTCTCTTATCTAAGCCTTGATACCCTATGATGTATGCCTCCTTTTTTGCATGAATTGAAATATTATGCCAAAAATCAGTGTTTTAAGGATAAAATTATTCATAGAGCCAATAATTTTCAATGAATAATGTTTTCCTCCTTTAAATAACAATTTTTATAGCTTTAAAATGCGGTTATATTTTAATTACACCTTACTTTTGGGAACCTTATGTGAACTAATTTTCGTTTTCATTCTTCTATAAACCTTTGATATAGTGGTTGGATTATCATCATCATTATTGACACATTTATGTCAATAATTTTTTGCATAATCTGAATTTTTCATGAAAACAAAATTAATACTTACAATATTTTCTTGAATGTATGGTACCATTTTATTTACACCTGTAGTATATTTATATTTGTATATTTCTATAACCCTCTTTTTATGTGATATAGGTATTTTTGAAAATATACTCATTGTAATTTTTAATGTAAATAACTATTTTCTCAACTATTTGTGAATACTCATCTTGAACCACTTTTAGATTTATCAATTTAACATCAATATCAAGACACTTTAAATGTACAGTATTTGTACAATCTTTAACATACTTCTCCCTTTATTCACATTCTTATTTATTCTCTAACCATGATTCCCAATTTATTCATGCATTGTATTATTCTCTTGAAAATAATTTTTAATATCCTTTATTGAATTTCCTAATGGATCCATGTAAACACACTTGAGTTGTGGTTGAATCTAGTCTTGTCTAGTTTTTACTAATTCTAATTTATTGTTTAATCCTTTCAACCCCTTCTGTACTTGAACCACTATTTTTGTTTAAAAAAATTAATATTTTGATTTGTAACTGATATTACACATATAAGAAATGAAATTTAGGAAAGTAAATCAATATAGGTATTTTTTAAAGGTTTTTCCCCTCTAAGGAATCATATTTCTTTCCATTTATGGGATGTCTAAATTGTAGATTCTGCACTAAAAATAATTGTAAATACAGATGGATTTTTCTAGGAAGAATAATGATTCTAGGTTCACCAAATTAAACATGTGATATACTTTCACTATATTACACAAGTGAAGGGGTCTTTATACGAAATACCATAGTCCTCAAAATAGCATCGTACAAGATGGTATCTCAGCTTCCATAGTCTTCTCAAAGTAGACTAGAAACCATTATATAGAAGTCTCTACACCCACAATTATGATATTCATCCTCACAATAAAGAAACAATATATGCCACAACATCTTCAATAGTTTAACATGAAACTCAGTCACTATTATTCTTCTCAATTACATGTTATTTCAAATCGGTTCCCTAGTTTCTTGCACTCACTTCTCAAGAACACAACCTGAATTATATTTTACCTAAATTTTATACACTTATCCATAACCTTATAATGTTTCATGGTGATATACTCGAAAACACATGGATCTTATCTTACTCACAACTTTGACCAACTCGGTCTAATCATATTTCTCTTCCAATATTTTCTTCTTCTTTAGTATATATTATCTAATATTAGAAACTTGAGATATTAACATTCTTTCTATTATCCTTCTTCTATACTTCTTTAACTCCAATATAATATTTTATTGGTCAAGTGGTATATAATTTTGAGTCTCTTCTTATCTACTTCATGTAGTGGGTTTTTTCATCTTCTTTTGAGATATCTAGTTCTATTACCCTCAAACGCGGTTCATCTAACAACAGAAAATAGTAGCTCCCACTTATTTTCATATTTTTTCTTCCTTTAAAATAACATCTTATCACATAAAGGAGTGGTTAAATTAATTTCTCCTTTACTTTTCAATAACTATAAATATTTTTCATGTTGATAAACACAAACTATTTCCCAAAAGTGGTATTATAGAATAACTAATTATAGATTTAGATAATTTTCCTTGTACTTCATTTTCAACTAAAATGATATTCCAAAATAGCTTCATTTAAAAGAACTTTCATATATGATAGTATTTTTATTTTATTATTCAACATTCTCATTATCTAAATGGTCATTAATTTTTACCATGATGAGTTTCAATCCACTATTTCATATATGTGTACCTCATATATAAAATACTCATAACCATTTCATTATGAAAATATTCTTCAAGTTTTAAATTCACCATGATATTCATTATGCAATGGGTTATTCTCAAATATATCATTTCATAAATGACTTAATCTTTGATTTATAACATGATATTAAATGTGAGTTCATTTTCATTATTATTAAAAAATATGATAAATCCATTTCATTACATTTGAATGTCATATACATTCCATTAGGATTTGATTTTATTCTCTATTATCTTATAGATCATTTCCTCAATTACTTGAATAGTGCAAAAAAATTATGGTGATTTTTTCTTTGAATATTGGCTCAATCATCATCCCAAATGTATTCTTCTTAATAACATAACTCTTGAAACATTACTTTTCACCTAGTAGAATCTCATAATTTTTCATAGGTCAAATATCAAACATCATCAAATATATTAATTTTTTACAAAACTCTAGAGAATTCTCTAAGTAAAATATCATATATGGCTTAGAAAGTTATACATGGATTAGAAATCTATTATGAGACACTTAAAATTTCTTACATGCTAACATTTTTTAGAAATTAAACAAAACTCAAGTATCATAGAGGGGTATTAAATATATAATGGGACTGGATTTTGTAAATTTAAAATATCATATCGTTATTAAAATATCAATTTTCTAGTTTAATTGACTTATACGGTGGCCCCATAAGATAGTTTCCAAACAGATTTTTCTAAAATTAATAATTCAATTTACATTGATGAATTTTCATACATATAGGACAACTAAATTTTCCATTTTATAAATAATACTATATGTAGTTCAAATATTAGATTAATTATATATAATCACCATAAATATGATAATTTACTCTTCCAATTTTTCTCTATCTAACTTGAAAACAAAAATTACAAAATGTATTCAAATAAACTCTAAACTGTTTCAAATCATCTATAGGCCTTTTCACTCAATTAAAATCACTTCATAATCACTTCACATATTTTGCAGAATTATTAAAATAATTCAAAAATAAATAGGAAATTTTTTTAAGTCTTATTATTTAGTAAATACTCAAGATAGTGTATTTCCATAAACTCTGTTTCTACCACAATTTATGAAATTATAAATAAAAATCTAGGAATTTAAAACAAAAAACACATCGAATAGTATATTATAACCACCAATGATAGATTATCCACTTTAAGTAAGATCTTATTTAAAATAATGAACATATTTTAACCATTTTAATTATATATTTACATGTTTCACAGTAGGGTTCAGTAGTAAAATTATTTCCAAATGTTCTATGCTTAGGGTAAATTTTCATTGATGTGACATTTATTCCTTTAGTACATTTATTTAACTTGAGTACCAAATCTCCAATCATATGATTTCAATATTCACTACCTAGAATTTTTTTAACCTCTTCTTCATAGGCAGTAATAACTTCCTCTTATCATTACCCATCATATTATAGAAAACTCCTACACTCTTCCTTTTTTATGGATTCTCAATCAATCACCAAATGAAAATCCTTTTCCTTAATTAAACTGAGAATATTCTTAGTAACAAGCCAAATTTTCAAAAATTAAATACAACCACATTTGGGAACTTTAATATCTCCCTTTGTATTTTTTCAACTCCAAATGAACTTCATTAGTCAATTTAGTTATTATCCCCTAACTAATAATATATATAAAGGGGAAGGGTATACACCCCCTTATTAATAGTGTAGGGAAGTTATGCTTCTCCCCCTAATTGATATTATGGGAAGTTTCTTCTCATCCTTACCATAGAAAAAAATATCTCCTATTTCATTATATAAAAGAATGAAATTCTCAAGAATCAATAATCTCAAATTGGAATTCATTATAAAAAATTCAGAATAACAAAGTGATGTTTGAAAAAAAAATCATCACATTTATCTTAGTAGTTTTCAATCAATTAATAAATTTTAATTCTATATAGGATAATCTAGTGCATAAAACACATGAGATCAATTTAGATAACGATGTTATTTATAAATGATCCAAAGTGTTATGCCAAGATCATCCTTTAAATTTTTAGGGGATGATAATACATATGTTTAAAAAAATTTATGAACCTATAATCAAATGAACATACACATAAAACCATTCAAGTGCAAGGTATTTTTTCCCCATTTGGATAGATAACCAAAACCCCTTGATTATCATAATAAACATTAATTAAAAAGTAATGGGAGAATAAAAGACATACCTAATCATTTATTTTAGAAGGGGGCTATCCATATTTCTATATTCAATGGAAAATATAAATCTCTTGTAGCATGCTCATTTTTAATAGTTCCCACTCAAGAGATGATCTCCAATATTATTAAAATTAAGTTACAAATATTAGAAGACAAACATTTAAGTATTTGTAATAAAGTGTATCATATTAAGTTTCTCAGTGGTAGAATTGTGGATAAGACATTTTTCTTAACCAATAAAACCTATTATTAGAAGCTCTAACACATTAATAACTGCTGATTTTATCTTCCCTCTTGACTTTATAAGTTTTATTATCTATGTGTAGTATAGAATTATTATTGATTTAACATTTCATCCTAGTTGAAATAGGCTTATAACCTTTATTATCTATAGCCTTTTGATTCCTATCATCTTAATTCGACTTCCTTGCATCCTCCAACTAACTTATCCATATGGTGAGACACTCTTTCTTCACATTTTCAAACATCTTTTTTGGTGTATAATCCATATTTATAATATTTTTCTTGATATTATGAGTTATTTGTGAAATATTTCGTTTTAATTTTTCTGGGAATAATATTCATACATATCACATCCTCAAGACATATTCTCTTTCACCATCCATAAACAAATTCACTTTCATTTTTGTTACCCTTTTTTGGGTATCCTTTCAACCTATTCATCAAGAATATCCTCAAATAAAATAATAAAACTATCTCCTTCTGAAATTGACTCCCTTTTTATTTCATATTTCTCCCATTTTTATTGAGTTACATGTCTATCTTCCAATGATCCATGATGTTACCTCTTTAACAATAATAAAAGAAAATCTTATTTCTTAATTGAATATCCAATCCCACATTTTTCATTAGATTATTTAGAGAATTTTATTAAACAACCTTATCCTATAATTTATTTCCAAAGCCAGATTTTAACTATTTCATAACCCACTTTTTAAATTTTGGTGGTTCTATATTTTATTCAACATATTATAATACTTGTAAGGATTATACCAGAATTCATCATAATAGCGACCACTTATAAGGAACTAACCTAGGTCGACCAAAAATATCACCCAACCTGGATCTCCAAAAGACCTCAAGTGAGCCTCCCTCTATATCAAAGTCTACCAAATAGTGGTGAGGTTCTACAAAGATATATTTTGGAGACTATACACTCAATTAGAGTCTAATAAAAGTTGAAATAACAAACATGCAACCACAACATAAGCATGAGAGTATGAAATATGAATAACTGAAATAAAACCATGGTATAACAAAATGGAATTTTCCATATAGTCAAAAATACTCAAATCCTGTAAAAAAATAACTGATCACCCACCTAGATGATCACAAATAAATTTAGTAAATAAATCGAAGAAAATACAAATTTTTTACTTCCAACTTCATGCCTTACACCATACTCAGTCTCTAACTGTCAAGATGCTTTAGCCTTATCATCAAACTCTACGTAAGTGGCCCTACTAGATCAAGAAAGTCCAAACCACATTCATATCTAAATAGAAGTATGTGATCCACCTGAAATCATACATAAGGTTCTACACACAAAATGTAGTGTATATATAGGTGGTGAGAAATAAATCGTATTTGGACACCCTCAATGATAAACCTATAATATTATAAAATAAAAAGTGTATTTAAAATTTGATATATATATATATATATAATATTAAAATAAGAACAATTGATAACAAAAGGTAAATAAGTAGTGTATGAACATAAATAAAAAATATAAAACATCAAACCAAGGATATAGTCTCATGCCTAATGTAAATTTACCCCCATTTTAGCCCATGATAACGGATTTATAGAACATGGATCACCTATACACATAACATTATGAACATATGAATCATCTAAAAATAATATCTAACTTATACAACAATGAAAAAATTATAAGTTCCAAACCCCAGGGCATGATGATATGTGTCCAAAAAAACACACAACTCTATCAAGCTTTATAACTCTAATTAAATTATCTAAACATGAAATATGAACTCAACTAACAATGAGGGAACCTATCCAAATAATTATAGTCCTTTATAATTAATCTACTACATAAAATTTAAATTTGATAAAATACATATCCCATAAGATGGGTCTATCAAAATGTTCAGACTAACGACACTTAACCACTTGCCTAGGTATAACATCCACTAGCCTGGGTGTAGCATCTCGTTACCTTGACCGAGTATGTTTTTCCTGTCTCTGAGCTCCCTTTTATGTTTAGTGTTTTTATATGTTGATTTATGGATTTTCTACAAGCTGAAGGAAAATGCCACACTATATAAATAGGTTACATGATGTGTAATATATTCTGGGTATATGTCATGAAAAGGATTCATGCTGTGAAAGGTTACATGACATAATGAATTTTTACATATCGTTAGTTAATTTAAGATCATATTTTAATCTAAGGTGAAAGGTTTATTGGGATATTTAAAATTCATGGATTTTATGACATATAAATGTATTAAACGTCATGTAATTTTTTAAGAAGGGATTTTTAGGGTGCCATTCATATTTTGAGTTTCTATTCAATTGCCAGTTTTCCTCTGGTCTCTACAAAGGGTTACTCACTGATGATTTTTGGAGACTCTATTACTTTCCGATTGATCAGTTCGACATTCGATCTTCATTGTGGTTATGGAGAATCTCTATTGTTGACTGATCATTCTACTTCTTCATTTCCATTGATTGTGGTAGCACCTTTGAGTTTCATTATCGGATTTGTTGGTCTGGATTCGATTTTCTATTTATTTTCTCTAGATATATTGAGTGATCTCATTTTTTTGGCTATTCATTTATTTTTTATGGTAAGGTGTGTGTTTTTTCTTGAGTTATATGGCCTTTCCTCCTCTACATAAAACATATTTATCAATTGGATCAGTTATGAGATGATTGGATTGAGTTCTAGGGCCTTCATTGACATCATTGGGTTTTTGTAGTTGGTTGACCACATTGTGGGTGTGTGGGACCATAGTTTTGAGGTATGTAGTTCTATATCTAGCCTATGTTGATGAAAATTATTTTTGCTTTTTGATAAACTTATTTATTCAAGGAATTGGAATGATTATTTTGTTTTTGTTGAAAATAGTTTTTTTAAAATTATTTTTCCCTAGTTATTAATAAATTGAAATAAAATGGGTATTTTAAAAGTATTGAAATGAATTTTGTGAAATGGTTTTGAAATTATTTTTAATGCATAAGAATGAATTGTGAAAACAATCAAATCGATTATCTTGGGTACGTAGGTGGAATGATTATCTTGATTCCATCAACTATATTTTAATGATTTTTGGCAGGTTTTCTCATGGGGATTTCCTATGTTTCCTAATACCATTGTTCTAGGGGATTTATATTGAAATTGTTAGGGGGTTTACTCATATGTTATTTCTATTCTTCTTAGGAATGTGTTCTAGGAACTTGAAACAAAACTTGATTGATTGTGGTACTAGTAGTCTCCTAGTCTGACATATAGTGATCCTCTATACTAATACATGTTCTTCTATTTTTGGTTTCTAGGATTGGTTTTTTTATTCTTTTTATGAATGTTTACTCTTGTAAAAGATTATTTGGAAAATTTTAATTGAAATTGACATACCAGATTTTTTTTTAGAATTATGAAAAAGAGAAATTTTTCCCTGTTTTCTATAAAACATCTTTACTAGTTATCATTCCATGTTTTATTTCAAATTAACTATAAATGAATATTTATACAGATACTTATTATGGAACACCTGGGTAGGATCCCACTACTGGAAAACTAACCTTTACCAATGGTTTGGAACCGTTGGTATAGGCCTCCAAACCGTTGGTATAGCCTATACCAACGGTTTGGAGAACCGTAGGCAAGTAAGCCATTGGGATAGGTCTATTCAAACGGTTTTACAAAAAACGTTGGTATAGTTAATGTGAAATCTATACCAATGGTAATGGAACCGTTAGTATTTAAATTCCAAAAATAAAACATTCGCTGGGATTTGATCCTAGGACCCCTCGTTTATAATCGAACGACTTAACCACTAAGCTAACATTACTTTTGTAAACATAATTTCATAAATATATATATATGTATTATCATAATTATTTAAAATTTTGATTTATATAATGTTCTCTATTAGTAGATCTGGAAAAAAAATTAAAGAACCTATCCCAACGGTTTTGAAAACCGTTGGGATAGCCCTATCCCAACGGTTTTCAAAACCGTTGGGATAGGTTATGGTGGGTTGAGTTTATTGAGGCCGAAGGTTGAAATTTTGGCTGTTTTTTCCCAACAGTTTTGGTGAACCATTGGGAAAGGTCACTCTTTCCCAACGGTTTTGGTGAACCATTGGGAACGGTCACTCTTTCCCAACGGTTTTGGTGAACCGTTGGGAAAAAGGCTCAATACACACCCTTTCCCAACGGTTTTGGTGAACCGTTGGGAAAGGTCACTCTTTCCCAACGGTTTTGGTGAACCGTTGGGAAAGAAGCTCAAAACACACCCTTTCCTAATGGTTTTCCAATCCGTTGGGAAAGGTGGGTAAATCTATGGCTTTCCCAACGGTTTTGGTGAACCGTTGGGAAATGGTAGCTATACCAACGGTTTTTACAAACCGTTGGTATAGAAGTGTTGGGAAAGATCATCTTTCCAGTAGTGTCCTATTGAGCTAGTTATCTCACACCCTACAAAACTCTTCAGTGCTATGTAGACCTATATATGTATTCTATATCAAGGAAAGGAAAGGCATCATAGTGAGGTAATGACATTTTGTACCAACTGATTTGGGCAGCTGGTGGTGAGATGATGGGAGTTTATTCACACTATCACATGGAGTATCTTTTTAATTTTGTTCCATTTTTTAGAATTTTCTCTCAATGAATTTGGATACTTTTTATGTTTTTTTCTATTTTCTTATAGTTATGGATTTATTTATTACTTTTTCATTATTCCTTCTTTATTCTTGTATATATATTCCATGTGATTTTTTTGGTTGAAAGAAAGTGTTCACTCTTGTTAATTGTTCGATGCCCGAGAGCTTTTCTCCAGCCCGTGGAGATCAGGAACACCCATTGGGTATGTGACCAAATGGGTTGGGTTCCAGGATATAGGGTAACTTGGGCCGATTCATTGAAATATGGTATTAGAGTAGGTATGTCCCAAATATTCATTATTTTGGTGTATCTATTAGACTAGAGATAGGATTTTTCAGACTGGAGAGGTATGTCATGATAAGTGCATGTCCAGAAATTTTCATGATGAGAGTCAAGTTTCCATGGGATGTTTGGATATGTTTCTCTAGTGTTGGGTTTTGTTTTATATATCATTATTTTATTATGGGTTTTCTGGTTTGAACTGAGATTTATTCTATTTTCTGATCATTTTTTTAGTGTGCAGCAGTATGCCTCCGAGATGTCTTCCATGAGTTCCTTAGGAGGGTGCAGTTGATTCTCCTCCAAGGAATCCACCTATCAATCAAAATATCATTGAGAATATAGTTCAAGAAGTTTTTTTTGTTGATCATAACATTCCAAGAGTTCATAACGAATTTTTAAAAGTACATCTTGGAGTTGGAGGAGAGAGATATTGATTATTGGAATTCTTACATGAGAAGACATTGTCCTTTAAATGAATTAATGACCCTCAATAGGTGGAGGAATTAATTTATTGGATTGATCAAATCTTTGACTTCATAGAGACATCTAATAATTTCAAGGTAATGTTTGACGAATTCAGGTTTGAGGGTTTTAGAAAGTGATGTTTGGATTCCATAGTCCAGGAAAACATACACATGGACTTGGATTTCAAGGTTTCTAGACCCTATTCTACCAACATTTTTTTCAAAAGTTTCTGATGTTGTAAAAATCTCTGAAGATCATATCTTTTCAATATGGAGTTCATTCGATGTCAGTGTACACCAATTATTTTGTTTCTCTTGTCCATTTTTCTCTAGATGTGGTAAAGAATGACCAGTTGAAGGATCAAAATAAATTATAGGGGTTGCAACTAAATATCATATCATATGTATTTATGTTAAATGGTTCAACCTACGATTAGCTAGTAGAAAGAGCTAGGATGTCATATATGAATATTGAAAGAAATTTTGGTCTTTCCACGTACTATCTCCCATCCAGTGGCAACTTCAGTGGAACGCATGGGAAGAAGAGGAAGTAAAATAATCATCATAGGAGTGGGGATCGTGGGTCTCATCAATGAGCCTCCTCTGCACTGTATTCTATGGCTATTAATGTGCCTATTACTTTCTATCAGTTGGGAAAGGTCAGACACACAAGACATTCTTATCCTAGGCCTGCGAATTTGTGAAATATTTGTGGGTGTGTTAGTTACTTACAGAACGTTTTTAAGGATATGAATTCTCCTCATTACGATCAGGGATCATTGGGTCCAAAGGCAATTATTGGGTAGTCAGATCCCCGGGCCTCAAGAGTGAATAAATTTCACATATTATATGAGTTCACAAAAAAGGGTGATATAGTTCTATAAAAAATGATAGGTATTATATTTATTGTATATTTCATTGAGATTTATTTATTTGATACTGGTGCATCTCACTCAATTACATCATCACATTTGGTTGATATTCCTAAACATCCAATAGAACTTATGTATTTTGTAATAGAGTTACTGAAACTTCTTGGTATGAGAAAAGATAATGGGTTTTAGAGTCCATCTTATTCATTAATAAAAGCTAATACATGGTTGGATTGGGATTTTCATATTCTTGATTTAGATCTGTTTGCGGTAATCATCAGTATGGATTTTATATTTTCTCATTGAGATTAGGTTGATTGTTATCATTGGTGTGTTTCTTTTCTTACTACCAATGGAAGATCTCATGTGTTTTAGGGGGAGTGGGTCCCGATGTAATGACCTAGGTATTTTTGAATTATAATTTTTCATTTATTTTAAAATTTAAGAATAAGATATTAATTTTATGTTAAATTGGAAACTTTTTTTGATAGAATACTTGACATGTAACAATGTGTTTCTTTTAAATCAGATGTTGCACACAACTTTGATTTACACTGAAATATAATACAATAATAATATTATGATTTTAAATTGTAGTTAACACCTGTTCGTTAGAATTATGGGAATTAATAGTATCAAATGAATTTTTTAGATACGGTTTACACATTATTAAAAAATGATTCATTTTTTACAATATTTTTTATAAATGGAAATAAAAACCAATTGAATATAAAGGATGTGATTTTATGAAAAACTATTTAAAAAAGAATTATTGGGTTTATAAAATCATATCACTCATTTTTTATTTTTATATAATGAAAAATATGTATTCTATTTATTCAATATAATGTTTTAAATTCATTTTATATGTTTTCTAGATATTATATAAGAAAAAATACAATTTTTTGGATAAAAGAAGTATTTTTCTAAAAATACAGTTTTACCACCTTTAGATGTTGATCCATTTTTAAATTTACTTTTTCTCACTTTTATATGATATATTTAAAAAATAAAATTCTTATTTAGAAGCGGGACATCAAAATTTAATTTGGATGAAATTTTTGAATTTTTCTGATAAATTTCAGTTTTTAAGGAATATTGAAATATACTGCATTTTAATTCAAAACTGAATTTTCATCTAAATTATTTATATAGTTAAATTTTTTTAAATTGGTTTTAAGGTATAATTGGATTTTGTTTTTTTAATTTAATAAAATTATGGTAATTTTATGCAATTTCACATTTTAATTATACATAAACACATGTCAATCTTTTGATAGTTATTACTTCATAAAAACCCAAGTTTTGGTTTTGAAAATAGAAATTAATATTAAATTAATGACTGCAATATCTTTGTTTTTAATTAGGAAAAATTTATTCCATATTTTTAATTAGAAATTTGAAATTTTGTAAATAGGTATCTTTAATTTTTAGATAAAATGAATAGTAGCTTCAGTAATTATTTTTATTTACCACAGTCAAAAAGTAAATCAGGTAAATAAGGGTAAGAAGTAATATTACAATGATATAAAACTACTATAAAATGTGTCTTAATCCTATTTTATGAGATATGTCTGACTATGGGTATCCTTGAGTCTATTTTGGGACCCCATGGAGCCACTTGGATGTGAAAATTACATTTTATAAGAATTACTTTAATGTAAAGAGAAATATAACATAAATAAGTATCTTTTACTGAAACAATTTTTATAAAAGATTTTATAAGTGATCAATTTTACAATAAATATTCATTATAAAACTCTAAAAACATTTCCTACATCATGGTATTTTATTTATAATTTTTAAACAATAAATAAATAAATTTAATTACGACACAATGATGATGTATTGATTACTTCATTAATGAGGGATTCAAATAAATCATATTATAAATATTAAAATGAATTTAATTTTATTTTTTTTATTCCATTAAATAATTTTTAGGATTATTTTGACATATTATCTTTGATTTAATGCCTTTTTTATATGGAACCAAGATGTTAGGAATTTAACAAAAAACAATTACTTAATAGTGTCAAAATTGTTATAAATGTGTTTTTAAAACAAATACTATTTTATTAAATAATATTATAGTCTTAAAAATATAATATTCGTCCAAATGACTTATATAATGTTGCACATTTCATTAAATATCCACTTATGGTTCTCTTGTAATTTTATAGTTACTATAGTAACCAGAAATTATGAAAATACAAGAAGACACAGAATGAGTAAATGTTATTAAATAAGGGTTAAATCAAAAAATATAAGGTTATATTTGTGACCTAAATATTTCTAAAACCTTTTGGTTGAGAGATTTTCCACCCAACAGCATCTTATATTTAAAATAAATGAGTTTCGGATCATTTGAAATCGAAAATCATTTTATAATAAAATAATATTTCAAAACATTCCTAAAGTGCCCCTCCCCCCTTATAAAAGGGAATCACCTCTACCCATTTTCTCACACCTCTCAATCCCCTTGGATCATTAAAATTATGGTCAAATAATCTACCAACATACATCCCTTTATCCTAGAAGATTTACCTTGGGAGGATGGAAATTCAATAAAGCATTTTTCTCAATTCAAAAGATGTTACTCGATTTAGAGGCAACATCTTCTCTCAAGTTTCATTCCTATATTTTCTTTCTCAAAACCCCATTATCTTATTATTCATTGATTAAATAAATGTAAAATTATCCTGAATATACAATAATTTTTTATTAAAATTAATTTAACTACAATTACAAACTACTTCATCTAATGGATACAACCATACTGTTTTAGTGTAAGGAGAACTACTGCTTAATGAAATGGTGATTGTTCAATTTTCCCCTATCACCTATCATGGTTGCCATTATTATGGATCTTTATGTATATATATAATATAATATATTAATATTTTTTCTATGATTCAATATTTTTTATTTATATTTTACCTTTATGATTTCCATAATGTGTAAATATGATAATTTCATTTGAGAAGTGCAGACTATCGCCCCCTCAAAGTGATATGACTCGTTCATTCCATACCTGGAATGTATAAAGGATATAATTAATGAATTTATATAAAATATATAACATATATATTATATTATAATTATATTATAACTATGAATCATTTAGTTTTCATTCATTTAATGTGGTAAAGAAATGAAAGTAGTGTTTATGTATACGTATGGCCTACCGTCTCCATGAATGGTGCATTTAATTTCGTATCATTAAATGTTACGGAATACTATAAATAAATATATACTAGATATATATGATTTTTAAATCATGAATAATATTACTGAGATTATTTACTTTTGACTACATGGACAATTTACATCAAAACTAGTTCATTCGGACTCAAGTACAGAACATCGACCAAACGACCGATATGAACTTAAATAATTATGTAATTTTTATAACATAATGATAAGTAATATAAAATGAATAATAAACATGAAAATTGTTCTGAATAAAGTATAAATAATCCTATTTTTATTATTCAGTAATATACAGAATGAATGAGACATGCCGGACTCAAGGTGAGGGAACATTTCACCGTCCTCTATCACTCAAAGACTTATTTTATGTTATGTATTTTAATTTCCATTTTATTATGTTGTGGTATATTATTATATATACTTATTTATGTTATTTTTATGTAAAAATTATGAGATGCCCTTTTTAATCCCATCAACCCATTTTATGAATTTTTACGCGATGTCATTGGGCTGCTGAATTTTCGTAAGGGAAGATCTTAACCCAATTTTTATTCTTTGTGTTAATCTAAAAAATAATGATTATGTCGTGCTATGATTATGTGAGAAATAACTTTTTATGTCCTTGATTTATTAATACTATCTTTATGAGTACTTATATTTAATACACATAATCTATCTATTTTATTTACAAATTGATCTTTTTAAGGGAATTTCTAAACTCAATTTCCACTCTTTGGGTTTTTAGCATACTACATTGAGTATATTATGCCAAGAATATGTGTGTAATAATTGTTTATATATTTATATTTTAATTTCCACTTAGGTTTTTGTGGTTATACTTTTTCTATAAATAATCACCCCATTAAAAAATTGTTATGTTATTTATAAAAACTTTTGAGGGAAATCTTAACTCAATCTCCATTCATGGTACTAAATATCCATGTCATTGGTTTTTTAATGAACATGTGTGAATTACCTATGATAGTTTTACTACTAATATCGACTTATATTTGGTGTTTTTATAATTTTTAAACAAAATTAGCTCATTGATTTATTCTTAATCTAAGGATATGATTTTTGCAAGGGATTTTGCCTCAATTTACATTTCATTGAGAGTTATTTGTTTTTATGCACCAAATCACTTTTATATTGTGTATATACTACCCTTTGACATATTATATCATGAATATCCTGATTATCATGTTATTATAGGTTTCTTTTAATGTTATTCTTTAGTTATTTATATTCTAGTAGTTTCTCATGTGGTAAGGGACTCTTTAACAAAAAAAATTTAAATGATTTAAATATTTAATATTCTAGATATTTCTCATTAATTTAAATGTTGTAAAAATGGTTGTAAGGTTTTATTTATATGTACATTAATGTTTTAAAAGGTTAATTCCTTTAAAGGTTTCAAAGTGGCATGGGACACTTTGATTCAAAAATCTCTTTATAAAATGTTTTAAATAGTTTTTGAAGTGGGTTGAATATTTCAATATATTGAATTTATTAATTCAGATTAATGAGTGAAATGTTGATAATTTCAGTCTTTTATGTGTTTTTATTATGTAATGGTACTTGGACATTTGATAGTTGGTTATGTGATAAACAAAATACGGGTGGTTCCATGATAAACCTAGGGAGGATAATCCCATGATAACTCTCCAAAGAATTGGGTAATGTGATAAAGGTAAACTTTAATGTTTCTTCAAAGAGATTTAGGGAATATACTATGATGGGAATTCCGAACATACCTCCCTATGTAGCTTTGAATACTACAATGTATGTATGTTATGGATGCCTCAAGTTACCATTATGATTTATGATTTCTATGTGTTATTAATAAATATAATGATTTCATAATGTATGTTAAAGAGCTTATTCTTTTTGATTGAAAAGTATGATTTCTTTGATTTTTATGTATTTATGGACTAATTTTTTCTTCCCTTATTTTATATCCCTTAATGATATTTTTATGCACTTCCCATGTTTTTTAAATGTTTTACATAGGGTATAAGTATGGATAAGAGAAAGGAATAAGTCAAGAAAATTTTTACCAAGAAAAAGAAGTCATGTTTCGTTTAAAGGGTTTCCATTGGTGGAAAAAGTGGATACTTATTGTAAATGTACACATGTAATGGTTGGGTCTATTATGTAGTAGTTATGAACTAATTCTCTAAAAATATAATCCTAAAAAATATCTTCTGTGTGAAGTACTAACTTAACTCAAGATTAAGTAATCATTAAGGTTGGGCCTTATAGTTAGTATCAGAGGAAAGTTTTAGAAAACTTTGGAGATTATGATATTTTATTAAGAGTTAGGGATGTTATAATGGGTTTTTAAATTAATGGTATATTATAATTTCAATGATTTAAAAACCCCTTTTGATGATTATGTTATTTTAATATAATTAACATTTTTTTGAGACTTTCTCCTTTGATGAAATTATGGGTTTTTAGTTTTTGGGATTCAAAATGTGACGTATGAAATAACATTTGAGTTTAAAACATGTTATGGTTATTTTTGATTATTTTACCTCATTTTTTTATTTTATTACAATTATATTGTTTTTAAAAAATGGGAAAACGTAGATTGTGTGACTCCCCATCATATCAGACAAAGATAGGGGAATTGAACCCACAACCAAAGGGAGGTTGGGATTTATCACCTACCACTGGCCTACATGTAGTCCCTAGTTAGTATGACATATTCTTTTTAGGAAAATGATTTTATGGAATGAGAATAAGTAGATTTATAACTTATGTTTTATAAAATGTATATCCTTAGTAAAGGAAAATTATTTGGTTATTAAGTCATAAATGTTATTTTAAAAGACCTTCACTCATTTGGGAACACTATATGCCTCAGGAAAGTATAATACTATGGAATTTTATTTGAGAAGTAATGGTTGAATTTTTAATTTAGAATAATATATGATTTTATTGTGAAATTATATAGATTTTGGTTATTTATGGAAATTATTAACCTATTTTGGAGAATATGGGATTAGGTTAATTACTTTTCAGTGTGAGACTTTTAGAGTAGTCAATGTTATTTGGAGATAAATGTTATGATTTATCATGGATGTCTATGTGATCAAATCTTTATAAATTTTTGGGTTTCAAACATAATTTGAATTTCATTCAATAAATTTAAGGACAATTGTTTGTTGAATTTTCCTTGTCGAACATTGGGGTATTATTTGTTGAATTTTAGAGATTAATAGTATTATTTATTTATATAAAGGATTATCGTTTTGGGGGATTATCTAATATTTTACTAAAAAATTTGTTTTTGGTTAATGTTTCAAGATACTATAAATATATAGTTCATATTTTGTGGAATATGTGATTCTCTAGAAGTTGATTCTAGTGCTTCAGGTGTGACCATGTCATCTTGAATACTCATAATTTGGAGAAAATATGAGTTTGTGGAAGAAATTTATTCAAGGAAGAAACTCTATTTGAAAATTAAGTATATTTCATTATTTTCTTAGTCAATATCATAAATAGATTCCTTAACTTTATGAAAGGGAACATAAAACAAAAAAATTTATTCCTTTACTTTTCCTACTGGGAAATAAAATATTGTTTAACCCATCATAAGTTTATGGTTTTGAGAGGGTTAATTTTCTCCTGGTCATGTTTTCTATCACTCTCCATTAGAACCAGATTGTTATTTTTCTTCCATATCCTTGTTTTCCTACATGTAATCCTAGTATTTTTTATCTCAGGTGACCTTTTTTACTTCACTTTATTTATTGTAAAGTGATATTTTTAATGAGTCCTTTTTCCAATGTGGGATTTTTAATGAAGTTTTTTAGCCCAATTTTAAAATTCCAAGGACTAAATTTCTAAAAGGGGGGAAAGAATGTAATGACCCATGTATTTATAGAATAATACATTATCATTTTTATTAAAATTTATAAATAATATATTAATTTTATGTTTAAGAGGACACTTTTTATGATAGCGTACTCGACATGCAACAATAGGTTTCTTTGAAATATTATGTTGCACACAACTTTGAGTTATATCAAAATATAATGCAATAATATTATTATTATTTTAAATGGTAGTTAATGCCTAGCCATTAGAATGGAAAGAATGAATAGAATCAACTGAATTTTGAAATACGGTTTACACATGATTAAATAATGAATCATTGGTTACCAAATTTTTTATAAATGGAAATAAAATCCAATTGAATATAAAGGATGTGTTTTTATGAAAACCTATTTAAAAAGAGAATACTTGTGTTTATAAAATCATATAACTATTTATGATTTTTTATTAAATTAAAAATACGTGTTTTTTATATTCAACGTAATATTTCAAATTCATCTTATATGTATTCGAGATATGATATAAGAATAAATTCAAATTTTCAGATAAAAGATGTATTTTTCCAAAAATGTAGTTTTACCGCCTTTTGATGGAAAAAAATTTTTAAATTTAGTTTTTGTCACTTTTATAATATCTATATGAAAAAAATAAAATTATTTTTTAAATCAGGTCATTAAAATTTATTTTGGATAATTTTTTTGTATTTTTCTAATAAAGTTCATTTTTAATAAATAGTGAAAAATACTGCATTTTAATTCAAAACTGCATTTTCATCAAATTTATTAATGTAGTTAGATTATTATTTTAATTTGTTTTAAAGTATAACTATATTATGTTTTATCATTTAATACAATCATGTCCATTGGTAGTAATTTAACATTTTAATTGACATAAACACATGTCAACCTTTTGATAGTTATTACTTCTAAAAAACTCTCTTTTTGGTTTTGGAAATGGGAATTAATATTAAATTAATTACTAAAACATCTATTATTTGAATTTGGGGAAATTGATTCCATATTTGAAATAATAAGGTTAAAATTTTGTAAATAGGTACCTTTTAATTTTAGACATTATGAATAGTAACTTTAGTAATTCTTTCATTTACCATGCTTAAATGGTAAATTGGGTAAATAAGGGTAAGAAATAATATTATAATAATATAAATCTATCCTAACACATGTTCAAATAATATGTTATGAGATATAGACTACCATGGGCATCCTTGAGTATATTTTGGGACCCCGTGAATTCACCTGGATGTGAAAAATGTCATTTTATAAGAATTAATTTAAAGTAAAAATAAATATGACATAAACATGTATCTTTTACTAAAACAATTTACATGGGGTTTTATAAGTGATATCTTCAAATATAAATAAAAATTATAAATATAAATATTTTTTGAATCATGGTATTTTATTTATAATTTTTAGACATAAATAAATAAATTTAATAATGACACAATGATGATGTAGTGAATGCTTTGTTAATGAAAGATTCAAATAAATGGTATTATAAATTTTAAAACAAATAAAATTTGATTATTTTTATGCCATAAAAAAAATTAATGGATGATATTGACATATTATATTTGAGTTAATTACTTTTTTTTGTGAAAATAAGTTTTTAGGACATTAACAAAAATCAATTACTTAATAGTGTCAGAATTGTCATATGTGAGTTTTTAAAACAAATACATTTTTAGTAAATGATATAATAGTTCAAAAAATATATGATTTGGAAAACTAACTATTATAATGTTTAAAATTTCATTAATTTCCCACTTATGTTTCTATTTTAATTTCATTGTAATTATTGTAACAATAAATTATGAAAATTCAATAAGACATGGTAAGAGTTAATGTTTTTAACTAAGGGTTAAATAAAAATATGTAAGGTTAAATTTGTAACCTATACTACTCTAAAACCTATTTTTTGAGATATTTATGACCCAAATTCATCTTATATTTGAAATAAATTAGTTTGGGAGCATTTGAAACTGAATATCATTTTATAATAAAATGTTATTTCAAAACATTCTTAAATTACCCCACATCCATCTAATAAAAGGGTGTCACCTCTACCCATTTAATCATACCACTAAAGCCCCTTGTCTCATCCAAAATTTTCCAAAATGAACTCCAAGCATCCCTCCCTTCCTCCTAGAATCCATAACATTGGTAGAAGGAAATTCAATAAGCCCTTTTGGCTCAAATCAAAAGAAGTTACCCGATTTAGAGGTAACATCTTCTCTCAAGTTCCTTTCCATTATTTTCCTTCTCGAATCCATATTATATTCTTATTTTTTAATTAAATAACAACACCAGTATCATAAATATACAAGGATATTATTATGATATTTATTCTAACTACACTTACACACACCTCCATCTAATGGATATGAATATATTGTTTCGGCGTACAACGAACTACTGCCTCATGAAATGATGATTATTCAGTTTTCCCCTATCACTTCTCATGGTGGCCATTATGATACCACTATATTTATATACGATATAAATTATATTTATATTTTCTCTATTCTTATGTATTTTTTATTTATATCATACTTTTATTCTTTCCATAATGTGTAAATACGATAATTTCATTTGAGGAAGTGCGGACTACCACCCCCTCAAGGTGATATAACTCGTTCAATCCAGACATGTAACATATAAACGATGAAATTAGTAAACTTATGTAACAATTATAAAATTGATAATATAATGGAAATATAATAAACCTATTTATTATTTATTTTTCATCCATTAATATGATAAAGAAATGAAAGTATCTTTCACGTGTACGTTCGGCCTACTGTCTCTATGACTGGTGAATTTGATTTATTATCTCAAAATTTTATGGAATATTATAAAAACATATATACTAGATATATATTATATTTAAATCTTGAATAATATTCTATAAATAATGTACTTTTGACTACATTGATAATTTACATCAAAACCAGTTCATTTTCGACTCAAGTATCGAACATCAACAAAACGACCGATATGAACTTAAATAATTATGTGATTTTTATAACATAATTTTAAGTAATATAAAATGAATAATAAACATAAAAAAAGGTTCTTAATCTTGTATAAATTAACCTAAGTTTATTATTCAAGAATATAAATAACGAATGAGTCATGTCAGACTCAAGGTAAGGGAACCTTTCACCCACCTCTTTAAGTTAAATACTTCTTTTATATTATGTCTTTTAATATCCATTTTTTATATTGGATTATGTTATTATATATACTAATTTTTATCCATTTTATGTCCAAATTATTTTATACCATTTTTATCTCATCATCTCATTTTTTGAATTTTTAAGTGAGGTTGTTAGGCTACCAAATTTTCGTAAGGGAACTTCTTAACCCAATTTCAATTATTTCAGTTAATCTTATAATTCGTGATTATGTCGTGCAACGATTATGTGAGAAATAAATTTTGATTTCCTATATTTTATTTATACTATATTTTTGTGTACTTATAGATAATATTCATATTCTATCTATTTTATTTACAAAAGGATATTTTAATGGAATTTCTAAACTCAATTTCTACTCTTTGGGTTTTAAGCATACTTCATTGATTATATTATGCCAAGACTATGTGTATAAGCATTTTTTATTTATTTATGTTTTAATTTACACTTAGGTTTTTGTGGATATAATTTTTCTACACATAATCACCCCATTGATAAATTTATATGTCATTTATACAAACTTTTTAAGAGATATCTTAACTCAATCTCCATTCATTGAGTTAAATATCCATGTCATTGGTTTTGTTTGTTCAAAAATATGTTTGAATAAACTTTTATTTTTTTACACTTAATATCAACTTATATTGTGAGTATTTATATTTTTCATTCATTATTAGATCATTGATTTGTCCTTAATATAAGGAAGTGATCTTTTTAAGTGATTTAAACTAAATTTACTTTCCATTGGGAATTATTTGTTATTATGAACCAATTATCTTTTAAATGGCGTATATACTTCCCTTTGAAATATTATATCATAAATCACTTTGTTCTTATGATATTATAGGTTTCTTTTAATTTTATTCTTTAATTATGTTTATTCTAGTATTTTCTCAAGTGGTAAGTGACTCTTTAACTGAAACATTGTTTTAAATGTTTTGAATATTTAATCTTCTAAATCATTCTCATTAATGTTCATGTTTTCTAAATGGTTGTAAGGATTTATTTATATTTACATTAATTTTTTCAAATGATAATTCCTTTAAAATTTTCAAAGTTTTATGAGACACTTTGACTCAATAATCTCATTATTAAATGTTTTAATTGGTTTTGTAAATTGATGGAATATTGAAGTATATTGAAATGATTTATTATGATTGAGGAGTGAAATGTTGATAATTTCAATCTTTCATGTTTTATGATTATGTAATGGTCCTTGGGAATTTTATGGGTGGTTACATGATAAACCAAATATGGGTGGTTCCATGATAAACCTAGGTAGGGTGAGCCTATGATAGCTCTCCAATGTATTGGGTAACATGATAGAGGTAAGCATTAATGTTCCTCTAAAGATATTTAGGGAATATAATATTATGGGTATTCCAAACGTAACTCCCTATATAGTTGTGAAAGCAACAATGTAATTTTGTTATGGATTCAACAAGTTACCTTTATGATTTATTATTTATATGTTTTATTCATAAATCTTATGATTTCATGAGGTTTGTTAAAGAGATTATGTTTTTTGATTTAAAAGTATGATTTTTTTATTTTATATATATTCATGGACTAATTTTTTCTTCCCTTATTTTATGTCCCTTACTGAGATTTTTATTCTAATCAAGAGTTTTTAAAATTTTCCCATGGGATATAAGGATGGATAAGAGAAAGGAAGAAGTCGAGAATATTTTTATCAAGAAAAATAAATCATGTTTTGTTTAAAGGGTTTCCTTTGGTGAAAAAAGTGGATAGTGAGTGTAACTGTCCACATGTAATGTCTGGGACTATTATGTAATAGTTGTAGCCTAGTTATCTAAAACCCTAAACATAAAAATATCCTTAATGTGAATTATTGACATAACTCAAGATTAAGTAATTATTATGGTTGGGTCCATATACCTGAAGTCTGGTCATGCATGACCTTCCCACAGAGAGCTTGGGAGTTTGTTGTCGATTGTTACGATTGATCCTGATGACATTTCCTCTATTTTTGATCTTCCTATATTTTTTCACAAATTTTTTATTATTTTCAAAATAATCTTCTCCGGTCATCCTTTAAATAGAAGGGTAGACTTTACAATTCACCTGGTGCCAAGTACACAGATGATATTAATGCCTTTTTATCATATAGAACCATTAAAGAAAAAATAGATCAAGATTATGTTAGATGACCTATTCAATAAAAGGTTTCTTTCTCCCTAGTGTTTTGCATTGTAAATCCCATGTTCTCTTTTCCAAGAAGGAATATGGTTCATTTCTATTGTGTGTGGACTTTCATAAGTTGAACTATTTAACAGTTAAGAGAAAATATCCTTCGACTCTTTTGTATTATTTTTTTGATTAGTTAAAGGGGGAAAAGTGGTTTTCAAAAATTTATCTTCGATCAGGTTATCATAAAATCAGAGATTGGGAGTATAATATACTAAATACAACTTTCAAGAGTAGCTATATCCATTATGAATATCTGGTAATGAGTTTTGGTTAGAAAAATTATCTTGAAGTTCTTATGGATATTATGAATTAGATATTCTATAAATATCTTGACACTTTTATTATAGTGTTCTTGTATGATATTCTAGTTTATTGGAAATTTGAGCGTGATTATGAGAAAAATCTAATTTTAGTTCTGTAAATTCTGATAAGTCACAGTTTGTATGGAAATATTTCAATATGTAGTTCATGGATTCAAGAAGTGATGTTCTTAGTGTGTTATATTTTGAAACATGGATTATAATTCATCATAAAAAGTTTAAGGCTGTATTTTCAGGTAGATAACCATAGAATGACAATGAGATATAGAGATTCCTTGGTCTTGTTGGATATTATCGATGGCTTGTTAAGAATTCTTATAAATTGGTTTCACTATTGATTACTCTTATAGGTAAAGTGGTGAAATTAACATGTGTGAAGTGTTAGTATTATTTTGATGAACTAAAACTAATTTTGACATCATCTCATATTCTAGTATTACCTGAGATCTATAAAGGGTATGTGTTGTTTTATGATGCTTCCAGTGCTGGTTTTATAGGTGTACTAATGCATGATGACCATGTGGTAGCCTACAACTCTCTTCATCTTTAGTCTCCTAAGAAAAATTACCCAAATCATGATCGAGAGATTTTTGTAGTTAGGAATGCACATAATTGTTAGTGGTACTTTCTTTTGGGGGATAGGTTCATATTTTTTCTTAATAATAAGAGTTTGAGTTATATCTTTTCTTGTAAAGAGTTAAGTCTTATATAGATATGATGAATATAATAACTTTGTGTGTTTGGCTTTGATATCACATACACCCTAAGGAAGGGGAATGTCATTGTAGACTCTCTTAGCAGGAATGTACCATCACAGGCTATTTTGGAATCAAAGAAGGAGTATAACCTTATGTGGATTTTTTCTCAACTCCTCTTGGATTCTCAGAATAATGTTTTAGGTGTAGTTTTGAATACTATTCAATTATCTTCATATCTATTGGACACTATTTTCTAATGTCTGTAATAGGATGATGAGTTTAGTGAAATTATAGAAAGCCTTTATGGTGGGGAGACCATTTTTGGTTGGTCTCACTCTTCAGATTGTATGCTCCAATTTGGGAATAGGGTTGTCATTCCATCATTCATGAGGAGTTTAGTCATGTTTAATTTTCATATATCTTCCTCAGTCATTCATATAGGAACTAATAATATGTATTATGACCTGGGATGGTGATTCTAGTGTTCTGTTATGAAGTGTGATAATGTATATTATGTGTCATGTTGTTACACCTGCCAACAGATAATGGAAGATCACTTGAAACCCTCTAGTTTTCTTCAACCTTTCTGGAACTTCTCTAGAAATGGGATGATGTTCCCATGGATTTTGTTATTGGATTACCACATACTCCATTATAGAGAAATTCTATCTTAGTAGTTGTTGATCAGTTCACCAAGTCTGATAATTTCATTCCAATCAACTATAACAATAAGGTTGAAGATATGGGTAATTCGTATGTGCATGAGATTGTTATGTTACATGGTAATCTTTAAACCATTGTTTTGGATAGGGATTCTTGGTTTAACTTGAGGTTATAGAGGAGTATCTGATAGGAAATGGGATCTCAGGTCATGTTGAGAATAGCTTAATATCCACATACTAATGGTTAGACTGATCATGTGATTCAGATCCTAGAAGATATGCTTCTTGCATGTGTCTTAGATTTTGGTGGATCATGGGATAGTCATCTGGGATTGGTTGAGTTGTTTACAAAACTAGTTATAAATAATCACTTAGAATGGATCCCTTTAAAGATTATTATGGTCTCTTGTGCAGATCATCTCTTTGTTGAGCTGGGGTGGGCAATCAATCTTTAGTTGGACCAAGTTGGGTCCAAGAGACATTGGTGATGATTCTCGATGTACATCGATGTCTGGTTAGATCATAGAGTCAATGGAAATAGTATAAAGATCATTGAAATCATCCTATAGATATTTCCATTGGTGACTAGGTTTTCGTGAAACATTATCCTTGGTTCGGTAACTACCTACTGGGAAAAAAGGTAAATATGGCTCCAATATATGTTTGACTGTTTGAGGTCACTGATCGGCTTAGGCATGTTTCTTATCGGTTATCATTGTTTTTTCAATTGACAAGTATTCATGATGTCTTCCTCATATATCAACTCAATAAGCTCCATCCTAATACCACTCATGTTATGAGTATTGAAGAAATTTAGTTTGAGCTGGATGTTTCCATTTTGGATAAAATAGTTGAGATCATTAACTCTCAAGTGAAAGTCTTACATGGGAAGTTGATTCTATTGGTTAAAGTTTTATGGAAACATGGATTGGATTCTCATGAGACTTGGGAATGTGATTAATTGATGAGGGATCACTAGCCTCAACTTTTTATAGGGATTAATTTTTTCAAAATACTTTTGGGGGTGGAAATTATTTATGGTGCGGAGTTTGTAACATCTCGTTACTATGATCAGGTACATTTTTTCTTCTTTCAAAGCTCCTTTTTTGGCATGACGTTTTTAGATATTGATTTTTCATTTTCTATAGGATGAAGGAGAATTTCACATCATGAAAACTAGTTACAATATCTATAATTTTTTTGGGTTTATTCTGTGATAAGGGCTTAGGCCGTGAAAGGTTACATGGCATAATGGATTTTTACATGTTGTGAGTTAATTTACGATTAGATTTTAATCTGAGGAATTGGGTATTTTGGAATATTGTGTCATTGGGGATTTCATGATGTGTAAATTTATTACACATAATGTCATTTACTGAGAATATATTTTTAGGGTGTCTCTTGGGTTTTGATTGTCCATTTGGTAGCTAGTTTTCCTTTTCTCTCAACCAAGGGTTCCACTCCGATGATTTTTGGAGACTCTTTTATTTCCCGATCGATGTGTTTGGAATTCGATCTTCATTGTGGTTGTGGTATGTCTCTCTGAGTGGGTGATCTTTCTACCACATCATTTCCATTGGTCAAAGTAGCACTATGGAGTTGTGTTATCAGATTCATTGGTCTGAATTGGTGTTTCTACATGCCTTCTTCTAGATATGTTGTGCAATCTTGTTCCTCGGGATATTTGTTTGTTTGTTGTAGTGTAGAAGGTGTTATTTCATGAGGTATATGATGTTTCCTCTCCTCCACTAACCCACTATCTCAATTGGATCAATTCTATGATGTGTGGATTGAGTTCTAGGGTCATATTTGACGTCGTTGGGTTTTCATTGTTGGTGGATCTCATTGCGGGCGTGTGTGACCCAAGTTTCGCGATAGGTGGTTCCATCTCTAGCCTATATTGATGAACCTTATTATTCATGTTTTAAAAACTAATTTATTCATGGATTTGGTATGACTGATTTTTTTGTATTGAAAATATTTAATTAAAATAAAAAATGATTTTCCCTAGTTTTTGAAAAATGTAAAGAAAAGGGGTATTTTCAAAGAATTGAAGTTGATTTTTTGAAATGGTGTTGAAATGGTTTTGAAATAATTTGAATGAATTTTGAAGATATGCCCACGTGTTATGTTGGTTACATAGGTGGAAGGTTTACCTTGTTCCAATTGTCCATATTTTTGGGGATTATAATGAGGTTTTTTCATGTGTATTTCCTCTATTTTCTAGGACCATTGTTCAAGGGGAATGATATTTACATTGTTAGGGGGTTTACCCATGGTGTATTCATCTACTTCCAAGGCCTATGTTCTAGGAATAGGATTGTGCACTTGATTGATTCTGGTACAAGTAGTCTGATAGTCTACCTATACTGATCCTTGGTGATGATACATGTGCCTCTATTTTTTCTTTCTTTGACTTTTTGTTTTATCTTTTATAGGCATGTTTACACTTGTGAAAGATGATATGGAAAATGTGCATTGAAATTGATATTCTTAGTTCTATTTGAGAATTGGGAAAAAGGGAAATGTTTAACATGTTTTCTGTAAAACTTTTTTACTTCTTATCATGCCATATTTTATTTGAAATGATAATACAGGAATAGTTATAGAGTTTTTTATGGAACCCCTAGCTGGGATCCTGTTGAGCCTATTATCTCACACCTAGTTCACCTCTTCGGTGGTGTGTAGACCTATGTATGACTCGTTAAATAGGAAAATTCAAGGAACCATAGTAAGGTGTTGAAGTTTTTTTTAAGTTGAGTTAGATAGATGGTGTTGAGATAGTGGGATTTTGACCAAACTATCATATAGAGTAGCTGTTTGGTTTCAGTTCTTTGTTATTGGACTTGTCACTTGAAGATTTTGGATACTTTTATAGTTGTTTTTTCCACTATTTTCTCACTGTTATAGAATATATCTATTATTTTTCTACTATTCCTTATTTAACTATGTATATATATTTCATTTGGTTGTTTAGGTTCGGAGAAATTTTTCCCTCTAGTTTTTTGTTCGATGCTCGGGTTCTTGTCACCAGCCCTTGGAGATCGAGAACACCTTTTAGGTATGTGATGTAATGGGTTAGGTGCCAGGTTTAAGGGTAACTCGGGACAATTGGTTACACTAGGGGAGGGTTTCATTCCTCCAAATCATCCATTAACACTGTATTACCATTTATACACAACCATCCAATAGAGGAGAGAACCATATAAGTATCATAGAAAAAACCTAGTCTAAAGATATCCTAAAACTATTATCCTACACCAAAATCACAAGAAATAATTTCACAAAACATACTGGACAAAGGTCATCGATGTATGAGTAGATCAAATCTCAAACCCATCATTCAAACACTTGAAATATCTCCTATAACCATCTCCACATCCACAAATAATAGAGATCCATCAGTCCATTGAAACACCAAAATAGATACTATAAGCTCAAACCTCCATATTTTAGGGTTATAAGGGGACACCAGATGTCACCAACTATGGTCCAAAACTAGCCCAACACTAGGTCATCCTAAATCGTGGGGCTCCCACAATCCCCTACATCACATCCATCTCAAATACGAATCCACTCCAAATGAAATAACATTCACAATTATGGAATCTACATTCAATTAAAATCTATACCACTATACATACAATGAAACAATCCTTTATAAATAAATTTTAAATTTTATCACATTAATATTCAATAAATTTTATAAACACATGTCTTTGAATCATAATAGTTTAGTCTATTTGGATACTAGTAATACAGTCTTCTTATTTCCTCAAATATCTTTAAGTTCTCTCAAAAATATCTTCTCACATAGTACTCGTTTTATGAATACCATACCTGAACCATTATTCATAACATGGGGAAGGAAACATAATAAAGGGTGAGATATGATTCTCAGTAATGGTAAACATTGGAGATAAAAATCTATGTTAATTTAAATCATATAATAAGAATAAGTGTGTGTGATCATGAACATAACTTAGAAATTTCAAACCCATCCTAACATAGAACATAAACATGAGTCAAGGCATAAAACATTATCATTTTAGAAAACATGGTCCATAACAAGGAAAAATCATAATATATAAATCATTAATCATAAATACATTTCATAAAAATTTGGAACCATAATAAATATAAAAACATTTCATATGTAAAGGTTAACAATCATGACGATCAATATAGTAGATTATGACCTATCACCTATTTCCCATTGTGGATCAGGATGCACCTTTTTCCATAGTGGATCAGTGGTCACATGTTTCTTACAGTAGATCAAGAACATTGACTTGTTTTCCATTGTTATATTATGAGATATAATTCCTTAACAAATTCATTGGAGAGAGATATAGTTCCCACCCATATAATAATGAAAACCATACTTATGTGTCCCAAAATATCATAAAACATTCATCATATAATCACATCATGACCCATGTAAAGAAAAATAATTTTATAAACATTCCCCCAATTCTCCATAGAAAACCCCTGGAAATGAATGGGTTTCATAAACATTTAGTACACATAAACATAAACCATTTGAATAAATAATAAGTATGGTATCATTATATATTATCCCTAGTAAATAAAAATTAGCATCGAGTATGTAATATTAGATGGAAATTTATTTTGAATGATCCCATGGAACATTTCATGAGGAATATAGCCTTTACACTTTGAAAAACAATTTTTAAAATAGAAAAAATTTTCAAAATCACTTTATTTAAAAATAATCTTTGAAAATTATAATGGAATCTTAAAAATAATTTAAAACATTTCTTGACGAAAAATATCCTTTCTATTTTGAAAATAATTTTTTTAAACTAAAAAATGAAAAATCAATGTTTTCAATCCTTTTATTTGAAAATTAACATTTAAATTTATTAATTAATATTTAAAAATTTATTTGGTCATGATGGTACCAAATTTGTTTTATTCCATACATGTTAAAACAAATATTCCTTTCAAATTTTCTATAAAATCCAAACAATAATTGTTTGGAAAACGTAATGAGAGATACTTTAAAAAAATTAAAAAATAAAAAAATGGGTAAATATGTATTTACATAATCAATTTATTAATTTTTTAATCATTTTTAAAACCTTTTAAGAAAACCTTTTTTGATAATAGAAACGGTTTTCAATCAAAAGAATAAATGAGGACGCTTTTTCCTAAAAACATGCTATTGATTTATTGAGTACATAAAGAGTGGAAATTATGGAAAAGGTATTATAATGAAATAATCATAGGATAATAAAATTCATGAGTTTCTTGGGAGATATATCAAAATATTTCTTCATTTGAATCATAATCATAAACAATCCTAAAAAATGATGAGATTGTTACATATAACTCTTTCCACTTTGGTAACTATAAATATTGATCCCTAAGAAATAATTAGATTAAATGAAACTTATAATATCATGAATATAATTATATTAATGGTATAATATTTCAAATATTTATTATATACACCTAATATAATAAGATTGGTTTATAACATAACTTTTGTCCCTAGGATTGAAAATTTGTGAAACAAATACCTTACTGCTTTGGTAAATTTTAAACCATAGAACCAATGAAAGATAAATTTTCAAATTAATATTTAAATCAAAATAAAATAAATTATAAGAGTCAAAAAAATATATTCATGGTAAGTACATATACCACATAAAAGAAATATGTGGTGAATATGGCATGTGTCTCAAAGAAAAATAAAAGTGGGATGAAAATACATTACCATAAGTCTCAACATCCTTCATAAAAACTGAAACCTTCTATATAATAAATATAATTTTATTGTTAATTTATTAGAAACCATATATATATATTATCATATATTATCATATATTATTTACTTATGACCATTTATTAGTTGTTTATTAATAATTCTGTGTTAAATCCACGTTTTGGGAAATAAAGAATTTCTTTTCCGTATATGTTTTTATTTTTTTTGTCCTATTACTTTGATCATGGTTATATTGTATAAAAAATATTAAACATGATGTAAATATTTTATATATTCAGTATCCATGTATTTATAGTTATCTATAAATTTTATATATAGAAAATGAAATACATTATCCATAGAGACGGTAGGGCGTACGTACACATGAATATTATTTTTATTTTCCCAATGGGAAGAAAGAAATAATGATAAATAATATATTAACATTAGATAATCATTTTTATGTCATATATATATAATATTTTCCTTAAAATCAACCTTATTTCCTTCCATGTAATGCGTGAAGAAATCACATTGCTTTACTAAGTGGCAGCCCACTATACACATGAACAACATTACCATATTCCAATGGAATGGAATGTAAGAAGTAACATGTGATATAGTTATTAAATAAGAATAATAATATGTTAAATATCATATATAAATAATAAATAAATCATTATATTCATCTTTGAGAGTCGGTGATGGAAAATGATTGACATTGGTTCACGAGGTGGTAGTCAATTATACAAGTGAATGATGATTTTCTAACCTTTTTTATCGAAGAGGAGAATGATTTAGGATATTACATTATCATAATGACATAAAATTATATTTAAGAAACTGAGGTTATATTATCATCATATTTAAATAATAATTTAAGGAGGTGTATGAATAAATAAAATAATATACTTGATTAGGGATGTTACCTCTTCTTCGGGCAACTTCTTTTGGTTTTCACCAAAAGGCTTACCAGGTTGGATTTCTGACTAAAAAAGGATTATAAGATGATATTATGGAAGAAATAAATATATTTGGGTGTTTTTGGGATGATACAATGGGTTTTTAAGTGTGAATATAAGAGGGGAGTGGTGTCCTTTGGAAATTGAGGTGAGTGGCACACTTGAAATATTTGTTAATAAAAAGGTATGCCGACATTTTTCACATTCCATAGGGATGATAAATTGGTAATGATAAAATATAGAAGATATAATCTATAAATATGGTTATAAATTGGGTTTTTTACATGTTTTAAGTTATTTATAACCCTTTCCTTTTTATTTTGCCCCCAAAATAAACCCATATTTTCTTAAACTATGATTAATAATTTTTTGTGATATTACAATTTGTTATGGTAAAAAAAATTAAATTTACCTTATTCGATAATATAAATTATGATTATTAAAAATATTTAATTAATTGTTCCAAATTACATTCCAATAATTAGAAAATTTTAATTTAAAATTAATCCCACAGATGCGGCAAGAAAGCATGGTTTCAAAGAGAAAATGTTTACAAGTTTAAAAAAATTATATAAAAATTAAATATTAAAATTATGAAAATTACCTAAATTGGATTGATAGATATATAATTGAACTAATTTTTCTTTTAAAACCATATTAAAATAATTTGTATGTTTTTAAAATCTCTAAAATAAATGACAATTTTTAACAAAAGCCAAGATTATACATTATTCATCAAAAAACATATCTTCTTAGAAAAATCTCAAACTAATTACCAAATATATTATTTACAATATTATTTCAAAAATAATATTAATTATTTCACTTAATGTTTCTAAAATTTTCAAAAGTTTGTTTTAAAATAAGTGTGTACAAGTAGATAAAACTGTTTTTTAGAGAAATACTTTTTTTAATCCTCAAATTACAATTATTATTATTTCATATCTAAAAAACACATAAGATGAATTTTAAAATTTTATTTAATATTTAATATTCAAATTTCATTAAAATAATTCACTAAGAGTTTTTTGATTAATTTATTGAGGTAAACCACATTTTTTTTCATAAAAATAGTTTTTCAGAAAAAGATTTCGTTTATTTTTTAATATTTTTTATTTTCATTTCTAATTAATTGGTAAACAAGGAATTAATTTTATATAGATGTGTCAACCACATATTTTCATAATTTTTTAGTCATTTTCATAACTTTTACTCCAAAATTTATGTAATTACTATCATATAATAATATTTTAGTAGTATGTATTATGCAAAGTCATCCAAAAGGCCCATGACCCTTACCTCGGTCATAACTATATCTTCCTCAGTTGATCACTTAAGTAAATCATTTTGGAACTGATATCCAAGAAAACCATTGAGCTCTAAACCCTCACATAATGGATTCTAAAACCTAATCCTTGAGTTGAACCTCCTTTCCACCACTTATCATACCAAATAACCACTCTTGAACCCTTAATATCCTACAATCCTTGCCACTACATCCCGTATATGAGTAAACACGCAAAAAAGAATATGCACATGCCCCATATAGTTTAAATACAAGGAGGGTATATAATATCCTCCAATATTCCACCTCTACATTCCTCCACAACACATTAGGTGTATTCTCAAAAGACAAGACAACAAAGTGGGGGTTTCTGAACAAAACCCCTAAATGAGAACCTAGACCTCAATAATTTACTAAAAACCAATAAGAATAACCCTCAAGGAGGACTTAATATAAAAAAACCTTTAAGGATAATTAAATTATTATAAAGTATATAATAATCATCAAAATAAACCCCTGACCTACCATATGTAATAATTATCAAAACCTTAGGCATGAACCCATGCTCAGCCAACAAACGAAGCACCTAAATAACACCATACAATTAAATTCAATTAATTAAAAAATATCACTGAAATAATGAATTAAATTCAATGAGGAATAGATCATAAAAACTCACCAACATGTTTACAATATCCAAAACTATGACCAACCATCTATGAAAGTCTTGTGATATACCTCTATTGCCTAGTAGATAAAAATATCTTAAATGTGAATCCTAATCACATGAAAATTCTTTTCAATATAACGAAAAATTTAAGAAAACCCATTATGCATCATAAATTTTTTGAAATGATGAGCGATGGAATATAGACATAATCTCATGATTACCACTCACTAATCAATTGAAAATCACCATCATCCTTGGATGATTCAACCATTATCTAGTGGAATTAGAACTGAAACCCTAAGAGGGAGACACCGAAATCAACTATAAGGATGGTATAAGAACAAGGTTGGAGGGTATGAAGCATCAAACCTCAAAATAATGAATAAATCACCAAAGGAAACCCTTATATTGAGGTATCTTTAAGGGAGAAAGGTTGGAGAGAGCTCTGTGGTCCATGAGACAAGAATGGAAGAAGGGGGTAAGAGAAAATACTTAATCCTAAGAGTGAAAAGGGTCATTTTTACTTTTTAATCCAATATAGAAGGTTACATTATTTATCCACACCATTTTACAAGTAATTAACCAATACTGTGGTATAAAATACACAATCCAACACCACTTGAATGGTTTAATAACCAAGTTTCAACCATGAAAAATAGCATAAGAACACCTTTACAACACATCACATGGTATTTTTGTACCCATGAGAAAGTCATTCTACCTAGACCTAAAGGCCACTCACCCCACACAGTTTACTTTGGAATCTAAATGTTTTGTCCATAACCATGCACAAGATATGCTAGCCAAACTATGAAAGTATAAAATTATCTAAAAATTCAATTATCCTCAAAGAGTTTCATAATTTTCACTAAGCCATGCACACCAAACCTTAGGTCACTCCAAATAATATTACAAAAACCCAAACTCTCATTCAATGATCATGAGCTTCACCTGGTCACCCGAGCAAACTTTCAGGATTCAAACCACAACTAAAACACTTCCAAATATAGCTTTTAACTCTTGAACTCAAATCCAAATATGAATTCAAATAACAGCCCATAAATGGGCCAAATTTCTAAATTAACTTGAATTTTATAATTCATAATGGAAATAATGGTCAATAATTCCCCACCAAAAATTATTCTCAACCCCCAAGAAGACATACTGGTTAAAAACCAACAAGGAAAACCCACCTCAGTTGCCATTTTCTTATAAATGGATCCATTTAGACTCTAAATGCCCAAGAAAATTCACCATGTAGTACTAAATACTGATACCAGACACATTTTACCTTCTCTAAAAATCCCAAGTCTGATCCAGAAACCACTTGGACCTTATATCAAATGAAATTCCCAATGAGACTTCCAACCTTCTACATCCAATGTTATGTAAAACACTAGTCAATCCCCTGTATGTTAAATCGATAATGAATGCTTGGCCTTAACTATTGAGACACCACCAACAATTTTTCAACATTATAGTATCTCCAACACATCCTTGAGCCTAATGAAACACATGGGATATTTCCAATTACACATTGCAATACAAATAAGGGATCTCACAAATAACCATATTAATTTAGATATAACCACACACTGACACTCTTTAGCCACAACAGGTAACTTATGACCTTGTGTATTCTCCCCAGCATAGTAGTGCCCCCATTTTTCCTCACAATAGAACACCAAGATCTATGGCCCATAGTCTATAAAAACCATAAAATAGGATTGTACATGGACATTTATCTCCCACCTGATAAGAAACTGAATACATTAACCGGCACCCATTTTCATCTAATCGGGAATGATTTCCTCCTATGGAGTATGGTGGGATCCCCAAAATTAAGAAAATATTACTCTTATCTTCAAGATATGACCTCAAGAGGTCCACCGTCACCATTACTTTGTAGTTTATTGATACAAGAACAAAAAAAATCACACACATTCTCCAATGCACAAACAAATTAGACTCACCTAAGCACAGTGGTTATGAATTCCCATAAACTTTGATCATAAAATAGGAGTCACACTAACATGATACCAATCCCACCAATCCTATTATATTGTGCCTAAACCACTTACCATGATCCACAAGTACATCATCTCCAAAAAAACTATCAAACCCTATGTAAAGAACCAAACCTTAGTATCCTGTAGATGGTTCCTTACTTTATGTCACTGGAATGATCATAATTAATCATATTTCAAAGGACTAATAATTTTAGAAGTATTTGTAATATAGATACATAAATTATTCTGACATAACATTTAGAATACACAAATTACAATATAGATTTTACCCTTTTATATTTCAATAATAACTTTATTCCATATAGTATATCCTTAGATATTAATCATTAATGTTTTCTTATAATCATGGGGAAAATAAAACATAAGAAAGAGGTGATCTTAGATGCTTGGTAAGGGTAAGAACACTTTAAAATATATGAATAAATAAGGCATCATCAATATAAAGAGGTAAATAACTGAAACTCCTGACATTAAATATATAACTTGAGAATAATATGGATGGAATAAAATATGATCAAACTATTATATGTAAATAATCTCGAGAACATAAAAATTAACCTCAAATATTATATCAAATCATTAACTTGAACAAGGGCTCCCCATTCACCCAGATACCCTCCCGGCTCTTAGGGTTTTCTCAAATCCTTTGTCTCTACTTTAGGACACTCATCTACCTATTTTCTCTTGTATGCATATTCTTTTTTCATTAGCTCATTTCCAAAATTTTACATATTTTTTAATCCCTTCACTCTGATCTTCATCCCTTTTTTCAAATTCATTTTCCCCATCATTTTCTTGTTAGGTGAGTTTTTTCACTCATCACATCGATCACTTTCAGTTTCCGCTAGCTTTCATTGATTCAGAGTTTAAGCCTCGGGTGGTGGTCCTTTGCCTTTATTGTTCCAGATCTCATTCATAAGGGAATTTATTGGTTTGTTGGTGGTAATTCCATCCCTAATAGGTGTTGTATCATCCATTGTTTCCTTATAGAAACTATATGCTTTTTCAAGCTCCCCTGGAATAAGTATCATGGGTTTATTTCCTTTGGAATTTATTTTGTTGATTTATGGTTTTTTATTCATTTTCTTCCTTTGGTATCAAACTATTGGATCCATCTTGGTGTTCTTGATGGTACAAAAATGGTGGATTATGTGTTTTGAAGTTGGTATTGGTTATCTTTTTGAATTAATGACTGTTGAATTTTAGCATTATGGTGGTTCTAGTGATAATGGGGTTGATGGTGGTGGTGGTCGTTCACTTCATGACGACGATAAAAGATGACATTGGTTATATCTGTTCTTGTGGTGATATTGTTCAATTATTATACTAACATGGATATATTTATTGGTTTGATGTTGTTCAGTGATTTTATTTGATGTTCTATGGGGTTTCAATTGAAATTTCTCTCCAATGAGTTGATCGGTTCTATTTCTACTGGTGGGAAGTGATTTCTACTATGAGAGTTGTTGGGGGTCGATGTTGAAATCAGTGATAGTATGGGGTAGGTACTCAAAGATGTTGGGATCATGGGCCTCACCAAGAAATTTCATTTTATACCATCTATCCTTTTCCCCTCCTATTTTCTTTTTATTTTTTAATTTTTAATATGAGATGTGGTGTTTAGTTCTTTCTGTATGTTCATTTTCTTCTATATTTCTGGGTAACTTCTATTGATTTTTAGGTCACCACTGAACCTTAATGTGTATTTTCATAATTCCAAAAAAAATAATTTGTCAGAGGATGTTCTAAATAATCAAATAATCACATGAAATATCAATAATTGAATTCATAATGATGGAATGAATAAAGATGATACCCTAAAACATACCATAGTGGATTCATTATAAGAAAAAAATCTTGTCATGTATTTATAATAATAATCTAATGACATCATGTTTTCATGTCAAGAATCTAATATTTGGGTAATTCCTCATCCATAACTATATCTATTTTGTATCCTGAAACATACAGATGCATTGAGGGTCATGCGTTAACCAGTCCCCAACCCATGTATTTCATGCCAAAATAATTCATCATATATCACATAATTTATATAATTCATAAATAATGAGCCTTATCATCAAATATACTTAGTGATAAAAAGATACGGATTTAATATTATTTCCCCAGTTATTGAAAATACTTTTTAAGTAAACACTATATATAATAATGATATACTTTTTTGGAAATAATCAAATTAATAAATTACTTTTGTTTTCGTAAAATACAAATAAAACAAGTGGAAACAAAACATAATAAAATAAAAATTCATTTCACATATAATATTAACATGATATAATCAATGGAGTAGAATTTTAACCCAATGATTAGAAATTGAGTTAAGAGATTCATTACCAATTTGTAATAAGTAGAATAATATTCCCCATAAAAGAAATAATAATAAAATGAAACATATAATTACATGAAGATAATTAGATTCATGATATTATATATCAAATCGAGTATATACACCATACAAAAGATATTTTTAGTGAATAAGGCATATATATCACAGAAGTAAAAAGTGAGACAAGAAAGCCTTAACTTGCGCTTCCTTTTGGTTGTATGTGATCTAAACTCTTATATATTAGTTTTAAGAAATGTTATTAATTTATAAAATAACCGTATTAATTTTTATGATATCATATATGATCCTATTATATCATCTTTTTATCTGTTTATTAATAATATTTCATTATTACCCTTGTTTTTGGTGATAACTAATTCATTTCCCTATAAATGTTTTGTCATGTAAGTATCTGTTCTTGAGCATAAAATATAGTTCCATAATTTCCATAAAGATATTAAGTTCACATATATCATATTTATTAATTATATAAATTTTTTAGAACCGTTATTTAATTTTGAACATCAAAAATGAATCTCATCACATCATGGAGATGGTGGGCCGTATGTACGCACGAGCGACAATATCATTCCATTAATGGTGAAAGGGTAAGGAAGTGGATGGAATATTATTTTTTCATAAATAAATATAATGTAATAATTATAATATATATCAATTATTTTCGTTATTTCAATTATTATTCCCATCCAAGTAAAGTGGTAATGAAAAACAAATTACACCACTATGTAGAGATGGTAAGTCGTACGTACACATGTGCGGTGCTTTTGTTTTTCGTATGATGAAAAAATGGTGGAATATAGTTTTCCCATAATAATAATAATATTTTAGAATATATATGATATTTTAGTTATTAACATAGATTTGAAATAACACATGATGAGTAATTAAAAGAATAATCAAACTTTAAAGAGTCAGTAATAACGACTACCTCTTCTTCGGTGAACTTTTTTTGATCTATTTTTAAGGGATCCAGGTTAGGTATTTTGGAAGGAACAAAACCTAAATAAATTAAATAAGGATATTTAAAAGATAAATGGTCATATTTTGGTATACAGGTCTCAAAGTGGTGTAAATAAGCGAGGTAGGAGGTTTCCTTTTATAATTGAGGTGATGGGCACTTTCAGAAATCAGCAAAATATTTAAATATAATAACGATATTCTACAGCCAAATTGTGACACCCCAGGTAAATAAAGAATATGACATCTTTATATTTATCCATATTTTTGAATAAAATATTAATATTACTTGAAAGGGGATGCTATGCTCGATGGCGTACCCAATATGAAACAACGAGTTTCTTGGGAATCATACGTTGCACTCTAATAATAAAATAATATTATTTTAAATGGTAGTTAATGCCTAGCCATTGTAATGGAGGGAATGAACAGAACTAACTACAAAATGATTATATCTGTTTGTCAAATTTTTTTACTGTTTACAAATAAATGTTAGAGGATTAAAAATGCGAATGAATCCAATTTTAAGCATAGACATTCTAATATTCTTTAAAAGGTCGATTAACCGCCTTTTGATGGAGAACCTCTTTTAAATTCACTTTTTGACAATTTTTTGTGTTATGTTTGACAAAATAAAATTCTTCTTTATAATCGGGACATCAAAATTTACTTTGTGTAAATTTTTGGTATTTTTCCGAAAAAGTTCAATTTTTAATGAATAGTGAAAAATGTTGTATTTTAATTCAAAACCTTTTTTTAATATAATTTATTTATATGATTAGATTATCTTTTGAATTGGTTTTAAAGTTAAATTAGAATATATTTTTACCATTTAATCCAATAGTGGTCGTTGTAATTAATTTCACTTTGAAATCGAACTTAAACTAGTGTCAATCTTTTGATACTTTTTGTTTCATAAAAACACGCTATTTGCTCTAACAGCGGGAATTAATTATTAAATTAATTAATTCAACTAATATGTTTTTAATTTTTTAAAATAGATATCATTTCTGAATTCGAAATATCAAATATAGATTAGGGTGAATTTTTGGTAATTTTCTGAAAAACTTCAATTTTTGATGAATAGTGAAACCACTAAGTGGTACTTATAAAAACTGATTTTCCGTTTAAATGAAATTGTGCCATCTTTGTGTTTTGAATTTCAAAAATCCGACATAAATGGTTTTCATTAGGAATTATAATTTTTTTCAATGGGATTAAAATAATTTTTGGTGAATAGTAACTTATTATGTTTTTAATCGCGATTAGAGGTAATTAGAGTAGTTTTAGGTAAAAATAATGTTTTAATAATATTAGATGATCATGAAACATGTCCTACCCTCATTGGATGTGTCATGGCCGTCCAAGAAAATCCATGGGTAAACTTGGGGACCCCATGGAGCCACTTTGGTTGGGAAATGACATAAATAACTTTTTATTTAATGTTAAAGTAAAAATGACACAAACATGAGATGTTTTACTAAAACAATTTTTAAATGGGGTTATAAAATTCATATTTTTGACTATAAATATTCATTATAAATAGAAAATTATTTCCTAAATCATATTATTTTTATTATAATTTTTATACATTAAATAAAGTATATTTGTTATGACATAATGATGATGCAGCGATGACCCCATTATATAACGATTTAAATAAAATGGAAATACAATGTAAAATCTAAGACCTACACATGTCAAAAACCTATTGGATGGGTGGATTTAGAACCCTTATCACATTATCCTCGAAGTTTAGCAATGTGGGACTTTTTAAATCTGAAAATCATTTTAAAATAAAGGAACATTTCTTAACTTTCCAAGAGTGCCCTTCCTCTCCTCTTATAAAAGGCCCCCACCTCTACCTCCTTACCCACACTTCCAAAGCCATTAGCTCGGCCAAACCCTACCCATTTTGTCTCTCCACATCCCTATATAACTCCTTGAAGCCTAACTTTGGGCAGAAGTCTTCCCAAGTAAGCCTTTGAGCTCAAACCAAAGAGAGTTACCCGATTTTAAGGTAATGTCTTCACTTGAGTCCTTTTGTTTTATTTTTCTTCTCCAACCCCCTAAACTATTTTTATTAATTTATTTTGAAACAAATACAGTATCTTCAATATACTAGGATGTTTTTATAAGAAGTATTAGAGCTACAATTATACACTCCTTCGTCTAATGGTTAAAGAACATATTGTTTCTGTGGTTGGCGATTTTCTGTCTCACGAAACAATGATTGTTCAATATTCCTTTAACACCTTCAAAGGTGGCCATTAAGATGTCACTATATTTATATATTATATATAATATTTTTATGTTTTACTTAATCTTATGTATTTTTCATTTATGGAATATCCTTTATGGTTACCATTATGAGTAAACGTGATATCTTCATTTTAGGAATGGTGGACTACCGCCCCCTCAAAGTGATTTGATTCATTAATGCCATATGTGGGACGTATAAAGGATTTAATTAATGGTATTCTCTATGATATTATAATGAAATTATAATATACATTTATATCATTATGATTCTATTCTATAAAATACCAAATAGAAATGAAAGTAGCGTTCATGCGTACGTACGGATTACCGTCTCCATGAACGGTGCATTTCATTTCTTACCTCTAAATGATTATGTAGTATTATAAATGCATGTATATACTGGATATATATGATATATATGATATATACATCATGATTATAACTCTGGATATAATGGATACATGAACAACTTGGAATTATAAAGATCATATTTTGACTCAAGTATCGATGATCGTTTAAACGACCGTTATTAACTAGAATAATTACATAGTGTTCATGACATGGTAATAAGTGATATAAAAGGAATAATGAACTTGAAAAAGGTTCTTAAGGAAGTATAAATTATCTCAAGTTTATTATTCAGGAGATTAAAGAACGATCGAGTCAAGTCGGACCCGAGGTAAGGGATCCTACTCCTCTCTTTCTTTTTAAGTACACTCTTTTATGTCATTCCTTTTAAGATCATCTTTCTTGTGATTGGGATGTTCTTTTATATTACACTTACTGTAATTTTTATGTTCATATTATGAGAGACCCTATTCTCTCTCATCAATCCATTTTGGAAGTTTTGAGTGGCGTCGTTAGGCTGCCAAATTTTCGTAAGAGATCTAACCTCTCTCTTTATTTTTAAGTACTCTCCTTTATGTCACTTCTTTTAAGATCATCTTTGTTTTGTTGGGGGATGTTATTTTATATTCCTCTTGCTGTAAACTTCATGTTAATATTATTAGAGACCCTATTTGATCTCATCAATCCATTTTTTAAGTTTTAAGTGGCATTGTTAGGCTGCCGAGTTTTCGTAAGGGATTTTTCATCTCACTTTTATTCCCGTGAGATTTATGCTACATTTTCCACAATTTCCTTTGATTGGTGTATGTAATGACCATTATTTTACTCATTGTGTAATATACTTTCATTTATTAGAATTTACATCAATTTTTTATTGTCCTTCTTTCACGGGGTGTATGTTTCGAAAGTTACCCAAGTTGGTAAGGGAACCTTTCACCCTCCTCTTTTTAAAATACTTATTTTGTTATGTCTTTTAATTCATATACTATTATGTTCGGATATGTTCTTATATATCCTTATTTATGTAAATTTTATGACCAAGTGATGAGATACCCTTTTATCTCTCATCAAGTCTTTTTCTGAATTTTGAAGTGACGCTGTTAGGATGTCGAATTTTTGCAAGGGAACTTCTTAACCCAATTTTGATTCTTTGGGATAAAATTGTACTCCTTGAATATGTCGTTCTATGATTATGCGTGAATGTCCTCTAATTTTATTACACTTAATACCCACTTATATTTCATGTATTCGTTTGTCACAAATAATTATTTAATTGATTTATCCTTAATCCAAGGATACCGTCTTTGTATGGGACTTCATCTCAATCTCCTTTCATTGAGGCATATTTTGTTTTATACACAACCTTATTTTATACGGTGTATAAACCCCTTTTAATTTTATGTTTATTCAAAAGGGATCTTATTTATACGAATCATTTACTAAAAGACAAAAGGGACTATTTTTGTCGTACGTATGTGGCGACAACGACTTCTCTGCCGCCGTGACCATTATTTGAGTTTCGGCTTCCTCTACAAGCCATACCTTCTTTTTAAAAGAAAAATAAATACCATGTTATACTTTTCTTTTATTTTGGTATTGAAAATGGTCTTCATAATGTTTTTATTATATCAATTTGTTGTATTGATATCTTGTGATTGAAATGTGGAAATGTTATGTTACCTTTATGCATGTTTTATGTGATACGATTATGTTGAGGTTCTAGGGCATTATTATGAAGATGGGTGGTTCCGTGATAAACTAAGGGCTGGTGAGCCTGATATAGCTCTCCAATTCATTGGTTAACGCGAAGGAGTGAAACATTAAGGTTTCTACGAAGAGATTTAGGGAATATACTGTGGTGGGTATTCCAAACATAAATAAGAGGGTTACTCCCTACGTAAGAATGTTATGAATGCCCCAAGTTACCTTTTATGTCTTATGAATTCTATGATTTATTCATGATTTGATGAGTTATGTTAAAGTGACTATGTTTTAAGGGTAAATTATGATTTTATTCTTATGTATATATGAACTCATGTTTCCTTTCCATATTTCTATACCCCTTACTGAGCTTTTTATGCTCATCCCAAGTTTTTTTGAAATGTTTTTCACAGGTCAAGGGAAAGGTACATGATATGATGATAGTGTCAAGAAAGTGTCAAGAAATAATCCATGTTTTATTTTAAATATGTTTCCGTTGATGGGAAAAAATGAATACTATCTTTATGTAACCAGTTTGATTAAATTTGGAATGTAATGCATGTTTTATGATCTAATTATCTAAAACTATAAACCTGAAAAGATCCTCAATGTGTAATCTTGTATTAACTCAAGATTAAGTAAGGTTTAAGGCTGGGGGCTTATAGTTGGTATCAAAGGTCGGTTTAGATAACTTTAGAGGTTAGGGTATTCTTTAATCATAAGTGACATTACCATAATGGTTAGGAATTCGGAAAGAGTCCTAGTTTTAGATAAAGTGAATGAGTAAGTATATCTTAGTGTTTATCTTCCTCATTATTACATGATGGTTTTGTTGATATACTCTCATTGAACTTTTTGGTTTTAGTAAATGGCTATATCTAGCAGGCACCAAAGTAATAGTGGATGTGAAGGAAACTGTGATAGTTTTTTGAGCAAGCAACTGAATGATATGGGAGCTGCAATGAGAACTCTTGTGTTTATCCTCAACCAACTATCTGGAGTCATGATTGACCACCTAAACCTTGGTGATTTCTATAAGGAATCATATATGCGAGAAACAAATCCCTACGGAACTATGGGTAATAATCAAAAAGGTAAGTATGTTCAAAAACCTATGTGTCAAAGATGTGGAAAGAAACACCTAGTAAAATGTTTCAAAGGGACAGAAATATGCTATAGATGTGGAAATGAAGGTCATAAAGCATGAACCTGCCATGGAAAAAGGAAGCATCCAGTTGACTCGTGGAAAGGGAAAGAAGTTCTTTCTGAGGGATCAGTTGAATTTTTTAAATGTGGTGTGCATGGTCATTATGCAAACACATGTCCTATGAAGAAGTTTAGTGAATGGGATCACCAAGATCGTACAAATATTCGTTTACCAATACCTAATGCCATTCTGATTGAGGATGAAGAAACTGACAATGACCAATCAAAGGTATGGATTATTTCATAATTTTGTTTTCCTATTTTGGAATCTTAGGATATGATTCATTATTTTGTTTGTAGGAAAGAAGTATTTCAGAATAAGTTGGAAAGGAATGGTTAATGGATCATGAAGATTGTTGAATGAGTAAGAAGTCAACATATAGGACATCAAGAGTTTTGGTGAAATTCTTAAGAGTATTAAGTCTCTTTTGATGATGGGGTTACATTAGAAAACTTTTTATAGTATGTGTAACCCTGATGTTTAATATATAAAAAATTTATTCATGGAATAGTTATCTGTTCTTTTGTGGACATAGTTATAAAGAATCATTTGGGTTTATATGATCCTTACTTTTGAGGTAATTATGGGTTACAATATGTTATGATAGAAGTGAAAGGCATGAGATTAAATTGAGGTTAAATTATTTTATGGTTATTTTTGATGATTTTATCTCTTTTTTGGGAATTATTTGAGAATTATATAGTTTTGGAAAAAAGGACAACACGCAGACCATGTGACAACCCGTCGTGTCGGACAAAGCTGCGGGAATTGAACCCACAACCAAAGTGCAACTGGTATTTATCACCTACCACTGGACTACGTGAAGTCCCTGGTTAGTTTGACTGATTTTTTTTAGTTATATGATTTTATGAATTAAGAGTAAGTTGATTTTAGGTTATCTATGGAAATTTATTAACCTATCATGGAGGATATGTGATTAAGTTAATTACTTTTCAATGCGAGACATTAAGAGAAACTGATGCTGTTTGGAGATAAATGTTACGATATAACTTGGAAGGCTATGTGACTAAATCCATAAAATATTTGGGTTTCAATCTTAGTTTGGTTTTCTTTGAAGAATTTTATGGACAAATTGTTTATCAAATGGTCCTCGTTTAACTTTGGGTTTTGTTGGACAAATTTTGGAGATTAAGAGTAGATTTTATTTTTATAAAGGGTTATCCTTTTCTGGATTATTTGATCTTGTACTAACCTTTTTGGTTTTGTTTTTGGGTAAATTCTAAATACATGGGAAGTATATAGTTCTCTTTTGTGGATTAGGTGATTCTCTAGAAGTTGATTATAGTAATCTTAATGTGAACAAGTCTTCCTAAATACTCGTCTTTTGGAGAAAATATGAGTTTGTGTAAGGAATCTAATAAAAGTTGAAAGTCAACATGATAAGTGATTATGTTTCCTTATAAATAAATTCCTTAATAAAAAGTAACTTAAAACAAAAATTTTGTCTATTAACTTTTCCTACTGGGGAATCGAATACCGTTTAACCCATCATAAGTTTGTGATTTTCTTGTGGTTAACTTTCTCCTAAACATGTTTTCTATCATTCTCCATCAGAACATGACACTATGTTTTCTCCTCCATTCCATGTTTTCCTACATGGAATACTAGTATGGGTTAAATCGGGTGACCTCTGTACTTATCTTTCTTTATTTTAAAGTGATTGTTTTATCGACTCTTGTTCTGATGTGGGACATTCAAGGATGTTTCCAAGCCCAATTTTAAAATTGCGAGGACGTAATTCCCAAAAGGGGGGAAGGATGTAACAACCCAGGTAAATAAAGAATATGACATCTTTATATTTATCCATATTTGTGAATAAAATATTAATATTACTTTAAAGGGGATTCTATGATCGATGGCGTACCCAATACGCAACAACGAGTTTCTTGGGAATCTTATGTTGCACTCTAATAATAAAATAATATTATTTTAAATGGTAATTAATGCCTAGCCATTGTAATGGTGGGAATGAACATAAGTAACTAAAAATCATTATATATGTTTTTCAAATACTTTTACTCTTTACAATAAATGTTAGAGTATTAAAAATGCGAATGAATCCAATTTTAAGCGTAGACATTCTAATATTCTTCAAAAGGTCGATTAACCGCCTTTTGATGGCGAACCTCTTTTAAATCAACTTTTTGACAATTTTATGTGTTATATTTGACAAAATAAAATTCTTCTTTAGAATTGGGAAATCAAAATTTAATTTGTGTAAATTTTTGGTATTTTTCTGAAAAAGTTCAATTTTTAATGAATAGTGAAAAATGTTGTATTTTAATTCAAAACCACTTTTTAATCTAATTTATTTATATGATTAGATTATCTTTTGAATTGGTTTTAAAGTTAAATTAGAATATATTTTTACCATTTAATCCAATAGTGGTCGTTGGAATTAATTTCACTTTGAAATCGGACTTAAACTACTGTTAATCTTTTGATACTTTTTGTTTCATAAAAACACGCTATTTGCTCTGACAGCGGGAATTAATTATTAAATTAATTAATGCAACTAATATGTTTTTAATTTTTTAAAATATACATCATTTTTGAATTTGAAATATCAAATATTTCTTAGGGTAAATGTTTGGTAATTTTCTGAAAAATTCAATTTTTGATGAATAGTGAAACCACTAAGTGGTACTTATAAAAACTGATTTTCTGTTTAAATGAAATTTTTCCATCTTTTTGTTTTGAATTTAAAAAATCCTACATACATGGTTTTCATTAAGAAGTAAAATTTGGTTCAATGGGAATAAAATAATTTTTTGGTGAATAGTAACTTATTAAGTGTTTAATCGTGATTAGAGGTCATTAGAGTAGTTTAAGGTTAAAATAATGTTTTAATAATATTAGATGATCATGAAACATGTCCTACCCTCATTGGATGTGTCATGACCGACCAAGACAATCCATGGGTCAACTTGGGGACCCCATGGAGCCACTTTGGTTGGGAAATGACATAAAAAACTTTTTATTTAATGTTAAAGTAAAAAATGACACAAACATGAAGTGTTTTACTAAAACAATTCTTACATGAGGATATACAAGTCATATTTTTGACTATAAATATTAATTGGAAAGATAAAATGATTTTCTACATCTTAGTAGTTTTATTATAATTTTTATACATTAAATAAATTATAGTATTTATGACATCATGATGATGCAGCGATGACCTCATTATTTAACGATTTAAATAAAATGGAAAGACAATGTAAATTCTAAGACCTACACATGTCCAAAACCTATTGGATGGGTTTATTTATAACCCTTATAACCTTATCCTTGACCTTTATCAATGTGGTAACTTTTAAATCCGAAAATCATTTTAAAATAAAGGAACATTTTTTTACTTTCCAAGAGTGCCCCTCCTCTCCTCTTATAAAAGGCCCCCACATCTACCTCCTTACCCACACTTCCAAAGCCTTTGTCTCGGCCAAACCCTACCCATTTTTTATCAGCACATCCCTCTATAACTCCTTGAAGCCTCAATTTGGGCAAAAGTCTTCCCAAGGAAGCCTTTGAGCTCAAACCAAAGTGAGTTACCCGATTTTAAGGTAATGTCTTCACTTGAGTCCTTTTGTTTTATTTTGCTTCTCCAACCCACTAAACTCTTTTTATTAATTTCTTTTATAACAAATCCATTATATTAAATATTCTAGGATTTTGTTATAAGAATTATTCGAGCTAAACTTACACACACCTTCGTCTAATGGTTAAAGAACATATTGTTTCTGTGGTTGGCGATTTTCTACCTCACGAAACGATGATTGTTCAATATTCTTTTAACAACTTTAAAGGTGGCCATTAAGATGTCACTATATTTATATATTATATTTAATATGTTTATTATTTACTTAATCTTCTGTATTTTTCATTTATGGCATATCCTTTATGGTTACCATTATGAGTAAACGCGATATCTTCATTTTAGGAAGTGCGGACTACCGCCCCCTCAAAGTGTTTTGATTCGTTAATGCCATATGTGGGACGTATAAAGAATTTAATTAATGGTATTATATATTATATTATACTGTAATTATAATATACCTTTATATCATTATGATTCCATTCTATAAAATACGAAATAGAAATGAAAGTAGAGTTCATGCGTACGTACGGCTTACCGTCTCCATGAACAGTGCATTTCATTTCTTACCTCTAAATGATTATGTAATATTATAAATGCATGTATATACTGGATAAATATGATATATATTATATATAAATCATGATTATAACTCTTTATATAATGGATATATGAAAAACTTGTAATTATAAAGAGCATATTTTGACTCAAGTACCAATGATCGTTTAAACGACCGTTATTAACTACAATAATTAAATAGTGTTCATGACATGGTAATCAGTGATATAAAAGGAATAATGAACATGAAAAATTTTATTAAGGAAGTATAAATTAACTCAAGTTTATTATTCAGGAGATTAATGAATGACAGAGTCAAGTCGGACCCTAGGTAAGGGATCCTACTCCTCTCTTTCTTTTTAAGTACACTCTTTTATGTCATTCCTTTTAAGCTCATCTTTCTTGTGATTGGGATGTTCTTTTATATTACTCTTACTATAATTTTTATGTTCATATGATGAGAGACCCTATTCTATCTCTTCAATCCATATTGAAAGTTTTGAGTGGTTCTGTTAGGCGGCCGAAGTTTCGTAAGAGATCTTACCTCTCTCTTTCTTTTTAAGTACTCTCCTTTATGTCACTTCTTTTAAGCTCATATTTGTTATGTTGGGGGATGTTATTTTATATTCATCTTGCTGTAAACTTCATGTTAATATTATTAGAGACCCTATTTGATCTCATCAATCCATTTTTGTAAGTTTTAAGTGGCGTCGTTAGGCTGCCGAGTTTTCGTAAGGGATTTTTCATCTCACTTTTATTCCTGTGAGATTTATGCTACATATTCCACAATTTCCTTTGAGTGGTGTATGTACTGCCCATTATTTTACTCATTGTGTAATATAATTCCATTTATGAGTATTTACATCAATTTTTTATTGTCCTTCTTTCACGGGGTGTATGTTTCGAAAGTTACCCAAGTCGGTAAGGGAACCTTTCAACCTCCTCTTTTTAAAAGACCTATTTTGTTATGTCTTTTAATCCACATACTATTATGTTGGGATATGTTATTATATATACTTATTGATTTAAATTTTATGACCAAGTGATGAGATACCCTTTTTATCCCTCATCAACTCTTTTTCTGAATTTTGAAGTGACGTCCTTAGGCTGTCGAATTTTTGCAAGGGAACTTCTTAACCCAATTTTGATTCTTTGGGATAAACTTGTACTCCTTGAATATGTCTTTTTATGATTATGTGTGAATGTCCTCTAATTTTATTACACTTAATACCCACTTATATTTCGTGTATTCGTTTTTCACACATAATTATGTAATTGATTTATCCTTAATCCAAGGATACAGTCTTTGTATGGGACTTCGTCTCAATCTCCTTTCATTGAGGCATATTTTATTTTATACACAACCTTCTTTTATATGGTGTATAAACCCCTTTGACTTTTACGTTTATTCAAAAGGGATCTTGTTTATATGAAGCATTTACTAAAATAAAAAAGGGAATGTTTTTGTTGTACGTATGCGGCGACAATGACTTCTCCGCTGCTGTGACCATTATTTGAGTTTCGGCTTCCTCTACAATCCATACCTTCTTTTTAAAAGAAAAATAAATACCATGTTGTACTTTTATTTTATTTTGGTATTGAAAATGGTTTTCATAATGTTTTTATTATATCAATGTGTTTTATTGATATCTTGTGATTGAAATGTGGAAATGTTATGTTTCCTTTATGCATGTTTTATGTGATACGATTAGGTTGAGGTTCTTGGTCATTATTATGAAGACGGTTGGTTCCGTGATAAACTAAGGGCGGGTGAGCCCGATATAGCTCTCCAATGCATTGGGTAACATGAAGGAGTGAAACGTTAAGGTTTCTCCGAATATATTTAGGGAATATACTGTGGTGGGTATTCCAAACGTAACCAAGAGGGTTACTCCCTATGTAAGAATGTTATAAATGCCTCACGTTACCTTTTATGTCTTATGAATTCTATGATTTATTCATGATTTGAAGAGGTATATTAAAGTGCCTATATTTTATGGGTAAAGTATTATTTCATTCTTATTTATATATGAACTCATGTTTCCATTCCATATTTTTATATCCCTTACTGAGCTTTTCATGCTCATCCCAAGTTTTTTTGAAATGTTTTTCATAGGTCTAGGGAAAGGTACATGATATGATGATAGTGTCAAGGAAGTGTCAAGAAAGAATCCATGTTTTATTTTAAATATGTTTCCATTGATGGGAAAAAATGAATATTATCTTTATGTAACCACTTTGATTAAATGTGGAATGTAATGCATGTTTTATGATCTAATTCTCAGAAACTCTAAACCTTAAAAGATCCTCAATGTGTAATCTAGTATTAACTCAAGATTAAGTAAGGTTTAAGGTTGGGGCCTTATACAAATATTATAAAATTAAATCTAAATAAATAAGGGAATTAATTTTAAACCATATATTATCCCATTTGGGATTATTGAATATTTTTATGAATTTAAAATAATTAAATAAAATATTAATTCAATAAAATATCATTTTTACAAATTTGATACTATTCATTTAATTTGAATTCAAATATAATAAGAAAAACATGTAATTTGAATATAATGATTCAGGAACACTATAATTTAACATATAGATATATATAATTAATTATAAAAACTAACTAATCCAAAATATATCAAAATTAATATTTTTAAAATCAATTACTTTAGTTTTCTATTAATTAAATAAATACTTTTTTAACATTGTAGAATCATTAATAGTAATTATATAGTTTCTAAAGATTAAAAATATATTTTTATTTATAAATAATTTTTATAATATCGATATATACATTTAGGTTAATTAATATCTTGATTGTATCCCTACTTTGACACATAAAAGATACTAAATACAAAGAGAGTGACATTTTGTATCTATCTTATATTTAAATAAAATATAAGTCAATTTCATGGAAAAGTGCCAATTAAACAACTCAAGTTAGAGGATAACTTGGTAAGTATCGGATCATATTCATCAAATAATACTTTTTACTAGTTTATATAATATTTATACCCTTATCATTTGCTTTTAACCTTTATTTAACCTCTTTAATTCTTATTAAGACAACATGGATTTTTACACCTTAAGAGTTAATATAATTACTATGAAATACAAAAAGACCAATAAATGGATAACTAAGGATAACTTTAACCTTATAAATTTATTTTTACTCACTTTTATATTTTTTATAAATTTCAAAACATTTAATAAAATATTATTTATTGTAAAATATCATTAATGTCAATTTTGACCCTATTTATTAAATTACCATTACAAAAATAATTACACCAAGATAACTTCGAAAAAAATATTTTAATAGTTCCCCAATATGTCAGGGTAATCAGTAAAATTTTTCAATTAAATTAATTATTTCAAATTATAATTATTTTTAAAATTTTAATATCATTTATTTCATATTTCCATTGATAAATTAATTATAGCCTCACTATTATGAAAGCATTTAAGCTAATTATTTATACCCTTAAAATTAAAATTAAATTACTATGATGAATGTAAATATTTTATCTTTAAAAATAATTTTTATGGTAGAACATAGATTCTTTTTTAACTTATATTAAAAAATTTATACTTTTTAAAAACATTCATGGGAGAACTTTGAGTTTTATAAAACAAAAATTCTATAAGGGGAACAAGGTCATCTAAATGGATATAAGAGGTCACAATTTCATACCAATGTTATTTCATGTCCACACACACTAATATAATAAAATTATGATAATCATGGGGTAATTTTCTAATCCTTATCATAATTTTTTTTACCCTTAATCACTCAATTTACCCTTAACGAAGGTAACAAAATATACTAAAGTAATTATTCATTTTGGCCAAAAATTAAAGGGACCTATTTAATTAATTTCTACCTCCTTAATAAAAATATGGAAAACATTTTTAAAAATACAAAGTGTATAATTGGATAAAATTAATTAAAATTTAATCCATAAAATGTGGTGAGAAAGTTGGGTTTTAAAGTGAAAATGTTCAAAATATTGAAATGTTTTTATATCAAAATTCAATATAAAAAATATTTCAAAGACATTAATTCGATTAATATATTTATATTTGATATAAATTTAATTTACACAAATTTTAAATTATAATTTAACATTATAAATTAATTAGATAAAAATTCAGTTTACAATTAATATGTAGTATTCTTTACTATTCATCCAAAAATGAAACATATCATAAAAATACAAAAAATTCAACCAAAGAAAATTATAATATTAAAATTTACAAAATAATTTTTATTTTGTAAAATATTATTTATAAAAGGGTCAAATTTTAGTTTTAATATAAGTTTACCACTAAAATGTGACAAAACTATCTTTAGAAAAATATACCTTTTATTCATAAAATTAGATTTGTTCTTATCGTATGTCTATAAAATATATTGGATGAATGTAAAAAATATTAATTGAATATATTTAATATAATTCTTTTAGTTTTTTAATACTATTAATTCCTCCCAATTTAACAGCTAGGTTATGATGATCACCTAATAATATTTCATTGTTCATTTACATTGGGTGTTGTATGAAAAATAACAGATTGAAGAGATTGAGTTTAAAAATATACATACATAAAATCTTGGGGTGTTTCATTCTCCCCTCCATCAATAAATTTCTTCTACAAAATTTGAAATTTCACTTTTGAAAATCAATGGTTGATACTTGAAATTTTTTTTACGGAAAACCCACATCGTAAAAAGAGATAATAAAACACAGTTTTAATAAGAGGGAAATGGAAATTTAAAGGTGATCATTAGTGAAAACATAGAAATTGAAGAAATATATAACTGTCATGTTCAGATGGATAATGATAAAGAACATTGATTTTAATAAAGTATGTGATCTAGAGAAATTTAACAATCACAAGGCCATACACCACCTATGTGTAAAAAGATCATTGATATCATCAAAAATGATAATAATAGGACAATTTTGCTTCTCAAGAACATTGGTGAAATATAAATTATTGATTTGTTTCATTTTTATTATCACCATATTATCTTTTTTTCTGCCTTGAAATATTTACACTTCATCTCTTAGAAAAGGTTTCATCATATGGTGAAGTAACACATTGATCTCCAAAACCTTATCCAAAGATCAACTTAAACCATTTAATAAATGGTTAACCTTATGATCCTTCCAAAATATCAATATCCAAAAAATTATTAGGTCTCTAAATTTTATAAATGAAGATATCATTAATCAGTTTTAAGGAATTTAATACTATCCCATTTTATTTATTTATATCAATTATCTAAATATCATAAATATATTAAGGGCTACATTTCCCTCAATCATTTGTTTTCCAATAAGTTAAGATATTCACTAAATAATTTTTTCCTTTTTCATCGATATTGTATGACATATACTTTCAAATCCTTAATAAAATAGTACTTCAGTTCAATCCTTATATATTTTATAATTCTTATGATGGGAATATCATTAATAAAATAATTTTTCAAAATTACTCAAGGATCCAAATAAATAAGCACATTAATAATTTATCTTTGGATATATCAATAATATAAGCCTGACCTCAATCCCTTGGTATCTTATTTGGTATATTCCCTTGATGATTAGGGTATTCATTTTCTTAGTTCCGTATATCTCTATAGTTGAAGCATTCAGAAATGGAGAATTATTTCTTACCCTTACAATAATGAGCATGGTGGATTTTTTCAACAAACCTGAACAAAACTATATTTCATTCCTTTATCCATATTTTGATCTACCATCCCCTTTTTCTCTTTCTTCCATTTGAATCTGTAAGACTTGAGAAATTTTTCTCTATCTTGACAAAACATAAATTTTTTTATCAAATAAAGAAACATTTTGAGATACCAGTTCCCTTCGAAGACTTGGCATAAGTCCTTCAAATAATTTGTCCATATTGTAGTCCTTGTTTCATATGTAATTAGTATCATACTTAGATAGCCTTGTAAATGTAATCTCATACTCCAAAATACTCTCTTCTTCCTTTTTCATTAAGTTAAGTAACTTTCTATTCGTTATAGTTTTTTTATCATAAGGAAAATTTATATTAAATAATGTATTTTTAAAAGCCTTGTATTATATGAATTCTATTTCCTTTTCCTCTATAGTATTCTAGATCAATGACCACCATTGATCAGTATCAACTTTTATACTATACACTATAAATGTATCATTTTTCCTTTTCACCAAATTCCAGGAACATAAATATCTTATTCAAAGAATTAATCTATTGTACATCCTCCATTGGATTAGTATCCTTACTAAATGAAGGGGAAATCTATCGTATAAAGTGATCCACAATTGGGAATATAACTGTATAACAAGTTGATCAATTTGGGAAAGGTCATTTTTCATAACTTTATTAAGCTACCCTAATATATCCATAAATTACTCAGTTCTAATACCATTTATATTGGATTCCTTAGTAGGGAAATCTCTATATTGGACATAAGTATTGATACCCTTTTTCCTTTAGGAATCCATTTCTAAACAATTTCATATTATATATTATCTCATAAAATTATGAAGTTTGTATAATTTTAAATATGGAATAACACTTATCATAAATTGAAATTTTTCAACATAGATAATTTAATAATCATAAACTTGTTTTCTATGGGATTTATTTTATACTTATCCTCTATGTCTATCATAGGGTTAGGTTCCCTAATCTATGTTTTCCTAAATTTAGTTCCCAATTTTTGTACTAATCTTTCTATGATACCAACTATAAATACTAGACCACAGTAGCCCACAGCTGGTGCGTTACTTTATTACATTGTGTTGATCACAATGAATTCAATCCTGGAGGACTAATTAGTTTAGTATTCTTGGTAAACTATAAACATATATGAGTCTTAAATTATATTTAGAATACACAAATTAAAATATACTTTTTTCCTTTTTATTTTTCAACAATAAATTTATTCCATCTATAGTATCAATTTATATCAAACATGAAATATTTCCTAGAATCTTGGGAAAAATTAAACATATTAAAAGGGTGAACCCATATTCTTGGTAAGGTTAAGCATACAGAGAATGTTGTGAATTAATAAGTTATAATCAATATAGAAAGCTAAATAACTAAATGGTATTACATTAAATAAATAACTTGATAAGAATATGGTTGGAATAAAATATTATCAAACTATGTCATATAAATAATCACATGAGAATGAAACTTTACTATGAATATTCAAGAAAATTGAATTTTCACATGGTATATCAATAACATAATTCATAATGATGGAATACAAAATAATGGATACCAATAATATACCATAAATTATTAATAATAATAATATAATATGTTCAAGGATCCATTCCAAGAATCTAATACCATCAAGGCTTCATTCCAAGAATCTAATATATTTGTAACGCCTTTTCTAGAACCATGTCTAGTTTGTCTCATGAATCCTATCGATGTATTGACAGAATTTCATTAACCAATCTACAACCCATGTCATTAATGTCCAAATAATTCATTATATATCAAATAATCAATTTAATTCACCAAAAATTTTTCTTATCATCAAATATCTATATTGAGTAAATGATATAGATTTAATATTGTTTCCCCAATTATCAAATAACTTTTTACGTAAACACCATATGTAAAAATGGTATATGGTTTAGGAAATAATAAAATGAAAAAACATATATGTATAAAATATAAATACACACAAAAAAAAAATTGGAAATACAATTTAATATAATCAAATTTCATTTCACATGTAATCTTAACATGACATAATTAATGAAGCATAATTTTAACCCAATGATTGGAAACTGAGTTAATAAATCCCTTAACACTTTGTAACCACTTGAATCATATTACTTATAAAAGTAATAATTATAAAAATAAATATTTAATACCATGAAGATATTTATATTTATGAAATAATACATAAAATGTTAGTATATATACCACAAAAAATAAATTAGTGGTGAATAAGGCATATATCTCATACAAGTTAAAAAGTGATATGATAAACCCTTACCTCATGCTTCTTTTTGTTTGTTCGTTCTTTAACCTACTCTATAGTAGTTTTAAATAATGTAATTTCTTTATACTAGAACCATATCAATATTTATTATTTCATGTGTGATCCTCTAATATCATCTTATCGCTCATTTATTAATAATATTTTATTATTACCCTTGTTTTGGGTGTTAAATGATTTATTTTTTATGCATGTTTTGTCGTGTATGTCTCATTTAAAGTGCATAAGATATATTTATGTCTTATATATAATTAAATTAAGGTCATAGATATAATATATATTAATTATTTAAAATTTTTAGAATCATTCTTGAATGGTGAATATGGAAAATTAATTGCATCACATCATGGAGATGGGAGGTCATACGTACGCGCGGGTGAGAGTATCATTCAATTAATAGTGAATGGTTAAGGAATTATGTGGTATATTAATTATTATAGAATCTATATCATGTCATAATTTTTTGATAAATCCATGATTTCAATTATTATACCCATAGAAGTAATGTGGTGATGAAAAACATTACACCACTACGTGGACACGGTAAGTCATACATACACACACATGATGATTTTGTTTTCCATGTGACGGATAAAAGGTGGAATATGGTTGTAAAATAATAATAATTAAATATTAAAAAAAATTACTAAATATTTATTACATTATAATTTAAACATAATATGAAAGAGAAAGTAGAATAATAAATAAACCTGAATGATTTAATAAAGACGATTACCTTTTCTTCGATGGCCATTCCTTAGATCTCTTCTTAAGGGATCTAGGGTAGGTCATTAGGAAGGAAAAGAACCTAAAGGAATTAAAAAATGATGTTTATAAGGGGAATTGGAAGATATTTCTAGATCTATATGCCTCAAAGTGGTGTATGGAAGTGAGAGAGGATGTTCTCTTTTATAATTGAGGTAAGGGGCACTTTTATAAATCCAAAAAATATTTAAATATAATAATAATATTCTAGAGTTAACTATAAAAGAATATTGGAAGAAATTTTATACCATATATTATTCTATTTGGGATTATTTAATATTTCTATGGTTTTTAAATAATTAAATAATATATTAATTCAGTAATATATCATTATTATCAAATTAGATATTATTCAATTAATTTGACTTCAAATATAATGAGACAAAGTGGTAATTAGAATATAATGTTATCATCCCTCTCCAATATATCTTACAGATACATAATATTATTTATAAACATTGTCTAACCCAATATATATCAAAATTATTATTTTTAAAATCAATTACTATTTTTCTTGTTTTAACATTATAGAAGCATTTATGGTAATTATATAATTTATAAAAATTAAAAATAAATTTGTTTATTTATAATAACTTAATTCTGGTAAAAATAGACATTTATGTAGTTTAATATTTTTATTTTTTCCTTATTTGGACACAAAAAAGTTACTAAATAAAACGACAGTTGTATTTTATAATTGTCTTAGATTTAAATAATATATAAGTCATTTTCATTGAGAATTTTCCATTAAAAAACTAAAATTTGATCCAATTGTGATAACAGTAAAATATATATATATTTTTTGGACTAGTTTATATCACAGTTATATTCTTATATTTTGGTTTTAACCCTTATTTAACCCCTTTAACTCTTATTATGACAATATGAATTTTTACTATTTGAGCATTAATATAGTTACTATATAATGAAAAATGACCCATAAATGGATCAATTATTAACTTTTATAACCTTATCCCAATTATTCGGACAAATTTTATATTTTTTATAAATTTTATATCGTTTAATAAAATATCATTATTGTCAATTTTTTAACTATTCATTACTTCACTTTTAAAAAAAATCCTTACAACAAGATATCTTCTAAATAAACTCTATTAATACTTCTCCAATATTCCAAGTACAACTATAAAATTCATTTATGACATTAATTATATCAGATAAAATTTATTTTAATAGTTTTAATATCATTTATTTGATATGTCAATTAACAAAATAATTACTATATCACTATTATGTATATATTAAAGTAAATTATTTCTTCATTAAAACTTAAAAATAAATTACAATTATTAAGATAAATATTTTATATTTAAAAATAATAGTCAAACATATCTTTTGTGTGACCATATACTAAAAATTTTATACTTAGTAAAACCATTAGTGTGATAAGCTTTTCATTTCTTAAAATAAAATACTATAAAGAAAATAAAGTCATATAAGTAGCTCTAAGAGGCCATAAATTTAGTAAATTTATGGTTTTTTACAAAAATAACTCATAAAATTAAATTTAGAGAAGTTTTAGGGTAATTTTATATTCCTTATCATGATTGTTTTTACCCTTAATTACCTGATTTACCCTTATTTGTTGTAATAAAATTTACTAATATTAATATTCATATTATCCAAAAAATAAAAGGGAAATATTTACTTAATTTGTACCTACTGAATCCAATTATTACATCAGTTTTAAAAATTAAAAACACATAATTGGAAAATTTTATATTAAAATTAATCCAATAAATTGGACGAGAAAGCGAGTTTTTAAAGTGAAAATGTTCAAAAGTTTGAAATTTTTCTCTATCAAAATTACAAATGAAAAATATTCCAATCACCCTTATTTGATTAATATATTTTTAGTTTATCTAATTTTTCTTTATAACCATTTAAAAATATAATTTATCATTATAAATTATTTAGATAAAATGTTTGTTTTCAATTAAAATGAAGTATTTTCACTATTCATAATAAAATGAAACATATTAGACAAATAAAAAAACAAAGTAAATTTTAATATTTAAATTTCATAAATAAAGTTTATTTATTAAAAAATAATTTATAATATTATCAAAATTCAGTTTTTGAACATTTTCACCACTAAATGGTTGGAAAATGAAATTTATATAAATATAGATTTTATGCATAAAATTGGATTTTTGCTTATCTTATTCATAGAAAATATATTGGATAAATATAAAAAAATATTTAATGAATGATATATAAATTTCAATATGTGTTTAATAATATTCATTGTCTCCAATCTAATGTCTAGCTTATAATGATCACATAATAATATTTCATTTTTCAGTTATGTTGAGTGTTTCATGGAACATAATCTATATAAAAGATTAAATTTAAAAAGAGACATACATTAAAATATTTGGGTGTTAAATTATACCATCCTTTAATAAATTTTATTCTCACAATTTTAAATTTCACTTAAAAAATAAAATATTGATACTTTTAAATTCATTTTTTTGAAACACACATCCTATATAGGGTTAATAAAACATCCTCTTAATAAGAGGTAAGGGGAAATGATATGGTCACAAAAAAATATGCTTTAAAAGGGTAAAATGAGTGAAAATATGGACATTTAAGAAAAATATACCTATCAATTTATGATTAAGAGTGATAGAGAACATTTATCATAAGAAATAAAGTGATCTAGAGAAATTTAATGACCACATAGAAAAAACCACATATGTGGAAAAATGTCATTGATGTCATAAAAAGGATGTTAATTTGGTGAAATTTTTGTTTCAAGACCCTTGAGGAAATATACATTCTTGATACATTTTTATTTTGTAAAAACCATCTTATCATTTTTTGTACCTTAAACTATATCAACTTTGTCTCTTAGGAAAGGTTTCATCATATAGTGATGTTATACATTAATATATCAAACCTTGTACAAAGATCAAATTAAACCATTTTATAAATCTTTAACCCTATAATCCTTCTAAAATATCAATATCCAAAACTTTATAGGATCACTGGATTTTCAAAACGAATGTGTCATTAATCAATTTCAAGGAAGTCAGTAATATCTAATTTACATTGTCTCAATCAATTATCTCAACATCATGAACATATTAAGGGCTATATTTCCCAAGATCATCTTTCTTTCAAGAATTTAGACTTTCCACTGAATCTTTTTTTCTTATTCATCGATATCAGAGAACATATACATTCAAATACATAATGAAATAACATTATAGTAAAATACATTTGTATTTAATAATTCTAATTATGAGAATATCATCAATAAAATACTTGTACAACATTAATCAAGGATCCAAATACATAAGTGCATTACTCATTCTACATCTGTTTTAGTAATAAAATAATCTTAAACATGATCCCTTTGTTTATTTTATGGTAGATTCCCTTGATGTTTGGGGAATTCATTTGAATAGTCCCCCATATCCTTATATTTGAAGCATTGAATATTGTAAAATTCTATCTTTCCCAAACAACCATGATTACGGTGGCCTTTTTCTCTACACTTGAAGAAAACTATTTTTCCTTTTGAGCATGGACCAAGGTTTTTCCTTCCACAAGTATCACATGTTGTAAGGTCCTTCTTTACCTTATTCCCTTTCTCCATATTTTTATCTACCATTATCTCCTTCTCTTTCTTCCCTTTTAATATATAAGACTAGGATAATTCTTTTAATGTCTTGATGGCACATCAAAATATTCCATCACATGACAATTTTTTAAGATACTAGTGTTCTTAGGATACTTTCATTAAATCCTTTAGAGAAGTGGTCAGTCATTCACTCCTTATTAGATATGTAATCCATATAATACCTACATAACATTCTAAATGTATCCTCATACATTGTTACAATCTCTTCTTCCTATTTCATTAAGATAAGGAACTTTCACTTCATCTTAGTTTTTTGCTCAAATGTGGAATATTTTTCAAACTTTGTCTCTTTAAAAGATCTACATTACATGTGTTCTAATTCCTATTCCTATCAAGTATTCTGAATCAATATCCACCATTGATCAGCATCACCTTTGATACAATACACTTCAAATATTACATATTCCTTTTAACCACATCCCAAGGCCATAAAGATCATCTCCAGAAACATAATCAATAGTTCAACCTCCATTGGATTAGTATTCCATCTTAATAATGGTGTCCTATATCACATAAATTGATCTAGCATCGGGGAATATCATTTTAGAATAGGTTTCTCTATCTGGGTAAGGTTATTTGTTGTAACATGAGTAATGTTTCATAATATATCCATAACATTCTCAATTCCAATACTAGTTATAACAAATTATTCAGTAAGGTGGTCTTTACATTGGTTATGAGTATTGATACCCTTATTCCTTCTAAGTCCCATTTCTAAAAAATGGAATATACTATATTAACTCATAAAATTATGAACATTTAATAATTATAAATATTTTTTATCACTTTATATAAATTTAAAAATTTATGAATATCTAATTTAATAATCATAAGTATGGTTTCTTTTGTATGTTCTTTTACACATATCCTTAGAGTCTATCATAGGTTTATGTTCCCTAATATATGTTTTCTCAAATATAGTTCCCAATTTTTCTACTAAACTAACTCTGATTACAATTTTAAATACTCAGGCCATGGTATCTCAAAGCTAATGCCTTAATTTATTACATTGTCTAGATTATAATGAATCACATCATGATGGACCAATCAGTTTAGTAGTCTTGGTAAACAAGATACATAGATGAGTCTTATATTAAATTTTGAATACAAAAATTTCAATATAATCTACTATATTTTCATTTTCAAGAATAACATTATTATATATAGAGTATAACTATATATCAATCTTGAAATATTTCTTTCAATTTTGGAGAAAATAAAACATGACAAAGGGATGAGCTTATATGCTCAATAATGGTAAGTGCATAATGGAAGCTATAAATAAATAAGTCATAATAAATACAGAATGATATATAATTGAAACACTTTATATTAGCTAAATAACTTGATAATAATATGGAATAAATAAAATATGATCAAACTATTCCATATAAATAATCACATGAGCATGAAACTCAGCCATGGATATTATAAGTAATTGAATAATCGCATGGAATATCAATAAATGAATTCATAATGATGGAATGCATAAGAATGCATACCTAAAACATATCATTTAGGAATCATTATTAGAATCTAATACTATAACGTATTCATTCAAAGAATTGAATTTCTTTAGAGATTCATACCAATCATATAATAGATGGTTAAGGCCCCAGTTAGAACCACATCTATATTGTCTGATTAAACCTACTGATACATTGATGGGCTTGCATTAACTGGACCCCATCCCATATATTTCATGTAAAAAAATTACAAAAATATAGATTAATAAATTTAATTAATATAAATTTTCCTTCTCATCAATTTTTTTGAGTAAATTATATAGATTTAATTTTATTTCCTCAGTTATTCAAATAACATTCTACGTAAATATTGTATGTAAAAATGCACTACCTTTTAGGTAATAATAAAATTAGTAAATTATGTATATCCACTATTAATCCATATAAACTAATTTTAAATAAAACATAATATACATAAAATTTATTTTAAACATAATAATATCATAACATAATTGATGATGTAGAAGTTTAACCCAATGATTGAAATTTGAGTTATAAAATCTCTTTCCACTTTTTAATCAGTCAAATCGTATGTCCTATAAAAGTAATAATTAACTAATTAAACATTTAATACTAGGAAGATAATTATATTCATGATATGATATATAAAATTTAATTATATACACCACACGAAATAAATTTGTGGTTAAAAAGTCGTATATCTCAAAGAAGAAAAAATTGAGATGAGAAACCCATACCTCATGCATCCTTTTGGTTGCAAATTCTTTAACATCATGTATAGTTGTTTTAAAAAATGTTATTAATTTATAACAAAACAACATTCATGTTTATTATGTCATAAAGTATTCTCTTATATCATCTTATCATCTGTTTGTTTATAGTATTTCATTATTACCCTGGTTTCGGGTGTAAACTACTTTGTTTTTCTCGGCATGTTTTGTCGTGTAAGTGTTAGTTATTATGTATAAAATATATTTATATCATATGATTAATTATATTATGGTAATATATATCATATTTATTAATTATATTCATTTTTTATAATCATTATTTAATGGAGAACATGGAAAATCAGTCGCATCACATCGTGGAGACGGTAGTCCTTATGTATACATGGGTGACAGTATCATTCCCTTCATGGTGAAAGGTTAAAGAAGTGGATGGTGTATTATTTTTTGTAGATTTAATATAATTTAATTTTATATATATATATATATCCATTTTTTATATTATTATACCCATCCAAGTAGTGTGGTGGTGAAAACAATTACGCCAATGTGTGGAGACGATAAATTGTATATACGCACAAGTGGTGATCTTTTTTATATATGATGAATAAAAGATAGAATAAGGTTATAAAATAATCATAATAAAATCTCACCATATATAGGATAATTTTTTTATTACTTTAAAATGGAAAAAAAGACAATAATAGAAAGTATAATAAGAAATAAACTTAAAAGAACCAGAAAAGAAGATTACATCTTATTCAGCAGACTTTCATTAGATCCCACCTTAAGATATATAGGGTATGTATTTTTGAAAGATAAAACCACAAGGACATAAATAATTATTTTTTAAATGGAAATGGGGTGATTTTGGTAGATCTGGAGGGCTCAATGTGGTGAAAATAAGTGAATTAGGAGGTGTCCTTTTATAATTGAGGTTAGGGTCACTTTCCAAAATCTCCATAATATTTAAAAATAATAACTAAATTATTGAGTCAAAGACTTAAAAAGGGAATATAAATGAATAAGGGAAAAACTTTTGACCATATATTATCCCATTTTTCATATTTATTATTTTTATGATTTTTAAATAATATAATAATTAAATAAAGTATCATTATTGTCAAATTTTATACTATTCATTTAATTTGAAATCAAATTCAAAAATAAAAAATGGTAATTATATTATAATTCTTTAAAACAACTATAATATATCTTATATATTTAAAAAAATCGTTACAGACATTAACTAATTGAAAATATATCATAAATAATATTTTTAAAGTAAATTTTTTTTAATTAAATAATAATTTTTTTAATATTACAGAATAATTTCTAGAAATAATATAATTTATAAAAAATAAAACAAAATTTTAATAAAAATAATTTCCTTAATATTAAAATATAAATTTAGTTTCATTAATATCTTGATTTTTTCCCAATTTTGGACACAAAAGAAAATAAATATAGAGAGAGGGACATTTTCTGACTATCTTAGATTTAAAAAAAATATAAGTTATTTTAATGTAAAAGTTTCCATTAAACAACTAAAATTAGATCCTAATGTCTTAGGTTTCGAAAAGTACTACTCAAATAATATTTTGGTTAAGTTTCAATCATGTATATAAACTTATTTTTAGTTTTAATCCTTATTTAAACCCTTTAAATCTTACCATGATATCATGGATTTTTACTCTTTGAGGGTTAATATATTTTCTATAAAATGATAAAATACATATAAATGGATAATTTATCAAATTTTTAACCTTATAAAAATAATTTGGTAAAATATAATATTTTTTTGAAATTTTATATCATTTAATAAAATATTTTTTATTTTAAAATATCATTAATGTTAATTTTGGAAGTATCCATTACTTGACATTTAAAAATAATTCAATACAACAATATATCATAAAAAACTATTTTAATGCTTCTCCAATATGTCAATTTATTATATAAAATTTGTTTGTGATATTAATTATCTGGTATTATATTTATTTTAATATTTTTAATATAATTTATTAGATATTTCCATTAATAAAATAATTACTCCATCATTGTTATGAAAACATTTAAACTAATTATTTCTTATATAAAAATTAAAAATAAATTTCCATGATTAAGATAATTATTTTATTGAAAATTAATACTTATAGTCAAACATATCTTTTAGATGATCATATATTAAAAAATATATATTTTTAAAAACATTAGTGTGATGAGTTTGATTTTTCCTAAAATAAAAGACAATAATAAGGTTAATGGAATCCAAGTGTCTCCAAGAGGTCATAAATTTTGAAATATGATATATTTGGTCTAAAATAACTCATAAAATAAAAGTATAACATGTTTTGGGGTAATATTAAAATCCTTATCAAAATTATTTTTACCCTTATTTACCTGATTTACCTGAAATCAGGGTAACAAAAATTACTAAAAGTGAAATTTATATTGGCCAAAAAAATGACATGTTAACATAATTTGGAACTATGGAATAAAAATATGGAATCCATTTTTTAAAATTCAAAACACTTAAGTGGCTAAAATTAATTTAAAATTAACCCCATCGACTGGGCGGGAAAGAGATGTTTTAAAATAAAAATGTTCAATAGTTTAAAGATGTTTTAGTATGCCAATTGAATATAAAAAATATTTAAATAAACATAATTAGATTAATATATGTATAAATTATCAATTTTTACTTTAAACCCAATTTAAAATTTAATTTAACTTTATAAATTATTCAGACAAAAAGTTAGTTTTCAATTAAAATGCAGTATTTTTCACTATTCCAAAAAAATGACACATCAGGAAAATACCAAAACTTCAACCAAAGTAAATTTTTATATTATAATTTAAAAAAAAATAGTTCATTTTTTCAAATATAATTTATTAAAGGGTAAAAAGAAACTATAAAAAAGTGCGTTATTAAAAGGCAGCAAAACTACCTTTATAAAAATATATCTTTTTATACATAAAATTAGATTTATTATTATCTTTTTCCTATAAAATCTATTGGATGAATTTGAAATAATTTTATTGAATATATAATATATCAATTTCATAATGTGGTTAATAATATTAATTCCCATCAATTTAATGGCTAATTTATTGTAACACCTGAGAATTTATGGACCACATTTTTCGAATAAAATAAACTTTTTATTTATATCTTGAAATGCACTAAGTCAAATATTCTTTTCACACTAAACCAACCTGTCGTATGCTACGTGAAACACCGATTTCGTGTACGATACACTCGACACTATGTATAGATTTTCCTGAATATATAAAAGAACTATGTTTCAATTATGTAACATGAACTATTAAAGGAATATTTCTCTACACACAACACTGACTTGAGTTGTGTTTTACGCAAGAGTAACCTTCCTCGATAGGTTGCATTGTACGCAATACTGAGGTTTACTAAACCATGATATATTATTAAAATATTATTATATAATGGAATATAAACTATCCATTATTAATAATATTAACCAAATTTTTAATTTTTTATAACATTAACATTCATATTATTTTCTTTCTATAACATGATATAAGAACAAATTCAATTTTTTGGATAAAAGATTCTTTTTTTTTTAAAATGTAGTTTGGATGCCTTTTTATGGCGCACCAATTTAAAATATTATTTTTAACACTTTTATATTTTATATTTTATAGAATAAATGTATTCATTGAAATTAGGACATCTAAATTTAAATTTTTTGAATTTTTTGTATTTCTTGATAAAATCCAAATTTTGATGAATATTGAAAAATCTACATTTTTATTCCAAAAATCATTTTTTTCTAATTTATTTATATAGTTGGATAATATTTTCATTTGTTTTTAAAGTTTAATTGGATTATTTTTTTTCATTTAATCCATTTTTGTCCATTGGAAGTAATTTCATATATTAATTAGACATAAATAAATAATAATCTTTCGATATGTTTTTACTTCTTAAAACCCCATTTTTTGGTTTTTGATAATAAGAATTTATTCTAAATCAATTGCTGCCAATTTTGTGTTTTAAATTATGAAAATTGATTCTTTATTTGAAATAAGTGGGTCCAAATTATGCTAATAAGTTATGTTTTTTGTATATTTTGAATAGTAACTACGGTAATTTTTATTTACCATAGTTAAAGGGAAATAAGGTGAATTAGGGTAACTAACAATATGATATGGATAATAAATTTTTTCTAACAACTACCAAAATCCAATTGGATGAATTAAAGTTGACCAATATCACCTATGGGTGGTAATTTATTAATTTAATGGACATTTTCCATGAAAGTGAGGGAATTATAATTAAAACAAAAGAAGGTGACAACATGTCAGTCTCATATATCTTATAAGTATAAAATTATAATATAAAGAAAAACATGTTTCAACATCTAAAATAAATAGTATCCAAAATCTAATGAAATTATCTACATCATTTTAATTTATTTATAATTTTTATATATTAAATAATTACCATAAATGATAACACAATAGTGATGTAGAAATAATTTTATTGATAGAAATATCAAATTAATGGTTTTAAAAATATTAAAATAATATCATATGAACTAATTAATGTGCTCCACGAATTTTCTAGGTTATTATGACATGTTATAATTGTATTATATATTTTGTATCAAGTTTAAATTCTGTGTCTATTTTATTTAAAGTCAAATAAATTAATTGTGTCAAAATTGACAGTATTGATATTTTATTAAAACAACATTTTATTAAATTACTTAAAAATAACAACATAATTAAAAATTACAAAGTGAAAATTATATGGTCTAAAATATCATAAAATATCCAATTATGGAAAATTTAAAACACATAAGTAAATATTTATAAACATTTATTATTTAGAATATTATTACCATAATTGAAATTAAATAGATTAAATATATATAAATCAAAATGATAAGATTTAAAAGAAAGAAAAATCATGTATAAATTTTATTTTTTTGAGATTATTTCGACCCATACTCATCTTAAATTCAAAATAAATGATTTTGGGAGCTTTATAAACTGAAAAAGACTTTACAATAATTTAATATTTCAATACTTTTTAAAGGTTCCCTCCTCTCTCTTATAAAATGGAACCTCTCCTTCCCTTTTAATCACACCTAAAAATCCCTTTTTATCTTCCAAAACCTGCCCAAATCTCCTCCCAAAATCCCTAAATTCATCTTGGAGGCCACCCTTTGGATATAAAGCCATCTTAAGGTGTCCCTTTGTGCATACCAAATGGATATACCTGAAAAAGATGTAATTGTTTTATCAGCTCTTTCAAAATTATTTTCCTCTTATACTTCATATTCTTATGTTTTATTTATACTAAAATAATAACTCCAGTATCTTATACCCGCTGAGATGTTATTATAATTATGTTATAACCTTATACCTCCTGTTATCCATCCTATGAATAATAATATCACTATGTGTGCGTACGTACGGCTTACGGTCTCCATGTTTTGGTGTAATTATTATTCAATAATACTTAGTTTAGATGGGTATATTAATGATTATAATAGATTGAAATAATGAATAAAGCATAATAATTATTCTTTAAAATTTATATACTATCCAATTTCAAAGTATTTAACCATTAAGGTAATGATATCGCTGCTCGTGCGTATGTCCGGCTTACCGTTTCCAAGACGCGATGAGATTCATTCCCCATATTAACAATTCAAGAATTATTATAAAATATATATAATAAATACTAATGAAATATTATAAATAATAATTCTACTTGATTTATGTATATATATGTGTGTGTCATTTAAGTCAATTCAATTCAATATGGAAACAGAAACAGTGTTCATGCGTACGTACGACCTACTGTATCATGAACAGCGTCTCCCATTTCATTTATCTATCTGTTGTATATATTTATATACTGAATATATATGATATATAAATAATTTTTTAAATTCTAGAAGTAATTAAATAACTAACTATGTAATAATATCAAGAATAAAAAGTCAAAAAACATATGATAAATAAAACAATTATTACCCAAAACATTGAATTAACATGGAATTGATAAATGAATGGGTAATATAATGTCGTAAGTGAATACTATATGATGTAATAAATATTAATATGGTTCTATTACAAGTTAATAATTTGTTTAAATCTACTATAATGGAGTTTTGGACCCATATAGAAGAAATCGGACCTACGGTAAGGGATAATTGTGCAATCTCATTATTATCCGAGATTGTTTATCTGTAAGTATTTATTGGTATATATTTTGCATCCATGTCCATGTTTCCTAAATATATAATATTATTTATATTATTATACTATTTTAAAAGTCAATTATACACAGTGGTGAATTTTTACTAAACGGTTTGAATGGAATCTTTTTTCGTTTTTAGTACAAGGTACTTTTTGACTTTTCCAAAACAAGTTTAAAGATAATATTTTATAAATTATATAGAATGAGTGGATTTTTATGTCTTCATAATGACTTATTTACATAAAATTCATCTACATTATTTCAGGAGTATTTTTAATTAAATTATTTTCTTTTATAATTTCATGGAATTTTGAGAAAAGAAATGTTTTTGAAGAAGAAAAGGATATTTTCCTCAAGAATTAAGTTCAAGTGTTTTATCAAAATTATTTTCCATCTGATATGACTCTCTTAAATATAGTTATTTTTATATCTATATTATTACAATTATTTTGTTCTATTAATGATGGAATGATATTTTATATGGATAATTTTATGATGTAATGATGCTTAAGAGACCCATTTTATTTCATAGGTTATGCTATAATGAATGATTTATGTTTTTTGGGGCCTATGCAAGATTGATTTCATTATGAGATGGGTGGGACCTATATCTCCCTCCAATGCATTGGGTATAGATTTATATCTCATGAGGTAGAAATTACTAGAATGGAAATTAAATCTAGTTATGTAATACAAGGTTGTAATGGAATGTAAATCTTGTTCGGTAATGCATGGCTGTAAAGGCAAGTAAACTCGGTCCAATGATGGACTTTTTCCACAATGATGGTCTTGGAAGAAATGCCTTTTCTACTTTGGAAATCATATTATGTGCTTATTTTTTCCAAAATTCCTTTTTTTATTCCAATGCTATTTTATCATGGTTAATGTTCCTTTATATTCTATGTCTTCGTATAACCATGATTTATTTCATGACTCGCGATTTTGGTATTCAAAATCTATGTTCAGGTTTTCACATTCTTATGTTTATGTTTTGTTTGATGTTATTCATGTTTTCCCTTTCTGATCATTTGATATCACCCTTTTTTATGTTTTCTTTTCCCCATCATATAAATAAAGGTTTTAGGTAGGAAAACTTAATAGGGATATCATTATGGGAGATGTTTAAGATCTTTCACCGAGTTAGAAGATTATTTTCAAAATTTCCAAAGACACTAAACTAATACAGTCATTTGGCGTATATTTATGTCATTTATTATGTATTCCAAAAAATAAATTTAATGTCTATGTACTTCAAGCTTGGGTTATTTTAGTTGGTATTAGAGTAAAGGTTTAAATAACCTTTGTAAACTAGGATGAGAAAACATTAGTGAGATCTATATGGATATTTATAAGGTATGTCTAGGGATATCCCTAATGGTAAGTATAACTTTAGGTTACAGTCTTATATTTATGGTGCTGGTCATGAATAACCTAGGATTAAACCTAATATTTTAGATATTGAAATTATTCCCCCTTGATTATATAGCTTTCCAAGTATGATTTTCTCCTATCACATTATTCTTTTTGGGTGTTAGAAAATGGCTAGAAATAGGAAGATTCATGTTAATGAATAATATGATAGATAATGGACTGATATTCTTCATGAGAAACCAAATGAAATGGGAATTGGAAGGTGAAACAACGTTATTATTCCTAATCATCAATCTCATAATATAATCAATAATTTCAACTTTGTTTAGTTTCTTAACCCAGATATTAAGATAAATATGGAGTTTCATGGTGATCATAGAGTAAAGAAAGTTCAATTTTCCAAATTTAAATCATATGGGAAGGTGAATCAATGAGAATGTTTCAAAGGAACTAGAAGATACTTTGGGTGTAGAAAAGAATGACCCAAAGCCAGTAATTTCAAAGTAAAAGGTCTTGTTAAAATAATCGGCAAGGATAATAGTATTTATACGACATCAATGATGGTAAAATGTTTGAAATGTGGAATGTAAAGGAATTATTCAAATCAATTCCCTAAGGTAGAATCACATGAATAGAATTAGAATCGTCATATGGGTAGTATTTGTTTTGATGATGATGAAGATAATAAAAATGATATATGAGATGAAAGAAGTGTAAAGGAATAAAATGATGAAGTATGATCAAAGGTTTAAGAAGATAGTGGAATAATTTCATGATTATAAAGAATATTGTCATATAAGTAATTTTACACTACTATGGAATAAAGAAGCATCTAAGGATTGTTACACTATTTTTTCCATAAAGTATATGTTGAATGGTACCGATAACCATGAAAAGTTATTCAGATATTTTTGGAAAACATATGATATGTGAATAATGATGGGATAAAGAGATAATGAGTTATTTGACAGTATTAATTACCTCATAACTAAAATAAGGACAAAGTGATATCATGGTTTGAGAATATATAATTTTTTGGAAGGAGTTAATTTTGATAGAATACACGTGTTCACTAAGTTTCTATGGTAATTCATGTTATTACCATGTTTCAAGAGAATACATGCTTAAGGTATTCACATTTTTGGAATGTGAAAAAAAAAAGAAATACCTTATGAAATATGGGGTATAAGTGGTATGTCAATTCAGTTCACCTCTTTCAAAAGTTTTATATATTTTTTTTGGAAGGATTGTAATTTTATCCATTTATGGATATTATAAGTTATATTTCATTTGAAGTTTGTTAGATTAATGAATTATTCTAGTATAGGTGGACTTATGCATATTTGATTACCTATAATATCCTTTTCTGTTGATTCAAATGGAAGGACCTATCACTCTATCGCAAGACCTGCTAACACTTCAAAAATGAAAAATTCAACTTCATTTACTTAAATAAAAGATAAAGTATAAATTGTTCAATGCATGAACAATGGTGAGATTGTACCAAAATCAAGTAAGTATTTATTCTCATAAAAAATAATTCATCTTTAGTAAAAGGATCTTGAAAACCAAAAAAAAATATCCTAGTACCTTCTTATCCAATGAATCTGTTGATCCCTTAAATCATCACAGATTTTTGGATTTCTAATAGTTAACTTTCTTTGAACCTTATTCTCTATCACTATCCATCAGAACATGATGCTTATATTTTTCTTCCATATCCTTGTTTTCACATCCCACCTATGTTATCATATGTGTAAACCCAGTGATGAGTAACTTTGAGTAACTATTATTTTTCTTACATTCCTTTTTAAAATGACATTTTTGTATTCCTTTTTATGATGTGGGTTTCTATGAAAGAAACATTGAAGTATAAAACATTTTATATCCCCAAAGAATTTTGAGGGAGAAATTAATTTTGAGGGGGTATAATGTAACACCTAACACTTTTTCCAAATAAATTAAAATTTTCATTTATATCTTTCAATGCACTATGTCAAACATTTCTTTCACACTAAAACCGACTTGTCATATGTTACATGCAACCCCAAGTTGGCGTATGATACACACAACACTGGGTATAGATATTTTTAAATGTATAAAAGAACTACGTTTTGATTATTTTATAAGAAACATCAAAGGAATATTTCAATACACGCAACACTGAATTGGATTATGTTACATGCAAGAGTGACCTTTCTCGATAGTTTGTGTTGTACGCAATATCGAGTTTCAATAGACAATGATATATTATTAAAATATTATTAATTAATGGGATATAAACTAGCCATTGTGAATAGTATTAACGAAATTTTTAATTTTATATAACATTAAAATTTATCTTTTCTATTTTCTACAACTTGGTATAAGAAAAAATTCAATTTTTCAGATAAAAGAATTATTTTTTTCAAAAAGAAATAGTTTTTCCTCCTGTTGATGGAAAAAAATATTAAATCTAGTTTTAAACACTATTATATATTATATTTTACAAAATAAATGTCTTATTTTGAAGAGGTATACAAAAATTTAACTTTGTTGAAATTTTGTTATTTTTCTCATGAAATTCATATTTTGATGAATAGTGAAAAATACTGCATTTTAATTCAAAACCGCCTTTTCGTCTAATTTATGTATATAGTTAGATTATATTTTTAATTGGTTTCAAAGTTTAATTGGGTTATTTTTTAGCATTTAATCAAAAAAATTCATTGGAAGTAATTTTCCATTTAAGTTGGACATAAATACATGCAAGTATTTTGATAAGTTTTTACTTCTTAAAAACATGCTCCTTGGTTTTTGACAATGAGAATTAATTTAAAATTAACTTCATCCAATTATTTTATTTGAATAATGAAAAAAAGATTCATATTTTGAATCTGTGGGTCCAAATTATGTTTATATGTTACTTTTATTTTTGGGATATTATGAATAGTAACTACGGTTTTTTTTTAACACAGTTAAAGGTAAATCAATTAAATCAGGGTAACTAAAAATATGATAAAAATAATAAAATTACCCTAACACCTATCAAAATTTTTTTAGATGAATTAAATTAGACCAATTTCACCTATGAGTCAGAATAGATTCTTTTAATTGACTTTTTTCCATGAAAGTGATGTAATTATAATTAAAACAAAAGAATGGGACAACATGTCATTCTCATATATCTTATAAGTATGTCAATTTTAATATAGTGATAAACATGATAAAACATATAAAATAAATAGACTCTAGAAATATAATGAAATTATCTAAATCGTGTGAATTTACATAGAATATTTATAGATTAAATAATTACCCTTAACGATGACACAATAGTGATGTAGAAATTATTTTATTGATAGAAATATTAATTAAATGTTTTTAAAAATGCTTATATAAATATCATATGAACTAATTATGATGATCCATGAATTTTCTATGTGATTATAACATGTTACAGGTGTATTATATATATATTTTTCTAATTTAACTTTAGTGTGGATTTTTTTAAAGTCTAATAAATGAATTGTATCAAAATTGACACTATTTATATTTTATAAAAATAACATATTATTAAATTATTGAAAATCACAAAAATAATTAAAAAATAAAAATTGAAAATATATTGTCTAAAATTTTATAAATTATCCAATTATGGAAATTTATAACACATAAGTATGTATTTATAACCATTTATTATTTAGAATATTATTACCGCAATTAAAATTAAATATATTAAATAAGGATAAATTAAAATGATAAGGTTCAAAAGAAATCCAAAACATGTCTAAATGTTATTGGTTGGGATTATTTATACTGATACCCATATTATGTTTTAAATAAATGAGTCTTGAATCATTATAATCATAAAATGAATTTATAAAAAATTAATATTTCAAGACTTTTCAAAGGTGCCCCTTCCGTCTCTTATAAAAGGGAACCTATCATTCTCTTTAAATCACACCTTCAAAGTAATTTGTATCTGCTAACCTCAGACTGAATCTCCTCCCAAAATTCCTCAATTTATACTATAGGACACTCTTTGTTCATAAATCTATCTTAAGGAGTCCTTTTGTGCATACCAAAAGGAGATACCCAAAAAAGAGGTAATTGTTTTATCACCTCATTAACAATTCTTTTCTTCTTATACTTACACTTATTGTGTTGTTTCCATAATAAAGTAATAAATATAGTATATTATACATGACGATGCGATATTTTAATTATGCTAATAACTTATACCACCTTCAATCCATCCTACGAATAACAATGTCACCATGCGTGTGTGTGTACAACTTGTCGTCTCCAGGCTGTGGTGTAATTGTTATTCAATAATACTTAATTTGGATGGGTATATTGATGTGTATAATAGATTTAAATATTAAATATAACATAAAAATTATTCTTTAATATTCATATACCATCCAGTTCTATACTATTTAACAATCAATGGAATGATATTGTGGCTCATGCATATGTATGGCTTACCGCCTCCACGACGCGATGAGATGAATTCCCCGCATTAACCATTCAATAATGATTATAATGTATATATAATGAATAAGAATGAAATATATGACATAATAATTATACATTATTTGTGTGTATATATATATACATGTAATTTACTTGCTTCTATTCAATTCAACAAGGAAACGAAAACAGCATTCATGCGTATGTAAGGCCTATTGTATCCATGAATGATGTATTCCGTTTTATATATCTATCTATTATATATATTTATATAATGAATATATATTATATATAAATAATTTATTATATTCTAAAAGTAAGTAAATCACGATCTAAGTAATAATATCAATAATAACAAGTCAAAACACGTATGATAAATAAATTGATTATTACCCAAAATTTTTCTTTAGCATTAAATTGATAAATTAATGGGTAATATAATTTCATAAGTGAATCATATATGATGTCATAAATATTATTATGGTTCTTTTAAAAGTTAATAATATGTTTAAACCCACTATAAAATAGTTTCGAACACATACGGAACAAATCGTGCCTAAGGTATGGGATATTGTGCAATCTCATTATTATCCAAGATTGTTTACTCATAAGTATTTACAGGGATATATTTTTCATCCACATACATGTTTAAAAAAAATATAATATTATTTCTATTCATTTACTATTTTTTAAAGTCAGTATTACCCAATGGTGATTTTTTACTAAATGGTATGAATGAAATCTTTTGTCATTTTCGGTACGAGGTACATTTTGACTTTTCTAGAAAAAAGTATGAGGATAATGTTTTTGAACTTATAAGGAATGAATGGATTTTTAGGTCTTTATAATTCCTTATTTCCATGAATCTTCCTCTATTATATTTCAATTTTATTTTTAACTAAATTAATTTCTTTTAAAATTTCATTGTATTTTTATAAAAGAAAACATTTTTGAATAAGAAAATATATTTTCCTCAGGAATTAAGTTCAAGTGTTTTATCAAAAATATTTTCCATCTAAGATGATACTCTTAAATAGGGTTATGTTTTTATCCCTATTATTACAATGATTTTATTTTGTTAATTATGGAATAATATTTTATATGGATTATGTTATGATGGAATGATTCTTAGGAAACCAATTTTATTTAATGGGTTATACTATAATGAATGAGTTATGTTTTTTGTGGCCCGTGTAAGAATGATTTCATTATGAGATAGGTGGGACCTATATCTCCCTCCAAATCATTGGGTAAAGATTTATTTATCATGAGATAGAAATTACTGGAATGGTAAGTAAATATAGTTCAGTAATACATTGATGGAATGGAATGTAAATCCGGTTCAGTAATGTATGGATGGAATTGCAAGTAAACCTGGTTCAATAATGGACCTTTTCCACTATGATGGTCTTGGAAGCAATGCCTTGGATATTATGGAAATAATATTATGTGCTTATTTTTTTTTTCCAAAATACCATTTTTATGTCAATGTTATTTTATCATGGTTAATGTTACTTTATGATCTGTGTCCTACATACTGCTATGATTTATTTCATGACTCGTGATTTTCATATTCAAAATTTATGCCCATTTTTTCACATTATAATGATAATTTTTGTTTGATGTTCTTCATGTTTACCCTTAATGAGAATTCAAGCTCGCCCATTTTATTTTTTCTTTTCCCCAAGATATAAATAAAGGTTTTGGGTAGGAAAACTAAAGTGGAAGATCATTATGGGAGATGTTGAGGATGGTTCACCATGTTAGAATATTACGTTCTATGTTTCTAAAGACACTAAAATAATATGGTTCTTGGGAATATTTGTGTGTCATGTATTAAGTATTCTTAAAAATAAATTTAATGTCTATGTAATTCAGGCTTGGTTCATTTCAGTTATAATGTTCATGTAATAATATTTCACTATTTGTTTAAGCTAGGTGTTGTGTGCAACATAAGATATCAAATAGATTAAATTTAAAATGATACATGACATAAAATCATGGGGTGCTACACCATAGGTTCTCCTCATCTAAAAACAAGTCTCACCACACTCATTCCAAGGGCAACCACCCACTACTCAGGAACCATCCAAAACTATAAGTGCCTAACTATTCTCCCACTACTCCACTATAAGCATAAACAAAAATGATCATTGATCAGAATTCAATCAATCCTACCCTTTAAAGTGACCTTGAAACCATTTTCACTCCTGGAAATTGACCTCAAAATTTGGGAAACTCAATCTCGATCTAAATCCATTGCACACATCCATTTCCTCATCAACCCACAATGAGGGCCTCTAGAGCCTTCACTAACCCACTAGTATCTCTACATATCCATTGATGAAGGGATTGCATTTCCATCACTCGTGAACACCTCAAGAAATGATCCACATGAAATTTCATAAGAATAAAAATTATTGGGATTCAATTGAGTATAATTCCACTATAGAGATATATGGGACAACACCATACAGGTTGTTGTATATATTTTAAAAAACTGAAACTCCATCATCAGCAAAATCACACACATCTAGGTATATGTACCATAAACCCTACATTCATATAATGATACATATACACCAAAATATTTTTTATGGTACAATATCAAAATCCTCTAAATAAATAAACCCATAAACATAAGTGTATAAACCAAGGTGAAATCATATTACCATAAAAATAGGAAACAAGAATTAAAATCCCATAACCATAGTTTCCTATAATTTCCGTTGGAAAAGATGTTAATAATTCCTCAGTATAACGTCCATCATGGGTTCTAATGCATCCCTAAACCAAATTTCAACCAAATCCAAAAGAAGTAAAATGAGACAAATCTGATACCATTTCATAATGAAATGACCTATGTCAACCAGAAACATCACATGATTTGGCTTTCCATAGGACTCAAGGGTACCTCCTCATATTTCATTGGCTATCGACTAGCTGTGAGGGAATAAAAATATACAGTGGGGAGACTTTAACCTCAGTTAGAGTGTAATTGAAGCATAAATAACCAAAAAGGAACCACATCCTAAAAATCAGAGTGAAAATATGAATAAATGAAATACAAGCATTCTATAATAAAATAGAATGTGACATTCGGTCATACAAAATCAAAGTATGAAAAAAAAACAAATGATCACCCATCGGCCTAATAACTTATATAAGTAGTAAACAATGAAAATAATGTAAAGTATCTAATACAAAATCTAAGAAATAACTCATACCTATTCTCCAACTATCAATCTACTCCATCCTAATCATCAAACTCCACAGGATTGGTCACACTTGATCAAGACACACTAGGCCTCAGGCACGTCCACCTCGCAAATTGTACACCACCTAAAAGAAAATATAAGGGTATATATGCACCCTAAGGTTCACATACATAGGGTGAGAAATAAATCTTAGTAAGATGCTGCAAAATTGTTAACCTATAATCTACATCCATAATAAATTTTTGCAATAAGTGATTTATCAATACTAGTCAAATAAAAATAACATTATGAATAAATTGAATAATTTGGTGAAGAATAGAAATAAAAAACAAAAAAGTTGTCAACCTCAAGAACTATTCTAACGCCTAAGGTAAATCTACTCCTTCTCTATCCCATTTATTTTGATTTATAAAACAAGTCTCACCCAACCACATAACATTAGTGTTGACCTCACCTATTTTGATAATCCCAATTACGCTTTGATATGTGTTGATAATCCCAAATAATGTTTATCTATATATTAATTCTTTCAATCTATGAAATTCTATTATTAAGTTGAAAAAAATATCAAAATAATCATTGGAATATGTTAATCAATGTTTATCTATGTTTATACATACATTGAAATAGTTCTAACTCAATCTGGACATATTTTGTATAAATCAGATAAGTGTTAAGTCCACTGATATGCATAAGTTCACTAGTAGGAACATAACTACTAATACAGACAGACAAATTGAGTCTACCGATACAAACAGATACACAACTACTGATAAAACATAGTACACTGGTACATAAGTCTACTAATATGGTTAAGGTCACTGATACGCATAACAGCTACTGATATAACAAGTTCACCAGTATGCACAAGTCGACTGATACATAATCTACCGATAATCAAAGTTCACTGATATGTAGTTACCGATACAAGTTACCGATACAAATAGACAAACAGTTACCAATAGAGACAGACAACCACTGATATAAAGTCGACCGACAGAAGGATCTACCGATAGAAAGAGCTATAGGTACATGCAAGTTACTGATAGACCAACACTACTGATATAAGGAGCTACTGTTACACAGAGTAACAGCTACCAATACAAGGAATCCAACACAAGTCCATCGTTACAAGTCTACTGACAGAGAGCTATTGATGGAAGATAACTGTTAACCAGTCACTGCTAATCAAACTCTATACTTTAATTATATTATTAATATAATGCTAACGGTCATATTTGGTTAATTTAATGAAACTGTTATTAATTAATGTGGGTTGTTGGCATGTCAGGGAATCGTACCTCGTACCTATGAAAAGGTAATCATTCCTAATATCAGAGCTTAAGGTATAAAAGGAAGATCAAGTTGCAGAGAAGACATAGTGGTGCATATACACAATAAAGAGAGTTGACATCCATACACCTGTCTACTTGAAGAACACTAGACATATAGGAGGCCATTCATACAAGAAGAGAACACAAGTTGAATCCTAGTCAAGGAGTGAAGAACTACAATGATCTCTTCATACACTCAAGCTAATCAAACTAAAACTGAACATCAAAGAAGCATTCGACACTCTTTTTTCAAGATAAAACCAAAGAACGAATCAGAAGCATTTCTGATTAATCAAAAGGAGTCCAGAGATTCACTTCAAATCACTAGATCATTCTAAACTCATATCTACTCTCTCTTAGTGATTATTTTACTTACTTTTGAGTAGTGTGTGTACTCTATATATTCTACACACACTGACTCCTATGATGAACTGGAGGATTTATAAATCCTCACTCAATCTTTACCATACTCTCTAGTTCCCCCTTTGGATAGTGGTAGAGGTCAAGTGTGACCGGGATAGCATGTGTGCTATTGTTTTTTTTTTCCCACGTAGGACTGTCGTAGAGGTCACAGGACCTAGACAATCTTTGTACTATTGTTAAATCCGATCCAGGGTGTGGATTAAAATTTATATAAATTTTTTGAGAGGAATAAGTCTTGGCTTGAGACTGAATCTCTTGTTTTAAACTGTTGTGATTATTTTATTTTGTTTTAAAACTATATTGTTTTTTCACTGCTAATTACTTTTAAATATAAATCCATTTTAGAGTAACTCCGATAGTTAAACTAGAAAGTGTTTTTATTTAATGTAAATCATTAGGTTAGCTTCAAAAATTAATTAATCTTTATATTAGATTAAATGAGAACTAATCAATCTATTGAGACCTTAACTGACCCTTCACTGTATTAGAAATTCACTACAGTTTAGCTTGTTATTTAATTTGGGGGATATTAATAAGAATATTTTTAACGGAAATTTTTAATTGGAAATCAATTCACCCCCATATTGAGTATCCACTCCAAACAAAATTTGGTATTAGAGGAATTTTATTATTTATAAAGAAATTTACGATTCCCAAATACTGTTTTTTTCAACTGTGATTTTAGTTGCATCTTAAAGATCATAAATTTATGTTAGTTATGAATTTTATCTCTTTGAATATATTTATTAAAATCTAGTTATGGATAATAGACTTGAAGGTTATTCTACCAACAGGACACCTTTCTTTAATGGTACAAATTATGCCCAATGTAAACTTAAAATGAAAATTCATTTAGAAAGTAAGGGATTTGATATATAGACTTCTATAGAGACTCAATATAGGATTCCAGAAACTAAAAATAACTACTTGGGATAAACCTACTAAAAAAACTTACAATAATAATTGTAAAGTAATGAATGACCTATATTGTTCTTTAGGAGAAAAATAATTTAATCAAATATCTGCTTGTAAAACTTCTCATGAAATCTGGGTCACTTTGGCTATTTCCCATGAGGGAACAACCAATATTAAATAAATAATATTGAATACCTACACGATTATGTATGATAATATTAAAATGAAGTCTGATGAACCTATTTATGATATGTATCTCAGGTTCAATGAGATTTTCAACACTATGAGCTCACATGGAAAAGTTGTTACTGCAAAGGAGCTGATTATGGGAATACTAAGATTTTTTCTAGAAAGATGGAGAGGCACATTAGTCTCAATAAGAGAATCATGTGACATAAGTTCACTGCCTATTAAAGAATTTATTGGAAAGTAGATGATTTATGAAGAAGAACTGAAATTAAACAAGGAACAAGATGACAAACCAAAAAGGAAGTCAGTTGCATTTAAATCAACTACCTCAAAGTGCAAGGACAGGGAGAAAGTTCACATGCCTACTGAAAGCTCCACAAGTGAAGGTTTAGATTCTGATAGTGATGAAGAGATGGATCAGATAGCCAGATGGTTCAATAAGTTCTATAGGATGATGAAATTCTTCAGAAAACCAAATTATAAATAAAATATGACAATAAAGGTCATTTAAAGAATGATTGTAAAAAGTATGATAAAAGTGATAAAATTGTCTGTTATGAATGTAGGAGGAAAGGACATGTGAAAGAAGACTGCCCAAAGTTAAAGTTCAAGAAGAAATATGATTATAAGGACAATAAATATAAGAATTATATGAAAGAAACTTGGAGTGCTTCAGAAGATAGTTAATGTGATTCTAATTATTCACAGGATGAAAAATATCAAATATCTTACATGTGTTTCATGACAAACACATCTGAGGTAACATTGAATACTCCTGCTTTAAATTCATATTATTTTGGAGTTGATTCTGATTCTGAATCTGAAAACATGAATTGTGAAGATTTATTTGAATACTGTAATATTCTAGAAGAAACCTATAATGAATTGAAGGACAGGTATAAGACCTTGAAGAAAAAGCATGCTTTGACCATCTCTGTTAAATCTGCACTTGATATAGAAAAGGAAAATAATGCTCAATTACTTAAGGAAAATACTGAACTGAAATTCTCTGATTAGAAATTAAGGAAAGTCTTAGAGAAATTCATGAATGGAAAGATTACTCTCACTCAAATGCTAGGAAAACAAGTGGCACCAAAATATACCAATGTAATAGGCTATCATCCTAGACAGAGATAGATTAATAAAAATTGATTTATTCCTAAATATGGACAGAATGATGCTAGTTCTAGTTCTGAAAATTCATATGCTACAACTAGTTATTCACATGACTATAGATCAAATAATGTTTATCTTTCAAAATATTTTGAATCTATTGATTGTATGAGACCCATTAGACAAATTTTTGAACCAAAAGTTTTTCTTCCTAACCTGTCTAGACCCAAGAAAATTTGGGTACCAAAATCATTTTATTTTTAAACCTGTTTTGTAAGAAACTTGCTTGAAAAGTTCCCATAAGTAGGTATGGTACATGGACATTGGATGTTCAAGGCATATGACTAGGGATTACTCAAGCTTCAAGAGTTTAATCAAAGTTGATGGAGTCCATGTCACCTTTGGTGATAATTCAAAAAGAAAAATCATCGGCTTAGTCCAGATTGGTAACACTAATTCAGTTTTAATTTCCAAAGTTTTATTTTGTTGATGGACTTAAATATAACCTATTAATTATTTCTCAGTTGTGTGATGATGGTTTCAATGTTAAATTTGAATATGATTCTTGCAATGATTTTAATTCTAAAAATATTTCAGTATTTTATTCTTTGAGAAATGAAAATGTTTATGTAGTTGATTTGAAATATTTATCCAAACAAAATATTACTTGCGTGAATGATTTTCATAAAGAGTATTCGGTATGGCATAGAAGATTTAGACATTGCAACATTAATTCACTTAGAAAACTGACTAAGAAAAACTTAGTTAGAGACCTACCTAAACTTGAATTCCAAGATGATAAATTTTATAATCCCTATCAAAAGGGAAAGAAACATAAAGTTTCTTTTAAATCAAAGAAATAAGTTTCAACTTATCAACCTCTCGAGTTGGTTCACATGGACTTGTTTGGACCGTCAAGAGTTTCTAGTTAAAATGGGAAGCAGTATGTCTTTGTCTTAGTAGATGACTATTCTAGGTACACTTGGGTATACTTCTTAGCTCACAAAAGTGAATTTTGTTCTTAATTTATTAAATACTCCAAGTCTGTAGAAAACCGTAGGGGAATTAAGATTATGACCTTGAGAAGTGATCATTGTCATGAGTTTGAAAATCATGAGTTTGAATCATAATTCTCACACAATGGTTATAGTCACAATTTCTCTACCCCTAGTACACCTCAGTAGAATGGTGTAGTAGAAATAAGAAACATAACTCTTCAAGAAATTTCAAGAACTATGCTTAATGAATATGACCTACCTATTTATTTCTAGGATAAAGCTGTAAATATAGCTTGTTATATTATTAATAGAGTCCTGATTTGAAATGTTCTCAAAAATACCCCTTATGAGTTGTGGAACCATAGGAAGCCTAAGGTTAATTACTTCAGAGTCTTTGGTTGCAAAGTCTTTATTCTCAATACAAAAGATAACCTTGACAAGTTTTCATCCAAGAGTGATGAAAGAATTTTCCTAGGTTATTCAATATTTATTAAAGCTTGTAGAGTTTTTAATAAAAGAACCAAATGTTGGGAATAATCTGTTCACATCAAGTTTGATAAAACTGATCCACATGAACCCAAATATTCCATTGGAAATATTTTAGAAGATTTTTCTGTTTTGAACCTTAATGATAAAAACAATGAACATGTTGTAAAGACATCCAGTTCTAGAAACTTTCCAGAACCTATTTCTGTAGAACCTGAATCTTGAGAGGAACCTAAAATTTCTAGTCCCACCATTACTAGATCAACTCGGATTCTAATGAATCATCTTTTATATGATGTTGTTTGTAATATTGATAGAGGGACACATAATAGATCTTCTATAAAAAACTAGGTTGAACATCAAGCTTTTCTTTCACAGTTAGAACCTTAAAATATCAATTATTCAATCAATGACGAATTTTGGGTAATGGATATGCAAGAATAATTAAATCAATTTGAAAGAAACAAAGTCTGGGAATTAGTTGACAGAACTACGAAAACTTTGACCATAGGCACTAAATGGGTTTTTAGAAATAAAGTTGATGAATCTGGAAATATAGTTAGGAACAAAGCAAGGCTAGTTGCACAAGGTTATAGTCAAGAGGAAGGAATGGACTATGAGGAAACCATTTCTCCTGTAGCTAGATTGGAAGTTATTAGGATTTTACTTGCCTATGCTGATCATTTGAATTTCAAGTTATATCATATGGATGTTAAAAGTGATTTTTTAAAAGGCTTTATAATTGAAGATGTTTTTGTTGAACAAACACCTGGATTTACTAATCCCCATTTTCCCAATCGAGTTTTTAAGCTCTCTAAAGCCTTATACTGTTTGAAACAAGCTCCACGGGCTTAGTATGATTGACTTAGTAATTTTTTTATTTCAAAAGTATTTTCTAAAGGGATTGCTGATCCTACTCTCTTTATCAAAATAATTTCTAAAGATGTTTTGATAGTACAAATCTATGTTGATGATATTATTTTTGGATATTCTAAAAATACCTTGTGTATTGATTTTTCAAAGTGTATGAAAAATGAATTTGAAATGAGTTTAATGGGGGAACACAAATATTTTCTTGGATTTCAAGTTTTTCGAAATGAAAATGGTATTATTTTAAATCAAAATAAATATACAAAGGATATTTTAAAATGTTTTTGTTTAGATAGTATTAAGGAAATTTATACACCCATGAGTACCACCTGTAAGTTGGACATTGATGAATCTGGGAAACCAGTTGATCAAACAAATTATAGAGGTATGATTTAAGTCTACTTTACCTTACTGCTAGTCGACCAGGTATTATGTTTAGTGTCTGTATGTGTGCAATATGTCAAGATAATCCTAAAAAATCCCATTTTCATGCTATTAAAATAATTTTCAAATATCTCAAACATTCTGCAAATTTAGGTCTGTTTTATCTAAAAGGAAAATCATTCGATATAATAAGTTATTCAGATGCTGACGTTTCTAGTTGAAAGTTGGATAGATAGAGAACTTCAAGAATATTTCATATTCTAGGTAAGCCCCTAGTATCGTGGTGTAGTAAAAAACAGAATTATGTTTCATTGTATACTACTGAAGCAGAGTACATTGTTGCTGGTAGTTGTTGTGCACAAATTTTGTGGATGAAACATACTTTGTTGGACTATGGATATGATTTTAAACATGTATCAATAAATTGTGATAAAACTAGTGAAATTAACATCTCTAAGAACATTGTGTCTCACTCTAGGACCAAACACATTGGTGTAAGTCACCATTTTTTTGAGAGATCATTACCATGATGATGCTATTACTCTTGAATTTATAGGTACTGAACACCAATTAGCTCACATTTTCATCAAGCCTTTAATTTTGGATAGGTTAAGGTACATTAGACATGAATTAGGAATGATAGACTCTGTCTGTTAGAAACCTCACTGTTAGAAACCTCACTGTTAGAAACCTCACCATTAGAAACCTCACCTTTGGAAACCTCACCTTTAGAAACCTCACTATTAGAAACCTCACCGGTATGAACCTCACCGTTATAAACCTCACTGTTAGAAACCACCTCGTTAGAAACTTCTCTGTTAGAAACCTCACTATTATAAATCACTGTTAGTGAACATCGCCTATAAGAATACCTCACGGTTACGTATTCTCATTGGTATACCTCACCGTTAAGTTTTTTCTTTTTTTAAACTTCTATCTTTAGCCGCTGGAATTTTTATTAGTTATACTTTACTTATTATGTTTTATTTATTTATTTTATGATTCATAAATGAAAAAAACTACATCTTAGTTACTTCTCAATCCACCTAACTCTCCTCTCTCAAACCCAACTCCTTGAATCCCCAAATCTCATGAAAACCCTAAGTTTTTCGATCCAGAGATGGAAAAAACCAAACTTCCATCTGTCAGAGATGACTTTGATGAGCCTAATGCGAAGATGCAGAATAAATGACCTGAATCAAGTAGCATTGTCAATCGAGCAAGGTCAGGGAGGTGTCTGGTGAACTCGCATTTCCAAAATAGATAAATTGTAATCAAGAAGGAGTTGTGTTTAGAATGAATTTTTCCAAGCAAATAGTTGACCCTAAGAATTTTGGAGGAGTAGAGATGGGTAGAATGTTTCAAAAACAACAATGGTTCTTATTATCCAAAGTTGATAAAAGAGTTCTATGCTTTTGTGCACTTTGAGAAATCTAATAAGGAGAATAGAATGGTTTCATTGGTAAATGGAAAGTAAATAGCTTTTTCATATTTTGATTGGGTTGAATTCATAAAGTTACCCCATGATGAAGTATTTGGGTATTCATCAAAGACAATGCCTATTACCAGTGACATATTTGAATATGAGACTGCATTAGAGGAGCTCACTGGTAGTGGAAAGCAGAGAAAGGTGGTGGCTTCTGAGATGGATGGAGAAAATAGATTGTTGTTCAAGTTCATTCAACATGTTCTACGTCCAAGGAGAGCAGACTTTGAAAATCTGAAGTATCAAGATATTTATTTGTTGCATATCTTAAGGCATGGTGTGAAGGTGAATCTGTGTAGGCTGTTAATTATTCAAATAGAGGATATGACCAGACCCAAATCAAAAACCAATGCATTATTCTTTTCCAAATTTATTTCGATTATGATTAAAGTAAAGGGGGTTACTGAGTCTCATGATAAGATAGTGGTGGTAAGTAACAATTTTTTTTATCACAAGCACAGTATGTAAGTACATGAAGATAAGCTGGAACCTATGGATAAGGCTGTGGGTTACTGATGATGAGAAGATTTATGACAAGTTCAATATAGTTGACCATCCAAATAGATGAAAAGATAAGAAAGATGCAAGTCTAGGACTTGATGAGGAGGAGCCACAATATAGTGATGATTCAGATGAGGAGTATTCCTTTACCGCATATGGAGGAGATCCGGACTTGCATCCTAGCCAAACACCTGAAATTGTGTCACAATAAAAGTAAAATTCTTCTTCGAACCTACCTAGTAAAGAAACTGTGTTGGGAGTAATAATTGAAGAGGCACCTATGGATGAGTATGACTAGCAGAGATCAAATCAGGTGGAGGCTACCCCAGAGAATGGGGATGAAGAAAGAGAATATCAAACTGAAGCATCTGCTTATTCCACCTTATGTTTGAGTCCTTTGATTGGATGTTCTTTTGTTCCTTTAGAGGGTATTCTTATTGAAGTAGATAGACCTACACCTATTCCTGAGTAGTCTCCTATTGTTGGAGAAATGGAGATGGTTGTGGAATATTCTTCTGAGGAAGACCGAGCTGATGAGGGTGCTATTTCTATAAAGGAAAATGCACCAGTTGAGGGGGAGCATCCAACTAGACATGGAAGTGTCTCAGTAGCTGATGGAATTGAATACTGGATAGCAGACCCAGGTTTTGTGGTTTGTGGATTGGATTATCCGGATTCTGATAATGAGGCATCCCTCAGTAGACCTAAAGTCAATTATGATATTCTCTATGAGCTATTACCTAAGAATGTAGTTAGAAAACCTGATATGGACCAGTTAAATTCTGAACTAAAGGCTAGCTTTGAAGAAGAAGTAAGGAGAATGGAAAGATCACTGATTTCATCTATCCAATCTGTTATGAATGCCTCTGTGGCTAGTATTGTTTTAGAAATAGAACCTTTTTTTGAGTGTGCTAGTATGGTAACTAGGACTGACTTTAAGTCTTTAAAGGATAAGATGAAAGAGTCTTTGAATACATCTATTGTGGATTTAAAGAATTTTTTGGTTGAGGTGATGAGAAATATGGAAAAATATTTTGAACTCTCTCTTAGACGTAGAGTGTCTACCTCTGTGGCAGAGATGATGGATGAAGTCACAGTTTTCCAAAATCAAGTGTTGATCTTGGCAGAGGATGTTGAATTTCTAAAGATATCAGTTGTCTCTCTGGAATCCTATATGAGTTCTAAATCTCAAGCAAACCAGGATTTGGCTTTTGTGAAGAGTGTAGTTAGCCAGATGGTATTAGTCATTGAGGAACTTAAGCATTCCATACAGAAGCATGTTAGCACCTAGTATTTGGAAGTGAAAAATCTTATCAGTGGGCTAACTAAAAGTTTTAAGGAAACTGTGACTTTTTTCTCTTAGTTCTCTTACTTACTGACCTTCAGTAGAGTTGGATCAGATTCAAGCTTTGATGAAAGAGGATCTTGGTTCAGCATCAACCAGTGGCTCTGCGGACTCATCTTCCCTAACCCAGGTGGTGACTACCACTTGAGATATCATGAAAATTGTTCAAGATTATATTAGATAAGCTTCTGTCTCTCAGAAAGAATTAAAGGATAAAGTTGATTCTTATTTCCAGAAAGTGTATACGAAGCATCAGTTGACCAACCATTTCAAAATTATTTTGGAAAATATGAAATTACATCCTATAAATCAAGACTTCAGAGAACATGTAAGCAAGATCAGGGACCTGACTCCAGCTTTGGAAAATTTTATGGAAAACAAGGATGATTTCATTTCTTCTATGGAAAGAGGAGGAGGGATCATTATGGACTTTCGGAATCTGTTTCTATCATTCTTGCATGTAGATAGTACCTCCATAGGGCTACCATTGTACCTCCTGCCCTACCTACCTCTAATCAATCTACCTCAATTCCTCAGCTGACTCCAACCCAAGCCATTCAGATCCTCACTCCTATGATCACCCATAGGGCTACACAATATAGGCCAGGCACTGTCTCAGTGGCTCAACATCCTCTGATTATCTCTGGTATTACTAAGCCTCCACCAGCATCCACCACACCAGAATCCTCTTTTGATACCAAGGTAAAATCTCATATGAGGAGATGGATTGATTAGTGGCTAGGATCTTTGATAGGAATCAATTGTATTCTTTTTTTTTTCATTTTTATATATCTCTATGTATTTTTTCCTCAAGTAATATATAAATGCTTTCATTCTCTCTTTTACCTACTGTTACTTCTCTTTTCTTGTATTTCCTTTCTGTCCCAATTTTTTCTAATCACAAAGGGGAAGACATAATATAACAGGGGAGAAATAATACAAAGGGGGAGAAATAATATCTAAGGGGGATAAATAAGGGATATAAATAAGGTAGACATAATACATTCCCCTCTGGTACATTTGTTTTATATTTTTATCTCTGACACATATGTTGTACATCTCTGATACAGTTGTTTAATACCTATAATACATTTTCATCTAATAATCTATTCTCTGATACATTTGTTTTCTAACTCTAGAACATTGTTTTAATTAGTAACTTTGATATAATTTATTTTAATACTATATCCTCTGATATTCTTTTAAAATCTCACATTTAAAAATGTCATTACTCACACTAAGAAATAAAAACCATTGTATTTTATACTGGTATATTATTGAGTATTTTGGATTACTATACCATAAGTTGTGATTATAAAAAGGGGGGAGATTGTTGACCTAACTTATTTTGATAATCCCAATTATGCTGTGATATGTGTTGATAATCCCAAATAATGTTTAACTACATATTAATTCTTTCAATCTATGATATTCTATTACCATGTTGATAAAAATATCAAAATAATCATTAGAATATGGTATTCAATGTTTATCTGGGTTTATACATACATTGAAATAGTTCTAACTCAATCTAGACATATTTTTCATAAAATAGATAAGTTTTACGTCCACTGATATGCATAAGATCACTAGTACGCACAAAGTTACTAAAACAGATAGACAGAATGTGTAACGCCCTGACCCCACCTACCGAGAGTCGGTGCATTACTTCGTAACATTGGCATGATCACAAAAGATCAGGTCGCGAAAGACCGATTAGTTTAGTAGCCTTGGAAACACTAGATACATTCATAAATATTACATTACATCATAATGTGAAAAACTAATAACAAAGTCTTCATAGTCCACACTCATATCCTCTTCTGAATATCCCTGCAGGTCATTCATAAAATACTTCTTCACATCCTGGAAAATATTAAAACATTGAAAGGGGTGAGCTCAGATGCTCAGTAAGGATAACAATATTGCGGTAGCTTTCATAAATAAACATATAAATTTAAGGCAATGTATAACTAAAACAAAAGCCTTTTAAACTTGAACATCAACATAATATGGCAAAAGTAAAATGAGATAATGCCATTCACTTCTTCACATGGATATTCTACTGGTCGAATAATCACATGAAATATCAATAACCACTTTCATAATGAGGGAATGTATAATTCCAGACATTCTGAAACATTTTGTCAAGGCCTCGGCCAAGACGTCTAAAATGATTAAGGCCTCGGCCAGAACCATAAATCAAATTGGGAAAGGGCCTCGGCCAATTCCACGTCTAGTTGTCTCAGGAGACCTACCGATGCATCGAGGAGCTATAGCGGGCTCCACCCGTCACTTATTAAGTCCAATACATTCCTCATATGAATAGGTTTAAACATATCATAAACCATAACATAATCGTATCACATAAAATATGCATAATGGAAACATAACATTTCCAAATTTCAATCACAAGATATCAATACAACACATTGATATAATAAAAATTCTTTCAAAACCATTTTCAATAACAAAATTAAATAAAGTTAAAACATTGTATTTATTTTTCATTAAAAAAAAGTGATGGCTTGTAGAGGAAGCCGAAACTCAAATAATGGTCACGGCGGCGGAGAAGTCATTGTCGTCGCTTATGTACGGAAAGAAAAACATTACCTTTTGTCGTTTAGCAAAATGCTTCGTATAAAAAAGATTCCTTTTGAATAAACGTAAAAGTCAAAGGGGTTTATACACCGTATAAAAGAAAGTTGTGTATAAAACCAAATATGCCTCAATGAAAGGGGATTGAGACGAAGTCCTTAAAAGATCATTTTTAAAATAAAATAGATCTATTATGTGTATTCACTATAGGTACACATAAATAAAGTAAAAATACAAAATAGGACATAATAATATCATGACATAATTTGAAAGTAGGAGATTAACCCAAAGAATGGAAGTTGGGTTAAGAAATTCCCTTACCTCGTGTCTGACTTAACTCAACCGTTCTTTAACCTCCTGAATAATAAACTAGAGTTAATATATAACTTATTAAGAACCATTTTCAACTTCATTATCCTTATTATATCACTTATTACAATGATATGAACATTATGTAATTATTTAAGTTAATAACGGTCGTTTTGTCGATCTTTGGTACATGAGTCAACAATAAACTTCTTATAATTACAAGTTGTTTATGTGGTAGAATATCCATTATATCCAGAATTATATTCATGATTTATATGTCATATATATCTTATATATCCAGTATATACATTCATTTATAATATTACGTAACATTTAGAGGTAAGAAATGAAATGCATCGTTCATGGAGACGGTAAGCCGTACGTACGCATGAACGCTACTTTCATTTAAATTTCATATTTAATGGAACGAAATCATAATGATATAAATGTATAATATAATTCCAGTATAATATATTATATAATACCATTTACTCCATCCTTTATATATCCCACATATGGCATTAACAATTCAAATCACTTTGAGGGGGCGGTAGTCCGCACTTCCTAAAATGAAATTATCGCGTTTTACCCATAATGGAAATCATAAAGTATGCCATAAATGAGAAATACAGGAGCATAAGTAAAACATAAACATATTATATATCATATATAAAAATATTTACATCTTAATGGCCACCTTTGAAGGTGTTATATGAGTGTTGAACAATCATCGTTTCGTGAGGTAGAAATTCCCCATCCACAGATTCCGTATGTTCATTAACCATTAGATGTAGGTGTGTGTAAGTGTAGCTCGAATCCTTCTTATAACAAAATCCTAGTATATTGATCATATTGGTGTTGTTACAAAAAAAAAGTAATAAATAGAGTTTAGGGGGTTGGAGAAGAAAAATAAAACAAAACAACATTAGAGAAGACATTACCTCAAAACCGGGTAACTCTTTTTGATTTGAGCCAAAGGCTTCCTTGGGAAGAGTTTTTTCCAAAGTGAGGCTTCTAGGAGTAATAGGGGGAAGTTGGGAGAGTATTTGGGCAGAGTTTGGCCGAGCCAAATGGCTTGAAAGTGTGAACGAGGTGGTAGAGGTGGGGGCCTTTTATAAGTGGAGAGGAGGGGCACTCTTGGAAAGTAAGGAAAGGTTACATTATTATACAATGATTTTCGGATTCTAAAGGTCCCACACTTATATAATTCATGGCTAAGGTGATAAGGGTTTTAAATCTACCCATCCAATGGTCTTTGGACAAGTGTAAGCCTTGGATTGTACATTATCTTTTCATTTTATTAAAATCATTAAATAATGAGGTTATCGCTGCGTCATAATGATGTCATAAATAATTTAATTTATTTAATGTCTAAAAATTATAAAAAAAATACTATGATGTAGGAAATATTTTTATCTTTCCAATGACTATTTATAGTCAAAAATATTACTTGTACAACCCCATGTAAAAATTGTTTTAGTAAAACATTTCATGTTTGTGTCATTTTTTTACTTTAACATTAAATAAAAGGTATTTATGTCATTTTCCAACTAAAGTGGATCCATGGGGTCCCCAAGTTGACCCATGGATTGTCTTGGTCGGAAATGGCACATCCAATGTGGGTAGGACATGTGTCAAGCTCATCTCATATTATTGAAACATTATTTTTACCTTAAACTACACTAATTACCTCTAATCGCGATTAAGAACTTAAAAGTTACTATTCACCAAAAATTATTTTAATCTCATTGAACCAAATTTTACTTCTTAATGACAACCATGTATGTCGGATTTTTGAAAATCAAATCACAGAAGTGGTAATATTTCATTTAAATGAAAAATCAGTTATTTAACTACCACTTAATGGTTTCACTATTCATCAAAAATTGAAGTTTTTCAGAACAATGACAAAATTTCACCCTAAGCTATAATTGATATTCCGAATTCAAAAATGATGTATATTTTATGAAATTCCAAACATATAAGTTTAATTAATTAATTTTATAATTAATTCCCGTTGTCACAACAAATAGCGTGTTTTTAAGAAACAATTTATATCAAAAGATTGACAATCGTTTATGTCCAATTTCAAAGTGAAATCAATTCTAATGAACACCATTGGATAAAATGGTAAAAATATATTCTAATTTTACTTTAAAACCACTCAATATTATAACTTATCTCTATAAATTATTTTGATTAAAAAAGTTGTTTTAAGTATTTTTCACTATTCATAAAAATTTGGAAGTTCTCAGAAAATTACAAAAAATTCAACATAGGCTAATTTCAATATTAGGAATACAAAAATGAAGTCCATTTTGAAATATAAAATTTCTATAAATTTAAAAAGTGGTTATTACTATTCATAACGGCTACTTTGATTAGTTGCGGTGTGTTAGACCTTGAAGTTGCGTACAATGCAAGCTATTACATTATTGAATGAGGAGTGTATCATGGAAGCTCGGGGTGTTACATTCTCCCCTCCTTCAATAAATTGCATCCTTGGAATTTGAAACTTTTCTTTGAAAATAAAAGGTTGAAAAGAGAAAATACCTTTGAGGAAAACCCACATTGGAAATAAGATTAATAAAATTTAGCCTTAATAAGAGGGAAATGGAAATGAAAAAGTCACCACCCAATTATGATCTCGATTAGGAGAACATTGGTGGAAATTAGAGACATATAATTTGAGGGAAAACGTAAATATTTTTAGGGAGTGATTGAGGTCATCAATCACAATCAACTGTCAAATTGAGGGCCTCAAAGCCTTCAATCTATGTTGATTTAAAATATCATCAGTTCAACAAGACATAAGGTATTAGGATAACACATTTTTTTGTTTTAATATCCCTTCACTAAAGTTTAGGAATTAATTTATTCATTGAATAGGAGATAGGTATATGTATATTTATGCTTGACAATTAGAGTTTCAACCTTCAACTCATCTTTCACTCAAAAAGATAATAGAACTCAAAAGTATTATACTTATTCTAATTGTATAAGGTTCCAAATATTAACACATACCATTTAGACTAGTAAAATTATTTTGTAATAACCAGGGACTTCCTGTAGGCTTGTGGTAGGAAATAAAGGCCTGTCGCACTATGTTTTTGGGTTCGATTCCTGCAGCTTTGTCCGACGCGACGGGTTATGCCCCACCCTGCAGGTTTCCCTTTTCCCAAAACTATAGTATCATAATATTCAAAAAATAATCTTCATAAATTTTTTAACCTTAAACAATACTATCCAAAGATCAACTTAATCCACTCCAACCATTATAGTTATCCAAAATACCTCTGTCCAGACTTTCTCTAAAAGGTCTCTTAATTCCAAAATCAATTTATCAGATTCCCCCAAAAAAGTAAAGTTTCTCTTATTTCACATACTAAAAATATAATTACCTTCATCATATTAAAACCTTACTGAAATCAACAAGTACTGCAGTACAATCCTTATATTTATATATCACATTATTCTAATAACCAGAATATAATCCATGAGTCCAAAAGCACCAATACATTAGTTATTCTGCTTCAACTGTAGTAACAGCATAAGATTGTCCTTGATCCCTTGGCCTTTTCTGAGGTAAGTTTCCCTGATGCTTAGGACATTCATTTGCATAATGCCCCATTTCTCTACAATTGTAGCATTCAACATTGAAAGCCTCTTTCTTTACCTTACAATCACGAGCCTGGTGACCTTTTTCTCCACATTTGTAACAAACTCTCATTCCTTTTAGGCAAGTACCAGGGTGATTCTTCCCACAATTATCACATAATGTAAAATCTTTCTTTCCCTTTTTCCCTTTATCTATCTCTTGTTACACTGTTCTCTTCTTCTCTTTCTTTACTTTGTTGTCATAAGACTTAGAGAATTCCTTTTCTGTCTTGATAGCACATGAGACAATATCTTCGTATGTTGAGAAAGATTGTGATACTAAATCTCGACGAAGAAATGGTTTTAACCCATCAAAGAAACGATAAATCTTACCTCTTGGGTTACGTATATAATCTTCAGCATACCTTGCTAACCTTGTAAAGTTGGCCTCATACATTGCGACATTCTCATCCTCCTTTTGTCTCAGAATCAGAAATTGCCTTTCCATATCTGCTCTATGGTCACGAGGAAAGTATTTTTCTAAGAAAAGATCTTTGAACTCTCTCCATTCCATATTCGATACATCATCATATTCCTTTGTATTTTGAATCAATGACCACCATTGATCAGCATCTCTAGTGAGGCGGTAAACTGCCATGATAACCTTTTCCCTTTCACTACTCCCCAAGGCGTGGAATATTTTCTCTAAGGAGTTAATCCATTGCTCAGCTACTAACGGATTTTTACCCCCATTAAATGTTGGTGGTTGTTTCCTCATGAAGTGGTCTAACATTGATCCTCCACATTGCGGATCAGGGTGCTCCATACGAGTAAGGTTATTATTCATAACCTGAGTGAGTTGTCCCAGTATGGTAATAAGTTGATCAGCACCAGTTGTATCTCCAGATCCACAATAATTATCTTGAGTATGAGGGTAATCCCTACACGGAGTGCGTGCATTGATACGGTTTCCATTCCTTCCACTAGCCTCCATTTCTAAACAATGGCATAAACTAGATTAGTTTATGAATTAAAATACATAATTCCATATTTGTAAAACACTTTACATAAATTGAACTATTTATGGATATAATCCATAATCATATAAAGGAATGTTTTCTTTGAGGAATTATATAATCATAACCCTTCATAGTGGTTTGTAAAAAAAATGAGAATTATCCTAAGCATATCCCCCGGGAGTGTCGTAACCAAGAGTGCAGCAAGGCCCGTTGTCGTGCACCAATTCCCGTTCGAGTCTAGCTCAAAGCGGTGTTTTCGGGTTTTACCCCTAGGTACATCTGTGCCAGAGCCGCCTCTACCTGCTCGTATCCAGACAGGGATGTATTTCTTAGAAAACTCACAAAATCTCTATAATACCAAAATTCTAGGAAGTTCTTCTATAATAATCCTTAAAGTCTATCTTCGGGCTATGTGCTCTAATCAGAGTTTATCTAAATCTATTTTCCAAGGTTAGTACTAAACTGCCTGTGATACCAACTGTAACGCCCCGACCCCAGCTAACCAGAGTCGGTGCATTACTTCGTAACATTGGCATGATCACAAAAGATCATGTCTCGAAAGACCGATTAGTTTAGTAGCCTTGGAAACACTAGATACATTCATAAATGTTACATTACATCATAAAGTGAAAAACTAATAACAAAGTCTTCATAGTCCACACTCATATCCTCTTCTGACTATCCCTGCAGGTCATTCATAAAATAATTCTTCACATCCTGGAAAATATTAAAACATTGAAAGGGGTGAGCTCAGATGCTCAGTAAGGATAACAATATTGCGGAAGCTTTCATAAATAAACATAAAAATTTAAGGAAATGTATAACAAAAACAAAAGCCTTTTAAACTTGAACATCAACATAATATGGCAAAATTAAAATGAGATAATGCCATTCACTTCTTCACATGGATATTCTACTGGTCTAATAATCACATGAAATATCAATAACCACTTTCATAATGAGGGAATGTATAATTCCAGACATTCTGAAACATTTTGTCAAGGCCTCGGCCAAGACGTCTAAAATGATTAAGGCCTCGGCAAGAACCATAAATCAAATTGGGAAAAGGCCTTGGCCAATTCCACATATAGTTGTCTCATGAGACCTACCGATGCATCAAGGAGCTATAGCGGGCTCCACCGGTCACTTATTAAGTCCAATACATTCCTCATATGAATAGGTTTAAACATATCATAAACCATAACATAATCGTATCACATAAAACATGCATAAAGAAAACATAACATTTCCACATTTCAATCACAAGATATCAAAACAACACATTTGATGTAATAAATATGCTTTCAAAACCATTTTCCATACCAAAATTAAAGAAAGTTAAAACATTGTATTTATTTTTCATTAAAAAAAGTGATGGCTTGTAGAGGAAGCCGAAACTCAAATAATGGTCACGGCGGCGGAGAAGTCATTGTCGTCGCATATGTACGGAAAGAAAAACATTCCATTTTGTCGTTTATCAAAACGCTTCGTATAAAAAAGATTCCTTTTGAATAAACATAAAAGTCAAAGGGGTTTATACACCGTATAAAAGAAAGTTGTGTATAAAACCAAATATGCCTCAATGAAAGGGGATTGAGACGAAGTCCTTAAAAGATAATTTTTAAAATAAAATAGATCTATTATGTGTATTCACTATAGGTACCCATAAAGAAAGTAAAAATACAAAATAGGACATAATAATATCATGACATAATTTGAAAGTAGGAGATTAACCCAAAGAATGGAAGTTGGGTTAAGAAATTCCCTTACCTCGTGTCTGACTTGACTCAACCGTTCTTTAACCTCCTGAATAATAAACTAGAGTTAATATATACCTTATTAAGAACCATTTTCAATTTCATTATCCTTATTATATCACTTATTACAATGATATGAACATTATGTAATTATTTAAGTTAATAACGGTCGTTTTGTCGATCTTTGGTACTTGAGTCAACAATAAACTTCTTATAATTACAAGTTGTTTATGTGGTAGAATATCCATTATCTCCAGAATTATATTCATGATTTATATGTCATATATATCTTATATATCCAGTATATACATTCATTTATAATATTACGTAACATTTAGAGGTAAGAAATGAAATGCATCGTTCATGGAGACGGTAAGCCGTACGTACGCATGAACGCTACTTTCATTTCAATATCATATTTAATGGAACGAAATCATAATGTTATAAATGTATAATATAATTCCAGTATAATATATTGTATAATACCACTTAATCCATCCTTTATACATCCCTCATATGGCATTAACGATTCAAATCACTTTGAGGGGGCGGTAGTCCGCACTTCCTAAAATGAAATTATCGCATTTTACCCATAATGGAAATCATAAAGTATGCCATAAATGAGAAATACAGGAGCATAAGTAAAAAATAAACATATTATATATCATATATAAAAATAGTTACATCTTAATGGCCACCTTTGAAGTTGTTATATGAGTGTTGAACAATCATCGTTTCGTGAGGCAGAAATTCGCCATCCACAGAAACCGTATGTTCATTAACCATTAGATGTAGGTGTGTGTAAGTGTAGCTCGAATAATTCTTATAAAAATATCCTAGTATATTGATGATACTGGTGTTGTTACAAAAGAAATGAATAAATAGAGTTTAGGGGGTTGGAGAAGAAAAATAAAACAAAACAACATTAGAGAATATATTACCTCAAAATCGGGTAACTCTTTTTGATTTGAGCCAAAGGCTTCCTTGGGAAGCGTTTTTCCCAAAGTGAGGCTTCTAGGAGTAAGAGGGGGAAGTTGGGAGAGTATTTGGGCAGAGGTTGGCCGATCCAAATGGCTTGAAAGTGTGAATGAGGTGGTAGAGGTGGGGGCCTTTTATAAGTGGAGAGGAGGGGCACTCTTGGAAAGTAAGGAAAGTTTACATTATTATACAATGCTTTTCGGATTCTAAAGGTCCCACACTTATATAATTCGTGGATAAGGTGATAAGGGTTCGAAAACTACCCATCAAATAGTCTTTGAAAAAATGTAAGCCTTGGATTGTACATTATCGTTTCATTTTATTAAAATCGTTAAATAATGAGGTCATCGCGGCATCATAATGATGTCATAAATAATTTAACTTATTTAATGTCTAAAAATTATAAAAAAAATAATATGATGTAGGAAATATTTTTAGCTTTCCAATGACTATTTATAGTAAAAAATATGATTTGTATAACCCCATGTAAAAATTGTTTTAGTAAAGCATTTCATGTTTGTGTCATTTTTTTTACTTTAACATTAAATAAAAGGTATTTATGTCATTTTCCAACTAAAGTGGCTCCATGGGGTCCCCAAGTTGACCCATGGATTATCTTGGTCGGCCATGGCACATTAAATGAGGGTAGGACATGTGTCAAGCTCATCTCATATTATTGAAACATTATTTTTACCTTAAACTACACTAATTACCTCTAATCGCGATTAAGAACTTAAAAGTTACTATTCACCAAAAATTATTTTAATCTCATTGAACCAAATTTTACTTCTTAATGACAACCATGTATGTCGGATTTTTGAAAATCAAATCACAGAAGTGGTAATATTTCATTTAAATGAAAAATCAGTTATTTAACTACCACTTAGTGGTTTCACTATTCATCAAAAATTGAAGTTTTTCAGAACAATGCCAAAATTTTAACCTAAGCTATAATTGATTTTCCGAATTCAAAAATGATGTATATTTTATGAAATTCCAAAAATATAAGTTGAATTAATTAATTTTATAATTAATTCCCGCTGTCACAACAAATAGTGTGTTTTTAAGAAACAATTTATATCAAAAGATTGACAATTGTTTATGTCTAATTTCAAAGTGAAATCAATTATAATGAACACCATTGGATAAAATGGTAAAAATATATTCTAATTATATTTTAAAACCACTCAATAGTATAACTTATCTCTATAAATTATTTTGATTAAAAAAGTTGTTTTAAGTATTTTTCACTATTCATAAAAATTTGGAAGTTCTCAGAATATTACAAAAAATTCAACATAGGATAATTTCAATATTAGGAATACAAAAATGAAGTCCATTTTGAAATATAAAATTTCTATAAATTTAAAAAGTGGTTATTACTATTCATAATGTCTACTTTGATTAGTTGCGGTGTGTTAGAACTCAAAGTTGCGTACAATGCAAGCTATTGCATTATTGAATGAGAAGCGTATCATGGAAGCTCGGGGTGTTACAGAATGAGTTTACTGATACAAAAAGATACACAGCTACTGATAAAACTAAGTACACTAGCACAGAATTCTACTGATATGGTTAAGGTCACTGATACGCATAACAGCTACCAATAGAACAAGTTCACCAGTATGCACAAGTTGACTGATACATAGTCTACTGATAATAAAAGGTTGTTGATACATAGTTACCGATACAAGCTACCGATACAAACAGACAGTTACCGACAGAGACAGAAAACCACTGATATAAAGTCTACCAACAGAAGGAGGAACCGATAGAAAGGGCTATTGGTTCAAGAAAGTTACAGATAGACCAATGCTACTGATAGAAGTAGCTACTGTTACACTAAGTAATAGCTACCAATACAAGGCATCCAACACAAGTCCGCCATTACATGTCTACCGATAGAGAGCTACTGGTGGAAGATGATGGGTAACCAGTCACTACTACTCACACTCTATACTTTGAGAATATTATTAATATAATGTTAATGGTCATATTTGGTTAATTTAATGCAAATGCTATTAATTAATGTGGTTTTTGGGCATGTCAAGGAACCATACCTCATACCTATGAAAATGTTAATCATTTTTATGGTCAGAGCTTCAGGTATAAAAGAAAGATCGAGCTGCAGAGAAGACATAGTGGTGCATATACACAATAAAGAGATGTGACATCCATACACCTATCTACTTGAAGAACAATATACATATAAAATGCCATTAATACAAGAAGAGAACACAAGCTGAATCCTAGTCAAGGAATGAAGAACTACAATGATCTCTTCATACACTCAAGCTGATCAAACTGAACCTGAACATCAAGGAAGCAAACGACACTCTATTTTCAATAAAAAACTAGAGAATGAATCAGAAGTATTTCTGATTAATCAAAAGGAGTCCAGATTTGCACATCAAATCACTAGAGCATTATAAACTCATATATACTCTCTTTTAGTGATTATTTTACTTACTTTGGGTAGTGTGTGTACTATGTATATTCTACACACACTGACTCATGTGTTGAACTAGAGGATTTATAAATCCACACTCAATCTTTCCCATACTCTCTAGTTCCCACTATGGATAGTGGTAGAGGTCAAGTGTGACCTGGATAGCCTGTGTGCTATTGTTTTGTTTTCCCATGTAGGACTATGGTAGAGGTCATAGGACCTGGACAGTATTTGTACTGTTGTTAACCCCGATCCAGGGTGTGGATCAAAATTTATATAAATTATTTGAGAGGACTAAGTCTTGGCTTGAGACAGAACCTCTTGTTTTAAAATGTTGTTCTTATTTTATTTTATTTTAAAACTATATTGTTTATTTCACTACTAAGTACTTTTAAATATATATCCATTTTAGAGTAACACTGATAGTTAAAGTAGCAAGTGTTTGTATTTATTGTAAAGAATTAGGTTATCTTCAAAAGATAATTAATCTTTAGATTAGATTAAATGAGAACTAATCAATCTCTTGAGAACTTAACTGACCCTTTACTATATTACACATTCACTACAGTTTAGCGTGTTATTTAATTTGGGGGATTTTAATAAGAGTATTTTTAACAAAAAATTTTAATTGGAACTCAATTCACCCCCCTCCTAAGTATCCACTCTGACCAACATTTGGTATTAGATGAATTTTGTTATTTATAAAGGATTTCAGGATTACCAAATACTCTGTTTTTTAACTGTGATTTTAGTTTCATCTTAAAGATCATAAATTTTTGTTAGTTCAAAATTTTATCTCTTTGAATATATTTTTTAAAATCTAGTTATGGATAATAGATTTGAAGGTGATTCTACCAACATGCCACCTTTATTTAATGGTATGATTTATGCCCAATGTAAACATAAAATGAAAATTCATTTAGAAAGTATGGGATTTGATATATGGACTGCTATAGAGACTCAATATAAGATTCCAGAAAATGAAAGAACTATTTGGGATGAACCTACTAAAATAGCTTACAATAATAATTGTAAAGCAATGAATTCCCTGTATTATGATTTAGGAGAAGAAGAATTTAATCAAATATCTTATTGTAAAACTACTTATGAAATTTGGGACACTTTGTCTATTTCCCATGAGGGAACAACCAATGTTAAAAAAATGATATTGAATACCTGAACTATTATGTATGATAATTTTAAAATGAAGTCTGATGAACCTATTTCTGATATGTATCTTAGGTTCAATGATATTGTCAACACTATGATCTCACTTGGAAAAGTCGTTCCTGCAAAGGAGCCGATTATGGGAAAACTAAGATGCTTGCCAGAAAGATAGAGAAGCACATCAGTCTCAATAAAAGAATCGTGTGACATAACTTCACTGTCTGTTAATGAATTAATTGGTAAGTTGATGATGTATGAAGAAGAACTAAATGTAAACAAGGAAGAAGATGACGAACCAAAAAGGAAGTCATTATCATTTAAATAAACTGCCTCAAAGTGCAAGGACATGGAGAAAGTTCACATGCCTACTGAAAGCTTCACAAGTGAAGGTTCAGATTTTGATAGTGATGAAGAGATGTCTCATATAGCCAGATGGTTCAAGAAGTTATACAGAAAGAACAAATACTTCAAAAAACTAAATTATAAAGGAAAATATGACCATAAAGGTCATTGGAAGAAGTATTGGAAAAAGTCTGATAAGAGTGATCAAATTGTCTGTTATGAATGCATGAGGAAAGGACATGTGAAAGCAGACTAACCGAAGTTAAATTCAAGAAGAAATATGATTATAAGGACAATAAATACAAGAAATATATTAAAGAAACATGGAGTTCTTTAGAAGATAGTTCAAGTGATTCTAATTCTTCTCAGGATGAAAAATATCAAAAAGCTTACAATTGTTTCATGAAAAAAACATCTGAGGTAATATTGAATACTCCTTCTTTAAATTCATATTATTCTAGAGTTGATTCTGATTCTGAATCTGAAAACATGACTTGTGAAGAGTTATTTGAATATTATAATATTCTAGAAGAAACCTATAATGAATTGAATGGCAGGTATAAGACCTTGAAGAAACAGCATGCTTTTACCAGCTATGTTAAATCTTCACTTGATATAGAAATGGAAAATAATGCTCAATTACTTAAGGAAAACAATGAACTGAAATTTTCCAATGAGGAATTGAGGAAAGACTTAGAGAAATTCACAAATGTAAATAACACTCTCACTCAAATTCTAGGAAAACAAGTGGCACCAAAATATACCACTGGAATAGGCTATCATCCTGGACAGAGATAGATTACTAAAAATTCTTTTATTCCTAAATATGGACAGAATACTGATAGTTCTAGTTCAAGAAAATCATATGCTACAACTAGTTATTCACATGACTATAGATCAAATAAATTTTATCATTCAAAATCTTTTGAATCTGTTGATTGTACGAGACCCATTAGACAAATTTGGGTACCAAAAGTTTTTCTTACTAACCTGTCTGGATCCAAGAAAATTTGGTTACCAAAATCATTTTCTGTTTAAACCTATTTTGTAGGAAACTTACTAGAAAATTTCCCATAAGTAGGTATGGTAAATGGAATGTGTATGTTCAAGTCATATTACTAGAGATTACTCAAGCTTCAAAAGTTTAATCAAAGTTTATGGAGGCCTTGTCACCTTTGGTGATAATTCAAAAGGAAAAATCATCCGCTTAGGCCAGATTGGTAACACTAATTCAGTTTTAATTGCCAAAGTTTTATTTTTTGGTTCACTTAAATATAACCAGTTAAGTATTTCTTAGTTGCGTGATGATGGTTTCAATGTTAAATTTGAAAATGATTCATGCAATGATTTTAATTATTAAAATATTTTAGTATTTTATTCTTTGATAAATGAAAATGTTTATGCAGTTGATTTGAATTCTTTATCCAAACAAAATATTACTTTCTTGAATGCTTTTCATAAAGAGTCTTAGATATGGCACAAAATATTAAGACATTGAAAAATTAATTCACTTAGAAAAATGACTAGGAAAAACTTAGTTCGATACCTACCAAAACTTGAATTCTCAGATGATAAATTTTGTAATCCCTGTCAAAAGGGAAAGCAACATAAAGTTTCTTTTAAATCAAAGAAAGAAGTTTCAACTTCTCAACCTCTCGAGTTGGTTCACATGGACCTGTTTGGACCATATAGAGTTTCTGGTTAAAATGGGAAGCACTATGTCTTTGCCTTAGTAGATTACTATTCTAGGTACACTTGGGTATACTTATTATCTCACAAAAGTGAATCATGTTCTTACTTTATTAAATACTCCAAGTATGTATAAAACCATAGGGGACTTAAGATTAAGACCTTGAGAATTGATCACAGTCATGTTTTTGAAAATCATGAGTTTGAATCATACTTATCACACAATGGCTATAGTCGCAATTTCTCTACCCCTAGGACACCTCAGCAGAATGGTGTAGTAGAAAGAAGAAACATAACTCTTCAAGAAATTGTAAGAACTGTGATTAATGAATATGACCTACCTGTTTATTTCAGGGCTGAAGTTGTAAATAGATCTTGTTATATTATTAATAGAGTCATGATTAGACCTGTTCCCAAAAAGACCCCTTATGAGTTGTGGAACCATAGGAAACCTAACGTTAATTACTTCAGAGTCTTTGGTTGCAAAGTCTTTATTCTCAATACAAAATATAACCTTGACAAGTTTGCATCCAAGAGTGATGAAGGAATTTTCCTAGGTTATTCAATCTTTAGTAAAGCTTCTAGAGTTATTAATAAAAGAACCAATGTGTGGAATAATCTGATCACATCAAGTTTGATGAAACTGATCCACATGAACCCATATCTTCCATTGAAAATCATGAAGAAAATTTTTCTATTTTGAACCTTAATGATAAAAACAATGAACCTGTTGTAAAGACATCCAGTTCTGGATACTTTCCAGAATCTATTTCTGTAGAACCTGAATCTTGAGAGGAACCTGAAATTTCTAGTCCCACCTTTACTAGATCAACTAGGATTATAAAGAATCATCCTTTATATGATGTTGTTTGTAATCTTGATAGAGGGACACATACTAGAGATTCTCTAAGAAACCAGGTTGAACAGCAATCTTTTCTTTCACAGTTAGAACCTAAAAATATCAATGATGCAATCACTGATTAATTTTGGGTAATGGATATGCAAGAATAATTAAATCAATTTGAAAGAAACAAATTCTAGGAATTAGTTGACAGACCTAAGGACAATTTTACCATAGGCACTAACTGGGGTTTTAGAAATAAAGTTGATGAATCTGGAAATATAGTTAGGAAAAAAGCAAGGCTATTTGAAAAAGGGTATAGTCAAGAGGAAGGAATGGACTATGAGGAAACCATTCCTCCTATAGCTAGATTAGAAGTTATTAAGATTCTACTTGCCTATGCTACTCATTTGAATTTCATGTTATATCAAATGGATGTTAATGTTCTTTTTTAAATGGCTTATAATTGAAGATGTTTTGGTTGAACAACCACCTGGATTTACTAATACCCATTTTCCAAATCGATTTTTTAAGCTCTCTAAAGCTTTATATGGTTTGAAACACACTCCATGAGCTTGGTATGATAGACTTAGTAATTTTTTTATTTCGAAATTATTTTCTAAAGGGATTGTTGATCCAACTCTCTTTATCAAAATAATTTCTAAATATGTTTTGATAGTACAAATCTATGTTGATGATATTATTTTTGGATATTCTAAAAATACCTTGTGTATTGATTTTTCAAAGAGTATGAAAAATGAATTTGAAATGAGTTTAATGGGGGAACTCAAATATTTTCTTGTATTTCACATTTTTCAAAATGAAAATGGTATTATTTTATATCAAAATAAAAATACAAAGGATCTTTTAAATTTTTTTTTATATAGTATTAAGGAAAGTGATACACCCATGAGTACCACCTGTAATTTTGGCATTGATGAATCTGGGAAACCAATTGATCAAAAAAATTATATAGGTATGATTGAAGTCCACTTTACCTTACTGCTAGTCGACCAGGTATTATGTTTAGTGTGTGTATGTGTGCAATATTTTTAGATAATCCTAAAAAATCTCATTTTCTTGCTATTAAAATAATTTTCAAATATCTCAAACATACAGAAAATTTAGGTTTGTTTTATCCAAAAGGACAATCATTCGATTTAATATGTTATTCATATGCTGACTTTTCTGGTTGAATGTTGGATAGAAAGAGAACTTCTGGAACATGACATATTCTAGGTAAGTCCCTAGTATCGTGGTGTAGTAAAAATAAGAATTATGTTGCATTGTATAGTGCTAAAGCAGAGTACATTGCTGCTGGTAGTTTCTGTACACAAATTCTGTGGATGAAACATACTTTGTTGGACAATAGATATGATTTTAAACATGTATCAATAAATTGTGATAAAACTAGTGCAATTAACATCTCTAATAACCCTATGTCTCACTCTAGGACCAAACACATTGATGTAAGGCACCATTTTTTGAGAGATCATTACCAAAAAAGTGATATTGCTCTTGAATTTATAGGTATTTAACACCAATTAGCTGAAATTTTCACCAATCCTTTAATTTTGGATAGGTTAACGTACATTAGACAGGAATTATGAATGATAGACTCTATCCGTTAGAAACATCACCATTATAAACCTCACCATTAGAAACCTCACAATTAGAAACCTCACCGTTTGAAACCTCACCGTTAGAAACCTCACTGTTATAAACCTCACTGGTATGAACCTCACCGTTAGAAACCTCACCATTAGAAACCTCACCCTTAGAAACCTCACTGTTATACACCACTGTTAGTGAACATCACCGATAAGAATACCTCACCGTTACGTATTCTCACTGGTATACCTCATCATTAATTTTGTTCTATTTTTAAACTTCTATCTTTAGTCGTCAGAATCTGTATCATTTATACTTTACTTGTTATGTTTTATTTATTTATTTTATGATTCCTAAATGATAAAAAACTAAGTCTTAGTTACTTATTAATACACCCATCTCTCCTCTCTCAAACCCAACTCCTTGAATCCCCAAATCTCATGAAAACCCTAAGTTTTTCGATCCAGAGATGGAAAAAAACCAAACTTCTGTCTGTCAGAGATGAATTTGATGAGCCGAATGCAAAGAGGCAGAAGAAATGACCTGAAGAAAGTAGCAGTGTCAATGGAACAAGGTCAGGGAGGTGTCTGGTGAACCCGCATTTGCAAAATAGCATGTGTGCTATTGTTTTGTTTGCCCATGTAGGACTGTAGTAGAAGTCACAGGACCTAGACAGTCTTTATACTATTTTTAACCCCGATCGAGGGTGTGGATAAAATTTATATAAATTGTTTGAGAGGACTAAGTCTCGGCTTGAGACTGAACCTCTTGTTTTAAACTGTTGTGCTTTTTTTAAACTATATTTTTTATTCAACTACTATGTACATTGAAATATAAATCCATTTTACAGTAACTATGATAGTAAAACTAGCAAGTGATTGTATTTATTGTGAAGCATTAGGTTAACTTCTAAAGTTGATTAATCTTCAGATTAGATTAACTGAGAACTAACCATTCTATTGAGAACTTAACTGACCCTTTACTGTATTACAAATTCACTACAATTTAACTTGTTATTTAATTTGGGGGATTTTAATAAGAATCTTTTTAACAGAAATTTTTAATTGGAACTCAATTCAACCCCCTCTTGAGTATCCACTCCGACCAACAATTAGGTTTGTATTACATGTATACAAAGGAGATCCAAGATATTTAAAAATGAAACATGAATGAGTGTCAGGGCCCAATGAAAAACCATAGGCATATACATAAAAACACTCTACCTGGATTTAGGACTCCAATGACCTGATTATAAATGGCGACATGAACTCTCCTAACACTAAGATAACTTATCCAAATAATGATTTCCCTACATAAAGAATCAACTCAATAAAAATATAAATTATGAGAAAGGCGTTGCTTATAACTCAAGTCCATAAAAATGTTTGGGGTCATAGATACCCAAATTCTAACTACAGTAAAACATATGTTGGTCTATGGCAGGGCTACACTCCTCTAAATCATCCATTACCTCCCTATTACCATTTACGAATAGCCGACTAATGGATGAGGGAACTAGATAAGTCTTAGGGCCAATTCCCAAAGAAACAATATCCCAAATGTCTCCTCCTAAACCAAAATCCTTGAGTATTAACTCACTCAAACATCCTAGAAAAAGGATAACAAATAATGGGTTCACCAATCTCAAACCCATCATCCAAACTACTGAAAAATCAGAACTTTCCATCTCACTTTTAGTAAATCGTGGGGCTCCTTAGTCCCCTAAAATACCAAAATAGACACTACAGGCCCATACCACCACACATATAGGTTATAAGGGGACACCTAAGGTTTCCAAAACTGAAAAAATTAAATCCACACTAGGTTAAACAAAATCATGGCCTCCCATGGTCCCCTAGATCACATCCATTTTAGAAAGCTGGCCACACCCAATACACAGAAATTCTAAATCAAAAACTTGATACCCAAATCAAATCAACACCACTACTTCAAATGTAAGGTAATTCATAAATATACAATATAAAACCCTATGAGGGGTTCCTCTATCCCATCCAATACATGGAGAATGTTAATATGAGAATAATCTCTAATAATCCCCTAATGTCTAACCCTTTCTCCTTGATAAATAAAGTGCCTGAAAGGGAATCCAAAAAACTACCACAGCCACAAGGTGAATTATCAAGAGTCTATCAGACACTACTAAATTAATATATGATGAAACTTTTCCACAACCTCTATCCCACAACATCAAGTCAGCCCAATGGGACCAACCGATCTTATCCCAATTCACAAGATCTGAGCTCAATTTCAATAACCTTGAGAAAATGTTTCTGACATACATGGACCATCCAAGATCTCCTCAAATATAATAATAAATCTGGCCTTCTGAAAATAATTTTAAAAACCTCAATAAAACCTTTTTTCACCTCATGTTCAAATTCATCAAAAAGTCCAATGACCATTATTGGGGTCGTAACTGCATCTCCCTTAATAGAGATCTCAAATATATCATTTTTCCACCCCAATACAAGACTACCATCAAGATATCAAATCTCACTTAGAGGATTATAAAACCAGAATAATGAGGTGAGCCTCTTATAAACCCATGATCAACCTAAAGAACCACTCTGAACCCCCTATGTTCCCACAAGCCTCACAATTGGGTCCCACTCAAGACGCAACACATAAAAGGCTCAATGGAAAATTCGAAAAAAAAATTAAAATATGAGGAGTGAATCCAAGATCCAACCCTTCACTTGCTCTACACATCATCACCATGAAAACTAAGTAGTTTTTCAAAATATATTCCATGGAAGAAGGTGGGGTTTAAAAAAACCCCTCTAAGACGCATCCAAAAACCCTAGCCTTTCCCAAAGATAGAAAACCTAGCCTCAAGGGGATCTCAATAGAACAAAAATCATTTAAAGATAATTAAATTATTATAAAGTAAGTAAATCACAACAAGACAAACCCTTGGCCTATATTAAGGAAAAACCACTAAAGCTTCATGCTCGAACCCCCACTTTGCTAACAACCTAAGAACCTAACTCATGATATATAATGTAATTCAATTAATTAAAATAATTAATAATTAGTTAATTAATTAAATTCAAATAAGTATAGAGCTTAAAAACTCACCCAAGAGCATCATATATCCAAAACTATGACTAACCATCAACAAAAGGCCCCAAATTCACCTCTAACACCAAGAAGAGAAATAATCATAACACATGAAGACGAATCACATGGAAAATTATTTTAATTACATTGAAAATTTAAAAAAATGCACTAGGTGTTGTACCACCATAAAAAATTTAGAGATGATGTGTAGAAACCATCTCAGGATTCCCTATTTCCAATCCATAGCAAATCCCCATAATCCTTGTTCAATTCCACCACGCTTTGGGGAAATTGGGATCAAAACCCTAATATAGAGACACCAAAAACAACCATAAAGAGGGGAGAAGAAGAAGGGTAAGAGTATAGGATGAGTAAAATATCAAACTTTTTATTAACACGCATATGAACACCCCATGATCGAGGGGAATTAAAAGGTGAAGGGAGGATATATCTCCTTGGTATGTGACACATGAAGAGAGAGGGGAGGGGGAGAGACTTACACCTAAGGGTGGAAAGTATATTTTTCCACTTCTTATACAAATATAGAAATACATATGTTTTAGTAGTGTGGTTTTCTAGACCATGTTCCAACCATGATATAGGTACTACCCAATCCAACACCCCTCACATGGTTTACTAACTATGCACCAACTATGAAAAACATTACTAGAACCCTTTAAGATGCCTTTCATGGTTTTTTTCATCCATGCACGAGTTGTGTACCCTATACCATAAAACCAATCACCATGCATGATTTTCCCTAGAATATTCAGGGTTTGATCTTGACCATGTGTATGATATTCTAATAATACTATGTAAGAATGAAATGAATTGAAAACACCTTATGTCTCATAGGGATTCAGGGGTTTCACTTAGTTGTGAACACTGAATTGTGTTCCATGGAAAAAATAGTCTGAAAACTCCAACTCACACTCTAAGATCTCATGCTTCACCTGAGAACACGATCTTCCTCACAGGTCTCAAACAATAATCAAAACACTTCCAAAAAATATCTACAGCTCTAAAAAGTTGAATCTAAATCGGAATTAATTGAACAACCCATAAAAATGAAAAACATTCAAACTTCATATGAATTTTTTAACCCATAACGATGTAGATCATTACCCCACTAATCTTATATAATTGATAAAATTTTCTAGTTGATTCAAATTTATTTTTTCAAGATATATTTCTCCCATTTTGTGTCTTTTGTTTCTTTCTTGAAGGGTTCCTTTTAACTTTTCATACCCCTACATTAAGGCCACTCTAATTATCACATGTTATTTTATTTTACCAAAAATAAATAGCCTTATGCTTGAATATTTAGTAGCACAAAAATATCCCAATCAATATCATTATTTTACTAGAATATATAATCTACTAACATTGAAAAGTTTTCAATATTTGAGCTTGAATGTCAAATTTTTGGCCTCCTTTTAGGGGATAATTTTTGTGACATTCTCTCCTACACCCTTAACAATGTGATGAGTTTCTCATTATTTTTACAAATCCAAATTTTCATATAATTTATCCTTCTTCCAAAATTATAGAAAAATTAGATTCATTCTTAATTGAATAAATTGAGTTATGGGATATTTTTTTATGAGATAGAGGTGGATAATTATCCAGATAATATCAGGATCATATTTCCACAAATTTAATTCTTTATAAATTTGAGACTCATCTATAAATTTTGTATGGAAACAATTATCTTCTTAGTATATTCTGAAGTTCTAGGTTTTTTCTCCTTCATATTTTTCAATTTCACATCTAGATCAAGACATTTGATGTTGATAGAATACTTATAATTCTCAATTTCTCTCAATCTAACTTATCAATCCTTATTTATCTTCATAATTTAAACCTCAATAATTGTGAATTTCATCAATAAATATTTTCCCATCTTGTTTATCCTTTTTTAAATCTAGATAGAAAAACTTGACATCGATGGAGACTTTATGGAAATTCCTTAAATCATGGAGTGCCACTTTCACATCATTTTTAAAAATTTATTTCTTGAAAACTATCCTTTAAAATTATTTGTTCATCCAATAAATTTTATTTTACCAAGTGGTGAATATTTATATTTAATATTCAACCTCCTTTTTTAGATTGTTGAATCTACTCAGCTTATTTTCATGTGTATCCTCCATAGCATAAGAATCTTCATCTAGATATTATTTTTCATCATTTAGTCCCTTTATGTAAGAAAATATATATGTGGAAAATTTAAGTGGGACCTTCTTTAATTGATTTTTAATTTCAAAATAAAAGATACTATGTTACTCATCAAAATCATTTTCTCCAAAACATGAGATAGCTTCACTATTGGAACTGACTTCTTCGTATAAAATTTAAAAATGATCATTATTCTGACTACCTTTAGAAAATGGTGTCTTCTCTTCCTTCTATGAAGTTTTTATCTAATTTCTAGACTCTTTATTCTAGATTTTTCTCAAAAACATTATTATGAATCCAAATCTGTTCTGAAGTTGATGGAAGTAGATTCTTCTTTGTGATTCTCTTCAAAAACAAATCTTCACTTCATGTATGTTAAGTAAAAACAACTGGGAAAAGATTCTTGAACCAGTCAAATATGTATTTTTCTTTGATATAAATTATTATAAAACAAAATATCTAGTAAAAGGGAAACTAGGCTCTAATGCCAATTGAAGTTCCTACTACATCTATGTAGACACTCTTGAGTGGGGGAGAATCATGTGTTGTCCAAATTTTAACAGTTATATTTCCTTCTTTATAAATTTCAACCCATTTTGGAATTTAACCTCTACTTTTTGTTAATACATATGGATATTTTGATATTTAACCTATAATAAACCTATATGAAATTTATTAAAAGAATGTAAATTGACATGGGTGTTTTTAGAAGGTCCAAACCCTCCCTAGAATCCAACTCCTCATTGTGCTTAGGTTATCCAAGACATGGATTCTCTAGTAAAATATTACTATCAATACAAGTAGAGCATCCAAGTACAAACCTGAAACTATTTTAACCATATAACACAGATTATATGACTTAACTATATTACACAAGTGAGGGGATATTTATATATTATCAAATAATATTCCCATTGGCATCACATCAGATGGTATCTCAGATTCCTTACTCTTCTTGAAGTAGATCGATAGCCTATATAGGGATGTATTTTATCCAAAAATGATGATCTAATTCCTCATAATAGAGAATTTTTTACTGCCTCTAGGTCTTTAACAACTAAAATTTTAACTCAGTCTCTCGTATTCTACTCATTTCCTTGTTCATTCACAGTTATTCACTGGATTCTAACACTCACTTCTTAAGAAAACAACCCAAAATATATTTTACCTGTATTTTATGCACTGAACCACAACCTAATAATATTACCTGGTGATATACTCTGAAACACATGGGTCTACTATTTTCACATATTTGAAAAAATTAGTATATTCGGCTTCCCCTTCCTCTTATTTCTTCTTCTTTATCACATATGATCTATAGAAACCCTTCTTTTTATTCCATATCTTATTACTCCATTTTAAATAAAAACAACATAAAATCATTACACAACAAGGATGAAAATGTTTAGTTTCTTTGGAAAATTAGGATCATACATAATATTTACAAAATAAAACATAAAATTTTATTTAATTTATTCTTCTATAGCTTCTTATTGGCTCTTGAATTCTCCTTATTACATGTAATCACCTTAGAATATACACCAAAAAGGGGTGAGATAAAATCTGAATAAAAATATAGATGAGAACATGAAACAATAAAAAATGGTGTGATCATAATCAATATCATCATAACCTAGGAAAAGGATCATTACTATGAGATGAAACATTAAATAAATGCATGAAATGTGGCAATTCATAAAAATGAAACATCGTGTCTTAGGGGTTAACTACCACACATAGTTGTGAACACATATAGCATCATGTTCACACATAGTTCACATTACTCATGAGTTTCTTCACATTACCCAATACATTAGAGATTTGTATAATTTTTGGGTCACCCATCGCATCAAAACATATACATTGCGCTATAAAATTCTGGGAACACCTATCACATACCAACATTTTCATTATCATGCATGCCACATAGAACGTATATCAGAAATTAACATATAATAACCCACATAATGGAATGGTTTTCATTTAAAAATATTGCCTTTATAAACATTGGATTACCAAATGAAAGAGGGAATAATATACCTCATATAAGAATCATCAACCTTGAGTGAAGGAAACAATCTTGAGAAGTAAATGTGTGTTCTTTTTTGAAAGAGGAGTTATTTTGGAAAGCATTGTGTTTGTCATAAACTCAAGTAAAAAAATGTATATCACAGAAAATTTAATATAATGATGATGAAATTATTTTTAATAAATAACCATATTTAATATGTGTTGAAAGAGGGAAAACCCAAAGAAAGAGAGTTGGGTTTAATAAATCCCCTTACCTTTTGTCTGAAGGATTCTTCACGTTAATATCATGTATAATCATATTTGATTCATTAATTAGAAATTATAGAACCCTTTATACAATTAAATGATTCATTATGGTTTTATTATGTTCTTTTATGGTCCTTTGGATTAGTTATATATTTTTATTTCATTGTTTGGGAACATTCATTTTCATGGTTTTCATGATTGGTTCACTTGTATTCATGAATGGAAGTTTGTTTATAATGGGGATAAACATCCAGAATTGTTATTATATTTTATTAATGATCCCCAAGAATCTTAAATGATCTTAAAAATTATTATTTTTATATACCATGAGTAAAATTCATTAAATAGAAGTTAATGATGATTATGTTAAGCTAATTTTGGCGGTTTTTCGAACACAACAAACCTGTTTCATATTATCCTTTAGTATAATGTGTTTAAGTTTTTTCCAGAACTTAAAAAGGGTCATAATATAAAATTTAAATTTTTTTTAAAAAAATTAATGGTATTATTAATATACATTAAGGTGTTTAAGTAAAATTAAAGTGCATCACCCACGATGTTGGTAAATTGACACATCACGTGTGACGATTCCATTTTTATGATAAAAGAGACAGGGAGAGGGGGAGGATTTTAATGTTGGATATTCCATTAACATGATATAATTCCAGTATATTTAAGGTAATACAGTTATCATTAAATTTTTATGAAGGGATTTGAGGAGATAATATGTAAATAAATTTAAATTGAAAAGAAATTTAAAATAAAAAAAGAGAGGATTTACCTCTGGAATTCTTCTCTTGAGATCCTCCTCAAGAAACCTAGGCTTGGTATTTTGATGAGACCAAGAGCTCATTGAAGTGGGGTGGGGATATGAAAGAGTATTTTTTAGAATTTATGAGGCTCAAATCTTGAGAGGTGTGAGGGGAAGAAGGTGTGATGGGCAGTATTTATAGTGTATGAGATTTGTGTTTTCTCGATATTATATTCATTAGATTCTTATTTTGGCTCAAGATTATGAATAGTTTGAGAATTATCTATAAATATATTAAAATAGTGAATTATGGTTATTTATTAAGGTTCATACATCAGCCTTACATCAACACTGACTCAAAAATTCATGTATTAAGCATTTATTGAAAATTATCATATATTAATATTCATAAAAAATTCATGTATTTCAAAAAAAATAATAAAAGATCACCCTAACAATTTATTTAAATTTAGAATTAAAAAATTAATCCCATTTTATGAAAATAATTTTCTAAATGTGAATGATTTATTTTTTAATTAAAATCATCATTTACTTGGAATATATAGATTTTAAAATTATAAATGATTTTATAACACTTTGAAAATTATTTAAAGATTCATAAAATTATCTTCAAATAATAAGATATCAAAACATTAATTTGTGAAACATTTTATTAAAATAAATTTTATTCTAAAATATATAATTAATCATAAAATTGTAATTAATTATTATTGAATTATAAAAATACCAACTCTTAATAAATAATTTTTAAAGCATTTATTTACATAAACTATGACATTATTATACCATAATTTTACTTATAATATTACGAAGTTTCATTTATACTTTCATGGGTGTGGTTACTATTAATTTGTCTGGTTTACTATTCATAATTGTCATATTACTATTAATAATTGTCATATTACTATTCATAAGGTCAAGTTACTATATCATTGGTATTGGTTCCTTAACTTCTAGAAATAAATCTTATTTCATTAATTATTCATTTATAAGGCTTTTACTATGGTCTATAAGTGATTTTATTTGATTTATACTATGTGACATTGCTATAAGAAGGGAGAAATTCCATAGATAAAATTACGAGTCGTTGCATGATCTGAAATCAAAAAAATGAGATCTTTATTAGATTTCACATCTTATCATTATATTATTCTTTGACACCAAAATAATATTTCCTGGATCAACCATAATTGTATTCTGAGTAACTTATTCTCCATAGCCTGCAATAGGTTCTTCCACTTTTTCTTTCAAGAGATATGTTGCTCCCAACTTCATTCCCAATTTAACTCACAATAGATAGGAGCGACACACTCGTAGTTCATTTTGTATTTATTCTTACTTGAAATTATCATCTTATCACATGAATGAGAATATACATTAACTAATCCTTTATTTTTCAATGACCATAACTAGTATGCATGTTGAAAAACACAGATTCCAGTCCAAAATCAGTATTATATAATAACAAATTTTGGATTCCCATTATTTTACTAATACTTCATTTTTAAATTAATGGAAATTCCAAAAATAACCCCGTTAAATGAAACTCACATAGCTAATTATATTTTTTATTTTAATTAACCATCAAGATCATTCTCAAAAATAGTTATTAACTATTAAAAATGTGTTTTATTCTTAATTTTTTATAGTTCTACCTCATATATAAAATGATCATCACCACAATGTAGTGATAATCTACCTCCTATTTTACATGCACCACAATATTCAATATATCATAAGATATTCACAAATATATTTCTTTATAGATGACATAAACCCTAATGTACGAGTCAAAATTTTATGTGAATTCATCTATATTATTCTTGAAAATATAATAAATTCATTTCAGTACATTTGAATTTTGGAGAAATTATTTCTTGCTTTAATAATATTCACCCTTTTCTTAAATATCATTTATTCAGTCACTAAAATAATGTATCACATTTATTTTGTTATGATTTTGTCTTTGAAGATCTACCAAAACATCTCCCCAAATTTATTCTTCAGGATCTCATAATTCTAGAAACTCAATTTTTTCACCCAGTAGAATATAAAATTTTTACTTACATAAAATATAACAAATCATATGATATTTTACTTTAATATAGAACTCTAAAAGAAATTTCTAAGTCCAATATCTTACACAGATCAAAAATTATTACATGCCTTAGAAATCACTCAAAGGATTTACAAAATGTTCTATAGGATCGTCTTTTATTGAAATGTGAAAAAACTCAAATATTATATGGGGGATTTAAATAACTTATAAGATTAGATATTTTACAAAGTAAAATATAATATAAGGATCAAATTTCATTTTTATAGCTAAATTGATTGATGTGGTGTCCCCATAGATTAATTTCCTTTTTGATTTTTTCAAAATGACAAACACACTTGGTGTAGATGAAATACCATACACATAGGATAAATAGTTATTCCATTTTTTCAAAATTCCTATGTGTTTGTTGAATGTCATAAAAACTATCAAGATTCACCATGCCTAGGATTATTTCATTTTCCAATTTTTTCCTCTCCAACACTAGAATGGAAATTATATCATGTATTTAAATAAATTATAAACTCTTTCAAATTAGATTTGGGCCTTCTTACATAATTAAAATCACTCCAGAACTACTTCATATAAATTTAGTAATTATTAAAATAAATCCCAAATCGATATATAGTGTTCCAATGTTTTCTAGAATAATAGATACTCAAGAGGGAGTATTTTTATAAACTCATCTTCTATCTTAATTCCAATCAATAAAAATCTTTATCTAGGAGATGTCAAAGAAATTACATAACACTTGATATATTATAAACTCCAAAAATGGATTATCCACTTTAAATAATCTCTATTTTCAAACTATGACACTATTTCGTCCATTTTAATTACATATTTACATCATATATAATTCGGTTCTGTAGAAAACTTCTCCCCCGGTTCTTTCTAATTCTTATAAACTTTTATATACAAGACTTCTCCACCTTGTGTACTTGTCTTGACTTGAGGGCCAAATCTCAAATTGCCTAATTTAAATAGTCACTACTTAAAAGTTTTCTAGTCATGTCTAATAGGTAGCATTAACATCCTCTCATCATTAAAAATCTGAGTATTAGAAGCTCCATCACTCTTCCTTTGGGTGGATACTTAATCAGTCACCCAAGAAAACACCATTGGATTAATTATATTGAAAATATTTTTGAAAAAATATTAATTAAAAAAGAATACAACCAAAAACCATTTGTCATTTTATTTAAATTGTTTTATTTTATTTCAAGATTACCATTATTAAAATAAATGGTGACTTTTTTTTCTAATATAGGAACATCCCCTTAATCCCTTCCAAAGATACAAATTTTACCAAAATTTCTATAAGTGATTCCTTCTTGGTTTGGGAGCACAAATATTAAAGTGCTAAATTCATAGAACTTTTTACATTAACATGTTTTGTGAGTATATTTTTTGATCTAGTAATTCCTATATTATTTAATAATCTTCTTCAAGTTTGACAATCTTATCCTTTATGTATTTTAAAAAATATTAATAAAACCAACAATTTGTTTTGGATATTCTGTAAGGTTATTTTAAAAAATACATATTATTTAATATATAAATCCTTTCAAAAATAATCTTACCAACTTGTACTTAATTTTCCCATAGGATAATATTAAAATGATAATTTAGTTACCTTATATACATGTAAACTATTTTAAACACCTGATGTAGAATTATTTTCCAACTTCTCACTAGTTTATTTTTATATCGGTTATTCTCTAACCATGAAAGGTATGATTTATTAAGGATTATAACATATGAATATTAATATTTATTCCTCTATAATCATATTGATATCACATTTAATTTTTTATCTATTTATTCATTCTATCCTTTAGATTCTTTGAAGTGATTTTATTTAGATTAGTAATAGGCAAATATTGTCTAAGTCTTCACCTCATGATTTCATTGAAACACAAACTCAAAACATTAAATATTAAAATGGTGGAGAAACTAATCCATGTTAGAACTTAGATCTATAATACCAACTGTTTTTCTTATATGTTTGATGCAACTACACTGATTATGGGGGAAATCAGTGAGGAAAACTTTTACCCAATTTATTTTTTCCCATTTTTTCCAATGCACCATTAAAAGAAGATATATCCCAAACCACTTTATCTCATTTGGCCTTCATGCATGAGGTAAAAATAAAACAACATAATATAAAGGCACTAAAAATTCTATGAGTTTTACTCATTATTTGGGAGATAGTTCTCAATGTATGGTTTTTTTATTCCCCCCGCACAAAGCTATAATTTTATTATCAAAATAAACTAAGGGAAAGGTGATGGAATTAACCCTTAAATATTGAACCGACCCAAATATATGCATGAACGTGACATGATTTAGAAATCACTAACTTTCTATTATCATAGAATAACACCTACCATCTCTTCTTTCGAAACAAAAATCAGATAGATCTTATTTAAGTAAGATAAACAATGAGATAGAGTCTCTTTAGAACTATTATTATTAGATATAATTCCTCAATTATAGTAATATTTAATGGTTTCTTCTATTATACAAAAATATATTAGACTATCTCACTTTTTTTACTACCTCAAGAACATTAATGTATAGAATAATCGGTAGTAGCATCAGGATCTTTCTATTCGATAATATTTAACTCTTGAAAATATTCAATAGTAGTGGATTAACCAATTTATTTATTTATATTTTTCAATGATATAGAATGCTTAACAATAATTCTTCACCAATATTTTCACACTTACTATTTTTCATAGATTATCATAATTTCTTTTAACTGATAGGGTATACATCAATATCACTGGTATCGTTCCTTATGATTTAAATATAAATAAAGATAGAGGTTAACTAATGATCTGTGTAATATCAACTTATCTAAGATGTATATATTAATAGATGCATCAATATCATTCGAATAATATAATGTTATCTTCTTTATCTATAATATGATTCTTTCATATAATACAATTTCACATATCATACCAATTGATATAATTAAATCTAAGAAATTATATTATGTCATAAGAAACAAATAGCCATATCATAGAAAAAAAATCTACCTAATATTATGATATTGATATATAATATTTAAAGGAAAAATTAAAAAACCCCTTTAATTTTTAACTATATAAAATATGATATCTATTTCCCAAAGAAAAATCTATATCATATTTAATGATTGAAATATGATATACCCAATTTCTTTATTTTAAACATGATTTCATGAATCAAAATACATGGTGAAGCTATGATACCACTGATGGTTCTATATGGATTGGATTTTATATCTAAATTATAAGGTTAATTTATAAATGGTTTATAAATTTCAAGATGCTGCTAAATATAACAAATTTTTATTTAAAATTATGCATTATTCATAATTATTTAATTTGAATCATTCAAATTAAAATTCTTATTTAAGGATATTATTTCAACCATATGAAAAGAGTTTTGATAGTTAATAAGGTCAAGGTTTAAATAATATTAATTATGTGATACTTATATTATTTAAATTGTTTTCATAATAGAATTAGAAAAAAATGTTTATTGATTAATCAATATCATATATTTTAATAAAATTACATATAATTAAATAATATTATAGAGGTCATATTATAATTAAATATATATCATTTATATTTACTAGATATGTAATGACTATAATGTATGGATAAATTATAAATTTCTTATAATTGTTATATTTATGAATTTTTAATAAATAGTTTATCTTGTGTTTAAATATATAATTTATTTATTTTATTTATTTATTTATTTCACTTCTATATTCATATATATATATATATATAATTATTATATTATAAATGTATGAATTATTTAGCTTGAAGTGTTAAAATGCTTTTATAAATTTTAATATACACATATATGGAGTTAGGTGGTAGGTATGATAATTGATTTAGTTTTATTTTACCTTGAATTAAGTTTTTTATACATTATGAAGTTGAATTAAGAAGATAAAAATATTTTTTAGATATCAGGTGTTATAATTATACTAAAATATAAATTCATATTATGTAAAGTATCCCTTGGTAGAGGAAATTTGGGTCGGACTACCCACTAGCCTGGAGGATTATGTTGAGTCGAAATTTATACTTTCCACACTTTATAACCATTGTTTTGAAAATCACAACACACTTTATTAAATACAATGTTTTAAAAAAATTGTAAATCCCAAAGTTTTGGGAATTTTTTTGTAGAGAAAATATATGTTTTACTAAATGTATAAAACATTGTTAATCAAAAAATATTTGTCAATCAGATGATACATTATAATTGGATAATCTTTATAATCAAACAAATTTCCATAATTATATGACCAATAGTATTGGATGATCTTTATAATTAAATGAAACATTATATTTGAAGAGATATTTACTTCGTACATCAGATGAACTATTTCATATACATCAAATAAATTTTTTATAATTCTCAAAATATAATGTATAACTAAGTCTCATTTGAAAAACATTCACTTTGTTAATCAGGAAGATATTCAACGAACGTAGGTATACATACTCTAGGAAATTATTTGTAAAAAACTACTGAATGATGATTTTTTTCTACGTGATGAGTAATGCTTTATCTTATTATATAATAAGGGTTTAATATATTTGATGGAAAACGTGATCGCATTTTGATGATGCTACCAAAATGACCATAAAACAATGTATATAAATAATATTATAATATTTTAAGAAGGATTTTACTGAAGTCCATTGCAACCGACACTAAGAAACACATAATATTACTATTGGATATTTTCTTATAAATAGTGGTACATTTGAGGAGGGTGCTGATTATTTTTTACTCAATCACACTGGAGATTATTTTTGGCTTCTTATAACATATATTTACTAGTATTATCATTATAATCATTAGGGACTTTTCATATTTAAGTAATCTATGTGGGGATTATAAATTCTTTAAAACATTTAATTTTATTGTATTTATTGTGCTTGATTGGGTTTGATCGATGTATTTTAGGGATAGAAATAATGTTGAGTCCAATCTTTCGGATTGGGGGATTCTAAGGCAATGAAGACAAAGGCATTTTTATCATAGTAATCTTGGGATTTCTTCTTGAAAAAAGAAAAAAAATTACATTTGATCTAAATATTTTATACCATAAGTATATGTTTTCAGAATACATTACATTAAAAGATAAGTGTTCATTTTCTTATATAATGTTTGTCTATGTTTTAAATTAGAGCTTTCTAAACTTTTACTTTTCTTTTTTTTTTTGAATGTTATTTTCAATCGTACATTTATATAAGGAATTTTTTACTAAAAATATCTTGTAACTAGATTTTTATAAATTATATTCTAATGAATTAAATTTGATTACAACTTTGAAAAATTTGAACAAAGATTCCATCTGATAAAAAAAGAACTAAAGGTTTTTTATTTCTAATATTAAGAAACTATAATCCACCCTCTTATATCAATTATTACCATCATAGATACTATATTTGGTATCAAATTTGGTTCTACTACTTATTTTGAATGTTTCAAAAATTATATAACTATTCTTATAAATTTTTATTCATAAGTTTTATATATACTATTTTTACACTAACTTGTACTTGTATAAAAATTAAATTTTTGGTTTAAAAATTTAGAAGGTTTGAATGTTGGAACTTTTGATAATATTAGTCCAAGAATACCTCCAATTCTATATGGTGATGATTAGAGATATTGGAGAGATAATATGAAAAACAATATTATAAAAAGTTGAGAATATAATTTTGTTATGATGAATGGAAATCATCAGATTCCTGAAAAAGAAGTTTTGACTATTATTAATCAAGATAAGTTATAATATAAACTAAATTATAGAGCCTGAATTACTTTACTATGTTCTATGATAAGGAATATCTATAGTAAAATTTATTCTTGTGAATCTATAAAATATACTTTGAATAAGTTTTAATTTACTCATTTTGGTACTTATATATTTATAGAAATTTTAAGGGAAATTCATAGAGATGATTTAAAAACATTTTATTTTTTACCTAGATAATATTTGGCTCAAATTCATCAGATATTAGTGACAATTTTTAAATGTTTATATTCTATGGGTGATAGAGATTTTATTGATGAAATTATAGTTTAAAATATAATTGAGATCATTCAAAGATAATTGGAAACCATGAGTACAAATCATGATGATATGTATCAGATTAATAAGTTTTACATAGATGAATTAATTGAAAATATTATGGTGTATGAGGAAATACTGAAAAGAGATGCTAAAAAAGAAAATATAGAAATGGTGTAGTACCTTTTTCTTCAACTTTAGCTGTTTTAAAGAAATTTATATCTATAGAGAAAATTTCAATATATTTAAATAAAAATATAGTTCAATTAGAAATAGTGATTAGTTCTTCTGAACAGTATAAGAATTAATTATCTAATATTATGAAAACAATAAATAATATTTTTCGGAAAAAAAGATTTCATATATAAGAATAAGAATAATTTTAATGAAGAAAGTGAGATGAAGGATTATTTTGAAATGATATGTAATGGGTGAAAGAATCTTGGTTATATTAGACTAGATTATCAGAAGATAAATAGAATATATGAGAAGGATAATCATTTTGAGAGGTATTCTAAGAAGTTTTATATACATAAGAGTAAAAAAAAATTTAAAGCCTCAATATTTTTGACTGAACGTAGAGGTGAGAATTCATCAGATAGTTATTCAAAGAGTGAAAGTGAGGTTCAAAAAAATATTGGTTTTCTAGATGAAATTATGAAGAAAAATAATAGCTTCATGGATAATGTATCTACTAAAACCTTAAATAACCTTAATTTTTATGAAAAATATCTTCATAAGGAAAATAGTAATAATTTTACATCTTTGGATAAATAATATACCTCATCAAAATACAATAATAATTTACATAAATTTGAGGGAGTTTCTCATTCTTCTAAACATCTAGAAAAACAAAACTATAAATTTTCAAAAAAAAATTATGCTACTGAGTAAAAACCTATTAAATAAAATTTTATAATTTCTACACTTACAACTAAAATTTAAAATATTTCAAAATAATGATAGAAATCTAATTCTGAGAAAACTAATTTTTTAAAAGAGATAGAAAATTTTAATTCTAGTACTACATCTGTTGAGGATACAAAAATTGCGAAAATAAATATGAAATTTAAACTATGAAAAATTTACTATTATGGTTTACTACTAGTAAATAACATTTTTAAAAATTTTCAGATAGATTAAACCACATTGAAATGTTTCTGGAATTGGTTTTATTAATACTAAACCAAATTTTCAAAACAACTATTCCATTACAAATTTTTTTCTATCTTTCACTAAATTTCAAAGCATAAGACATTGGAAAAATAAATCTTATTTAATAGAATTTAATATTTTGGATTTCATAAATAATATTTTACTAAAAAATTTACAACTTCACAAAATAATAATGTTGGATAAATGTGGATTCTAAAAATATTATTTTCTAAAAATTTTGGACCCAAGAAAGATTGGAATCTAAAACTCTAATCTTCTTACTTTAATGAAAATAAAAACTATACAAACTACAAAAACATTTGGCACATGGATTGGGTATTTTCTGGGAATATGATTAGGTACAAGGATTTATTCAAGAATATTAGGTACAAGGATTTCGTCAGGAAGATTATTAAAATGAATGGTGGAAAACTATGTTTTGGTGATAATGATCAAGAAAAAATTATTGGAAAATGTAATATTGTTCTTCAAGGAAATGATCAAATTTCAAATGTTGTATTTGTTATTGGAATTAGTCACAACTTTATTATCATAATCCAATTATGTGATGAAGTTTATCTTGTGAACATTAGTAATGATAAATTTATTACTCATAGTTTAAAAGATAAGTTTATACTTTATAAAAACATGCATGAGATTATATACACCATAAATTTAAAAGACCATAAAATAAAAAATATACCTTACCTTAGTAAAATAAAAGATCAATATTGGTTTTGAAATAGAATTTTTGGAAACTATATTGTTATAACTTCATCTAAACATCTTAAGAAATGAACAGTTAGAGGTAAACTAATGCTTAAGTTAAATTCATCTAAATTTTTTGATCCTTGTCAATTTAGAAAGAAAAATGATTCTAGTTTTAAGTATATTAGTTAAGTTTAAACTTTTGATACTTTATATTTAGTGCACATGGATTTATTTGGTCCTATATAAACTATACATATTGGTGTAAAATACTATGTATATGTTTTAGTGGATAACTATACTAGATATACATGGGTATATTTCCTAGTAAAATGTTTGAAGTATTTTATTATTTAAAAATTTTCTACCTCATGTTAGAAATGATAAAAATATACCTTTGGTAACTATTCAATTTGATAATGGTTTGGAATTTTTAAATTCTTCATTTGAAACCTTTTATAGTAAAATTTTTTATTAAACATAAATTCTCAGCATCGAGAACTGGCCAGAAAATAGTGTAGTTGAAATAAGAAATATAATTATCTAGGGGATTCTAATATCATGTTGAGTGAATACTCAATTGCTAAACATTTATGGGCTGAAGAAATTAGTACCTTCAAATATACTATAAATTTTTTTTCAATAATAACTTTTATTAATAAAAATAATTATTAGTTATTGAATTGAATAAAGACAAAAAATTATTACTTTAATGTTTTTGGATGAAATGTTTTCATTTTGAATACAGATGAAAATTTATATAAATTTGATTCAAAATCATAGAAAGGGATGTTTTTAAGAAATTATATAACATTTTAGGCTTATATAGTTTTTAATAAAAATCCACATATTTTTTATGAAATAGTTCATGTTAAATTAAATGCAACCGGTCCTTTTTTTTCAAACAACATCAACTCACATCCTTGGATGTAATTTCTAAAGTTGATTTTCAACCCATATTGGAAAGTTATTCATATAAGAGAAAAAACGAAAAAAATTATATATGTTCAACATCAAGAGTAAATTAAACCTATTTTTGAAGATAATAGTTTTAAAACCCAATAAATAAGTTAATATGTATGAATAAACTAACTAGTAATATCATTCGTGTTGTATATCATACAATTAGAACTAGAAGTTCCTTAATAAATGAAGTTGTAAATTTTTTATTTTTATCACAATTTGAACCAAATAATCTTAATGAGGCTTTAGGTGATGAATAATAAGTCAAAGATATGAAAGGTGAACTCAATGTATTTGAGAGGAATCAAGTTTGAATTTAGGTTGAACACCCTAAACATCCACCTATAATCAGTGTACAATGGGTTTTCTGAAATAAATGTGATGAAAATTGAATCTTAATTATAAATAAAGCTAAACTTGTTTAAAATGGTTATAATCAATAATAAGGAATAGACTATGAAGAAACCTATTCTCTAATAGTTATAATTGAAGTTATTTATATACATATAGCTTATATAGCATTACAATATTTCAAACCTTTTCAAATGGATGTGAAGTGTGATTTCATTAATGGATATGTACAGGTGGAATTTTAAGTAAAAAACCCCTTGTTTTTTTTTAAAAAAATCTCTAGACTCTGTATTTATACTTACAAAGGTAGTTCATGGACTTAAACAAGATCCTAGAGTTGGGTATGACAGATTTACTGGATTTTTATTAAAAAATGTTTTTTTAAGGGAATTGTAGATCCGACACTCTTTAATAAAAAGCTTTTTAAAAACACCATAACTATTCACATTTATGTTAATGAAATTATATTTGGATAAAATCAAAAATCTCATATATATTCATGTATAGGTCTTATGAAATCTAAGTCTGAGATAACCATTATGGTTGAACTAAATTATTTTCATGGAATTCAAATTTCACAAAAAAAACATAATGAACTTTTTTATCCCAAAATATATATTTAAAAGATCCTATTAAATTTTTTGAATATAATAATAAAAAGTATTAATTCTCCTATCATAACCACAAAAAATTTTAGATTGTGATAAATATTAGAAACCATAAGATAAAAATATTTTTAGAGTAATGATTGGTAGCTTACTATCCTTAACAGTTATTCATCTAGAATTAATGATTTTCTATATTCTTATGTGCAAGATATCAAGAAAACCCTAAATAATATCATCTTAAAATTGTAAAAAAATCATTATCTTAAGGGAACTAAGGATATTGTATTATTTTATTCCTCTAAAAATTATTTTAAACTTAAAAACTCTAAGATTCTGTCATTAGAGGATATAAAATGTATAGAAAAAGTACATCTATAAATTATAATTTTTCTATAATATTTATTTTATTATTCTTATAAGTAACAAAATGTTTATCACTTCCCACCACTAAAGAGGGATATATAGTATTTGTAAGTTCTTGTGCTCGAGAGTTGTGGATGAAACACACACTCATAAACATTGTATTGAGCGTTGGTAAAACACTAATTTTTTTTAATTACCCAAGTGCCATATATTTAAGTAAAAATCCATCACATCACTCGTGAGCTAAGAATAGAGATATAATACACCATTTCATTCAAGATCACACATATAATGTAAATTTCATTTTAAAATTCATTAAAACACAAGAAAAAATTTCTAATATATTTTAAAAATCTATAAATTCTTATAGATTTTAATATATTAAACAGAACCTAGTGATTTTCAATATAAAATTATCATTTATATCTAATTTTCATAAACCAATCTTCTTAAAGTAATAAACTAATTTAAAAAGGTACAACACAGAAAATATTTATTTTTTCTAAAATATTATGTTTTTCTAATAAGTTTAGTTTCTCTAAAAACATTAGTTTTTCATGAAAACATTATGTTTTTTAAAATTTTAATATTTCCAAAAATATCTTCTTTTAAAAAAGTTTTATCAGACCAAATTTTCTTTACATTTTTTCATATAAATTTTTTTTTAAAATTTTAAGGGATGAACTATTTTTAAAAAAATTATTATACAAAAAACTTTATTTAAAATGAAGAAGAAAAATAAATGGAAAAATTTCCCATATAAATTTAAATCTTACCTAAAAATTTAATTTTAATTTTTTTAGTTTTTGCAAACTCTTATTTCATTATTTTTTATTCGTATTATGAATTTTTCATTTTATAATTCTTTAAAATTATCTTTTACAGATTTAAATGTTTCATTTTTTGGATAAATATTTTATTTGATGATATTTTTATTTAAAAACTATTAAGATTTTAGAAAATTCATTTAATCTATCAAATAAAAATTTTAGTCACATAATAAAAAATGAGTTTATTAGGAGTTTTTCATTATTTGAAAGTCAAACGGTCAAACCAATGAGTCTATAAATTGGAGTGTGGATCACCATTTCCTACATCACTATACTCATTTATCTCAACTCTTAACACTCTATTCTTTTCTCGTCTGATTGTCTTCTAATTTCTTCATTAAAAAATTCCCAGCCTGATTTATAAATATGGCTTCTTCCAAATATTTTTTGAACCCAAAAATTATTAAATATAGATTGATATAAAATAAATGGTTTGATAAAATATTTATTTACTAAGTAATATGATAATATTTCCAGGTTGGGATTGTAGGATCGAAAATGTAAATGTATATGTATATTAGATGGAAGAATACAAGAGGGGGGTGAATTGTAGATTTAAGAACATTATGTTTAGACACTTAAGAAATTAGTTTAAAGGATATTAAACTAATAAAACTCACAATAAGAACAAACATGCACAATTGTATTGAATATAAAGGTATGATATGATGTAATACTATAAGAAAAGTAAAGCAATTGTATTCAAGATGAATACAATAATCAGAGTTATACAATAGTGAAGGATTCTACCATAAAGCGTATAGAATCAAACGATATAATATGTTACAGTTTGATTTTAATTGAAACAATTACAAATGAATATGGAATAATGAAAGGTAAACAATACAATTCCCTTTCTTAAAACAAACAGCAGCGAAAATGTAAAAGTATTACAATTATTTTGACCCAAAGAGAAGGGTTATCTTTTCACCTAGGATAACAGGTCTATCTTACCACTAACTTGGTAAGCCCTCGATACGATTATTGGTACATTTGTCTTGATATCCCCACAATCCCTCGATACAATGATCGGTATGTATGTCTTGTTATCCCCCCCCCAAGCCCTCGAATTTATAGTTAATTGGCACCTCTATCTTTCAATCACTTGAAATCCCTCGATACAATGATCGGTAGCACCATCTGTCTATCCTCGATAGCCCTCGATCATTATCACCTGATCAGTCTCACAAATCAAAACAAAGAACTTATTGAAATTCAAAAACTAATAATGAGTCATTCATGTTTTGTAGTTTCAAGGCCTTCACATGAAGCAGGAGAGAATTCACAGCATCTCTCTCTAGAACTTGATATAAGCAAAGTCTCATAGTTGTTCTTCTCAGCTTCAAATGACGTCTTATTTATAGGCCTCAGGTTCCAACGGTCACATTTCCTCCAACGGTCATATTTCTCCGAAAAACTCGGAGGGACTTGGACACCTAGCATTATAACGATCATATTGAAACAGAAAACATGACATCATTTTTATTAGTTTATAAATAACTCCATGACATCATTTTGGTTAAAACAAAAGATATATGAAAATGATAAACATGAGTACAATTTAAATGTTTAGTATGATTTTCATGATCAGTACGATTGAAATTCAGTACGATCGACAGAGTCAGTACGATAAGCATAGTCAGTACGATTAGCATAGTCAATACGATCACTATAGTCAGTATGATCAGCATAGATAGTACGATCAGCATGGTCAGTACGATCATCATAGTCAGTATGACCAGCATAGTCAGTACGATCAGCACCATCAGTACGATCAGCATAATTAGTACGATCAACATGGTCAGTATGATCAACATGATTAGTACGATCAACAGTGTCAGTACGATCAACATGATCAGTACGATCAACAGGGTCAGTACGATCAACATGATTAGTACGATCAACATGTTCAGTACGATCAGCATGGTAAAAGATATTTGTGATTTCCAAAATATGATATAAAAGTCAAAATAGAACTTTTGACTCAACAATCTCCCCCTTTTTAGAAAGAACAAAACACAAAGTAAAAACAATAAAGAAATACTTATCTCCCCCTGAGTTATTTGAAACTCTTTTGAATAAGAAATTGAATACAACTAACCCCCGCTTAGGGATGTACTTTCCTAAGGATTTTTTTCGTAGATTTTATTTGATTTTGAAGTGTTTTTTCAAAACATTCTACCATTGTAAAACATTCTCTCCCTTTATAAAACATTATCCCCCTTTGTGATTTACAAAAATAATGGGGTAACTTGAGTTTCCTGAAAGAGTTAGAGAAAAGGAAATGCACGACAAAGGTAAAGGTAACATAAATCTCATTATGATAACAAAGGTTTATAGAGTTCATGAAATGAGTAATGAAAAACACAAAATTCATATGTTTTCTCTTTCCTTTTCTTTCTTGATCAGCTCATGAAGAACGACATTCATATTTTTGATTTATTTCTTGTATTCTAAGATAGAATCCCCCTGAGATCTAAGAATCTCTTGTTGATCAGAAAAAAGCTGATCCTGATTCTTGATGGTCTCTTCTTGGACTCTGATTACTTCTTCAAGAGTATCAATTCTGTTTTGCATATTCTTGTTGTCTTTGGAAAACTCAAAAATTTTCTTCCTCAAAAAAGTTATTTCTTCCTTGAAATATGAAACATTAGAAAACTCTGATTGAAAAGCATTCAATCTCTCTTTCATCTGTTTTATTTAAGGAATATTGGCTCCATGAGTATTTGACAAAAGATTCATCCTTTCAATTGTTTCTTTGTCATGCTTATTGAAAGAAATAGCGAGCTCATTTAAAATACTCCTTAAGTCTTTAATTGAAACTTCATGATCATTCACTGAGATCTATATTTTGTATGACCACTTAGTCATTCTATTTCAATCTTTCTTATGAGCGGCTGAACTTTCAGACAGAACTTTCACATCGGCTTCATTTGACGAAACGTTCCTTCTATGTTATCTTACAGAACCAAACTTCTTTCTTTTATTGTTAGTGATGAAATCTATTTTCCCTTTGAGTATAGGTAAATAAGGTATTTTCTTCTCAATCCCTCTCAAATCATGAACAATGTTGTCACTCCTCTTAAGAGAAATTGTCTTTTCTGAATCAGTATCCTCATCGTATGAATCCAGTTCATTTGATCGGCATGAGTCTTCAACTGGATGTTTTCCTTCTGATTTTTATTTCTCCCTTTTTTATTTTTCTACTTTGTCACTGATGATAATTACTTTTTTATTCTGATAAGATTGAGCACCTTTCTTTGCTTGAGAATAAATTTTATCATGAGTTTTGAAATATTGAACTTGAGCTTGATTTTCATGAGGAGTTTGTTGAATACCTTCACATTGCGTTTGAAATGATTCTTCTCTGCTTTTATTTGATCTCTCAAGGAATTCCAAAATAAAATATCCTTCCTCTTCTTTAACTTCATGTATTTATTCCAACATTTGTTTCCCTTTCTCTTTCTCTGGAAGACTCTGTACGATAGGTTCTTGATATACTTCTTCCGTTAGTTGATCACTAGCCACCTCAACTAATTTCATGATTTTAGAGACATCAAAGTCTTGAGCTTTCCTTTTCAAAAGAATCTTCTTTTTATTTTTAGCCTGAAGGGTATCCTCAACCCTTATCCTCTCAGCAAAAGCTTCAGCTGGGTCAAGACCAAACTTCGGATCACCTTCCTTTCTTTGTTATCTTTCTTTCCTCCATCTTCCCACAACCTCCTTGTTGTACTTAGGTTTCTTCTTTGTCTTAGAACTGGTTTTTGGATCTAACTTTTGAGGGAAAACAGTAGATGGATTTATTTTTATTGGCATAGGTGTCGATTGATTTGGTGCTGATAGATTCTGTGCTGATTCAGCTTCAATATCTCTGACAAAAAGTTTTGAATTTTGATCAAAAAAATACACAACTTCTTCAAATTACTCTTACTTATCCAAGAAGGCTTCAGCTCTTTCAATTTCCCATTCAAAGGAATATTACAAAACATCATGCTCTCAAGAATTAACTCTGTATGAATAGAAGGATACATAATCAAATGAGATTTTATTGCTCCTAACTTGACATTCTTGACTGTTTCAAAAATATATCCCATGAGATTTACCTTTTCTCATATTGACAAGATAGTCAAGCATGAAGATATCAGAAACATTCAGAGTTTCTCTATCCCATTTACTTGTGATAAGAAAACATTGTATACAGAGTGCCACGAATCTGTTATTTGGATAAAGATGAGCCACTTTACTCTTCTCTTCATTTATAAAAAACAATGACTTTTCAGCACTTTCATTATTAAACGTACTAACCTCCTTTGGTAGTTTATGAGATGGACAGAAAGAATCACCTTCTGTTGGAACATTCAGAAAGTGGGCTGCTTGTTTTACAGACATTGACATCTTTCTATCGTACACAGCAAAGTTGATAGTCATGTTTTTGTCAAGAACATAGTTTTGTAGAATTGACTAACCTCTTTAATAAGAATCATATCTTGAGATACTGTTTTTTCAACACGCAGATGTTCCCAGCCTTGAAACAAAATAATTCTTCTGATTGTAGAATCATACGAATCAAAGAAGTCCCAAAAAACTATCCTTTATCTGAGGAATTATTTCCCTGAAAAAGTATTTAAAGACATTTCGGAAAGAGTGTTGGCAGAGGACAGAGACATATAGTTTAAGTCGATGATAGATCATACAGAGTCTTAAAACAGGGGCAGAGTCTCGCCACAAAATTTGAAAAACCGGTGTGGGTTTGGGAAGGGGAGGGGTCTATTTATAGGCGAAAAAATGATTGTTGATCTTCTATGGTTGAGATTAGAAGGAAAAAAATTGACGGATAAGAATAAAATGGTTTTAAAAAAAAATTAAAAACGAGAAACAATAAAAAGTAAAAACAATACAAAGTAAGGAAAGAATGTACCTGCCGAAGAATGTAAGGAAACTATTGGTTTAATAAAACACAAGCGTACGAAGAGAAAGAATACGATCGGCTGTCAAGCCGTTGGAAAACAAATTCATTACCATAGGTTTTCATTCCTATGGAAAACAAAGTCATTACCATAGACTGACGTGCTGAAGGAAAACAAAGTCATTACCATAGACTGATGTACCGATGGAAAAAAAGTTGTTACTATAGACTGACATGCCGATGGAAAACAATCTTGTGACCATGAAATGGCATGCCGATGGAAAAAAACGTGTTACCATGAACATATGTGCCGATGGAAACCAAACTTGTTACCATGAACTGACATGCCGATGGAAAACCAACTTGTTACCATGAACTGACGTGCCGATAGAAAACAAATTTGTTAGCATGAACTGACGTGTTGATAGAAAAAAAACTTGTTACCATGAACTGACATGCTGATGGAAAACAAACTTATTACCATGAACTGACGTGCTGATGGAAAAAAAACTTGTTACCATGAACTGACGTGCCGATGGAAAACAAACTTGTTACCATGAATTGACGTCCCGATGGAAAACAAACTATTTACCATGAACTGACGTGTCGATGTAAAACAAAGTCGAAACGGTAATCAGGCAGACAAAACGCAAACAGAAGATAAATATTGTAACTAATCAATCAATACAATAAACAAAAATGTAAATAATGATAAGTAAATAGTCAATACGATAAATAGAAAGAAAAAAACACAAACCAGGAGAATAAACAGATAAACATAATATCAAGTAAAATGTTCTCCTTTTTAAGAGGAGTCTCTTAATGTAAGGAGAATTAAAAAAATGAAGTAGAAATGAATTATTACTTTAATGTAATCATTCCTAGCTTCTGTTTTATAAACACAAATCTATCGGAAGGTAAAGGTTTTGTAAAAATTTCAGCAAGTTGTTCTTGCATTCCGATGAATTGTAAAATAATATCTTCTTTTTGTGTGTGATCCCTAAGAAAGTGATACCTAATATCTATGTGTCTAGCATGAGAGTGATGTGCTGGGTTCTTACTAAGAGCTATGGCACTAGTATTATCACAAAGAATTTTATTTTTGGAAAAACTCAATCCATAGTCAGTGAGTGTGTGTTGCATCCACAACACTTGAGCACAACAACTTCCAGCTGCTACATATTCAACTTCAGCAGTGGAAAGTGCTACTGAGTGTTGTTTCTTGCATGACCAGGAAACCAGAGAACCTCCTAAGAAATGATATGTTCCATATGTACTCTTTCTATCCATTCTACAACCACCAAAGTCATCATCTAAAAAACTTTTTAAAACAAAATGATTTCCAGAAGAGTAAAAAAGACTTAGATCCAGAGTGCCTTTTAAATACCGAAAGATTCTCTTCAAGACTTCTAAATGAGACTCTTATGGATTAGATTGGTATCTTGCACATAAGCATATGGAAAACATTAAGTCTGGTCAAATAGCTGTCAAATATAACAAACTTCCTATCTTACCTCTAAAATTTGATTGATCTATTGGTTTCCCAGTTTCATCAAGTTCAAGTGTATTTGATGTACCAATTGGAGTGCTAATACTTTTAGTTTTGTCATATCTATATTTTTTACTAGATATTTGATATAATTATGTTGAGATATATATGTTCCTTATGGTTTTTTAAAAATTTGAAAACCTAAAAAGAATTTTAACTCACCCATCATACACATTTTAAACTCAGCCTTCATTAATTTCACAAAAGAATCGGTTAAAGACTACTGAGTTGACCCAAATATGATGTCATCAACATAAATTTGAACAATAAAAACATTTTTATTTTACATTTTTATAAAAAGAGTTGGATCCACTATACCTTTTGCATAAATTTTTTGTAAAATAAATCTTATAAGTCTATCATACCGTGCTCTAGGGGCTTGTTTAAGGCCATATAGAGATTTGGTAAGTTTAAAAACATGATTAGTATGTTTTGAGTCAAGAAAACCAGGGGTTGTTCGACAAACACTTCTTCTTGAACAAAACCATTTAGAAAATCACATTTAACATCCATTTGAAATAGTTTAAAATTAAATTATGCTATAAAGGCTAATAAAATACGAATAGATTCAAGTCTAGATACAAGAGCATATGTTTCTTCATAGTTTATTCCCTCTTGTTGATTATATCCCTCAGCAACATGTCTTGATTTATTTCTTACAATGATCCATTTTACTCACATTTTTTCTGAAAACCCACTTTACACCAATTACAGTTGTTTCTTCAGGTCTTTCAACTAAATTCTAGACTTGATTCCTTTCAAATTCATTTAGTTCATCTTGCATTGATTTAATCCAATCTTCATCACCTAAGGCCTCACTTGGGCTTTTAGGTTCGAATTGAGAAAGAAAGGAAAGATGTTCTATTTCATTTCTCAAGTAATTCCTGGTCCTTACAGGTTGATTTACATCCCCAATGATTTCATCAATGGGATGATTCCTAAGAAACAACTGATTTAGGTTTTGTAAAACCTGTTCATCAACATATGGTAGATATTCTTCTGGGGGTAAATGTTTCAGGAACTCTTTCTTGAAAATTTTCCTTATCAGAAGAATCTTCTAACAGAGGTTGATAAATATCATTAGAAAACACATCTGAGGATGTAGTTTGGGGTTGGTTGAAAACAAAAAGGGTTGGTTTCATCAAATTTAACATTTACTATTTCTTCAACAGTACAGTTGTTTTTATTGAAAACTCTATATTCCTTAGAAGTTGTATAATAGCCTAGAAAGATTCCATCAATAGGTATTGGTTCAAATTTGTGTAGATTACCTTTAGTATTCAGAATGAATACTTTTCACCCAAAAACTTTTAAGTATGAAAGTTTAGGTTTTCGGACAATCCATAATTCATAAGGTGTTTTATTAAGAAAAGGTCTGGTTAAAACACGATTTATAGTATAACAAGCAGTGCGTACAGCTTCAGCCTAAACGTTCTTAGCAATTGAGTATTAACCCAACATGGTTCTTGTCATTTCCTAAAGAATACGATTTCTTCTCTCAAAAACCCCATTTTCCTGAGGAGTTCTTCGAGCTGAGAAATTGTGAGTAATACCTTTCTTACAACAAAAAGTTTCAAAATCTGTATTTTTAAATTCACCACCATGATCTTATGGATAGTTATCAGAGGTAGGTTTTTCTCATTTTTAACTTGGGCTCTAAAAGTTTTGAAATAGAAAAAGGCTTCAGATTTCTTTGTTAGAAAATAGACCCATTTAAATCTAGTAAAGTCATCAACTAAGAAAAATACATAGTATTTGCCTCCAATGCTCCTAGTTTCTGAAGGACCAAAAATATATATATGCACTAGCTATAATGCATTAGAATTTAAAACATCATTAATTCATTTAAATCTAGTTTTATGTTGCTTGCCAAATTAACAAGGATCATAGACTTTGGAACAATCATATCTAAGATATGGTAGTCCCTTTACAAGTCTTTTATTTTAAAGTTTACAAAGGTTTCTAAGGTTGTAGTGTCCTATTATTCTATTCCATAGCCATGATTGGTCTTCTATTTCACTTAAGCAGGGTAAATTTTGTTTCCTATGGTCTTCTAAGTTAATAGTGTATACATTCTCTTACCTATGGGTAGATAGAATGAACTCGTCCTTGGAATTGTGAACTAGACACTTATCATTTCTAAAATTCACAAGGTAACCTTCATCACATAATTGACTTATGCTGATGATATTGTTCTTAAGACCATTAACAAAAAAACATTTGAAATAAGAACTTTTCCAAGAAAAACAATATTACTTATTCCAATAATTTTTCCTTGAGCATTATCTCCAAAGGTAACATTTCCACCTTTTGTTTCGATGATATTTTCAATGAAATCTTTGTTTCCTGTCATGTGTCGAGAGCAACAACTATCCATGTAGAAAATGTTTTTATTGGTACACTTATTATTTTCTTGAAAAAGAAAAAATTAGATTTTCAGAATGCAAACTTGTTTGGATCCATAAGGGTTGGATAAAAGAATTTTAGGAATCCACATTTATTTTTCAAAATGAGCTTTATGAAATCCTAAAGATTGAGTTCTATTAAGAGAACAATCTCTTTTCCAGTTTCCACCACATTGACACTTAGAGAAAAAAGGAGTATTATTAGGAACAAAATAGATATTACTAAAAATTGGTTTAGAATGAGTATAACCAATACATGAATGATTCCTCAAAGTTCTAATTTGAGAATACATTTTTTCAATGTTTTTCTGGCCACGAGTAATGTTTGACAAACATTTTTTCCAGGAAAAAATTTCAGAATTTAGTTTTAAAACTAAGTTCTTATCCTTCAAAACATTTGATTTTGAACTAGAGTTAGGATCTAAAACATTTTTCATATAAATCACATATTCTAGATCCTTAGAAATTTTATCCTTATCAGATTTGACTTTCTCAAGGGTTTTTAAAATAATTTCAAAATTATAAGTTTTCGTATCAAGATCATTATAAATATCTGATACTTCTTTAGTTAAAATCGAAATTCTAGAATTTTCTTTATCAAGTTTCATTTTGAGTTTAGAATTCTCATTCTCAAGTAATTTAGAAAACCTAGAAACTTCTTCAAAAGAAGGTAATGTATTATCTTATGATGATGAATATTCATCTGAAGATTCATAATACATATTATCAGTATAATTCGCATTCAAAGAAACATTTTTAATAGTTTCAGCGTTGTGTACCTTAGCCATGAGACAATGATCTTCAATTGGTAATCTGGCTATAAGTCCAATATTCCTTTTTCAGAGCATTCATATTCTGAATAATTATCTGATGAATTGCTACCACATGCACTCCAAGTATCATTTCCCTTCAAGAATTTTTTGTCTTTGTCTTGTAATACTTTTTATTTCAGAATGTTTCTCCTTTCTTTCTTTCTCTTCAGTAAAGGACAATCATGTCTTCTATGACCTAATTTCTTGAATTCATAACATTTCACCTCTGAATATTTATTATCCTTCCTATATTTCTTTTTAAATCTGTATTATAAGTCTTTCATTCCTACAATCTTTTCCATACTTCGAGCAAGATTGGCCAACTCATTATCCTATTGATCACTATCACTTGATTCTAACATGACAACTTTCTTAGCTTTGGATCTTGTTATCCTCTTAGGTGTTTTAGCTTTTGATGTAGTAGTAAACGCTACACTTCCATTTCCATTTTTCTTCTTATTAAAATCAGAATCTCTCTTCATTCTTATCTCGTGCTGTATAAGAGTTCCAAAGAGTTCACAAGTGTAATCTGGGAAACTTTTCTATTTTCATAAATAGCTATCCTTTTTTACTCCCATTTGTTTGGAATTATATCAATAATCTTATCTACAAGAGCTTCATCATCAAGGCCTTTTTCTCCCATAGATTGTAGACTATTGACAATTGTCATAATATTTGATGCACTTTACATACAGGCTGTCCATAAGGAAAAACAAAACCATGATACTTTTCTCGAAGCATTGATCTTCTTGTTTCTATAACCTTAGATGTACCAAAATGTGTGACTTCCAATTTCTTCCAAATAAAGTTGGCTGCTTCACAAGAAGATATCTGGCTATATATATTCCTAGTCATAGAACATAGTAAAGTATTATGTACCTTGTAATTTAGTTGATATTCTTGCTTATCTTGATTGGTGAAAGTACTAACTTCTTTTTCAGGAATTTTGTAACCTCCAGTAAGCATAATAAAATTGTCTACACCAGTATTGATAAAAAAATGTCTTCATTCGATCTCTCTAGTACCCATAATCGTTCCCATCAAAGATTAGTGGTATAGTTGGATTTAGATTTTCAATTGATCCAATATTCATTCTGGCCATCTAATAAAACAAAATCTTTTCCACTCCAAATGTTAGTGCAGTAAATAGTTGAAACGGAAATTTGGAAGAAATAGAGCTAGTAATAGAAATCAGTTGAAACCTCCTCTGATACCAATTGTTGGATCGAAAATGTAGATGTATATGTATATTATATAGAACAATAAAAGATGGCGGTTGAATTGTAGATTTAAAAACTTTGTTTTTAAACACTTAAGAAATTAGTTTAAATGATCTTAAACTAATATAATTCACAACAAGAACAAACATCCACAATTTTATTGAATATAAAGGTATGATATGATGTTATACTATAAGAAAAGTAAACAAATTGTATTCAAGATGAATACAATAATCATAGTTATACAATAGTGAAGGATTCTACCATAAAGTGTATCGCATCAATCGATACAATATGTAACAGTATGATTGTAATTGAAATAATCACAAATGAATATGGAATGAAGAAAGTTAAACAATACAATTCCCTTTCTTAAAACAAACAACAGCGGAAATGTAAAAGTATTACAATTCTTTTGACCCAAACAGAAGGGTTATCCTTTCACCTAGGATAATAGGTTTGTCTTACCACCACCTTGGTAAGACCTCAATACGATGATAGGTATGTCTATCTTGCTATCCCCACAAGCCCTCGATACGATGATCGGTATGTCTGTATTTATATCCCCTCAAGCCCTTGATTTTGGAGGTAATCGGCACCTCTATCTTTCAATCACCTAAAAGCCCTTGATACAATGATCGGTAGCACTGTCTGCCTATCCCCGGTAGCCCTCGATCATTATCACCTGATTGGTCTCACAAAGAAAAACAAAGAACTTATTGAAATAAAAAAAACTAAGAACGAGTCGTTCACGTTTTCTAGTTTCAAGGCTTTCACACGAAGCAGTAGAGAAGTCACAGCATCTCTCTCTAGAACTTGATATAAGCAAAGTCTCACAGTTTTTATTCTCAGCTTCAAATAACCTCCTATTTATAGGCCTCAGGTTCCAACAGTCACATTTCCTCCAACAGTCATATTTCTTAGGAAAACTTGGACGGACTTGGACACCAGGAATTATAACGGTCATATTGAAACAGAAAACCCAACATCGTTTTGATTAGTTTATAACTAACTCCACAACATCATTTTGGTTAAAACAAAAGATATATGAAAATGATAAGCATGAGTACAATTGACATGTTTAGTATGATTGTCATGATCATTATGATTGATAGTCAGTATGATCGACAGAGTCGGTACGATAAGCATAGTTAGTACGATCAGCATAGTCAGTACGATCAGCATAGTCAGTATGATCAGCATAGTCAGTACGATCAGCATGGTCAGTACAATCAGCATAGTCTGTATGACTAGCATAGTTAGTACGATCAGTACCATCAGTATGATCATCATAATCAGTACGATAAACATGGTCAGTACGATCAACATGATCAGTACGATCAACATGGTCATTATGATTAGTATGGTCAGTACGATCAATATGGTCAGTATGATCAGCATGGTAAAAGTCATTTGTGATTTCCAAAACAAGATATAAAAGTCAAAAGAGAACTTTTGACTCAACAGGGATGATATTTAGCTTTATTATCCATCTCTGGTAAGTGATTTTTACTCTTTAGTAATTTTTAGTAAAGAAGATGTAATAAAGGATCTAACTTTCAATTTACTACAACATCACTAAAAATTAACAATCCAGCAAGTTTATAATTTTGTTAGATTCCCTCATGAATTGGAAACAAATTTGGTTATGCATATGTTTTTTGATAAGTTTGGAGATTTTTGAAAAATAAAAGGTAGAAACATCTCTTTTTTCCTTCTTACAAAAAAGGAAGGATTCTTATTAATCTCTAGATACAAGTGTAGTGGCTATTTGGATTAAAAAATATCTTATCCCAAATAAATAGGATCGAGATACCTTGAGGGTTCATGATATAAATAGTTTATATTATCTACGAAATATGCATAAGTTCACTTTTTTGAAGTTTTTGTTTTTATCTTTTGATGTAGTAAGTATGGGAACTATCAAGTTTATATTCTTGTTATCCTATTCTTTTTAAATAAAATATTTATGGAAGTCCAAAATATCATGAATACATCAACATCTATATGGGAGAAAATTTCTTTTATTGGAGAAGATAATATTAATAGGATGGATTTGGTTTATGTTCTGAAGCTAAAAGGATTTTATATATATTGGATAAGTCCATGTTTGAGGATGAATTTTAATAGTTAAAAGAAAAATTTTGAGAGAATGGGAAAGCTAGTTTTTCTTTTCCTCACCTGAAGATGAAATTAAATACTATGTGAGATGAATCTTATAGAAAATTAATGAAACAAAAATATTATATAAAACTAAGAGATCTAATTTTCATTATTGATAAGGGTGAGTCATTATCACTAAATGATAAAATTTAGAAAAATCATAATTAAAAATAAAAGAAGAAGATGCATAGAAAATATTATATGTGGATAAATTTATAGAAATACTTTTCAAAGTTGTGGAGAGATAAGAGTTTATGAATAATAAGTAACTCTTTCCATTTATCTATTTTAAAATATTCAACTGATACCTTTTCTGTCCAATTTCTAGATAGTTCTCCAGTCAATTCTACCTCTAATGGTTGTTCCTCTATCTATTCAAACAGAAGGAGAGTAAGTTTGAACTTATAAATTTGTTTATTAAACTAAATAGAGAAAATAAAAACAAGTTGCTAAAGAAAATTATTCATCACATCATACTGAAGAAGGGGTGGTTTTTAAGGTTGTAAAGAATTGTAGAAAAGTCATGTTATGATGTGATAATAATCCTGCTAATTTTTTGGAAGAATAAGAAGAATAAAAAATGTTCTTTTAGAACTTACTCTTTTTCATCTTAGTCTAAGAAAAACTCTGATTCTGATGAATTTTCAGGATAAGAATGATATAAAGTAGAATATAACCAATAGTCATATAAAAATATTTTGGATAAAGTTTAGTCCAAAAAAATTGATGTTATAAATGTTTCTGAATTAGTGAAAAATAAAGAGAAATAAAAAGTTTGAACTTATAAACCTCATATTCTAAGTGTTTCATCAAATTCAACTAATTCAACTAAAAGTGATTAAAATCAATTTTTTGAGATTAGGATAGCCTATTTGAATAAATTGTTGAAGAAACTAGAATATTAACTTCATTATTTCCTGGAAATTTAATTTTTTTTGCAAGTATATCCAAGGGAGGATGGATGACATAGAAAATTAAAAGGATCTAAAATAACATGAGGAGACAGTTGTTTAGAATGAAGAATATTTCAAGACCTTTATATATAGTTATAAAGATGAGATAACAAGTTTGAAAAAAATAATAATATGGATAAAACAAAAATAAAGTGATATAAAGTATCATGATGATCATATTGAAGGTTTTAAGAAATCCACCTTGTGTGTTACTAATTCTTTAAAAAAATATATTCCAATTTTTTTAAAAATAAAGAGGTCGTATATAGTATAAATAATCTATCATTCTGTCAAGGTGAAAATTTTAATAAAAACATAAAGATAATTTTTTCCCTTAAAGATGACTGTCTGGGGTTAAAATTGTAGAATAGGAAAGTATAGTTTCCTGAAGAAGGTGTTCAGATATCGAGAACGGAAAACATGAAGATTCATGTGCTAGAAGATAATATTTTTAAGATGAAATTATATTTGACAGAGTTATAGAAATTACAATATTACTTTAAAATGATTAAATTAATTATAAAGAAGTTATAGTTGAAAGAATAATTCTTTCTCTAAAATATTGATTATTTTGTAATAATCAATCACAAATTTTCAATGAATGTTTGAATAAATTTCATTCCATATATTTTTTATTGAATTTTTTCCAATATTTTTTGGATTAATGGTATTTCCATATTTTATGAAGGAATTTTAATTTATATTAAAAAAATTGTATATTTTTTTATCTAAGTTTTTAGGTAAAATTTCTATTTCTTTTTTTTTAATTACAATAGGTAGATGTTGAGAAATGAACCTAAATTAAGAATGTTTAGAAAAACCTAATGTCATAAAAATTCTTCAATAATATTATTGTTAATAAAATTTGAATAAATAAATATTGGGGAGAAAAGAAAGAATAAAGAATAATTTTTTTTACGATAAGAAAAGAAGGTTCGTTAAAGTTCTCAAATGGGTAGGTAAAAGGGAATGTACGTTTTTCAATGTTTTTCTATTTAAGGGTTTTGTTGTGTGATTTTCAAAAAGGGTTATATTTTTTTGTCAAAAATTATAATTTCCACACATAATAACAACTATTTTTAAAATCACAACAATCTTTCACAAATAATATTATAGAGAATTTTAGATCATGGTTACACCCTTTTTTTTAATCCTCATTTAACACCATTACCTATTATCATATATTTATGGTCAAACATATCTTCTGGATTACAATATATTAAAAATGGTATACTTATTAAAAACATTAGTGTGACAAGATTTAATTTTCATAAAATAAAATACTATATTGGGCATAAAGTCATAAAATTTTCTTTAATATATCATAAATTCCGTCCATGGAAGGAATTGGTTGAAAATAGCTTATATAATAAAATTAATACATCTTTTAGGGTAATTTTATAATCCTTATCATAATTATTTTTACCCTTAATTACCTGATATACCCTTAATCGAATTAACAAAAAATTCTAAAGTTACTATTCATATTATCCAAAAAAAGGGGCATATTCACATAATTTGGAACTACTGGATAAAAATATAGAATACATTTTTGAAAATTCAAAACCCATAAGTAGCTAAAATTATTTTAAAATTAATCCTATGGATGGGGTGAGAAACATGTTTTTAAAGTGAAAATGTTGAAAAGTTTGAAATGTATTTATATAAAAATTCAATATAAAAATTATTTCAATGACATTTATTAGATTAATAGATTTAAAATTTATCTAATTTTACTTTAAAAAAAAATTAAATATATTTTAAAATTATAAATTATTTAGATAAAAAGTCATTTTTCAATTAAAATGTAATACTTTTTACTATTCATAAAAAATATAAAATATTTGAACAATACCAAAAAATAAACCAAAGTAAATTTTCATATTATTATTTCATAAATAATTTTTATTTTTTCAAATATAATTTATAAATTTTTCAAAATTTAGTTTCGAAATAAGTGCACTACTAAAAGGAGGAAAAACTGCCTTTAGAAAAATATAGCTTCTATGTATAAAATTGGTTATGTTCTTATCTTATGCCTATAAAATATGTTGGATAAATGTAAAAAATATTTTATTAAATATATAATATATAAATTCAATAATTTCGTTAATACTATTCATTCCTATAAATTTAACATCTATGTTATAATGACCACATAATAAGATTTTTTATTGTTCATTTAAGTTGGGTGTTGCGTGAAACATAAGCTATCAAAGAGATTAAATTTAAAAAGTGGCATGCCATAAAATATTGGTGTATTAAATCATTGGTTCTCCTCATCCAAAAAAAAGGGATATCACACTTAATACAAGGCTAACCACGTGACCACCCGCTACCCAGGATTCATCCAAAACCATAAGCGCCTGACTATGCTCCCACCACCCCACCAAAAGCACAATAAAAATGATCATGGCTAAGAATTTAACGAAACTAGGCATTTTAAGTAAAATTGAAACCTTGATCACTCCAATAACTCAACCTAAAAATTTAGGAATCTCAATCTCGTTCTAAAACACTCACATGCATTTTTCCCTCATCAAGCCACAACAAGGGCCTCCAGAGCTCGCACTTACCCATTAGGGTCTCTACACGTCCCCTGATGGAAGGATTTCATCTCAATCGCCAGTGACCACCTCAATGAATTATCCACGTGAAATTTCATCAGAATAAAAACATTTTTGGTTCATTTGAGTATAATTACACTAATGAGTTATATAGGAAAACACCGTATATTTTATTGCATATATTTTAAACAACTGAACATCCATCATCAGTAAAATCACAAACTAACTGGTATATGTCCTATAAACCCTATGTTTCTATAATGATGCATATAAACTAAACACTTTTTTATGGGAAAATATCCATATCCAATAAATTATTAATCCCATAAACATAAGTTCGTAACCCAAGGTGAAATCATATAACTAAAAAAATAAAAACTAAGAATAGAAATCACATAACCCTAGTAACATAGAATTTTCATTGGTATAGGTGTTAATGATGCACTAGACTAAGGTCCATCATAGGTTCCAATAAATCCTTAAACCACATGTCTACCAAATCCCGGAATCTCGAAAATGAGACACATATGATGCAATTTTATAATGAACTAACCAGTGTCAATCTAAATGCCACCCGATCTGGATTTCCATAAGGCCACAAGGGTGCCTCCTTATACTCTATAGGCTATCTAAGAGTTATGAGGGTCCAAAAAGATATAGTAAGGAGGTTAAAAACTTGGTTAGAGTGTAATAAAAGAAGAAATAACAAAAAACAACCACATTATAAAAATCATAGTGTGAAATATGAATAAATTAAATAGAATCATTCGATAATAAAATAGAATGTGACATTCAGTTATACAGAATCCAAGTATGAACAAAACAGTTGATTGGCCACTAATATAATAAAATATATAGGTTTTAAATAAATAAAAAGTGAATTATCTAATGCAAACACTGAGCTATAACTCAAACCTAGTCTAAAACTGTCGAGCTACTCCTTCTACATCATCAAACCCCACCAGAGTAGTTATCCACATCACAACTTGTTCTCCATAAAAAATATATAAGGGTATATATTCACACTGAGGTCAACATACATGGGGTGAGAAATAAATCTCATTAGCACACCCCAAATGGTTAACCCTTCATATATGGTTATAATAAGTGTTTGTAACTTGTGATTTTTTAAAACTAGTCAAATAAAAACAACTGTGGGAATAAAGTAAATAATCTGAGGAATAATAGAAACAAAAAACATAAAATGGTCAACCTAAGGATCATTCTAAGACCAAAATAAAATCTAAACCTACACAATCTCATTCCAGAGAATTTATATCACACGAATCACCCAACCACATAACATTAGGCATATATTCTAGATCTACAAAGGTGCTCCAAGATGTTTACCAATGCAACATTAATGAGTTCTATTCCACAAAGAATAACCGTATGCATATACATAAAACACAAAACTATATTAGTATTTAGGAATCCAATGAAATGATCTAAACTAGATTAAAAAATTTAATAACACTAAGTTAATTTATCTAAAGAATGATAGTCCTACATGACTAATCAAATCTATAAAATATAAATTTGGATAAAGTCATAGCTCAAAACTCTTGTCCATAAAAATTGACAGTATCATAGATACCAAACCTATCAGTGGGTTAAAATATAAACTAGCATATTATAGGGATCCACTCCTCCAAATAATTAATTACCTCCCAATTCTCATTAAATCATAGCTAACTAATGGATGAGGGAACCAAATAAGTCTCAGGGCCACTCCCCAATCCAAAAATATCTCAAATGCCTCCTCCTATACCAAAATCCAGATTAATAACACCCTAAAACGTCATAGATGATGGATAACAAAGCATGGGAGGTCAACACTGAAACCCATCGTCTAAAATACCCAAACATTATCACTAGTCATCTCACATTTAATAAATATTGGGGATCCCTTAGTCCCCTAAAACACAAAAACCACCACTTTAGGCTCAAACCACTATACCTAAAGGTTATAATGGGAAACCTAATTTCCTAAACAATGATCAAAATAGAATCCAACCAAGTTTAACCAAAATAATGGGCTCCCAAGGTCCCCTAGATCAAATCCATCTCATAATTCAGGCCACACCCAATGTAAGAAAATTCTCAATCCGAAACTTAATACCCAACTCAAACCAACACCGCTATATCACCTATAAGGTAATTTCTAAATATATAAATGGATAACCTATTAGAGTTTCATCAATCACATCCATACCAAGGGGAAATACAAATATTAGAAAAATAAAAGCATCCTACAATGGCTAAGCCTTGGTCCTTGATCAATAACGTTCCTGAAAGCGAATCTAAAATAACTAACACAACCACAAGGGAAATAATCAAGAGTCTATCAAACTATACTAAATTTATATATAATGACACTTTTCTTAACCATATATCTCACAACATTATTACAACTTGAAGGTTCCAACTGATCTTATTCCAAAACACAAGATCTAAACTCAATTTCTATAACCATGAGAAAATCATCTGAACATACAAGGACAATCCAACATCTCATTAAAGATATTAATCAATCCTTCTTTCCAAAAATTATTTTACAAACCTCAAAAACCCCCATGGAACCTCATGTTCCAAGCCATCCAAAAGAACAATGACCCTTACCAAGGTCATAACCACATCTCCCTCAACTGTCTCTCATGTAAATACTTTTGGCACCCCAAGATCATGCACTCAAAACTCACATAGAGTATTCTAAATCCAAAACAATGAGGGGATCCTCCTATCCACTTTTTATCAACATAAATAACCACTCTGAATTTTCGAAGTTCCTAAAAGAATCACCATTATGTCCAACTCATGAGGCGACACATAAAATGGTATATGGACAATCCCACTAACAGTTTAAATATTAGAAGGGTAACCAAGATCCACTCATTCACTGACTCTACACATCATCACCATGCACACTAAGTAGGTTATTGAAATATATTCCATGAAGGAAGGGGATTTCTAAACAAAACCCCTCTATGAGTCATCCAAAAACCCTAGCCTTTCCAAAAAAACTAAAAAAACATCCTTCAAGGGGGTCTTAGTAAGTCAAAAATAATTTAAATATAATTAAATGATTATAAAGTAATGAAATTACACCAAGAAAAACCCTTGTCCTACCTCAAGGAAAAACTGCCAAAGATTTAGGCCTAAAACCATGCTCTGCTAACAACCGAAGAACCAAAATTAGGATATTTAGTGCAAATTAATTAATTAAAATAATTAATAATTATTTAAATTAAATTAAATGTGTTATAGAGATAAAAACCCCACTAGGGTGCATCATCTCCCAGGAACTATGACTGACCATCCACGGAAGGCATGTGATGCTCATCTGACACAAAGAAGACAAAAATCTCTAACACATGACGCCCAATCACATGAAATTGCTTTTAATTTGATTAAAAAATAATAAAAACTATCTTTTCATATTACCTCCACTGAAACAATGAGAGATAGTGTGTACACACCAACTCATGATTCCATCTCACCAAGACATAACAATTATCATTCATCCTTTGTCAATTCCAACATGCTTTGATGGAATTAGAATCAAATCCCTAATAGATAGACACAAAAATCAACCATGAGGAGGGGAGAGTAAGAAGGGGAATAGGATAGGAAGAGTAAAACATCAAAAAAATTTAGAATTCACCGAAGAACACCCCTATATAAAGGGGAATTGAAGGGAGGAGGGGGGAGAGAGCTCCCTGGTATATGACACATGAAGAGTGAGGGGAGGGGAAAAGACATAATCTTTAGGGTAGAAAAGAATATTTTTTCACTTTTTGACATAATATGGAAAGATTTATGTTTTAGCCGCATGGTTTTTCAAACCATATGCTGACCATGATGAAGGTACTTCCCAATCCAACACCCCTCACATTGTTTACTAACTATGTAGTAACTCTGAAAAAAACATTACTATAACCCCTCTTAAGCACCTTGCAGGGTTTTTATCCAACCATGCATAAGTCGGGAACCACAAACCTGAAAGCCACTAACCAAACATTTTTTCCCTAGAATCCTCATGGTTTGAACATAACCATGTTTAAGTTATGATAATAATACTATAAAATAATAAAATGAACTGAAAAATCTTGAGTCTCAGAGGTCTATTGGTTTTTAGAAACTTATTCACACTAAATTGTGTGCTAGGGAAAAAATAACATAAAAACTCTGACACACAATCAAAGATCATGCACTTCACCAGTGCACTCAATATACCTCGTGGTTCTCAAAACACAACAGAAACACTTCCAAAAAATTCTATAGGTCTCAAAACATGAATCTAAATTTGAATTAATGGAACAACCCATTAAAAACCCAAAATTCACACTTCGTCTGAATTTTACAACCCATAATTATGTGGATCATTACCCCACATATATTTTATAACCCATAGAAATTTACAAATTATTCTAATATATTTTTTTAAAGATATATTTATGTCATTTTGTGACATCTTCTTCATTCCACTTGGTTTCCTTTGAACTTTATATTCCCCCCTACATTAGAGCCTCTCTAATTTTCACATGTTGTCTTATTTTACTTGCAATAAATGGTCTTTTTCATGAATATTTTATAGCACTAACATCTCCCAATCAATATCTTTATTTTTCCAGAACATATAATCTTTTAATATTGATATTTTTTCTATATTTGATCTTGAACATAAAATATTTGGGTTCCATTTGGGGGATAATTTTTATAATACATTCACTCCTACACCCTTGATTATTTGATGGTTTTTTCATTATTTTTACAATTTCACATTTTCAAATAATTTATCTTTTATCCTTCAATTCTAGAAAAAATAGATTCAATGTAAATTCAATAAACTTGGTTGGGTGTATATACGTTTATGAGTTATATGTCTATGATTGTTCATATAATATCATGATAATATTTACACCATTTTGAGTCTTCATAGATGTTATACTTATCTCTAAATTTTGTGTGGAAACAATTCTCTTCTCAGTATATGAGGAAGTTCTAAGTTTTTCCTCCTTCGGAATTTTCAATTTCACATATAGCTCAAAACATTTCATGTCACGACCCGAACCTACCCGGGCTCAAGACGCAACTACCCCAAGCCCGCCTTCATAGGCCAGGGGCTGGCGACAAGCGATGAGGGCTAAACAACTTGGGGAGGCCTTTGCCTGAGTACCTGTACACACACACGCAACACACTCAATGCAATAGTGCAGAGTAAAGAGAAAATCAATCTACCAACTGCTATCAATGATCCACAGGTGTGAATCGACCTCTAAAGAGTACAAAGTAAAAGGTGAAGGTAAACTGAAAAGAAAAAGGGAAAAACATGCACCCAACCAGAAAAGTGCCACAACCTGGCAACAAGTAAACAGAAGTAAAATAGCTGGGAGAGTCCCACACCTGGAACCTGACTACGATCACCGTATGTGGTCCAAGCTCCTAAACTCCTAAGCTCTGCTGAAGTCATGACCAACCTATCCGTCGTCTGTAAAGTAACACCAAGTTCAGGAAAATCCCAAGTAGGGGTGACTATAAAAATACTCATTAGGAGGCCCCGAAGGCTCGAGGGAGCAGCAAAGGAGGTACTGAAGAGGTGAGCAGTAGATCGAATGGATAATAGTAAAGGAGTACAACAGAGAGTGCAGTAAAGAGTACATCTCAACCAAACAAGAGGAAGAAAGTAGACTCGTCCAGACACAAGGAGTTGGAAACTATGAGAATATAAACTTCTCGTCAAGTCTTCACTACTTATAACTGGAGAGTAGACTCGTCCAACCATGAAAATATATACATGGAAAGCACGTGGCATACCCCGCGCATATTTTCCTCTCCTGGAGGGAGAGTAACCAAGCCGAAGAAGTGGTTACTGGAACAAGGTATATACATATCCATATGCTCAACAAGAAGCCCGAACAGGGTCATAAGGGGATCTTCATCCCGTAGCTCAGCCCAAGAAAGTGAGTCGCCATTAGTCTCAGAAGTAAACATCGATGCATAGAATCCCGCACGTCTAACCCGAACTTCAAGTCATGGGGCTCAAATCACCGCACCTTGACACTATCTGCTTTGAGCGGCACTGACTCGCCCGCATGGTTTTAGGTCGCATCACAAGGACGCGTCTTGGTGGGGAAAGCACCCCTCATAATTGAAAGTTCTGGGGGAAATCAAACCACACCTCATCACTGTCACACAGTCGAGAGGTCATCAAAGTTAAGCCATCACATCACAGACCCATAAAACCAAGGGTCCCGCTCTGGTAGTCATGGAGAAAAGTCACTAACTAGCCTTATAAGAAGGCGTGAGTCTAGAATTCCAATGGCTGACCCACTACCCAGCCCTGCTGGAGGGTAAACCCTAAAACATCACCAGGCGACCAACTTCCCAGCCCTGCTGGAGGGTAAATTCAGAATAAGCCGACAGGCAACCCACTGCCCAACCCTACTGGAGGGTAGGCCTCGAAGAAGTCGATAGGTGACCCACTGCCCAGTCTCTGCTGGAGGGTAGACCTGGAAGAAGTCAATGAGAAACCCACTGCCCATTCTCTACTGGAGGGTAATCTTGAAGAGGTCGATGAGAAACCCACTGCCTAGTCTCTGTTGGAGGGTAAACCTGAAGAATTCGATGAGAAACACACTGCCCAGTACCTGCTGGAGGGTAAACCTGTAGAAGTTGATGAGAAAACAACTACCCAGTCCCTACTGGAGGGTAAACCCGAAGAAGTCGATGAGAAACCCACTGGCCAGTCCCTGCTGGAGGGTAAACCCGAAGAAGTCGATGAGCAACCCACTGCCCAGCCCCGCTGGAGGGTTAACCCGAAACTGCTCTGGCCATCCCAACTGTAAACAACCTCCTGGGTAGAGAATCAGTGGCCGCATAAATTGTTGGTCACACCAATATCCACAAGAACTCTATCAGGGAATACGAAGCAAATTTGATGGCCAACCCATCAAGAAAAAAACCAGGGGAAAACCTCTCAACCTTGCCGGTCTAAACCATCATGAACAAGACCAGGGGGAAACTCAACCCTGCTGGTCAATAAACGAGAACAAAATCAGGGGAAACTCAACCCTAATGGTCAAAAAATGAGAACAGAGGGACCCTTTACGCCACGAGAGGTCACGAGTACGCAAGGCAGAACACGACACACACATGGGGCCCATACGACGTGTGGACCCATGTCAACTCCAACCAAGAACAAAAACGTTCTCCGGTAAAAACAACCACATGTACCTCCAAGCATTCCCATATACTCCCAGAGTATACCACGTCTCCAGCCCAAAGGCCAACGTGCACACGGAACTCAACGTCAACACGAAGGGAATAAGCGTAACAACTCCAACTTACCACCTCATCAGCCCTGGCACAGCCAAATACATCTCTTCAAACATTTACTTAACTCACATGGGAGTGCATGTGATCTCACACTAAGGGTTCACTCCCGGAAATTGTAAGAAGAACCGCCACCGGAGCACCCTTCATATTTCCACATTTAAAAAAATCACGTAAGAGGCTCTACTCTCATGAACAGATAACACTATTGTAATCCTCGCAGAAAAACATGCGAGATAGACTACTTACTCACCTCAAATGGATATCCGATGGAAAACTCATCTGACACTGCTTTACACCCGAAAGGTGTCCCGTGGTCCCGAGCCTCCGCCCCAAAAACAGTCGGGCGCATCGCACCATTACGATCCCCTCAAGAAGACACGTCAAAAGGATTGCTCACTTGAGTGCAACGGATATCCAGAGAAAAAGATGAATTTCGTCAAACCGTGCATGAGAGGTTCTACGTGGGACCCGCACCCTAGTCTCGAATCACAACAAACGGATCGCACTGTTGCGATCCTCTTGAAAAAGTACACAAAATAGACTATTCACTTATCCAAAACAGACACCCGCTGATAAAGCTGGAAATCACCGCCAACTCCCGAAATAGACCTCGTGGGGCCCGCACCAGCGTGTGGAATTAAAGCTGGCAGATTGCGCCAATGTAATTCCCTAGGAAAAACACCCAAAATAGACTACTCGCACGCCCTAAACAGACGTCCGATGAAAAAGTTTCTAAATGCTACTCGCAGTTTAAAAGACATCCCATGGGCCCCATGTCTCAACTACGGTTTCAACGCCCAAAACCACACTGCAAATCTCCATCTCAACGCTAGGGTCGCAACGCCACTGACGGCGCTCGAAACTAACATCGGATGTGTCTGCGTCGCTCAAAACAACAACCCCCGAGAAAACGGCAATCCCCTTAAAGGCGTGACACGCCACCGAGGACCTCGTCTTGGGAATTAATAATTCTCAAAGTCATCCCAAAAAGTCTGCCTCGATTTAAGGGATGCGTCGCCGCAGACGGTGCCCAAAACGGACGCCCTGTGGATTATTTATGAAGTATAAATCATTTTTCATAATAATAATAATAATAATATTATTATTATTATTATAAACCATTTTTTATTTTATTTTTTAAAAAAAAAGACCGAACATTCGGCTGGTCTTCTCCTCCAAACAGGACCCGCAGCGTGCGGGTTCGTAGACCCCGGTCTTCCCTCGTGAACACCGACCGGCAAAATCCGGTCTGTCCTAGACCTCGCCTCGCCGGCGCCCCCACACGCAGGTGTCGCCGCCTCTGCTGGCGCCCTCGCCTAGCCTGCTCTCCCTGACCGTTTGCGAGCCCCGGCCTCCTCTGCTCAGCCTCACCCGCACCGACGCCCGCTGAAGCCACCCCGGACCACCACTGAGCCGGCTCGCCTGAAGCCTCACCGGACCGCCCTGGTTCACCAGAAAACACCAAAACCCGCAAACTTCGACGAGCGACTGCGATCTCCTCCAAACTCGGATTTCAATTCCAAAAAGTGCGTCGGGTAGATCAGAAAATATACTACTCATTTATGGAATTTGTTCAAGGATCAAACGAAAATTGACACTGTAATTGGGATTCAAAGAGGGGTTTGGGGATTTAAATGAAAAAAGGAAATCTCCTACCTGCAGGGGTGTAGCCCGGAGCTTCTCCGTCGATCCGTGCTCCACTGCCATTGCTTACACCTTGATTGGGAGGGAGTATGAGAAGGAGGAAGAGGGGTTGAGGGTGGGTTTCACCAGGGGATTTAAATGAGTGGAGAGGGGGAAGGGTTTGGTTTAAATAAAGAAAATTAATTAAAATTTTAGTTAATTTTAAACCCCGAAATTAACCCTCATCCGAAACACCCGACAGGGTTTTGGTTAAGCCTCCCCTAGGGTAAAAACCACCTCCCGAGCACAAACTCAGTCTTGGAATTTTGATCTGAGGCCCTGTTCAAAAGTTATAAAATTTAACGACTGAGGCCGCTAAATTATGAAAACACCCCTGGGGCCATTTTCCACAAAAGGCTCGTGCCAGCGAAACATACACCCCTAATAGGGTAAGCACCACACTCCAGACTCAATAGTGCCCTCATTTTTTTTAATCCGAGCAAACGTTTAAGAGATTCTTGAGTTAATCCATTATACAAATAAATTAGTTATTTAATTTTTTCGTTTAACGTTCTGGAAGCGAGCGAGGGGTCCAAACGCCTCGTGTCGGATTTATTTATGTCATTCCTAGGGTAAACACCCCATTTCGGACCCATCCGTACACTTAGATCTCTGATCTGAAACACCGTGTAGGATTTATCCCATTTATTTGGCGTGTCCAGTGTGAACGCACTGAAAATTTAATTCCGGCCACACCGGGGCTCGGAATCGCACGCCGTCTGAAGGTGCTGCTCTGGAATAATATCAAGAATATTCCAAAGTCTTTCTCAGAAAAAACAAGGTTTTTACATAATTCCCTCCTTCAATCTTCTCTTCCCTGAAAAGAAAAACCAGGGAACAACTCAGGGTACTATGCCCACACCTGGCTCTTCCGTACCTAGAAGAACTCTTACATCGTCCTGCGTCACCGCACACGGACCAAAGGATTTTATTTGTTCAAGTGAGGTCCTCCCTTTCCGATGACGTGGATAGAGGCATGCACACATCTTCTTGGGCAAGTCATGTGGGAGACATCGTGCACCCACTCCAGACATTGAGGTTAGGAAAAGGCGGTAGGGAACCTCATTATCCCTTCGCATGTTCTCAAATGTTTCGAAGGACCTCTTGGGTAGCTCACCACCCCGATCGAACCTCTACGTCGCACGCCGCGACTGGAAACACCATTTGGATCTGGGGCAACTCCCGGTGATTCCCTCCTTCAGAATATCCATATGGTTAATCACCCAAAGGATATCTGGTCACACAAGGTTTCACAGTCGATGTCCCTCGACCGAGACTCTCATACACACTCAAAAAGCATAAGAGTCGCCACCATCGACTAAACAGAAAGGTCCCACGCCTTTTACCATACCAACACAAGGTTACACCGACGCCCCGAGCCACCCTGGTGATAACTCAAACAAGGAGCAGGGAGAAAATCATTTCACACACAGAGTCTAACAATTCTACTGCAAAAAGTAGAAGAGTTGTAGAGTGTACCTCTTATCACCTCATGTTCTGCAGGATCGTAGACATCCAAAGCTTGCGGCTGTCCATAGTCCTAACTGTCAGCTCCCAGAGCCTGACGTGGACCGCCTAGTGGTGATGGGAAGACCTCGTGAGTTTTTCCTCCACTTACAGCTCCTCCCACTCCTCTTCTAGCACCACCTCTCTGGGTAAGACTCTGATCTTGGAACTACCTCTATCGTGGTGGTGCACCTACTGCCTGCTCGAAGCTCTCTGCATGCCTGTTCGGGCAGTCCCATGCCAGGTGACCTCACCCATCGCAAGCATAGCACTGGCGCTCTCTAGTCTGCACTGGTGCCATCCAGCGCCTCTGTGGTGTATGACCACGGCCCTGAGTCCGGTTGTCAGAAAGCAACCTACGTCGAGGTTCTACATGTCGACGCCCGCTGGCTGTGGCAGACGTCTCGGCTCCAACGTGCCTGCTACCACCACCAACTCTAGAATGTAACAAGAAGCTCTGGGTCACTAGCGCCTACTCTAGCACCCTGGCATATCTGGAAATGCCCAATGGTACTATGAAAACATGAATCTCTCGGTGGATACCATGCTCAAACTTCTGTGCTCGGATGTTTTCGTCATGGACCAAGTCCAGGCAAAAGCATGCACGGTCTGCGAAACTAGCCACGTACTCGGCCACTGTCATCCCTCCCTGCTGAAACTGCCGGAGCTCTTGAATCTAAACGGAGTGTAAGTAGGAGGGGAAAAAATCCTCACAAAATAACAATTGAATGTCGCCCCACCAAAGCGACGACTCATCAAGAAAATGAGTCACCATACTCCACCAACGCTAAGATGCTCTGCGGAAAAAGGTTGGCAGCCAAAGACACCACAAGATCTGCCGACCTGTGCACAAGCCTAAAAAAGGTGAACCACTATCTACAGCCAAAACATCTGCTGCCGGAGGGTCTGGCTCACCACTGAACCTCAGCGGTATCTACCGCTGGAACTCACGGAGCACGCTCAGCCTATACTCAAGCTTAGTCTGCTCTGCTGAAGCTGTCTGCTGCTCACCAGGTGGGGGTGCTGCTACCGGCCCACCCAGAGGAAGGGACTTTCATAATGGGTCATGGACTGAGGCCTCGTAGCTCGCAGGGTCATTGTCATGAACCAAAGTTGGTATCTTGGCTGGATATCTTCGCGGAGACATCCTGAATATTATCAAGTAGTGTCGCGATCAGATGAGCATATATGTATATCACAACAACAACAATGATGGGGAGATGACTCAAGAAGGACAGTCAAAGACTCAATCCTATGTGATTCACAAAACAATTTTCCCTACAACAAGTGTCTGAGAATTCCGAGTCAACAAGAGGGTTTTAAAGGTCCTGGTGAATGGATACGTCGGTCGCTGCACCATCACTGGACTCCCTGGCCTAAGAGCCACTCTCGAGACACGTTAACACTGTTGCCCTAAATCCCAACCAATTCCTTTTTAGGGATGTCCAAACAACGTCCCAAGGAATGAACCACATCTGATACCACTTTGTCACGACCCGACCCTACCCGAGCTCAAGCAGCAACTACCCCAAGTCCGCCTCCATAGGCCAGGGGCTGGCAACAAGTGACAAGGGCTAAACAACTCGGGGAGGCCTTTGCCCGAGTACCTGTACACACACATGAAACACACTCATTGCAAAAGTGTAGAGTAAAAAGAAAAGAAAAGTACCAACAACTATCAATAATCGATAGGTGTGCATCGACCTATAAACAATACAAAGTAAAAGCTGAAGGAAAATTGAAAAGAAAAAGGGTAAAACATGCGCCCAACCATAAAAGTGCCACAACCCGACAACAGGTAAACAGATGTAAAATAGTTGGGAGAGTCCCACACCTGGAACCCGACTACGACCACCGTATGCAGTCCAAGCTCCAAAACTCCTAAGCTCTACTGAAGTCATGACCAACCTATCTGTCATCTGCAAGGGCACACCAAGTGCAGGTAAATCCCAAGTATGGGTGAGCATAAAAATACTCAGTAGGATGCCCGAAAGGCGCAAGGTAGTAGCAAAAGAGGTACTGAAGAGGTGAGCAGTATATCGAATAGAGAATAGTAAAGGAGTACAACAAAGAGAGAAGTAAAGAGTACAGCTCAACCCAACAAGAGGATGAAACTAGACTCATCCAGACACAAGGAGCTGGAAACGGTGAAAAGATGAACTTCTCTTCGAGTCTTCACTACCTATAGCCAGAGGGTAGACTCATCCAACCACAAGAAGCTAGACACGGAAGGCACGTGGAATACCCCGCGCGTCTTCGCCACTCCTGGAGGGAGAGTAAACAAGACCAAGAAGTGGGTACTAGAACAAGTTATAAACATATCCATATGCTCAACAAGAATCCCGAATAAGGTTGTAAGGGGGTCTCCATCCCGTAGCTCAGCCCAAGAAAGTGAGTTGACATCAATCCTAGAAGTAACCATCGATGCCCAGCATCTCGCACGTCTGCCCCAAACTTCAAGTCAAGGGGCTCAAATCACCGCACCTCGACACTATCTGCTTTGGGCGGCACTGACTTGCCCACACGGTTTTATGTCACATCACAAGGACGCGTATCGGTGGGGAAAGCACCCCTCATACTTGAGAGTTCTGTGGGAAATCCAACCACAACTCATCACTGTCACATAGTTGAGAGGTCCTCAAAGTCAAGATGTCACATCACTGACCCGTACAACCAAGGGTCCTTACCTGGTAGTCATGGAGAAAAGTAACCCACTAGCCTCATAAGAAGCCCTGAGTCTGGAATGCCAATGGGTGACCCACTGTCCAGCCCTGCTGGAGGGTAAACCCTAAAACATCATCAGGTGACCCACTACCCAGCCCTACTGGAGGGTAAACATGGAACAAGTTGACAGGCGACCCACGGCCCAGCCCTGCTGGAGGGTAGACCTGGAAGAAGTCGACAGGGGACCCACTGCCTTGTCTCTACTGGAGGGTAGACCTGGAAGAAGTCGATGAGAAACTCACTGCCCAGTCTCTGCTGGAGGGTAAATCCAAAGAAGTCGATGAGCAACCCACTGCCCAGTCTCTGCTGGAGTGTGAACCCGAAGAAGTCGATGAGAAACCCACTTCCATGTCCCTGCTAGAGGGTAAACCTAAAGAAGTCGATGATCAACCCATTGCCCAATCCCTACTGGAGGGTAAATCTGAAGAAGTTGATGAGCAACCCATTTCCCAGTCCCTGCTGGAGGGTAAACCCGAAGAAGTCGATGAGTAACCCACTACCCAGCCCCGTTGGAGGGTAAACCCAAAACTGCTCTGGCCATCACAACTAGAAACAACCTCCTAGGTATAGAATCGGTGCCCGCGTAAAGTGTTGGTCACACCAAGATCCACAAGAACTCTACCCGGGAATACGAAGCTACTCTGACGGCCAAACCATCAAGAACAAAACCAGGGGAAAACTTCTCAACCCGGTCGGTCGAAACCATCATGAACAAGACCAAGGGGAAACTCAACCTTGCTGGTTAACAAACGAGAACAAAACCAAGGGAAACTCAACCCTTCTGGTCAAAAAATGAGAACAGAGGGACCCTCTACCCCACGATAGGTCAAGAGTACAAACATGACACGCACATGGGGCCCACACGACGTGTATCCCCAAGTCAACTCCAACTAAGCACACAAACATTCTTAGGTACAAACAACCACATGTACCTACAAGCTCTCCCATATACTCCCAGAGTATACCATGCCTCCAGCCCAAAGGCCAACGTGCACACAGCACTCAACGTCAATGTGAAGGGCGTAAGTGTAACAACTCCAACTTACCACCTCACCGGCCCTGGCACAACAACTACATCTCTTCAAACATTTACTTCACTCACATAGGAGTGCACATGATCTCACACCAAGGGTTCGCTCCCGAACATGCCAAGAAGAACCGCCACCGGAGCACCCTTCATATTTCCACATTTAATAAGATCGTGTAAGAGGCTCCTCTCGCCTGAACAGATTACACATTTGTAATCCTCATGGAAAAACACGTGAGATAGACTACTTACTCACCTCAAACAGATATCCGACGGAAAATTCATCTGACACCGCTTTACGCCCGAACGACATCCCGTGGTCCCGAGCCTCAGCCCCAAAAACAGTCGGGCTCATTGCACCATTACGAGCCCCTTGAGAAGACACATCAAAAGTACTGCTCACTTGAGTGCAACGGATATCCGAAGAAAAATATGCATTTCGTCAAACTGTACACGAGCGGTTCTACGTGGGACCCATCCCCGGTCCCGAATCACAACAAATGGATCACACCGTTGTGATCCTCTCAAAAAAGTACACAATATGGACTATTCACTTTTCCAAAACGGACACCTAGTGATAAAGCTGGAAATCACCGCCAACTCCTGAAGTAGCCCTCATAGGGCCCACACTAGCGTGCGGAATTAAAGCGGGCAGATTACACCAATGCAATGCCATCGGAAAAACACCAAAAATTGACTACTCGCACACCCCGAATGGACGTCTGATGAAAAAGTTTCTAAATGCTGCTCAAAAATTAAAAGACGGCCCATGGGGCCCACGTCTCAACTATGGTTTCAATTCCCGAAACCACACTGGAAATCTTCATCCCAATGCTAGGGTCGCAGGGCCACTGATGGCGCTCAAAACGAACATCGGATGTGTCTGTGCCGCCCAAAACAACAACCCCCGTGAAAACGCCGACCCACTTAAAGGTGTGACACGCCACTGAGGACCTCGGCTTGGGAATTAAAAATTCTCGAAGCCATCTTAAAAAGTCTGCCTCGATTTAAGGGATCTGTCGCCGAAGACGGTGCCCAAAATGGACGCCCTGCGGATGATTTATGAAGTATAAATCATTTTTCATAATAATAATATTATTATTATTATAAACCATTTATGTTATTAATGTTTTTTTAAAAATACCATACCGACCATTCAGCCGCTCTTCACCTCCCAAAAATCCCCGCAGTGTACGTGTCCTTGTCAGCTAGTCGGGGGTCTGTAGACCCCGGTCTTCCCTCATGAGCACCAAACGGCAAAAGCCGGTTGGCCCTGGACCTCGCCTCATTGGTGCCCCCGCACACAGGCGTCGTCGCCTCCGCTGGCGCCCTCACCGAGCCCACTCGCCCTCGCCGTCTGTGAGTCCCGGCTGCCTCAGCCGGCCTCCTCCGCTCAGCCTCACCCGCACCGATGCCCGCTAAATCCGCCCCAGACCGCCGCTGAGCCGACTCCCCTGACCCTCGCCGGACTGCCCTAGTTCACCAGAAAACACCAAAACCCGCAAACTTCAACGAGCGACTGCGATCTACTCCGAACTCAGATTTCAATTCCGAAAAGTGCGTCGGGTATCTCAGAAACTATAATAATCATTTATGGGCTGAATTAAAGGATAAAAAAGCAATTGATACTATAATTGGGATTAAAATAGGGGTTTGTGAATTTAAACGCAAAAAGGGAAATCTCCTACCTGCAGGGGCGTAGCTCGGAGCTTCGTCGTCGATCCGCACTCCACCGCTGTTGCTTCTGCCTTGATTGGGTGGGAGTAGGAGAAGGAGGAAGATGGATTGGGGGTGGTTTATGCCAGGGGATTCAAATGAGTGGAGAGAGAGAAGGGTTTGGTTTAAATAATGAAAATTACTGAAAATTTTAATTAATTTAAACCCCCAAATTAACCCGCATCTGAAACGCCCGATGGGGTCGAGGTTAAGTCTCCCCTAGGGTAAACACCACCTCCCGAGCACAACGGCGGTCTTGGAATTTTTATTTGAGGCCCCATTCTAAAGTTATAAAATTGAACGACTGAGGCCGCTAAATTACAAAAACACCCCTAGGGTCATTTTCCACAAAAGGTTCGCACCCGCGAAACATACACCCCTTCTAGGGTAAGCGGCACACTCCGGACTCAATGGTGCCCTCGGTTTTCCAATCCAAGAAACCGTTTATGAGATTCTTGAGTTAATCCATTAATCGAATAAATTAATTATTTAATTTATCCGTTTAACATTCCAGAAGCGAGTGAGGGGTCCAAATGCCCCGCGCCGACATGCTTTATGTCATTCCTTGGATAAACACCCCATTTCAGACCCATCCATACACTCATATACTTGATCTGAAACACCGTTTAGGATTTATCCAATTTATTTGGCGTGCCCAGTGTGAACGCACTGAAAATTTAATTCCGGCCACACCGTGGCTCGGAATCGCACGCCGTCTAAAGGCGCTGCTCTAGAATAATATCAAGAATATTCCAAAGTCTTTCGCAGAAAAAACCAGGTTTTTACATTTCATGTTGATTGAATACTTCTTATTCTCAAATTATCTCAATATATCTTATCAATCATTATTTATATTATTAATTTAAACCTCATGAATTTGGATTTTCTCTGATAATGAATTCTTCTTCTCATATATCCTTTTACTCTTTACTTCTAGGTAGACAAACTTGACATCCATGGGGACTTTATGAAATTTATCTAAATCAAGGAGTTCCACATTCACAACATTTTGAAACATTTATTTCAAGAAAATTATCCTTTTTAATTATTTATTAATAAAAAAATTATTAAAAAGTGGGAATGATTTATCTTTAAGCTTCAACCACCTTTGTGAGAGTGTGGCATCGACTCAAATACTTTAATAATGCATCCTCCATAACATAAGAAACTTCATATAGCTGTGATTTAACATCATGTAGTCCCATTTATGTAATAAAATCTATATGGGAAAAAATTCAAGTGGGACCTTCTTCAAGTGATTTTTAATATTAAAATTAATGACACTAAGTGACTCGTCAAAATAATCTTCTTCAAATCATGAGCTACATTTACTATAGGAACTATTTTCAATAGATTTAATTGAAAAAGTCTCACTACTATGACTACCTCCAGACAATGGTGTATTCTAATACTTCCTTTAAGAATTTAGGTACTTTCTAGCCACTTTATTTTGGATTTTTCTCAAGGTCATTATTAAGACTCCAAATCTATTTTGATGGGGGTAGAAGTATATTCTTCTATATGAGGCTCTTCAAACCCAAATATCCACTTCACAAATATTAAGTAAAAACAGATGGGAAAATTTTATAGAACCAATCAATTAGTATTTTACATTAATATTAATCATTTTAGAACTTTGTATCCAATTAGATGGATCCTAGGCCTTGATACCAATTCAAGTTCTTAATAGATCTGTTTAGACACTCTTGATAGTGGGTGAATATTGTGTTGTCCAAATTTAACAATTCTAATTTCTTATTTAAACATTTCAAAACAACTTGGAATTTAACCTCTATTTTTGATTAATATGATTTGAGATTTTGATCATTATCCTAGAATAAATCCATATGCAATTTATTATAGGAAAGTAAATCAGCACAAGTGTTTTTAAAAGGTCTACCATCTCACTAGAATCCTACTCCTCATTATGCTTGGGTTGTCCAAGTCATGGATTATCTAGTAAAATATTATTATCAATACAATTTGAGAATCCATGTATCATCTTGAAACTAGTTTATCCGAATTACATAGATGATATGCCTTCACTATATCATAAAATCCATAGGGTATTTATACTTCATCACCCAATATTCACATTAGCATCTCACCAACCGATATCTCAACTTCCTTACTCATCTTCAAGTAAATAGATATCTGGTCTAGGGATGTATTTTCACCAAAAATTATGATATGCTTCCTCATAACAGATAAAGTTTTACTACCTCTAAGTCTTTAATAACTACACATGTACCTCGATCTCTAGTATTCTGCACAGTTCCATGTTCTTTCAATGTTATTCACTAGGTTATAAAACTCTCTTTTTATGAACACAAACCAAAATATATTTTACATGTATTTTATGAATAGAATCACAACCTAAAAATATTAATTGGTGACATAATATGAAACACATGGGTCTACTCCTTTCAGATCATTGAGAAACAAATTTTGTTTGGATTTCTCTTCCACTTATTGCTTTTTCTTCAGTATATATGATATGAACTCAAAAACATGAGATCTTTACTATATTTCATTTCTTATTCTTATATTATTATTTGAACCCCATATAATATTTCCTAGCTCAAATTAAATTGGATTTTGAGTATATTATTCCCTATAGCATGCAGTAGGTTCTTTATCAATTTTTCTTTTTAGATCCTTATTTCTCTCATCTTCACTCATAGTTTATCTTACTACAGATAAAAGTGACACACACACACAATTAATTTTGAATTTATTCTTCCCTGAAATTATCATCTTCTAAAATGCATGATCTTATTAATTTATTACTCCTTTATTTTTCAATGACCATAACTGCAATGCAAGTTAAAAAATGCAGTTTCTAGTCTAAAAAATAGTATTATAGAATAACCAATTGTGGATTCTCATTATTTTCCTTATACATACATTTTATCTCAAAGGATAATCCAAAAATACCCTCATTTAATGAACCTCACATACCTAATTATATTTTTTTAATTCTCGAGCTAGCTCATTATCATAAATATACATTAGTTATTAACAATAATAAGATTCAATTAAAAATTTCTTATAGTTGCACCTCATATATAAAATTATCATCCCCACAGTGTTATGAGAATATTCTTCTCATTTTACATGAACCACAATCTTCACTATATCATTAGTTCTTCACAAATATATTTCGTCATAAATTACTTAAGATCCAATGGAAAATTCAAACTTTGATGCAAATTCATTTGCATTATTCTTAAAAAATATGATAAATTCATTTCAACACATTTGAATTTAGCAGAAATTAATTCATTCTTAGATCATCTTCACCCTTTTTTGAGGATAATTTAATAAATCACCCAAATATTTTATCATATTTATTTTATTATGATTTTTTATTTAAAGATCAACCCAAATAACTTCCCAAATTTATACTTCAAGACCTCATAATTTCAAAAACTTGATTTTTAACCAAGTATAATATAATAATTTTATTTTAAGTAAAATATAATACAAAATAAGATATTATAATTTAATATAGAACTCTCAAAAATAATCTAGTTGATATATCCTACATTTATCAAAATGTATTCCATGACTTAAAAATATCTCACTAGATTTAAAAAAAATTCTACAGGATCACCTTTTTTCAAAATATAACAAAACTGAAATATTATACGAGAGACTTAAATATATTACAAGCTTAGATTTTCCACAATTGAAAATTTCCTACATGGTCTCAATTTTAATTTTCATAGATAAATCGACTTATGTGGTGTCCCTCTAGAATAATTTCCTTAGTGATTTTTTCAAATAAAAAACACGATTGGTGTAGATCAAATACCATAAGAATAGGATAAATTCCTTTTCCATTTTACCAAAATTCCTATGTGTTTTCTTAATGTCTTAAAAAAATCAATAATCTCCATGCATAGTATTATTTCCTTTTCTAATTTTTGTCTCGCAACCTACAGAATGGATATTCTAGAATGTATTTAAATAAATTCTAAATTCTTTCAAATAAGATTTGGGCCTTCTCACTCAATTCAAATCACTCCATAACCACTTTATATGAATTTGGGAAATATTAAATTAATTCCAGTACTAATAAATCTTATTACAAAGTATTCTAGCATAATAGATACTAGTGATAGAGTATTTAATTAAACTCCCTTTATTTATTAATTCCAGTCATTATAAATCATCATCTAGGAGATGTAAAATACATAGCACAACAATTGATATATTATAAACTCCACAAATGGATTATCCAACTTCTTCAAGATCTTTTATCAAACTATAAACCTATTTTAACCATGTTAATTACATCTTTAAATCCCATCTAATAAGGTTCGGTATCCAGATTCTCTCATAGTGCTCTCCAATTATTATAAATAATTTTATACAAGACTTCTCCACATTTTCTACTTGTCTTGACTGGAGGGACAACTCTCAAATTTCCTCATTTAAATAGTCATTACCTAGAATTTTTCTAGTCATTCCTTTATATTAAGCGTAAAAATTATCTTGTCATTGAAAATCAGACTATAGGAAGCTCCTTCACTCTTACTTTGGGTTGATACTTAATCAGTCACCCAATATAACACCTTTTCATTAATTATATTTTAAATATTTCTGATAAAAATCCTCATTAACAATGTATACAACCAAAAAATATTGTTCATTTTATTTACCTTATCTTATTTTTCTAGTTAAACATTATTAAAATCAATGATAACATTTTTCTAATACAGGAACTTCTCCTCTAGTACAATCAAGGATACATATATTACATAAATTTCATTAAGTGGTTCCTTCTTGGTTTGGGATTATAAATATTCGAGTTATAAATTCATAAATAAAATTCTTGGACATGTTTGGTGAGATTTATACAATTCAATAATTTTTGATCTAGTGATTCCTCTTTTATTTAATTATATTCTTCATGTTTTATTATCTTCTCCTATATGTATTTAAAAAAATTAAAATGAAAATGAAAATTTCTTTAGGGATATTCTGCAAGTTTATTTTCAAAAATACATATGATTCAATATATACATCGTTTAAATAATGATCTTACCCCCTTGTACTTAAATTATCTATAGGATAATCTTAGAAATAAAAAACAGTTACCTTCTTTACATGTAAAATATTTGAAACACCTAAGGTATATTTATTTTCCAACTTATCACTAGTGAATTGTTACATCGGGTCTTCTCTATTCATGAAAGGTACTATTTTTATGTATTATAACAAATGGATATTATAATTGTTTACATTGTAATCATAATGGTGAACTATTTCATTTTTTTATCTACAAATTTATTCTATTCCTTAGAGTCTTGGAAGTGATTTCATTGAAATCATAAATAGTCACATCTTCTTCAAGTCTACATTTCAAGGTTTTTTTAAAAGAGAAACTCAAAACATTTAATATTTAAATTTTTTAGAATCTAATCCAAGTTGGAACTTGTACCTCTAATACCAATTATTACTCCCACATGTGAGATGAAAATACACTTAGTGGGGTGGAAATCAACATGGCTAACTTTTTACCAAATTATTTTTTCCCTTTTTACCTATGCTCCCTTAAAAGTGAAGATATACCACACTGTATTATCTCACATGGCCAACATGAATGAAGTATAAAAAACAAAATATAAAGGATAAAATTATGAGGTTTTATCAAAATTTGTGAGATATTTCTCAATGTTTGGTGGTTTTTTTCCACACACACAGCTAAACTTTTACTATCAAAATCAACTAAGGGAAAGGTGATGGACTTCAACCCTAAAATATAGCACCAACCAAAATACATGCATGATACTAAATGGATTTACCAATCACCAAATTTCCCTTATCAAAAATAGGAACCCACAATATAATCTTTCAAAACTAGAATAGGGTAGATCATATCAAAGTAAGATAAAAGTTGAGATATGGTCTGTTTAGAACTAGACATATTAGATGTCCTTCCTCAACTATATTAATATTTAACGGTTTGTTCAATTACACAAATATATTTAGTATATCTCACTTATTATACTATTTCAACAACTTTGATGCATAGAATAATCGATGGTAGTGTCAAGATCTCTCTATTTGATAATATTGAACACTTGAAAATATTCAATAGGTTTGGGTTAAATTCTCTCTTTATTTATCTCCCCGATGATAAAGGATGTTTAACAATAATTATTAACTAGTATTTTCTCCCTCACTATTTTTCTTAGATTATCATAATTTCTTTCAATAGATAGAGAACACATCAATATCATTAGTATCATGCCTTATGATAGGAATATGAATAGATGGAAAAAAATAACCAGTGCTATGTTTAATATTAACATGGCTAGGATTAATATTTTTAATATTAGAATCAATGTCATTGGAATTATATGATTTTAGGTTCTTTATCCACAATATGATTCATTCATATAATATAAATCCACTCATCATACCTAATCATATGATGAAATCAAATAAATTACACTATGTCGTAAGAAACAGTAGTCTACATCATAGAAAAAAATCATACCAAATCTTATGATATTGATATATCATATTCAAAAGTAAAATTAAAAACCCCTTTCATTTTTCATTATATAAAATTTGATATCCATTTTCCAAAGTAAAATCCATGTCATATTTGATTATTGAAATCTGATATACCCAATTTCTTTCCATTAAACATGATTTCATGAATAAAAATTCATGTTGAATCTCTGATACTACTGATGGGTCTATATGGAATCAAGTTTATATCACAATAATAGGGGTAATTTATAAAGTGGTTATATTTTACAAGATGAGTCTAAATATAAAAGATTTTATATTTAAAATTCTGAATTATAAATAATTATTTAATTTCAATCATTCAGATTAAAAAATATATTTGAGGAAATAATTTCAACCATATCAAAAAGTTGTTTGATAATTGATAAGATAAATGTTAAAATAATATTAATTATGTGATATTTTGATTATGTAAATTGTTTTTATAATAGCATTAGAATATAAAATGTTTATAGTTCAATTAATAACATATATTTAAGAAAAATTACAAATAATTATATAATATTAAATTTTTTATATTGCAATTAAATATAAATCATTTATATTTATTTGATATGGAATGTCTATAATGACTAGAAAATTTATAAAGTGTTTATAATTTTTTTGAATTTTTCATAAATTGTTTATCTCATGTTTAAATATATAAATTGTTTATTTACTTTTTTTATTTTTCACTATATTCGTCGATATAATTATTATATTCTGAATGGATGCAGTCTTTAGTTTAAAGTGTTAAACTACTTTTATAAATTTTCGTTTATTCATATAAGGAGTTAGATTCTAGGTATGATAATTTATTTCATTTTATTTTTCCTTGAATTTTCCTTATGTTGGGTTATGAAGTTGAATTAATAAGTTAAATATATTTCATAGATATTGGGTGTTATAATTATACTATAATATAAATTACTCTTAAGTAAAGTATCCTTGGCTAGAGGAAATTTTGGTCAGAATACTCACCAACCTCAAGGATTACATTGGGTGAAAAGTTCTACCTTCAATACTTTATAACCTTTATTTTGAAAATCACAACACACTTTATTAAATTATATGTTTTAATAACTTTATAAAACCCAAGTTTTTTAGAATTTTTATATAGAAAACATATATGTTTTACCGAATGTAGAAAACTTTGTTAATCTGAAAATATTTTTTAATTTGATGATACTTTATAATTCTATGATCTTTATAATCAGAATAGTTTCTTTAATCAGATGAAAAATATTATTTTATGATCTTTATAATCAAATGAAATTTTATGTTTGGATAGATATGTACTTTGTACATTAGAGGAACTATTTCATATTACATCAAATAATTTTTTTATAATTTATGACCTATAAAGTGAAACTAATTCTCACTGGAAAAAGTTTCACATTTTTGATCAGGCATATATTCAACTGGTAGAGGTTGACATAATCTCTATAAAAATCATTATAAAAACTATCAGATGATGATTTTTGTTCTACCAGATGATTAAAGTTTTATCTTATCAGATAAAAAAATTACTCTATTTGATGGAAAACATGATCTCATTTAGATGGTTCTACCAAAATGACCATAGGGAAACGTCTATATAGAACAATATGGGTTGTTAAGATAGATTTTACCAAATTCCATTGCAACCAACACTAAGAATAACTGAATATTAATATTGAATATTTTATTATAAATAAAGGTATATTTGAGGAAGGTGTAGATTCTTTTAGACTAAATCACGCTGGATATTATTTGTGGATTCTTTTAACATCTTGTTACTAGTATGATCATTATAATAATTAGTGAGTTTTTAGATTTAAGGAATCTGTATGGTGGTTATAAATACCTTAAAACATTTTTTTATTGTATTAATTATTTCTAATTAGGTTTTATTGGGGTATTTTAGGAATATGAATATAATTGAGTTTGATCTTTGAGATTGATGGATTTTATGGATATGAAGATAAGTGCATTTTGATCATTCTGATTAAGAGATTTCTTCTTGAAGAAAGAAAAAACATTATAGTTCAGAAAAACTATGGATACCTTAAGTCTTTGTTTTTACCTTCCTTTTTTATGAAGGTTAATGTGAAAATTTTATTTTATAAATATTCTGTATGTTTTAATTTATAACTTTGTAATGTTTTAATTTTCTAATTTTTTCAATTTATTTTCAATTATGAATTTATATAAGGAATGTTTTTTTAAACAACTCTCATAACTCTATTTTTTAAAATTGTATCAGTATGAATTGCATCCGATTACAACATTGAAAAAATTGAACAAAGATTTCTCCCAATAAAAAAAATTAGGCAAAGGTTTTTGTTATTTCTAATTTTAAGAAACTAAAATTCACCCCCCCCCCCCCCACACACACACACACTTAAATCCACTATTATAATCTTAGATCTTATATATGGTATTAGAGTTGGTTAAACTGCTTAAATTTCATGTTTATAAAATTTTATAGCTATTTTTATAAATTTCTTTTCATAATTTTTGTATAAACTATTTGTACACTAACATGTACTTGTATAAAGATTATATTTCTTTTTTACAAAGTTGTAATATTTGAATGTTTCAAATCTTGAGAATCTTACACTAAGAAGACCACCAATTTTTTATGGTGATGTTTATTAATATTGGATAGATCATATGAAAAAAAATTATTATCAATACTAAAGAATATAATTTTGTTATTCTAATTGTAAGTTATAAAATTCCTAAAAAAAGTTTCTTCTTTTATTAATCAAGATAAGTTAGAATATTAACTAAATTATAGAGTCTAAAATACTTTTCTCTGTTCTTTGATAAGGAATATCTATAGGAAAATTTCTTCTTATGAAGTTGAAAATAGTGTTTATTAGAATTTGTAAATTACTCATTTTGGTGCTTCTAATGTTATAGAAACTAGAAGATAAATTATTATAGATGATTATAAAACATTTTATTTATTACCTAGATAATTTTTTACTAATATAATTGAGAGATTCATGAAAATTGTTAATAGATTTTATTCTATGGGTGATAAATATCTTACTGATCAAATTATAGTTTAAAAGATTATTGAGATCATTCCAATTGTTTTAGAATCCCTAAGAACAGATCTTGATTTATTATCCAATATTTCCAAAAGAATGAACAAGATTTTTGGGAAGAAAGATTTTAGATATAAGTATAAGAATAATTTTAAGGAAAAAACTAAGATGAAGGATTCTTTTAAAATGATATTTTATGAGTGAAACAATCATGTTCATATATAACTAGATTATTCAAAGATTAAGAGAAAAGACACGAATGATCAAAATCTAAGATGAATGTTAAGAATTCCTACATACATAATAGTAAAAAAATATAAAATCCTCAATCAATTTTAGTGAATGTGGAGGGGATAATTATTTAGATAATTATTTATAAATTGAAAGTAAAGTTCAGAAGAATAATTATTTTCTAGATTAAATTATGAAGAAAAGAAGTGTTTTATATATAATGTATCTATTGAAACCTTAACAAACCATACTTTGAATGAAAACTATCCTAATAATGAAATTAATAATAATTTTATACCTTCAGATAAATAATTTAACTCATAAAAAGAGATTAATACTTTACCGAGATTTGATGAAGTTTCTCATTTTTGTAAACATTTAGAAAAATAAATATATAAATTTTCAAAAAACATTATGCTGCTGAGGAAAAACATCCTAATGGAAATTTGATAATTTATAAAATTACTACTGAAATTTATAAATTTTTAAATGAATTAGAGAAATCTAATTTTGAAAAAAAAATTCAAAAGGGTTAAAAAAATTAATATTAGTACTGCATCTATTGAGGATGAAAATTTTGTTGTGAAAATAAATTTGTAAATTTCACGTATAAAAAAGTCACTATCAATGTTTAATACTGGTGAATAAAATTTTGTTAAAATGTACAGATATATTAAAAAACAAAGAACTATCTCTAGAATTTTTTTTACTAATACAAAAATAAATTTTCAAAAAAACTATTCCATTCAAAAAATATTTCTATTCTGCACTAAATTTCAATGTTAATGGAATTATAAAAATATATGTTCCTTAAATAGAGTTCAATATTTAGTATTTAAAAAATAATATTTTAGTAAATAATTAAAAACTTCTCAAAATAATAAATTTGGACATATTTGGATTCTGAAAATATTATTTTTTAATAATTTAGGACACAATAAGGTTTGGGTTAAAAAACACTAATATTTATAATTTCTGGAAAATAATAACTGTACCAAATGTAATAAAATTTGGTACATGGATGGGGTATTTTCCAGGAATATAATTTGGGATAAGTATTTATTCAATAAGATTATCAAAATGAAAGGTACTAAAGTCACTTTCGGAGATAATGCTAAATAAAAAATTGTTACAATATGTAATATTGTTCTTCTTGATAAACCTTTAATTTCAAATGTTTTATTAGTTATATAAATTAAGAAAAACCTTATTATAATAATCCAATTATGTTATAAAGGTTATATTATGATGGTTAAGAATGATAAATTTACAATTCATAGTTCAGACGATAAGTTTATATATTCTGTAAACATGCATGGGAATGTATACACCTTAAATTTAGAATACCTTAGAATTCAAAATATACCATAACTTAGTGTAATGGGAGATCAATCATAGTTTTGGCATAGAAATATAGGATATTTTAATGTTATAACATTATCTAAGCTTTTTAATAAAGGACAAATTAAAGATCGACTATATCTTTAGTTAAATTATTATAAATTTTCCGATCCTTTTCAGTTTGGAAAAAAATAAGATGAGTTTTAAATCTATTAGATATGGTTCAACTTTTTATACTTTACATTTAGTGAACATGGATTTATTTAGTCCTATATAAACTAGATGTATTGATGGAAATACTATGTATATGTTTTATTTGATAATTACTCTAGATATACATGGGCTTATTTTCTTGAAAAAAAGATGGATGCCAGTTTCATATTTAAAAATTTTCTATATCATTAAAAAATGATAAAAATATATGTTTGGTAACTATTCAATGTGATCATGGAGTAGAATCTATAAATTATGAATTTGAAACTTTTTCTAGTTAAAACAATTATAAAACATAACTTTTCAACATCAATAACTTCATAGTAAAATGGTGTAGCTGAAAGAAGAAATAGAATTCTTTGGGAGATCACTAGGACCATGTTAAGTGAATACTCAATTTCTAATCATTTTTGGGTGATATCAATTAGTACCTCCTACTATACTATAAATCTTTCTTTAATAAGACCCTTTATTAATAAAAATAATTATGATTTTTGGACTGTAATAAAGTCAAAACATTCTTACCTTAAATTTTTTAGATGCAAAGTATTTATTATGAATAATAAAGATAATTTTTATAAATTTGATTCAAAATTCAATAAAGGAAATTTTTTCAGTTATTCTATAAGAATTAAGGCTTGTAGAATTTTTAATAAAAATTCAAGTACGGCATATGAAATAGTTCATGTTAATATTGATGAAACTGATCCTTTTTTTCAGACAACCTCAACTCACATCCTGAGATGTTATTTTTAAACCTTATTTTCAACCCATGTTGGAAAGTTATTATTATGGGAGAACAACTGAATAAATGTTTACATAAGTTAAACCTCAAGAAAAAATTCAACCTATTGTTTAAAAATATAGTTTTACATACCAAATAAATTAGTTAATCCTTAGTAATCAACCTACTAATAATATCATTGGTGATGTAGATTAACTAGTTTTAACTAGGAGTTCCTTAAGAAATGAACTAATAAATTTTGAATTTTTATCACAACTTGAACCAAATACTCCAAATGAGGATTTAGGTGATGAATATTAGATATAAGATATGAAAGGTGAAATCAATGAATTTTAAAGGAATCAAGTATGGATTTTGGCTAAATGACCTAATGGATCACCTTTAATTAGTGTAAAATGTGTTTTTCGAAATAAATGTGATGAAAATAGAATCACAGTTAGAAATAAAGCTATACTTTTTGTAAAGGGTTACAATCAATAATAATTAATATACTATAAAGAATCTTATGATCTAATAGTTAAACATGATGATATTTATATACTTATATATTATGAATCATTTCTAAATTTCAAACCTTTTCAAATGGATGTGAAGTGTGTTTTTGTTAATGGTTATGTATAGGTTTAAGTTTATGTAGAAAACCCCATTTTTTATAATAATAATCCTTAGATCATTTATTTAGACTTAATAAGTCACTTTATGGACATAAACAAGATCCTAGATCCTGGTATGGTTGATTAACTATATTTCTATCACAAAACAATTTTGTTAAGTGGGTGGTAGAGCCAACACTCTTTCATAAAAATGTTTTTAAAAACACCATCATTGTTCCAATTTATGAAGATGACATTATATTTGGATAAACTAAAAAGTAACTTATATATTATATGAAATATCTTATGAAATCATAGTTTGATATGACCATGATGGATTAACTAACTTATTTTGATGGTTTTCAAATTTCAAAAAAAATACAAGGAACTTTTATAGATCAAGATATGTATTTAATAGATCTTACTAAAAATTTTAGATATAATAATATAAAAAGTAGTATTAATACTATCATAACCTAAAATACTTTCGATCTTGATGAAACTTATAAATGATTATATCAAAATATTTTTATTGGAATTATTGGTAGTTCACTATACTTAATAGCTAGCCATCCAGAATTAATGTTTTTTTTTGTATTCTTATGTGCAAGATATTAAGAAAATACTAAACAACCCTATATTATATTTTTCAAAATAATTTTTCATTATCTTAAGGTTAATATGGATCTTGGATAATTATATTCTTCTAGAAATGATTTTGAATTTAATTTTTTTTTTTAAATTTTGACTTTTGAGGATGTAAAATCAATAGAAAAAGTATATCTGAAAATAAAAATTTATTTAGAGAAGCTTCATTTTCTTGGTCATCTATGAGACTATATTTTTTAGCACTTTATTCTATTGAAGTAGGATATATGGTAGGTGGAAGTTGTTATTCTAAAAAAAAATTTAATGCAACATAGCCTCATAGACTTTAAATTCAGTATTAGTAAAACTCTAATTTTGTGATATGACACAAGTGCTATATATTTAAGTAAAAACCCATCACATCACTCATGAGGTAATAATAATGATATAGTACACAATTTCCCTAAGGATCACACATAAAATGGAGATATCATTTTACAATTCATTTGAACACATGAACAAATTTATAATATATTTAAAAAATATCTATATTCTCATAGATATGAATATATTAAACAAAATCTTGGAATGGTCAACATGAAATGATCATTCATATATACTTTTCATTTACCAATATCCTTATAGATATAAAATTCCTTAAAAAAAGGAAGTATATATAATCTTTAATTTTTCAAAAATAATTAATTTTTTTGTTTTTTAGTTTTACTAAAAATATTATTTTTTCTTAAAAATTTCAGTTTTTAAAATTTTTTACATTTCAAAAAAAAATTGAAAAGGTTTATCAGAAAAACATTTCTTAAATAATTTATAAAAAAAATCATAAAAATATTATTAGATAAACTATTTTTTTTCAAAAAAAGTTTATCATAAGAAATTTTTACCTAGAAAAGAAAGAATAACAATTACTGGAGAAACATTCTCATAAAAATTTCAAATTTTACTTCAAAAGGTAATTTTTAGTTTTTAGTTTTAACTAACTCTTGTTGCATTCTATCTAATAATTACTATATATTTTTTATTTTATAATTGTTTAAAAAATTTACAACTTTATTTTTTTCTTGAATATTTCTTCTGATGATTTATCTTATTTAAAAAATCATAAAGATTTCAAAGAAATCATTTAATATTTTAAATAAAATATCAACCTTATAATTAGAAATGGTTTTATTATGATTTTTCATATGTATGAAATACAAAGGTCAAACCAATGATCCTATAAATAGTAGTGTGGATCACCACTTCCCATGTCACTTTCACTCATCAATATCAACTCTTGACACTCTATTCTCTCCTCATATGATTATTTTATAATTTTCCTCATTTCATATTCTCAATCCATTTCCTAAATATGGATCCTTCCAAATATTTTATGAAGATAGAATTTTTAAGGATTGATTGATATAAAATGAATGGTTTGATAAAATATATTCCTTACAAAATAATATGTTAATATTTCAAGTTTATGAAGATATTGATCTTTATTATCTATCTCTGGAAAGTTAGTTTTTCACTTTAGTATTTTTTTAGTGAATAAGATGTAATAAATGTTATAACCTTAAATGTATTGGAAGAAAATTAAAAAATAACTATCCAACAAGTTTCTAATTTAGTTAGAGTCTTTCTAGAAGGTGAAGTAAATTTTTTATCCATCATTTGCTGGATAAGACGAAAATTTCGAAAATTAGAAGGCAGAAACATCTCTTTTTCCATATTATGAAAAAGTAGGGAAGGATTTTTATTTATCTCCATATACAAGGGTAGTGGCTATTTGGATGAAAAATTTATTATCCCAAATAAATGGGATAGAGATACTATGAAGGTTTATTATATCTTTGTTTTATATTATCTATGCAATATGCATAAGTTTAATTTGGTGATGTTTGTGTTTTTATCTATTGAGGTAATAAATAAGGGCACTATCAAGTTGAAAATTATTATTTTTCTATGTTTCATAAAAAAATATTTTTGAATTTTATGAAAGTCCAAAATATCAAGAATACATTCATATCTATATGGTAGAAGGTTTCTTTCATTAGAGAAGATACCCTTAATAGGATGATGCTGGTCTATATTCTGAAGCTAAAATAGTTTGTAGAAAGATTTGGAAGGGCTATGTTTTTGGATGAATTATAATTGTTAAAAGAAAAAGTTTAAGATAAAGGTAAGATGGGTCTTATATTCCTCAACTAAATAATAATGTGATAAATATGTCAGATGAAACTTACATAAAATTATGAGTCAAAAATATTTGAGAAAATAAGGGATCCATTTTTGGTCTTGATAAGGTTGAGGCCTTATCACTGAGTGAGAAAATTTATAAAAAAGAAAATTAAGAATAAAATAGTAAGTTGGAGAAGATAATATTATATGATTATATATTTACGGAAATCCTTATCAATGTTACGGAGTGAGCATATTGATATTTTTGAGTTTTTAAATAGGAAAGAACAATTTCCATTCCTCCATTTTAAATTTTTCAACTAATACCTTCTTTGTCCTATCTCTAGATAGTTCCTAAGTCAGTTCCACCTCCAAACATCATTTTGTGGCTCATCAACTAGAAGGATAGTAAATTTTAAAAATCTATAGTTTTTCAGTCCATTAAGAAAAGAAAGTAAAAAAATTGTTAAAGAAAGGTCTTCATCACATTATACTGAAGAAGGTAAGGTTTTTGAGGTTTTAAATAATTCTATAAAATATGAGTTAAGATATTATGAAAATATTGATAAAGTTTTGGAATAAGAATAAGATTGTTTATATGGGAATTCTCTTCTTTCTTCTAATTATTGTAAAAACACTAATTCTGATGAATTGGAAATATAAGAAAGATTTAAATAAGAAGATAAACAACAGTCACATGCCAATATTCTGGATAAAGATGAGTCTGAATGAAATTTTTAGGTTATGTAATTTTTTTGATGTCGTGTAAAATAAAAATAAAGAAAATCTTAAAACTTATAAATCTTATATTATAGTTGTTTTATTGTATTCAACTGATTCAATTGAAATTTATTTAAATAAAATTTTAGATATGATGATAACCTATTTCAAGAAAGTGTTGAAGAAACAACAAGATTCACCTCACTATTTTCTAAAAATTGAATCTCATTGTATGTATATCTAAGGGAGGATGGATTACATAGAAAATTCAAAGGCTTTAAAATAACTTTTGTAGATAGTTTTTCATAATGAAGAAACTTTAAAGACCTTCAGAGATAGTTCTATAGCTAAGATAAGAAGGGTAAAATAAATAATAAGAAGGATCAAACAAATGGAAAGTGATATTGACTATCATGATGATTATATTAAGGGTTTTATAAAATTTACCATGTGTTTTACTAATTATTTCAATGAAATGTCTTTTGATGTTTATGAAAATAAAAATGTGGTAGATAATGTAAATAATATTTATTTATATCAGTATGAACACATAAAGAGAATTATTTCTCTTAAAAAAGAAGTTTTAAAGTTGAATGTGGAGAATAGAAAAGTATATTTTCTTGAAGAATATGTCCAGATATTTAAATAGGAAAAAATAATAAGATTCAAGTGATATAAGATAAGATTGTTAAGATGGTATCCTGTTTTTTAGAGTTTGAGAAATTACATGATGACTGTAAGATGAAGAAATTTATTATGAATATGTAACAAAAGAAAGAATATTTTTTTCTTTAATCTGTTGATGATTTTGTAACAATAAATTCCAAATTTTGAATTAATGTTTAAATAAATTTCATTCCCTATCTTTTTTTTAAGTCATTAAAATATTTTTATGATCATTTTTCTTTCTATATTTTTTGGATGAATTTTAATTTATATTAATGATTGTTGTATGTGTTTTTATCAATATTTTCATGTAAACTTTATACATAGTATTTTTTAAATAAAAAAGGTTATAATTTCAAAAAATAACCTTTCTTAAGAAAGTAAATAAAAACTATTGTTCTAACAACTATTTTAGACAAATATTTTTTAAAAAATGGGATAAATAAATATATGGGAAAAAGAAATAATGACGAAGAAATTTTTTTGGAATAAGAAAAGAATAATCGTTAATGATCATAAATGTGTGAGTAAAAGGGAATTTATGTTTTTGAATGTTTTTATCTTAAAGTGTTTTGTTTTGTGATTTTAAAAAAGGTGCATATTTTTTAGTAAAAAATTATAATTTTAACACATTATATCCATTGTTTTGATAATCACCAGAAACTTTCTTAAATTCCATGTCTTAATAACTTTATACTCCTAAATATTTATAGAATGTTTTTTATTAAAAACAATATATTTAATAAATTGTAGAAGAATTATTTATTTGAATAAAATTTGTAAATAAGATGATAAATTATAATCATAAGATCTTTATAATCATAAAAATCTCTATAATTAGATTACCATAGGTATTGGAAAATATTTATAATTGGATGGCCATGTACTTTGTACGTCAAATGAATGATTTTATATTATATCAAACAATGTTTTTATAATTTCCATCCTAAAAAGTATAACTAATTCTTACTAGACAAAATTTCACTTTGTTAATTAGAAATATATTTATCAGAAATTGGTAGACATATTATTTAGAAAAATACTTGTAAAAACTATAAGATGATGATTTTTGTTTTACTAGATGATTAATGTTTTATCTTATCAAATTAAAAAAGTTTACTTTATAGAATAGAAAACTTGATATCATTATGATGATGCTACCAAAATGATCATCGGATGAAGTTTGTATAGAACATGCTAAGATTATAGGATTGAGTTTTACCAGGGTTGTTAAAACCAACTTGAGGAATCTATAATATGATCATTGGAGATTGGAATATAAATAGAGGTTCATTGGAGGAGGATGTTGTTGATACTTTTTAACTCAAACACTCTAGAAATAATTTTTGAATTTTTACAACCATAAGTTACTAGTATTATAATTTTAATATTTAGAGAGTTTTAAACTTTAAGGAATCCATGTATAGATTTTAAATACCTTAAAACATTTTATTTGATTAAATTCACTGCATCTGGTGGGGTTTTATCAAGGGATTTTATGGATAGGAAGGTTTATGAGTCCAATATTTTATATTGAGGGGAACTAGGTCTAGGAAGATAGATTCATTCCAATATTTTTGATCTAGGTATTTATTATTTATGAAATACATAACTTTACGATTTAATTAAACCATATATTCCTTAGGTCAAGTTTCTTTACTTCCATTACACTAAAGGTTAATGTGTTCATGTTATTTTATAAATTTATATAATTTTTACTTTATATCATTTTAAAGTTTTACTTTTATTATTTTTAAAAGTAATATTCCATTATGTATTTATGTAAATAATATTTTACCAAACTTATATTATTACCCTTTTTATATAAATTGTATCCAAATGAAGATAATATGATTAAAACTTTGAAAAAATATGAAAACTATTTCATTTAATATACCAAAATAAAGGTAAATGTTTTTATTAGTTCTAATTTTTAGAATCTACAATTCACCCCCCCCCCCTCTTGTAACCAGAGTCATATAATCATTAAAAGAGTAAGATTATAGGTATGATAATTTATTTAGTTCCATTTTACCTTGACATTGGATTGTATTAGGTTACGATGTTGAATTAAGAACTGAATTATCATTTAAATATATTGGGTGTTATAATTGAATGAAAATATAAATGCCTCTTAAGTAAAGTATCCTTGGATAGAGGGAATTTGGGTAAGACTACTCACCAGCCAGGGGTCTTATACCTTTTTTAGAAATTTGTGGGATTGTTATCTGCCACTCCAATAATACTCATATGGGGATTATTGATTTAATATAGTTATAATCCTTTACATGAAAGGGTTTCATATACCTTTTTTCATGTGATACATTTGTATATGTATGATTATAGTTGTCTTTTAATTTGGGTTAGTTAGAGAAGCTGTGAATTATGTGAATATTTATACATAAATATGGTCTAAACATATTGATTTGGAGGAAGGAATAGAATTAAAAAATAATTACATCCAAGGATGTAATCATATAAATAAGATATATGAGATAAAATGGTGAGATTAAGTCCCCTTTAAAATACTAAGTGTTAGATTCTTTATAAAGAAAGAACATGTCAAGACATTGATCATTCAACTTGGTAGGTTCATGCTAAAGCTGGGTACCCGTGGATTATCTTGTATAAGTTATGGAGGAGGTGGCTAAAAATAAGAGTTAAGTAACCAAATATCATTTTGATATTTAGGTCACACTTATCTAGGAAAACCCTATGATATAGGATACCAAATGAATATTTTTGATTTTATCCATATGATGGTTTGTACAAAGAGTTTTCTACTGAATTATCCAAGGTCTATATTTGATATGATGGGAATGACGGCCTACATAAATAACAAAGTGGTGACAGTAATACTAAATTTGAGTTATTAGATAGTGAAATATTTATCTTATCCCACTAATGGATGTGATAGATTTTAAAATAAGTCATAATTTTACCTGGAGTACATTTAATTAATTGCTTTATTAAATGAAGGTAATACATTATTTTCATATGGTAAAATATTTTTTTTCAAAAAAGAGGATCATCATCATCCAACTTTACTTTGAGATAAAAATATAGAAAATAAAAAAACTTAATGTAAGAAAATTATTCGATTTGTATAGAAACATAATAATTTTTCTTAAGGAAAACTCTATATGTTAAATAAGTAACATCCTAAAATTCCATATATTGAAGTTGTTAAAAAGTGAATCTAGATGCTAATAAATACAATAAAATTATTCACTTAAGGTTTCAAATTTATTATATTAAATAAGAACAAACATTAATCTCATCTCATATAATAAATGTGATTGTGTATGTTAATCGCTTAGAGAGACTAAAGATCTCTTCTAATTATTATTGTGGATATAGGATTCATTATGTATCATTATTGGGAATATTTTTATGTGAATGATTTTAAGAAATTTTAACCCAATTTTATCAAAGTAATGAGGATAGATGAACTATGGGGGGTAATATCTAGGTTGGGGTTTTGTTTTAAAAGTGTATATGTGTAAAAGTTCAAGGTGGGAGAATAAAATTTAGTTATAAATTCTATAATTGTTTCTCCAAGTATCCATATAAGGTCACTAAAACCTAAATAAATATTCAAGAAGGAAATTGTTTCATATTATGAAATTTTCTGGTATATCTAAAGGCGTTTTAGAAACTCCATAGAAATTTTATTTTAGATATCAATGTTATAGAAGTTGATTATCTATTTTGGAAGTCTGTATCATACCAACTATATGTTTTTTTAAGTGTTATAATTATACAGGAGCTAAAAATAATGTTAAAATTAGAATGATCTTGTGTTTTTCATTCAAATAAAAAAATACAGAGTTTTAATTCATGGATTTAAATTTGAAGGAATATATATCAATCTCATATAGATCTTATTAAAGTATGTGTATAGTTATCCCATTTCTCTTATGTGATAAGATAAGTTATTTATTAATAAATATTTTTTATGAACAATATTCTGGTTTATTATTCATGAGGCTATAAAACATTATTTAATGGAAAATGTCGATAAAAAGTTTTATCTAGGATAAAACATTTTATCCAATATATTTATTAAAATATGAGGGATATGATCCTAAAACCCATCAATTTCATATTTTAAAGAATATAATATTTTATTTCATTAAATTTCTCCCAATACGTAGAACACCATATATGATATGGATATAATATTTTATTTATAAAATATTCCCACAAAAGGAAATAATTGGCTTCCCTAACACAGAGGAGTTTTGGTATTTTATCATGATATTCTGATGAAAATATGGTTTCAAAGAGGATAATGGGAGTATATTTTCACTTATAAAATATCAAGTAAAATAAATAAAATATTGAATCACTCAAACTCAAAGTGAATGTCACTTATGAATCCTAAAAGATTTTAGGTTATGTCAGCTAAGTAAAGTTTAATGAGTTATATTTAGTTACTGTAATGAAGTTAATATCACTTAATATTATAAAGGAGTATAGGATGTGTTTGTAAATAAATAATGTAAATTGTTATAATAATAATAATGAGAATAGAAATATTTTTAAGTAGACAAAAAAACTTATTAACATCATAACTTGTGGTGTTGTGAAGTAAATAATATTGAATACTATGTTTAACAAGTTAAATATTAGTAATATTATTCCTAAGTATCTCCATTATTCAAACTACCTTACTTCATGGATTTCACTCACTAAAAGAGTTTAGTGGGATAGTTTTATCATTTATTCACATAAATATTTTGATGTAATTACAAATATATGTAATTACTTTAAAAAAACCCTAAAAGTGTATCAAATATAAGTCTATTCTAGTGGTTTATCATAAGATATATGATTAGATAGGAACTTATGTATGGTTCTGTTAAAATTATTAGATAATTTTAAAGATATAAAAAATATAAATTTAATATAAAAGGTAGTCTCTACTTTTTAGTTTTGGATTCATGTTTTAAATGAATTAATATAATACCGTGATATTTTAGTATTAATTTCCTCATAAACATACATTGTTGAATTCCCTTTTTTACACACAACACAGAACTAAACCGATTCATGGCATATTATATGAATATTATTAGAAAAATCATAATATAAAATATCTATTAAATTAAAAGATAATAAAAAAAATTCTTATATTTACAACATAAATTACTAATATGATTTAATGTTAAAAAGGATTATTTTTCAAAGAACTATTTTTTTAAGTGTCAAGTATTTAATCCTAATCAATAAAGTTGATAATTTCTAAAAGATTATTATGATAATATGTAATATTTAAATGTAAAAAATAATATATTAATATTTATTTAATTAGTAATTATCATGAAACAATATTAAGAATACCTACGGTTTGAAAGATCATTTTTCTATAAAATAAGTTTTTCTTTATAGTTAATATTTTCAATTAAAAGATAAATTTTAGAATTTTAGAACTTTAATTTAATGAAATTGACATAATTTTTTATAAATAATTTAAATATTATATTAGGTTTAATTTTTGAGTTATTTACGAAATGGTTAATTTTTAGGTGAATAATAAAAAATACAGTTGTCACTAATACCATGGCGTTTATGATTTCATCATGAAATAAGTATGAATTAAAAAACATATAAAACATTTTAACATTAAAAGGGGTAAATTTATTCATTTAAATATAATATTTTTAATTTATAAAACAATAGCAATTTGGAACTTAAAAAATATTTTATTCTAATAAAAAAACTTAATTTTGTATTTTCTTTTAATTAAATTTTCACATGTTAGATTTCAACTTCATCTTGATTTAAAAACCAAATGAATATTATTTTATTTTTAACAAAGAAAATAATATGATGAAAATAAATAATATTGATAATTCTATCCTAAGCATAATTTTTATAATTAAAAATACTATTTTTCTAAAAGATAGATTTTACATGTTATGTGTGCTGATATTAAAATTATTTTTTATCACCAGTGAAAATTTTATTTTATAAAATGGTTTTAATATTTTAAATCTTAATTTTAATATTATTTAATAAGGAAAATATTAAATCTGGTCATTAAAATAAATAATCTAGTATAAGAAATTGGTTACTGTGGAAAATGTAAATTATGGTAAAAATTAAAACTAAAGCGAAAAAACTGGAATTTTTCAAAACATTCTCAAAAGCTTTTTTGAGGTATTTCATGACCAAAACCAAATACCATTTCCATTATTGTCAAATATTAGACACAAAATCCTTGAATAGTGACTTGTTCTTTTATATTATTACAGAAGTGTCTATCTCCTCACTTAAAGAAGGAGACCTCTATTGTGACACCCCATAAAGTTAAAGAGTCCAATGACTAAATGATATGAATCATGTCAACAAGGCGAACCTTCCTTTTTGGGAGCCTACCTGATTATAACTCCACTGTTAAGAATTCTTGTCTGGGAGTAGTGATTAGGATGGGTGACCTCTTTGAAAGTTTTCCATGGTGTGTGTGAGTGAGGAAAAATCACATTGAAAAGGACATGTGTTGGCCTATGGGGACTATTATTAGTTAGATGGTTTGTTCAGGATCATGGGTGGGCCCCAGTGTGGGATCCATGTGTCTTCGAGGAAACTGGTGAAACTTGGTGGTCCAAGACCCAATGACCATGTTAAAGGTGAGGTGTTTGTGCTGTCACGTGGACCTAGTTCTTACATTTGGTATCATACCAGGAATCCAGCCTTAAGTGTGGTGCACTACCTTGGTTGAGATGTAAAGTCCACAACGAGGATGTTGTTCTATAAAGGGGGGGTGAATGTGACGCCCTAGAATGATAAATGGTTAAATTGATAAATGATATGAATCATGCCAACAAGGTGCACCTTCCTTTTTAGGTGTCTGTCTAATTAGAACTCCACTATTAAGCATTCTTTCCCTAGAGTAGTGATCAGGATGGGTGACAATCTAGGAAGTTTCCCATAGTGTGTGTGAGTGAGGAAAAATCACACTAAAATGTACATGTTTTAGCCTATGGGAACTTTAATTAGTCAAATGACCCGTTCGATCATGTGGGTGGGCCCCAGGGTGGACCACCTTGCATCTGTGGGGCAACTGGTGGTACATGGCGAGCCAGGACCCGACGACCATGTTAAAGGCTGGGTCTTTGTGCTTTCACTGGGACCCAGTTGTTATATCCATGAACCCCTTACATATAAAATTAAAAATTGAATTTCTATTGAACTTGTACCCTTTTATGTCCATTAGATCCCTATCACATAATTCCCCCTTGATCCATGTAAAATTCCTAAATTCTCAATTTCTATTATTTCCTCTGAGAGAAGGTTCAAATTCTCAATAAGAGTACTAATCACTTCTTAAATTTCTTTCTTATCTATCTATCTTATTTAAATATATTTTACCCATTATAATATAATTACATCATTATATTTATTATAATAAAATGTTATTATGTTAATGTTATAATCATAATTTACCCTTCTCCTTCCTTAGAAAAAATGATAATTTCATTCATGTGTGCGTGTGAACTATGGCCTCAATGATGCAACGTATTTCATTTTGAAAAACCTATTTTCTTGGATAGTAAAAGGGGAGTATTTATCAAATTAATTATATATTTATTAAATTATTATGATACAAAAAATAGTAATCGATTTCTACATTCTTTAAATTCTATGGAAAATGAAAACATCATTCTTATGTACATGTGGACTACCCCCTCCATGGAGGGACGTATTCAATTTTTCATCACCTCATAATGAGGATGGTTCTAAAATATGATTTATAAATATATATTTTATTAAGTAATAGTATATTTTATTAATATGGTTCTTAAATTATAACCCAGTTATTAGTTATCATAATAAAGTAATCCATTAATATCGGTAAATCACCTAAAAACAAGCTCATCATAGATCTTGTTCTCTCGAATCATGCCCATATTTTCTATCCAATGAACAAGGGGATGAATAATAAATTGAAACAAAATAATTGAAATATATTTTATAATATTTTATTAATGATCTTAGCATCAAATAATGGTGTTCGGATTCACTTCTTTGAAATATGTGTGATATAATTAAAATTACCAACATATAAAGATGAAAATAAAGAGAAAAATTCTAATGGCTGTATAATGAATTATAATAATTAAAGATTATAAAAAAATTAGATATGAGTAAGGCTATTAAATAGGTTACTATGTATTTTATTTTTACTATACATGTGGTTAAATATCTTTCTTGTAATCTTGGAGTATTAAGGGAAGGGTTTCCATATCTCGATTTCACTTCATTGAGATATACTTCATATTGACCACCTATTTTATTTTTATGGTGTATATACTACCCATGTATGTATTTTTATCATAATTATCATGAAATTTAAAAGATTTAAAATCTATCTCATGTTTCTTCAATCATGGGTTTTCAATTAGAAAGTTAACATTGTTGTAAGGGTTTTTTTAACTCAATTTTCATTCATTTAGTTATGATCATTAGTCTTGAAATTAATTCTTATAATTTGGGTAAATTATTCCATATTATTTTATTATGTTAATATACTTTTTTTATATTATTTTAAATTTATATCACATAAAATCCTCTTTAAATGTTTCCTACATCATGAATTATAATGTTGGTTAGGGTTTTTGTCTCAATTTCCATTTATTGAGGCATATTTTTATATTGTATGCCTATTTTTATTTTATATGGTGTGTATAATATCCAATGGATTATATTATCATTATTAATTATTCCTTAATTTTTTTTAAAATTTATTTCACTACACTTCCTTCATCCACTTTTATATCCTTTATTACTAAATTTGTAATGGTTTCTCATCTCAACTTTCTTCCTTAGAGACATATGTCATATTCATCACTTTTTTCTTTTTAGATTGTTTATATAATTTCTCATGGATTCCATGTTCATAAATTATATTAATTTTCAGTGATTGAAAAATTCATCTTGAGTTCTCTCCTTCAAGGGGGTATTTACTCAAAGTTTACCAAAGTTGAAAGGGTTTCGTAAAAAGTTTCCTTCTTTAAGACATGTTTTGTATTATGAACCTTTTTTTCTTTATATAGTGTATATAATTTGTCTTTGAGATATTATACAATTATTATATATTTATTCATGGTATTTATAGTATTATTTTATATTTTATATTTTATATAATTATTTTAATCAAATGATATAAAATCTTTAAGGGTTTTTCTCATCCCAATTCTATTTCTTTGAGACATATATCATATTCACCGCTTGTTTTTTTTGGTGTATATACTTCCATATTTATTATTTTTATCATACCCTTCATGAAAATCAATTTTTTTACAAATCCATCACAAGATTTCATTTTTAATAGTTTTTCAATTCAAGTATTACTAAATCCATAAGGGGTTTTCTTGACTCAAATTTTTTTCTTGAGTCATAATTATTCTGCTTTGGATATGGTTATAAAATGTTGGTTTATTATATCCTATGGTGATATTATATTGAAATTCATATTAATTTTATGTTAAATTACATTTTAACATAAAAAATATCTTCTTTGAGGGATTTTATTCTTCAAAAAATATTATGATATTAAATATAATTACCATATTATCCAAATAGGAACTTTCTCTTTTATGTTCTTATTCTATCTTCCCACCAATGTTATCCTTTATAATTTTGAAATCTAATTATATATTATTTTGGGAGATCTTAAAATTTATATTTTCCACTTTTCAAATAAAACATTTATCAATATTTATATTATGTGGTTTTCAATAAAAGATTTTTTTTTAAATGTTGAAATTTTTTTCCCATCCTAGTCAGTTGATTAATATTCTTCACAAAATTTACTCTAAAAACATTTATTCATTTTCTGAGGCTCCATTATTTATATTTATTTCCAAATAATGTTTAAAAAATTTATTCATTTAAACCCCTTGAAAGTAACTTTTTAATGTGGATTGTAACTTCATATTTTGATGATAATATTAAAAATATTTTCTAAACTTACCTTTTAAAGTTTTTCCTTATAAACACATACTTTCACTATTATGACCATTCTTATCAATGAATCTTTATTTCTATTTTTTAATAATTTTTTACTAAATTAAATTAATTATTAATTATTTTAAAACTAAATAGTGGTATTTCTTCTCATTTTTTAAAGTTATTTATCAAATAAACTTATGAATATATTTTTAACATATATAAAAATACTTAATGATGTTTTTATTAGATTGGTGACATGTTCATATTTTAATGTTCCCTTTCTTTCTATGGATATCTTATGAAATGTTATATTGATGTTATTAGTAAACTCATCTATTTTTCATAGGTTAATAATTGATGTTTGAAATATGGATATTTTTCATGTTCTCTTGGAAAAACTTTGTATGGGTGATTATTATTTGATTGGTAGGATCCTATATTTCCATCTAATACATTCATTGAAATTTTATATCTTATAAAATCAAAGAGGGTATATGTTTTTTTAAACTATGCCCAAGACTGTAAAATATGTTTAACCCAATCCAAAAAGGGTACATATGTTTTTATCCCAATCCTAAGTGGTTACACAAGTTGTTGGCCCAAGACCAAGTGGGTAAATAGGTTGTTACATTAGGCCCAAGAGGGTACATGGGTTGTTATCCAAATATGTTATGGAAGTCAAGTAGCAATAAATATTCTACTAGGTAATTATTTTATATAATTTCCATTATCCCACATTTTTATGTCATGTGCTTATGTTATACAACCATAGATCGTGTTTTTGTCTCTTTTTTCTTCACTTATACTCCATGGTATATGTTTGACCATTTTAGACTATAGGTCATTCTATTATTCCTTGTGAACAAATATTATTATTCTATGCTATTTTTAGTAAGATGTTTCTCTCATAATAATGTTTTCTCATATGCTTATGATCTAACCCTTGAGGAAATATTGATTTTTTCCCATACTATGCATTTGAGCTCACACATTTGTTATTATAAATTAGGTTTCGATGTAGTTGATCCACAAAGACATTATAACTTATATTCTTTGGATTATGTGAATATTTTTTAGATTTAATTTTTAACATATGGAAATTATGTAAAATAAGTATATTTTTATCTAGGGTCAACTCAGTTAGTATCAAATTTAGTTGAAAAAAATTTGTTTTGTACCAAATTAAATAGTTCAGATATGGGGAACCATTGTTGGTATCATAGTAGGGTTCAGTTATTTATATTGATTGGTTATATTATTTTTGGGTATTAGGATGAGATAAATTTAGTAGAAACCCTATGGATAATTATAATTATCAGATAACATCTTGAAATTTTGATATATTGGATATGGTTTTGTATTCTAGTATTGAAAATCCTATATTGATATAAACAAGTCGATGAAGGTTCTGGTATAGGTGTAATGTTGGATTAGACTAGAACAAACTTATCCCCCCTTTGTCATTATCAAAAATTATACCAGTGAGAAAATAAAATAAATATAATATAAAAATTAAATAAAAGAATTAGAAGATGCTAGGCACAAATGAAGGTGAGAAGGTATTTCATTAACAAATCAAAAGTTAATAAATAATAGGATAAGGGGTGTCCCTATTATGAATTTTAATAAGAATCATAATACTTGATGTTTGAAGAAATAATAAGATCTTTTCCTTTTGATGTAGAGGCTATGTGGGTTGGGTAGGTTATGGTGTAGAATTGGAGGTAGGTTTTTAGATAACCGCACACCTAGAAACAGGATGAATCTCTTTAACTCCTTATCTTGGATACAATAAAAAAGGTATGACAAATTAGGTTGTAGTTAAAGGAAGGGTTGAAGTAAAGGTTAAGGTAGGAGGATCCAAAATGGCAGTGTTAATAGTGTAAAGATATGGATAAATAAATCTATTGAAATCCTTTATAGATCTTGATTCATGTCCAATAGCTTGAAATTAATCCTCTTTGTTTCTCATAAATGCTTCCAGAACAAGAGTTAGAACCTTTAGCTTATCCAATTGATATTTGAAGACCTGAGTTAATGGAGGAATTTTGATGTCACTATCTAGATATCTAAACATGGCCTTCATGTCATATTTAGTAAAGATCATACTTGGATATAAATTAATAGATCTTATAATAGTATATCTATCTCTATCATCTTGGTTGACATATTTTTTGACCAGTTCCATGTTCTGAGTAGCATGGGATTGAAAACCTTTAAAACTATTTCTATTTCCATATAAAACTCATCAAAAACAAATTTCGACTCTTCAATTGTTATTTTTCTGATTCTATCCTCATTAATAAAAGATGGAAAAATAGTATGACGATGTACACGGGAATATTAATAGAGATCAGATGAAGTAGAACACTAAAATAGTGTATTTATAAATCTCTGATCTATCTTCAACATCATATATTGATGATCAGATTGAAAAGAACCTACTTGAGCTTTCAAATCCTCAATTTCATTTCTCATAAGTTCCATTTTGAGATGGAATTTGGTTGAAGGGGAAAAGTAACCCAAGTTACTGGAGTAAATATATCATCATCTATAACTAGTTCCAAAGAGCTCCAAAAGACAATAAAAATTACTTTTCAACATCCATTATGCCTAATTTGAACTCATTTAAATCATATTTATTCACATATGACTCAGAAGGGGTAAAAGTTGGTAGAGGGGTGTATGGGTCAAAATATGTCTACATACCATCTAACTGACCTTTTAACTAAACTTCTTCTTTAGCGTCACCTTCTTATTAAACTACAAGAAAATTCATATTGAGATATCCAATAAGAGCTATCATACGTTTAACCATAGGTTCCTCAATATATTTTTTAGTATTTAGACCAAAACAATCTTCCAGAACATAGTTAACTCAAGGTATATATGGGGATACCTCAACTCTTCCTTGAGAATCAATATCATCTATCAAATATCATTTTAGTTATCTCTCAATGTAAGGGATGGTAGTTCCACCATGCATAGGTGGGATTCCCCCATTATCATAGTCATCATCTAATTTAGATTAATCCATTCCTAAATATAATCTTTGGGACTTATCCCCCTTGTATGGTTTATCTTATACAGTAGGTATAGAAGTAATTTAAATTATAGGGATTTGAGTGGAATACTTCTCAAAACATTCCTCCTAATATCCACTTTGTTTACACCCACTTATGATTTCCCAATTTGGATCTTCAACAAATCTACTCACTAAAAATTTAGTATTAATAATATATTTATCTTTTAATACATCCTCATTAGTAGTTATAGGTAATGGAGAGTTTGGAGTACCAAAATATATTTTAGGAGAGGGCTCCTTGATATCCTCATAAGCTTCCATGTATTTCTCACTAATACCAACCACCTTATTTCCATATTCCTACACTTCTATAGTAACATCATCCTCATCAGAATAATAAAAAAATATTTCATCAGAATCTAGACCAAGATCCACTTGGTCTCTTGGTCTAACTAAATCCTTAAAGAGATTAAATTTCTCATAATTTTTTCCATTTTCAATAACTGATTATTTTCTCTAGGGTTTACAATTAAATTTCATGTTCTTATAGATCTTTTTATCTTAGAACAAACCATCAGTAGAAATCAGTTTTTTATTCCCCTCAAAAACTAATCCATTAATGTCCAATATGGATGAGATACATGTGGGATAAGGAATGGAGTAGAAATTTGAAGAGGGATCCTAGAGTTCAGGAATATGCATTATCAAATACCTTGAAAAAAAAATTTGAATCCTTTTCATTATCAGATATAGAAATTAAATATTTTTGTGTCTTAAGATATTGAAGTACCCTTTCCAAGGACTGATGAGATATTGGATAAATTTTACCAACAATCTGCATTCCCAGTAATATCCACTATAATCAATCTTATGGGAGTCATGTTCAAATTCAATTCCTCAAAATAATTGAGAGACTCAATGTGGGAATTATTTATACTCTCCCTTGTGAGGAATATTTTAGAAATTATCCTAGAGTTTTGAAGGGAACACAAAAAAATTTAAATTGACCGTTGTATAAATTGTATCTCTTTTAACTCCAAGAATGAATTCCATATGTCCATAAACCTCTGTAACTAATATGGGATAAAGTATATATTATTCAAAAAATGGTAAATGGATAAAAAAAGTTTCTCTTAAAAACTATAGGATAATTTTTTAAGTGTTTATTACAAGGGAGGGTATGATGATTAATAGATTTTATATCCTCTTAATCAAGACCATTTTAAATTTTAGAATTATCTTGGGGAATTGAATAAAAACAGGACTCCAAAAATGCCAAATGTGGTGAATATTATAATAGAATATAGACTATTGTAAAAATTTATCCAACATCTCATCAATCCTAGGAAAGGGGCATTTAGTATCTTAAGGCACAAATATGGGATTTATCCTCTAATATGACAAGTATGAAATTTGGGCACTCAATTGATATATAATATATAATTTTATGGTTATACCTATATAATACATGTGATGTTATTATCTATTAAGTGAGGGTCATATGATGTGTTCATCGATAAGGGTGAATGAAATGTGATTTATTCATCAGCTTGGTCAATATATATTTAGATAATCTAGAATGTATTAGTAGTTATATGGGATTGACATAATCTGTGTCCATGTTTACTCAATGTCATGTAAAAATTTATCATATAATAATATATTATTGCATATGACATTTCTCATTGAAATAGGTATAGTAATACATTTGTTTGACAGTGATCACACCAAATGCCTTTTTATCATGAGTAGCACTGATTCTTTACTATAGGATACTCTTTTATCAAATTTATGGGTGTGGTAATTTAAATTTGTTTTCAATTATATTAAGGATTGTGGGGTCACACTTTTTGGTATACAAAATGGAGATTTAGTTTTATAAAACTCATAGAGATACACTAAAAGTTTTTTAGGTTTTATCCAAAAGTAGTTTTGGATGGATATTTACAAGATATTCAGAATGATATAATACATATTAAATAGATGATACTTTCAAAAACTATTTTTTAAGGTATCTAAAAGTATTTTTGATTATGTTTTCAAAATTTATTTTTTATGATACAATATAAGTTGAAATGGTATAAAGCCTAAGAGGCTTCAGTGTAAGTATAATATTGAATGAAATGTTCCCTAAATCTTGTACACATATGATTTGTTTTGGAATATATCATATGGTATGATTTTTTTATATCATATGTTATCAAAACTATAACACAAATTTGTTTTTTATGTTTTGGATTTGGTATGTCATTGGCTATGATATAGTGATATCATAACCACTGCTTTAGCTATATCATATTACTAAAAATAATAGTATATGATTATAGTAACTTTCTATGATTATCATGGAAACAGAATGTTTAATGGTTGATGTTTTAATCATATTATTCAAAAGGATATCATTAATAGTAAATATTTCATGATATGAAATGTATGAGAGAGTTGGATAGTCTAAGGGGTTACTGGTATTATGACCACATGTGTTACTCGAATGTTATGAATCATTCAGGTAAACACATGTATGCTCTAGAGAGTCCCAAATTCATATATAAAAGAAGGATAACACATCTATATAAGCAATCAAATCTTATATAATTCTTCTATGTATTCTACCTTGAAGCTCTCTACCTCCTTCTACCTTTACTGTGAGAGATACTAACATATCATGGGAACTGAAGAGGACCCCACCAAAGCACTAAGTGATTCATATCATCTTATGGATACACCTTATAGGAGGTTTTAGGATGAATAACATTAATATTCTTCATCAAATGTGTTAATGGAGATAATATAATAACATATTATTTGTATAAGGTACACAATAAGTACTTCGTTTTATTTTATACATGGTTTCAATTTTCCTTCCATCGTCTATCTTAGTTTGAGGTTTCAAGATTCTTTCACTACATGGAAATAGTTTTTTTTTTATCCCAAGAAATCCATAAATCAAATAACATGTATTTTAAGTAGAAAAAGTAGTTAGAAACCTCAAATACCAAGATCAACCATGTATAAAACTGAAACCAAGATACTACAAAATGAATAAATTGAATCTTTCTCAGAAAGATGCCCACAACATAGCCTCTAAGGTTTCAGTCTCCATTATTTCCACTTTGTAATTCAATTAATTTACCTACATATATTATTATAATAAATTTAATGATAGGAATTGATAAGAATTATCACATATATATTATGCAAATAAATCATATTTATCTTCACTAATGCACTTAATTGTTTTTACTTCATTACTATATTTGCATATTTATTAATTTCACATGTCTTCCATGTAAAATTCATTATTTTATAAACAAAATTATATGATTTGTAATTTTTTTCATCCTATTATAAGAAGAATCAATATATATTTAATGATCCTCTTTACCTTTCCATTATAATCTAGCCTTAACCACTGAATTTCCATAGCAAACTTATCCCCACCTCCCATGGTTAAGTAATACATCCCTTTGATTAATTTAATCTCAAGTATTTGATTAATACAATCTTGTTAATATTATTATTTTTAGATAATAATATTGTTATTACTTGTAAAATTCAAATAAAACTAGACATTTAAACCTAGGAATTTTAATTTGATGAGTTCATATATTTTTCAGTGTATTTCCTTATGTTTAATGTTCATCCATCACTCAATCACTAATTTCATTAATGTAAAATTATTATTATTTAATAATAATTTTCACTAATATTTATACACAATTGGCTTAATTCATCATAAAAAAATTATGAAAATGTTCTAAACGTAGTTCCATTGGGTCTGGGGTGTCACTGGGAGTCTAACTAAACTTTCAATGTCGAAATTAGTTCCCCTATGTTACCTCATTCATGGAATCATTATTGTAATAATGCGGGTTCCAATTGGTACCCCCATGAACCTCCATGTGTGGTGTCAGCTACAAAAACCCCCACAATAAATCTTTGATGGTCGATATATAAATTTATTATCTCTTTTTGTGCCATGTTAGCCCCTTATTTACTTTGATCCCCCATTCAATGGTAGTTATATACTCCATAAATCATACATTCAAGATATACATGACCCAAATTTGATCCCTCTATAGGCTAAAGATACCATTGGATTTCATTAAAGCTTGATGATCAAATAACCTTCATCACTCATGCCAGTTAGGTCTCCCATTCTAGTTAGGCCCAACATAGCAGTAGCCCCACAATCTGATTGATAGATATTCTTCCACCCATGTTCATGCCACCAATACCCACTTTATGCACATCTCCATTTTCTAAGTTCTTATGTGCCACCTCCTCATCCATCCAATTGAATATTGGATGACCCAAATATCTCTACCACTCACTGTTGGTGCTCTTTCACTCTCTTTTGAATCACTTTCACTCACCACCTACAATTACCGCATCCTGGTGATTCTTTCAGGTACTTACATCCCTTTTATTTGACCATATTTTATTTAGGTATTTTTCATGTCTATTTAGGTAAATTTGGTAATTATTTAGTGTTTTCAGGCATGTTTATAGTTAGTTCATGGTTAGGGTAAACTGTTCATGTCTTCCTAGGAAACTACACACCATGTGTTGGAGTCTTGAGGAGGGAACGCGATTAAGTGCATGATTAGTGAAAACCTTTTAGTCTTCCCCTAAAACCATTTTTCTCCGGATAGAGTAATTTATACATATTGGTGATTTTTTTTAAATATGGGACCAAACTATTTTGATCATCTAGGATCCCAAAAAGGGGTTCGTATGTTGCCAAGCTGTGTGACCAAACCATAAAAAAAGAATTAACTAGTCCAAAAAATTATTTTATGATACTAAACCCATTTATTTTCCACATTATTCCTTCAAAAAAATTAGATCTCAACCTAAGATACTACACTTTGATATTTTAAAGATTTTGTACCTCTATCTTGTGGATTTTAATTGGTATTTGGGTGTCGGATGTAGTTTTCAATGGTATGTGCTTGTTATTTTTCATTCTACATTCATCTTATAAATAAACCCTTATTTCTCAAACAGAACCTTATATAAGGGTTTTTCTAGATAAATCTAATTTTTTTTCATTATCTAATATCCATCACCATCCAATGGCCCGAAGACCATAAAATATTTTATTATAAGAACTCCCCCTTTTAAGTGAAAAAGGGGGAGAATCCAAATATACATCAAGGATTTAAAACAAATCACTACCAGAAGGACAAGAGAGACAAACAAAATAGACCACATAGAGCACCCCTCCCCAGCATAAAATCATGATAAATCTCTCCATCATTGCCTGGATTAATGGAAATCAAGTGTTATGTGTCAAAGCACTATCCTGATCTGATGGTCGGCGTCATGATCTAATATGGTTTCTTAAAGATCCATCCTAGAATTAGGTTTTGTTTTCCAGATCTTCACTGATCATTGTGCATTCTTTTAGAATGATTATATTAAATTATTACTCTATCATTTTTTATATAAATTATTAATTGGATATTATTATTTGAGAATTAATTTCTTAGGGTTCCTACTTTTCTTTTTAAACCCTCGATTCTTATTGTCTTGTGGATCCCATGTGAGGGTTGTAATTCTAAGTGTTTTGAGGTGTATGGTTTCGTGATTCACCTATATTCTACCAAAAATTTCTTACTTGTATTTTAATTTTTTTCTAGAAATATTGGAAATAATAATTTATAGATTTATATTGTAAATAGTTTTTAAATGGTTTTAAAAAGTCATGTTAAATGCGTGGTTTTCATGGTTTTGATGAAATGTGTGTTTTTGGAAACATTTATGGAAATATATTTTTTCCTTTGGTATTATTAATAGAAATAAATTTAAAATAAATTCAATAAACATTTCAAACAAACTTTTTAAGGATTATAAATTGATAAAACAAGACCTTGTAACACATTATTTCTAACTCAGTGAGGATCCACATAACATTATTATGATTATTAAGCCAACTAGTGTGAAAATTACCCTAGTAGAATAGGCCTCGGGGGTAAGAGTTCACTCTTGGTAGTGGATCCTTGTCACAAATTAGGAAACATGGTGAAAAAATTACATTATAAGAATTGGTTTAGGGGAAAGATTTCATCCTCAAGGATGTCTCCCTACCTCATGACTTTATAAAACCCTTTTAAAACCATTTCAGAAATAAATTCATAAAAAATTATTTCTAACCATTTTAGAAACCAAATTTAAAGAGAAAGTAAGCATGTTTATGTAGATTAAAGACAAATAAAGAAACCACATACCTCAAAACAGTTGGAATTCCAAAAATCGCATGGGACCCACAAGCCGTGAAGAATTAAGGGTTCAATAATACAATAAATAACCCTAAATAATGAATTCTAAAATAATAATATCTAATTCATAATTTCTAGAACAATGAGAGATAGATAAATCACTTACCACAATGATTCATGAAGAATGCACAAAAATCAATATGTTTCATCATATTAGATTCATTAAAATAGATCTTTATTCCTCAAAACTACACAATTCATTCTTTAAAACCATTTCCACTAATAAAATTAAGGGATAAATCCAAATTCAAAAATGTCAACAAAACCATGCACTCACCAAAACATTTATCATTACTTTATAAAACCCTTTTAAAACAATTTCAAAAATAATTTCATAAATAATTTCATCCAACTATTTTAGAAACCAAATTCATAGATAAAGAATTAAATGTTTGGTCGATTAAAGACAAATCATGAAACCACCGACCTCAAAACATTTGGAATGCCAACACTCACATGGAATCTGTAATCCATGAAGAATTAAGGGTTCATGAATACAAATAATAACCCTAAACCATGAATTATAAAATAGTAATCTCTAATTAATCATTTCTAGAACAACTATATATGGACAAATCACTTACTATAGTGATTCTCGAAGAACACACAATGATCAATGAAGATCTAAAAAAACCAATTCAATGATGGATCTTTAAGAAACCCAATTTGATCATGAAAAAAACCTCAAATCTAATATCAATAGCCTAGATATAAGAATCCATTTTAGGAAATAAGGGTAGATATATAATATCAATAATAAACGATATAGAAAATGCACATACATTTGAAAAACCAGTTCTAATACACAAATGTCCATCGAAATCAACCACCAAGAGGTAAGTAATCACCCAAATTTATAATTGGAGTATTCTAGTTAAATATCTTATTTCACCAAAGGAATAGTAAGAAAATATGGATAGGTTATGCATCTTAAAATAAAAATTCAGAATAATTAATTTGACTCATATGGTTTGGCCGCACAGTTTGGTGTCATGGTTTAACAAACCGTACACCAACCATAACAAACTCCTCTATATTAAGGTCTAGATTTTGAGGGGAAGTTTAAATGGTTTTCTATAATTGTGTGACCTTCTATGGGACTCCAGCACATGGTTCATGGTTTCCTAAGAAGACCTATATGGTTTACCCTAATAATGAAAAACTTCACACAGACCTATAAATTCCAAAACAAATCTAAAATTCACCCAAAATGACCTAATAAAATCTCCAAATAAAACATATTAAAATAATAGGGATGTAATTTTATGAAAGAAACACTAATATTTTAAAATTATCCCCACCATATTTCTCTCTTCCCTTATAAACCATATTTCTCTCTTCCCTTATAATAGGGATGTAATTGTATGTAAGTGAGGATAAATAACATTGAAAGAACATGTGTTATCCTATAGGGATAGTAATTAGTTTGATGATCCGTTAGGGAATTTGTTTGGTCGGGGAAAATTAATTTTTATGGGGAAACAGGAGGAACCTAGAAGGATAGGCTCTGATAACCATGCTAAGGCGGGGTGCATGAGCTATTAGTGGGGACCAGTTGTTACAGTTTCCACTTTTGGTGGATTCTATAGAGAGAGAAATATATTACTTTTTCCAAAATTTATGGAATGGTAGATCTCAATATTTTTAGTCTAATGGTGGATTATTTTACCATGGTTAAATTTTTTAATAGGTTGAAATATAGAGATAAGGGTATAATACTAGAATATTATCTCTATATTTTCTCTCAAACCATAAGTCTAATTTTGGTGATTCCAAATTCATTGGATGTGTATATTTAAGGGATTTCAAAATTTATATATGGTTCCCATTACAAATCAATCAAATGAATAAGTTATGCATGAATTATAAGAAAAATAAAAAATATCATTAAGATGTATCAATAACCATGAATTGGATATCAATGAATCCAGGGGGATTTGATTCACCTCATCAAGTAAAGTATGGATCTATAATAATTTTGAATAATTCAAATAATAATATCTCTAAATTATAGAGATAAAAATTATACCTAAAAACATATTTTTATGATTTCTTGAGATTCTTGCGCCAATTTTCAAAAATCCCTTTGATAGTGGGTTTTCCTAACAAAAGGTAAAACCATACTAGAATTTCAATTCTAAATTCAATGTATGTAATTTGAATATAGAAGATTGAGCTCAAAAATAACACACATCATAACAAAGAGTTATACTTGTTTAATAATGATTTATTGATTTACTGGTAAAATTCCTCCCTCTAGTTAGTTCCTCCATGGTGGCTCTAATTTATACTAACCCCAGATCCTATATTGAATTCCTTAAAATTTGAATTTATAGAGGAAGGTCTAGGTAAATCATAATAAATATATTATAATTATTTATATAATTCACTAAATACACTCTTTCACAACTTCACAACAATGAAATAACATTTAAAAATAACATCAAAATTATATTAAGGTAAACACTTATGAAACATGAAATTTCAAAAAAAAAGTGATTCACTATTATATCTGATAAAACCATTCTAAGATAAATTTATAAATAAAATTCTCATAATGTTGGTGTGTTTTTAGTGAAAAAGTTAAACTAGTTTAAATTATTGATTTTAGTGATAAAAATAATTTTAGATTTTAATGATCAAATGGATTGAATCATTAATTTCATTCATTTTTTACATGTTAGAATTTATTGGAATGTATTTATTGATTTAATGATTTTTGTTAGTAAGTTAAGTGCTAACAAGCAAGAACGTCGACAAATGACTTTAAGAATATAGGTTTGATCAACTGTGGTAGACACAACTGACCACAAGTGAAGATCTCAATATATCTAAGTTGAAAGCTACCACAATTCCTCAAGATATTGTAAGACTACACTTACCATGTGAGTCTACTATGAGACTACAACTTTACTGAACACAATTAAAGTTATCATAAACTATTTATTGACTGGGATACTTCCAAGTAAGACAATTAACCATGAATTCACACAAGATAACACAAAGGTTGATCAACTATGAGATAACAATCAGACACATGTTTTAAAACTAGGATAATATTAAGATCAGGTAATAGATACATTAGGGTAACTCCATATATCCTCTTATGTGTAAAGGTGAATATAAAGTTTCCAAAGCTATGGAATGTCAATCTAAAGCTATGTAAGGGTCATCTTCATGTCCAATACACTATGTAATTTTTATCTAATACTTATGTGAATGTGAAGGGCACATTTCAAGAACTATGTAAGGGTAGATTCTATTCTTCAATAATTACATAAGGGTAAATGTTCTACTACATAATGGTCATATTCCCATTATAAAGGCAATTTAAGGGTAACTAAGACCTATATAAGGGTAATCATGAGGCCTGTGAAGCTACATAAGAGTAATTGGCATATTTCAAAGTATATGTTATGGTAAATTGAATGCTATTTAATGGTCTAATAAGAAAAATACCATAGAATTCAGTCCATCTTATGGGTCCATAGACTATGAAAGGGTTCCCATTCAGAATAAATCAAAATTTCCAAAATTAGCATAGCTAAACATAAAATCAAAATCATTTCCACCTCATTGGTTTTTTCAGATTAGGGAAGAATCTCTTATTATAAACACATGATGATCATATAATGGAATAATCAAATGGATATTGTAGAGAAAATGTTAAATAAGTTGGAGGATTTGAGATTCTCAATCATGACCCTCAAATTATACACAAGGTGGGAAGGAAGAAAAAGGAATCGAGCACTAAACTTAAATAAATTTGTGATGTTTTAGGATGTCAGTCTCTATGAATCACATGGAAGGGGAATATACTGTAACCAAGGACTTGAGAATATCTATAAATAGGGAACTTATCACTCCAGAGAAGGTGACACCTTTAAAAATATTCAAGTGACTAGAACAACTGCATTTTCTTATTTTTTGTTCCATCTCTTGTAATACATCAACGATGGAACACTAGTTCAATAATGGTTGATCCAAGAAGAATTACTTTATTTATTATTGATGAATTCCATTCCTTATTTCTTAATATGTTCTACTCATTTCTATATATGTTTCTAACTCCTTAATCATTCAAAGGTTTATTCCAACCTTTTATTTTTTTACTTCTTATATCATTCTCATAATTTTACACACATACAACTTTGATTCACTCCACTACATGCAATATTTTTATGTGGATTATTCTAAGGGTGATTGGTGATATCCAATCACTAGGATAAGAAATATTAGGGGATAAAAAATCATTATACTCCTTTATTCATTCAAAAACAACTAGTTGAGGGTAATAAATGGTATCTCATTTTATTAGTGAAGGAATATGGAAGTAACTGGAATAATGATTCAACAAGAGAATGAGGGAAGGATCTAAGGATAGATCACTATTTCCAAAACTAAATTTAAAACCTATAAAACTCACTCATTATTTTCACACACACCAAAATCATGAAACAATAGAATTAAATTCTTATAACACTCTCATATTCAGAGAAAACCCAACCCCCAATACCACTATATTAAACTTGGGTTCATAAATTCATTTAGTGAGGGGCCCATGATATTCCGCTCATTAACCTAGCATTATTACTAGGGTGTCTATTGTTGTGTTCCGATTTTATTTAAAATTATTTCAACACATGAACATATATAGTTCATATTACCTAAATTTTATTGATCTATAGGTTGAATGATTTGTGCTGGGAAGAATTAGAAATTTAAAAACACTTATGTGGTGGAGATAGAGTTTTTCAATGTTCTTTTGACTGACATGCCCTCATTTTCTATTTCTTCCCCTAGATTCCCCATTATTAGTGAATGTAAGAACTCGAATATTCATTTTAGGTATGGATCGTGATTTCATATTGTTTTTTAGGAAAAATAAAGAAATGGGCATTTTCTATGTACACACTGTGTACTTATGAGTACACACTGTGTAATCAGCCACCCCGTACAGCCGTGTACTAGTCATGTAATAGCTGAGTACATGGATGTGTGGTGACCTGGTGGACCGCCTAATTCTGTGGTTGGTTGAGGCTAATACACAGCATGTGAAGTTAATAAACACAATGTGTACTTTTCCTTTTATTTGATAAATCAGAGTGGGGTCATGTATCAACCTCAAAAACATCATATTCTAGAATTGGTTCATGCAGGAGCATGATAGAAGGGCCAATGAACTTAGATCTTCGCTTTATTCTCTCTCTGACCTCTAATTGAGACATTGTCAAGTTCATTGGAATCCCACTGGTGAGTTATCATTTCCCCTAGATCCTTTCTTACTGATTCCGCCTCTCTTTTAGGTTATTCAAGGTTGAACATTTTTCACCTTTTTGTAGATATATGATGATCTAGGATGATTCAAGGGCCAACGTTCAGGTATATTAATTGTGTGATATCAAGGAAGGTGGTTTTTGACTTTTTTTTTATCTTTGGATAATATATGATTAAAGTTCCACATAAACATGATTGGGGTATTTAGTGTTTTAGAAGTAAACCTTGTTTTTTAACCTAATATGGTTTGATAAATTAATTAAGGGTTTTTTCCTATGCATAAGGTTAGGTACCTTATTATGGGACACCCCCATGGGTGTGTTTTCCTTATTGATTGTGTACGGTCATTGGTGTAGAATTCCTATTAGGCTTGCCTTTTTCCCATGATTTGTTTTTTTAGGATGGATTCAATGATTGTATGAGATGCCTATGATATGCATTGTGGAAGTTGACCAAAGGGAATTTGACTGTGAGATCTTCCCAAGGTTGGGTTATTTATGTATGTTTTACTATTATGTTGACCCGAGTGTATTGACTGTGAGACTTTCCAGGTGGTCATCGACCTAGGGGTTTATGGTTATTAATAATTTATTTATGATATTATGACCAAGGGGGTATTGACTGTGAGAGCTTCCCAAGTGGTCATTTGTAAATTATTACTGCTATGTTAGACCAAAGGGGTTAGACAGTGAGAGATTCATAAAGGATCATTATTAAATTAATTTTTGTTATGTTAGACCAAGGTGATTAGACCATGAGAACTTCCCCAAATGGTATTTGTTGAAAAAATTGAATGATTATGACAAGTATTCCAAGCCAAAGCACAAGGTTGGACTCAATCGTACTTATGTTATTTCGATGCTATTTTGATACATCATTTTTATTAATATTACCCAGGGGGATATAGAGCTTAGGATTGATCCTGATATTACATGATTCAAAGTATTAATAATAAATGTAAATGAATGTAATTGAAATGGTAGGATTGTTTACTTTTGAGTACATCCTAGTTTATTGCTTCATTTCTGCATATTACCTGTTATATATATTCACTAACAGTTAGGCATAGATCTTTTGGTGGTTTCCTACTAGGATTTATCCCACTCACTATTTGGGTCATGGTTTGGACCCAAAAAGATTATATTATTGCAAGTATAGATAAATTAAAGCACTATTCTTCATCAGGTACTTGATTTTTGTTCGAGTTGGAGAGCATTGGACAAAGCTGAGGCTTGTGATGTTGCTGGAGTTTACTATTTCTTTTATACCTTGGTTTCTGTATTTTATTTTCAAGAATTGTGACTTGTTTGGCTTATTTCCTATACAAATGTTCCATGCATCATTTATATATATACTCCAATGTTTCTTCTTATTATCAGTCTTTCGTTGTTTACTTCTATTGTATGGTATTAGTGGTTGTTGACTATGTGTAAGGTTAAGTACCTTGTTACAAGACACCCCATGGGTGTGTTTCCCTTATTGATTCTGTATAGTCATTGGTCTAGAATTCTCATTGGGATTTCCTTGTTTTACATGCCTTTTTTGTTAGGTTAGAGTTACTGATTTTATGAGATTCTTGTGATATGCATTGTGGAATTTGACCAAGGGTAATTTCACTGCAAGAGATTCCTGAGGTAGGGTCATTTATGAATGTTTTACTGTTATGTTGAGCTAGGGGTATTCACTATGAGATCTACTATGTGTTCATCGACCTAGAGTTTTATACTGTGAGAGCTACCTAGGTTTTCATTTATAATTTATTGATGTTATGTTGGCCAAGGGGGTATTGACCGTGAGAGATACCTAGGTGTTCATATGTAAATGATTAGTGATATGTCGGGCCAAAGGGGTTAGACCATGAGAGATATCTAGAGGGTCATTATTAAATGAATTGTTGTTATGTTAGACCAGAGGTATTAGACTGCAAGAACTTTCCCAAAGTGTCATTATTTAATAAATTGAATGATTGTGATGAGTCTTCCAAGCCAAAGAACATGCTTGGACTCAATCTTACTTTTTTTGTTTAGATTGTCTTATTAGACATCTATTTTGTTACTATTACCCAAGGGGATATAGATCGTAGGGTAGATCCTGAGGTAACATGATTTTTACGATGAATAATAATGTAAATAAATTTAATTGAAACTGTATTATTATTTACTTTTGAGTACTTACTAGATTATTACTTCATTTATGCATATTACCATCTACATATATTCATTGATAGTTAGGAACCTATCTTTTGGTGGTTTCCTATTGGGATCGTCTTACACCCTATTTGGGTCACGTTTTGGACCCAAAAATTTATATGATTGCAAGTATAGATAAGGGAAATCACCCTTCTTCATTAGGTACTTGATTGTTGTTAGATCTAGAGAGAATATGACCAAGCTGAGGTTTGTGATGTTGCTAGATTTTACTGTAGCTTTTTCACCATGTTTTCTTTATTTTATTTCCACCATTGTGACTTGTTTGTCTTCTTTCCTAGACACATGTGAAAAAAATCATTTATATATATGCTCTAGTTGTTCTATTACTATCATTCTACTGCTATTTACTTCTTTTGTTTGGTATTACTACTTTCTCTATTGTTTACTATTTGTTTTCCAATGTGTATACTCTACCAATGAGGGAATAGTCTCCCCATTATCTTGACTTGTCGCTCACTTATAGTTTGATGCCTCTAGAATTTAGGGAGATGTTCTTTGTTTTATGCGACTTACTAGGTTTCGGGGAACTTTTGTGTGGCACCCGGATCCGGGGTGTTACAGTGAAAACCTAGAGGATAACCCAGATCAACTAAATAGGACATTGAGAGAGTTATGTGAAACTAATTCAAATAATAATAATAATCTTACAAAACCTAAAAATAAACATGAATTTTATATTACAACTAGAATGATCAAATTCCTTCTAAAGTTCCATGGATTGAAAGGAGATGACCCCAATTGACACTTAAGATAATTCAGTGATGTTTTCTATAAATTCAAACCTATATGAGTTTCAAAAGAAAATGTCAATTTCAAGGTGTTCAAATTTTCCCTTGAAGGGTTTTCTAAGGGGTATATCTACAATATCGTAACTAAATAGATCACCACTAGGATAAAATTTGTATGTACTTTCTCTAAAAATACTACCATGTATCAAGGATTCCCCAGCTAAGGGTGTAGATTTATGGAATTAAATAAGAAATTGGGAGATATTAAAGTGGTTAACAACATCCCACCTATGGAAAACTTATAAACATCATCATTTCCAAGTATTATTTTACCCTATATTGATAGATATTGATTGGAGCCTTCTGGATGCATCTTATAGAGAATGACTTATCAAACAGTTCCCCATCGAAGTTCGATAACTAATTGAGATGATTTCCTAAAATTCTCATAAGTTTGGTGCAAAAACTTCAAAAAGGGGCATACGTGATGTAAATATTTATAACTCCCTTTTATTAAAAAAACAAATGGAATAACTTAAATTTCTTGTGAGATAATTAGTTTTGAATAAGGTTCAGGAGGCCATACCTTATAGACCCACTCAATTATACCAAATTGTTCACTCCTTTGAGTAATGCATTGATGATTTCCCTCAAGTTAAAGGAAATGAAATATATGATTCCAAATTCCAAAATAAATAATAGTAGAAACCAACCTATAATAAAGGATTCATTGATTCTTACAATACTCAATTTAGAGTACGAAACCAACAACCTTTGAGACCTCCCATCCAATAGGGATTTCGAACGACATTCCAACCACCACCATTTCAAAGACATCACTATCAACTATCTATAAGTTACCAACCAAGGTAATATCAAGAACCTATAATAGAGTTCCTAGTGAGATATCATTCATGTTCACAAACACTCATGATTTGGAGTGGAATAAGATAAAAGGAAAAGTCATCCCAATTCTATCTACCCATAATGAACTAAAAAACAAATATTAAGGTACACGTCCAACTCAATCCATTTCTAACCCCAATATAATTTTAGTTATAGTTCATTAATCAGTGTTAAGAAGCAAGGAGACAATGATGAATCATCATATGAATCAAATTTTTAAGTGGACATATCATTGAACCTGAAGAATATATCCTTGAAAATGATCTGGACGAAAAAGTGCCTAGGTAAACACCCCTAGAGAAGAAGGACAAGAGAAAATATAATATATATTACCTATATCACCCTAACCTCCCTTCCCTGAAAGGATTAAACCATCCCATAAACGATTGAATCAAACATAAAATGAGATATTTTATAAATATTTAAAAGAGTGGATATTAGAATCTGATTACATGAGGTCGTCCACTAAATCCCAAGATATTCATGGTTAATCAAGGAAATGTGTGTTGGGAAGAGACTATTATAAGTACATGAAAATGTAATGTTGGGAAGAACTGTGTCTTCCCTAGTTACCCCACAATTACTAGGATGTAACAAGATCTATATACCTTCACTATACCTTACACTATTATATAAATCACTTTTTCAAATACATTGTGTGATTTGGGAGAATCATTTAATATTATGTTTTATTTGGTTTATTGTTACCTATATATATGAGGGTTAAAACCCACCTGGGTGGTTATAGAAATTTTTAACCAAACCACATCTTACCTAGTTGGAGTTCATGATGATTTTATGGTAAGTATGAAATGATTTGTGTTCCCTCATAATTTTTATATTATGAACATGGAAGAAGAAAGATGTAAAGCTCACTCCCCTTTCATAATAATTAGTCAATTTCTTAAGACTAAAACACAATTATAAATATCAATTAAGGAACGCTTTCAATGACTTTTAGAGAACATAAAGTAAAATTTAACATTCATGATCAAATAAATTACCGAGAAATATTTGTTTGTATATAACCAATTTAAATTACTTTTTTGATATAAATAAGAAATTGGGATGTTTGATGAAATAATTTAATTAATAGAATCCTTAGAAACATCTAATTTTTCTGGTGAATATATTTTTAAAAATGAAATAAACTAAAAACTATTTCATATGCTAATGAAAGATATTTTGATAATATTCATTTTTATGTTTTACTCAAAACTACCACTAATTATTCTACCTTATATGTTAAATTTTACAACTGGGAGAATACCAAGTTAAAATTAACACAATAAAAAACTCCTAAACTATATTCTAAAAGAATACCCTAATATATAAAATATTTTTTCTAAGAGAAAATGATAAACTATCGATCATAATTTCAAATAGTCTAATTTCCAATAAATAATTAAAAAATTTGATAATTTTGAATAAAAATGTTAAGTACATAGGTTGGATATTAGGATATATCTTTTGGATTATACCTACCACCTATATACATGGTATTTTTCAAAAAAGTGAGTCCAAACTAGTAACACGTCCCCAAATAAGGTTCAACCTGACCCTTATGGAATTTTTTTAAAAACGAATTTGAGGGCCTTTTAGGATCCAAAATCATATACCAAATCATGGAATCCCAATGGATGGGTATCATTCAAATTTTATCAAATAAAATTGGATAAATAATTGTACAAAATGTGAACAATGAGTTAGTGCACACAATAACTTGGAATAGTTGGACAGTTTGTATAAACCACTAGAAAATGAACCATGTGATAAAAAAAGAGAACTTACACATTTTATTTATAGGAAAAAAAATATATAGTCTGGCTGGGAAGGGTCACTATTGTTTCATTGATGTATTTTTTTGTCATTTTATGGTTTCAATAGCGGAGAGGACCTGAATAAGACCATATTTTCATACTTGTTTGGTATGTTTGCTTAACAAAGGATGAACTTTAAGATTTTCAAGGCCCTAATTTCTTTTCAATTCTTTATGGTAAGTTAATTTTTGGACCTAATTTAGAGATTATTGGAGATATTCCTTGATGATTTTACTATTTATGGAACAAATTTTAAAAAATATCTCAAAATTATTGATAAAGTTTTAAAAAATGATTTATGAAAAAATTGATTTAAAATTTTCAAAAAAAGTCATTTCATGGTGTAGAATGAAATTTATTTGGATGCTTAATTTCTAATTATGGAATTAATGTGGATAAGGACAAAATTTATATTATTTATACACTACCTTACCCCACCACGAGGAGACACATTAGATCTTTCTAAAGCCCTGATGAATTTTATATATTTTTATTAGAGAGTTTAGCATTCTTTTTTCCCATAAATGGCTTACCCAACAAGGAGAGTTACTTTTTATTGGATGATTCATATATGAGATATTTTGATAATCTCACAGATATCCTTACTACAACCTCTATAATATTTCCACCTAACTAGAATAATCCCTTTGAGATATTATTTGATATTTCAAAAAATATATAGGATGTATGATTTCCAGGAAAATTTATGGAGACCATAAAGTGATATCCTATACTTTACAGACCCTAAAAACAACCCAAATATATTACATAACAATATAGGAGTTTTTGTATTTTTTTTACTTTAAAAAAATCAGTCTTCCTTAATATGAAGTAAATTAAATATTTATTCTGATCTTGTAGAACATAATTAATTGATCAAGAAACACTACTAAAAAAACTGGCCTTTAACTGTGCTATAAATGGCCTTTATCAGTATTAGAAAATCACTAACTACATGAGTGGGGTTAAAAGCCCTTGTCTTGTATCAATGCTTATAAAATTCATGATAAATGGTCTTTTATCAGCACTTATAGAAGTACTAATAAAGTATACCTTCATCTTCCCTTATAAAATCACTGATAAGTTACCTTTTATCAGGGATTTTAGAAGTGCTGATAAAGGGTCATACTGGAGTGTGTTGTAATAGCACACTGTAACACTATTTCAATATGCTATAACAGCACTCCACAGCACCAAAAACACACCAGATATCAATATAAATAAGTACCAATGTAGGATATAAATGAAATGAAATTTATAAAAAAAATACAAGAAAAGAACTATATTATAGTCATTTTAAAAAAGATTTATAAAATTTAAAAAATAAAAATTATTACATATAATCAAAAACATAAATGTCCCTTTATCTTTAAATCATGACCTGACTCATGCAACTTCCAAACAAACTACCCTTGCTAGAGAAAAATAATTCACCTGTATAAGAAAAAAATTATTATGTTAGTAATTCTATACAGAAATAAATTAACAAAAGGTGTTAATTTCACTATAATTGATGTTATTTTTAAATCAGAAGATGTAATTGGAGTCATACTGGTCACACCGTACATCGTATTGAGGTACATCTAATTCCAACACATCTCAAATGACTTGCAGATCATTGTCTTAAAGTATCAAAACAATATATATTTTTTTGCTCAATTTTGAGTATGAAAATTGTATTTTTTACTAAAATTTTATTTTAAAATCAAAACACGCACTTTTGATTCATTCTTATCACATCATGTATCAGTTCGATGTGAAAACGCTACTACAAATATGCCTTTTATTAGTGCTAAAAATTTCCTTTAACAGCACTAGAAAAGCGCTGTTAAAATCGGCGAAGATAAAGGGGGGTCCCCTCTATCAGTGCTCTAAAAAGCGCTGATAAAAAAGTGCAGATAAAAGGGGTCTTTATCAGTGCTAAAAAAGAAGCGCTGATAAAAGGGTCCTTTATCCGCACTTTCTTTTTAGGGCTGATAAAAGACCCCTTTTATCAGCACTTTTTCTTAGCGCTGATAAAAGTAAAAAAATTAAAAACAATTAAAAATATTAAAAATATAAAAAAAATCATGCCAATCGGGGGGGCTTTTATAGCGCTTTAGCCCCCCTTTTTAGAGCACTTTCCAACCCCTCCATCACCCGCACACACCCCCCTCCACCCTTTATCATTGCTAGCCCCCCCCCCCAAATCTATCCCCATGCGGGTGCCCCTGCCTCCACCAGGTTTTGAACTCGAGACCTCCCCCTTGCACGCCTAATCCCTTACCACTCCTCTATTTTGATTTGTTTTCCATTTCACGATATCTATATATATATAGTTATATTTATTTGTATAGTAATATATATTTATATTAATATATATATAGTTATAGTTATATTAATATATATATTTATAGTGATACTAATATATATATTTATAGTTATATGAATATATATATGTAGTTATATTAATATATATGTATAGTTAGATTAATATATAGTTATATAAATATTTCTATATTTGTATTTTAAATAAAATTGATATTATTTATTATTTAGATAAAGCTAATATATTTTATATGTAAATATATTTTATTATTTATATTTATAATTAAATTTTTATGTGTGAATATATAAACAATATGTATATATTGTTATATATTTGATTATAAATAGTAGTACATTATAAAAAATGATAAAATTTCAAAGACATAATATCAATATGAATGTAATACCTTGGAATAAATTAAGTCCCCACCAAAAAAACAAATAACACCCCCTTAAACGAGACTGAAAATCCACAAAATGTTAAAAAAATCGTGGTATCCCGACTAAAAACTCAGTTTTGGAGGCCTTATGGAACTTTTTTGGCCTCAAAATAATGTGACAAAGGATTTGAATAAGTTTCTAGCGTGTGGAGCTCATCGCAGGCTTCGATTTGATATGTTGTAGAGCTCAAACGGACACCCGGATCAAAATTTATGGCTGTTTGAAGTTTGAGTTGCGTTTTTAACATATTTTGGATCTTTTTTTTATTTTTATTTTATTTTTTTATTCTTTAAATTGTTATTAAATGACTATTACTCCATAATAATTAGAAAATTATTAATTAAAAATATTTTTTTTTAATTTTTTTATAATCAATTTTCAATAAATATCTTATGTATTAAGTATATTATGTGTAAATGTATATTTATACTTATCTAAAATATATTTAAAAATTATATATTATATTTATATCAATATAACTATATATATATATTTAAATACTAATATATTTTTTTAATGAATTTTTTTTGGAAGTAGAGCCTTTGTCAATGCTTTTAAAAAAAGCACTGATAAAGTCCCCCCTTTATGAGCTCTGCTAAAAAAGCGTTGATAAAGGGGTAACCTTTAACAGCGCTAAAAAAGTGTTGTTAAAGGGGGTGCCTTTATCAATGCTAGAAAACAGCACTGATAAATGGGTACTTTTATCAGAACTTTTTTTAGCACTGATAAAAGTACCCCCCCCCCTTATAAATGCTTTTTCGTTAGCGCTGATAAAGGATGGCGCTGGCCTTGCCCAGTTTTGTGGTAGTGAATAGATTCCTACAATCCACAAATGATTTATGAATCATTTTTTCTAAATTATCAATAAAATCCTAGTATGTTTGATTAATTTTCAATGAGTGACACTTTTTGAACTTAAATATCGATTTTAAACTGATAACAGACACTTTGAGTCATAGTGGGCACATTGTGTATCAGATTAAGGTGCTTTTAATACCCACACAACAAAAATAACTTATGGATCATTTTTGTAAAGTATCAAAACAATCCAAATATATTTTCTCAGTTTTGAGTAGGATATTTGTCCATTTTAATAAAATTAATGACAATTTTAAATCAAAATATGCACATTGATCCATACCATCCACACCGTGTGTCAGATTAAGGTAAGTATAATTCCTACACATCCCAAATAACTTATGAATCATTTTTCGAATGTTTCAAAACAATCTGAATGTGTTTTCTTGGTTTTGAGTACATCACTGATCTTTTTTACTAAAATCTCATTTTAAAATTGAAATGCACACTTTGAATCATACTGATCACATTGTTTATAGGATTTCGGTTCAGATGACATCCATATAGTCTTATAAACATTGTAATGATAGGAGAGTAACATATATATTTCGAAGTACTTGATTCATTTTTCTTGTATCGATATACACCACACTTATGGAATTTTATGAGTGATTTATGGTCCTTTCAAAAAAATATGAAATCATTTGTACAAGCATGTATTTTTGTAGATATCATTATCATTGAATGTAAAATTCATATAGAATTCTTTTTTCATCACGGTAGTTCATTTTATTCGAGTAGCACATCATTCAGGAGACCAAGTAGTTCTGTAAAGCTGGTGTCATTCTATAACACCCTGATATTTTATGAGATTGTTTATTTTTAATTTCCTGAATTTATTGTGTTTTACACTACATCAATATTATCTTGCTTTATATTTTACATTTTATTATCTTGTAGTATACGCAACACTATTCTAATCTTGTGTTGCACACAATTTCAATTTCTTTTGATATAAGTCATTTCATGAAACACTGAGTATAGATTTTATTCAGTATATAAATTAAATATGTTTGGAGAATGTTATACACAAAAACAAAGTAATCTTTCACTTCATGCAACACTGACTTGGCTTGCGTTACACACAAGAGCGACCTTCCCTAATAGCTTGTGTTGTACGTGATACCGAGTTTTACTAAACAATGATATATTATTAAAATATTATTATTTAATGGGATATAAACTAGAAGTTATGAATATTATTAACCAAATTTTTAATTTTATATAACATTATCATTCATATTACACATTTTCTAGAACATTATATGAGAACAAAATCAATTTTTTGGATAAAAGATATATTTTTTTCAAAAAAAATGCAGTTTTATCGCCTTTTGATGGTGCACCAAATTTAAATCTAATTTTTGACACTTTTATAAGTTAAATTTGATAAAATACAATTATTATTTGTAATATAGAAATAAATATTTACTTTTCTAGAATTTTTGTTATTTTTCTAATTAAATTAAAATTTTAATGAATAGTGAAAAATATTGCATTTTAATTCGAAACTTCCTTTTTATCTAATTTATTTATATTTTTAGATTATCGTTATAATTGGTTTTAAAGTTTAATTGGATTATATTTTATCATTTAATACAATTTTTTTAATTTTAAGTATTTTCACTTTTAAATTGTACATAAACACATGTCAATCTTTTGATAGTTATTACTTTTTAAAAAATCAACTTTTTGGTTTTGACAACAGAAATTAATTTTAAATTAATTACTATAACTTTTGTGTTTTGAATTTGGAAAAATTGATTCCATATTTGGAATTATAAATTTCAGATTGTGTAAAAAGGTACCTTTTATTTTTTTTACATTAAGAGTAGTAACTTTTGAAATTGTTTTATTTACCATGGTTAAATGGTAAATCTGGTAAATAAGGGTAAAAAATAATATTATAATAATATTAAACTACCCTAAAACTTGTAAAAATCCTATTTTATTATATATTTTCTACCATGGCCATATATGGGTTGATTTTGGGACCCCATGGATTCACATGGATTTTGAAAATGACATTTTATAAGAATTAATTTAATGTAACATTAATTATAACATAAACATATATCTTTTATCAAATAGATTTTTATATGGGGTTATATAAATAATATATTTGACTATAAATATTCATTATAATTCTAAAAATAGTTCCTACATCATGGTATTTTATATATAATTTTTTACATTAGATAAATATATTTATTTATGACACAATTATTATGTAGTGATTGCCTCATTAATGAAAGATTCAAATAAATGAATTTATAAATATTAAAATTTAATTTGAAAATTTTGATGAAAGAATTTTATATATTGCACTGAATATCAGGGATTCGTTAATCCCTTTGTTTTGAAGGAATCAAGTTGTTATGACTTTTAAAAAACAATTACTAAATAGTGTCAAAATTGACATAAATGTGTTTTTAAAATAAAAGATATTTTATTATATGATATAAAAATCCTAAAAATATAAAGTTCATCCAAATAACTTTGATAGGAATAAAAATTTCATAAATTATCCACTTTAGGTTCCATTGTAATTTTATATTAAATATATCAACCATGTAGTATAAAAATACAAGAGGACATGGTAAGAGTTAACTTATTTTACAGAGGGTTAAATCTAAAAGATAAGGTTAATTTTATAAAATAAACACGTCTAAAACCAATTGGCTGAGAATATTTTTACCCATACTCATTTTATCCTATAAATAAATCAATTAGGAGCTATTAGACCCTTAAATAATTTTATAATAAATTAATATTTCAAGATTTTTTCTAAAGTGCCCCTCAACTCTCTTATAAAAGGGAACCTCCATTTCTCTTTAACTCACACGTCTAAAGCATTTTGGTTCGGACAAAACCTTCACATTTATCCTCCCCAAAACCCTCACATCATCCTAGTGGCCTAACATTGGGCATATATCCATCCTATTGAACCCTTTTGTTCAAATCAAAAGTAAACACTTGAGAAAGAGGTAATCGTTTTATTCCTTCTTTCGAAGTCCTTTTCTTCTTCTACTTCCTCTTTCTATGTTGATTCCATAATAAAGTAATTAATACAGTATATTATAAATTCTTATATATTTTTATAATTATGGTACAACCTTATACATCATTTTATCCATCCTACGAATAATAATATCACCATACGTGCGTACATATGACTTACCGTCTCCACACCGTGGTTAAATTTGTTATTCAAAAATACTTTATTAGGATGGTTATAATTACGAGTATAATGGGTTTAAATAATGAATATAAGATTATAATTATTCTATATAATTAATATACCATCCAATTAAATACCATTTAATCATCAAGAGAATGATATCATTACCCGTGTATACGTATGGCATACCGTCTCCACAACGTGATGAGATTTATTCTCCATGTTAACCATTCAAGAATGATTAAAAAGTATATATAATAAATAATCATGAAATATATGAAATAATAATTCTACTATATTGATTTATATATATATATATATGTCATTTACTTACTTCTGTTCCATTTAATAAGGAAACGAAAAGATCGTTCATTCGTATGTACTTCCTACAATCTCTATGAACAGTGTATTCCATTTATTTTATATATCTATTATATATATATATTATATGTAGAATAAATATAATATATAAATAATTTCTTACATTCTATAATTATTTAAATCATTATATAATTAATAATATCAAGAATAACAATTCAAAACATGTATGATAAATAAAATGATTATTACCCAAAACGTTACATTAACATGGAATTAACAAAGGAATGGGAAATATAAAGTCGTAAGTGAATCATATATGATATCATAAATATTATTATGGTTCTATTACAAATTAATAATAGGTTTAAACCCACTATACAGGAGTTTGAGACACATACAGAAGAAATCTAACCTAAGGTAGGGGATAATTTTGTAATCTCATTTTTATCTAAGATTGTTTATACGTAAGTATTTACTGAGGATATATTTATCATCCATGTTTGTGTTTTATAAAAAAAAAGTCCTAAAATTTTTATTATTATTATATGTATTTTTAAAGTAATTTTTATCCATTTTTGACTTTTACTACATCATATGGGAATAATATTTATTTTTTTAACCATACAAGGTACTTTTTGAATTTTCTAGTAAAAGTATGAGTAAAATGTTTCTTTAACTTATACGTAATGAATGGATTTTTACATCTTCATAATGCATTATTTCCATGAAGTTTCTTCTAAATTATTTCAATTTTATTTTGAAATAAATTATTTTCTTTTAAAATTTGATGTGATTTTGAGAAAATAAAATGATTTTGAATAAGAAAGGATATTTTTCTCAGGAATTAAGTTCAAGAGTTTTATCAAAATTATTTTCCATCAAAGGTGACATAGGTTTATATCTATATCCCTATTATTACATTGATTTGAATTTTTTTTGATGGAATTATTTTTATAATGTCTATTTATCTTATATAGATTATATTATGATGAAATGATGTTTAAGAATTCCAATTTATTTCATGGGTTATTCTATGATTAATGATTTATGTTTGGTGGGACATGTAATAATGATTTTGTTATGAGATGGGTGGGACCTATATCTCCCTCCAATGCATTCGTTAAAGATTTATATCTCATGAGACAGACATGACTGGAATGATATGTAAATTTGGTTTAATAATACATGGTTGGAATGGCATGTAAACCCAGTTCAGTAATGGATTTTGTCCACTATGATGGTATTGGTAGCAAAGTCATGGCTACTATTTAAATAATATTATGTTATTATTATTTTTCCCCAATTAAATGTTTTATTCCAATTCTATTCTATCATGGTTAATATTTCTCTATGATCTATGTCTTATGCACTGCCAAGATTTTTTTCATGATTTGTGATTTTAATATTCAAAATTTATATTCATGTTTTCACATTCTTATATTTATTTTTTGTTTGATGTTATTCATGTTTACCCTTACCGAGCATTTGATCTCACCCTTGTTATTTTTTCTTTTCCCCAAGATATAAATAAATGTTTTAGGTAGGAAAACAAAAAGTGGAATATCTTTATGGGAGATGTTGAAGATATTTCACCAAGTTAGAAGATTATTTTCCGAGATTCCAAAGACACTAAACTAATACGATCTTTGGGAATATATTTATTTTTTGTATTAAGTATTATTTAAAATATATGTAATGTCCATGTACATCAAGCTTGGGTCTCTACATTTGGTATAAGAGCAATGTTTTAGTTAACCTTTGGAAACTATGATGCGATAACTTTATTGATATCCCTATAGATGATTCTAAGAAAATGTATATGGATGTCCTAACAATAATTCAAGTATAGGTGACAATCCTAGTGTTTTTTTGATAATAGTGAATAACCTAGGATTAAACCTAATATATCATAGATTGAGATTTTATAATTAATTTACCTTACATATGTATTTTTAATATTTGATATATATTTATAACACTTTTATTTCTAGTCTTAGTCAATAACCAAAACTACATAGAACATAATTTCACATGTGGAAATTATGGGAATAATGAAGATCAATTTCTTATGTAGAAATATCATAAAGAGAATCATGAAGATGATACGAGTATTGGTCATACTATTCAAGATAAAGAGATTTTAAATTACATGTGAAAGGTATGTGATTTTTTTAAGTATTTTTTACATTAAACCTAAGAAGCTTGAGTTTGAGAAACCTTAAGACCATATTCATATTTTAAGAAAGATGAATTTTATGGATCCTAAGTAATGGTTTAAGAATAAATTTGGATCATTGAGGTGTATATGTTTCATATTTCAAAGATTGTGTTATATGAATCCTGAAATATATAATTTTTTTCAGTATAATTTTTTCATTAAGGATTCGAAAGGATATGTTGAATAGTTATAAGGATCAAAAATGTGATTTAAGGGTAAGGTGATTTACTTGGAGAATGAATGATTAATGGGAAGATAACCATTAATATTCCCCTTATATTTAGATAGTGATGTTTGGATAAAGATATATTGTATTTGAATAAGTGAATTGGATTATGATAGTTTCTTGAGAACTAATTATGGAGTTGTTGACAAGAGGGTTATGCTATCATGGATGAAGTATAAAAAATTTTGGGACTTAAGGAATATATTCAATAAGTTTTGGAATAAGGAAACATTCATATTTTAATAAGGATATCTGATAATTCTGGTTGTTACTGTGACTCAATATAATAAATGATTAAGGTATTCACATGTTTGGAATGTGACAACCAATAACCACCTAATAAGATATGGAAGATAAAGGTTATGTCTATTTAGTTCACCTCTTTCTAAGTTTTATATTTTTTAAATAATTGTATAAGTTATATTCCGACTGAAGTTTTTTAGATTAATGTATTATCTCACTATAGGCAGACTTATGCATATTTGATTTCTTATGGTGACCTTTATGTTGAGAAAGATGGAATAACCTATCATTCTATTGAATTATCTAATAACACTTCAATAATGAAAAATTTGACTTCAATTCATTATATAAGAGATGAAGTGGAAATTTTTCAATGCATAAACAATGATGAGATTGTATCAAAATCAAGTAAGTATTTATTCTCATGAAAAATTCTTCAACATTAGGAAAAGGGACTTGAAAACCAAAAATATTATCCTAGTACTTTTTTATCTGATGAATCATATGATCCCTTAAATCATCACATATTTTTTGCTTTCTTTTAGTTAACTTTCTTCAAACATTATTCTCTATCAGTATCCATCTGAACTTGAGGGTTAGTTTTCTCTTCCATATACATGTTTTCACTTACCACCTATGTTCTTCTATGTGGAAACCCAGTGATGAGTTACTTTGTGTAATCATTATATTTCTAAATTTAATTTTTAAAATTATTTTTTAGTGTCCCTTTTTATGATGTGGGTTTCAATGAACGAAAATATCAAGTAGAAAACCATTTATAACCCCGAAAAATTTTGAGGGTGAAATTCATTTTAAGGGGGGTAGAATATAACACCCCGATATTTTATGAGACATATTTTTTTAATTTATTTGATGTATTTTGTTTTATGCTACTACAATATTACCTTGAACTATACATAATACTGTATTAGCATGTAGTATATTCAACACTATTCCTGGATTGTGGGGCACACAATTTCAATTTTTTTATAGAATCCATTTCACACAACATTGAGTATAGATTTTGTTCAAGGAATAAATGAACTAACTTTGGATTATGTTATACGCAACACCAAATGAATCTTGCACTACATGTAACACTGACTTGTCTTGTGTTACATGCAAGAGCGACCTTCTTTGATAGTTTTCATTGTACGTGATCCTGAGTTTCACTAAAAACAATATATTATTAAAATATTATTATTTAATGGGATATAAACTAGTCATTATGAATATTATTAACCACATTTTGAATTTTATATAACATTAGAATTCATCTTAAATATTTTATAGAACATTATATGAGAACCAAATTAATTTTTTGGATAAAAGAAATATTTTTTCAAAAAATACAGTTTTACCACCTTTTGATGGCGCACCCATTTTAAATCTAGTTTTTGACACTATTATAAGATAAATTTGATAAAATTAACGTATTATTTTGAATTGGTACATAAAATTTACTTTTTTTTGAATTTTTGGTATTTTTATAATAATATCAAAATTTTAATAAATAGTGAAAAATACTGCATTTTAATTAGTAACTACCTTTGTATATAATTTATTTATATAGTTAAATTATCTTTCTAATTTGTTTTAAAGTTTAATTTGATTATATTTTTATCATTTAATCCAATTTTCTTCATTTGATGTTATTTCACTTTTAAATTGGACATTAAGACAAGTCAATCTTTTTATAGTTATTGCTTTTTAAAAAAACCCTCATTTTGGTTTTGACAACGGAAATTAATTTTAAATTAATTACTGCAACTTCTGTGTTTTGAATTTGGAAAAAAGGATTTGATATTTTTAATTATAAGGTTAAATTTTTTAAATAGATGCCTTTTTTGGACATTATTAATAGTAAGTTCGGTAATTATTTTATTTATCAGGGCCAAAGGGTAAATCTGGTAAATAAGCGTAAAAATAATATTATAATAATATTAAACTACCCTAACACATGTATTAATCGTATTTTATGAGATATCTCCGACCATGCGAATCCTTGGGTATTTTTTTTGACCCCATGGATTCACTTGTATTTTAAAATGACATTTTATAAGAATTAATTTAAAGTAAAGATAATTATAACATAAACTTATATCCTTTACTAAATAGATTTTTATATGGGGTTATATAACTGATATATTTGAATATAAATAGTAATTAGAAAGATAATAATTTTTCCTACATCATGGAATTTTTTTTATAATGTTTAGACATTAGATAAATATATTTATTTATGGCACAATTATGATGTAGTGATTACCTCATTAATGAAGGAATCAATTAAATGAATTTATGAATTTTAAAATCTAATTTCAAAATTTTTATTACATCCATGAATTTTCTGGATGAAATTGATATATTATGTATAATTTAATTCCATTGGTTCAAAGGATTCCAGTTTTTATGAATTTTACATAAATCAATTACTAAATTGTGTCAAAATTGACATAAATGTGTTTTTAAAAAAAAATGATATTCTATTAAATGATATAAAATACTAAAAATTAAAAGTTTTTTAAAATAACTTGGATAGTGATAAAATTTAATATATGATTGAATTTAGGCTCCCTTGTCATTTTATATTAAATAATTCAACCATATAGTATAAAAATTCAAGAGGGCATGGTAAGAGTTAACTTATTTTGCAAACAGTTAAATCTAGAAGATGTGGTTAATTTTATAACCTAAACATGTCTAAACCCTATTTTTTAGATTATTTAGACCAATAATCATCTTTTTTATTAAAGAAATCAATTTTTAGTTATTATAAACCTATAATAATTTTATAATAAATTAATATTTCAAGATTGTTTCTAAAGTACCCCCCACCCCTCTTATAAAAGAGAACCTCCCTTTATCTTTAACTCATGCCTATAAAGCTTTTTGGTTCGGCCAAAACCTTTTATGTTCTCCTACCAACCTCCCTCAATTAATACTAGTGGAATAACATGGGTAGAGATACATCCTATTGATCCATTTTGTTCAAATTGAAAGTAAACACCAAAAGAAGAGGTAATCGTTTTATCCCTTCTTTCAAAGTCCTTTTCTTCTTCTACTTCCTCTTTTTATGTTGATTCCATAATAAAGTAATAAGTCCAGTATATTATACATTTTTATAGGTTATTATAATTATTTTACAACCTTATAACTCCTTTTATCCATCCTATGAATAACAATATCATCATACATGTGTATGTACGGCTTACCATCTCCATGTCGTGGGGAAATTTATTATTCAAAAATGCTTTATTAGGATGGGTATAATTATGAGTATAATGGGTTTAAATAATGAATATAAAATAAAAATTATTCTTTATAATTAATAAATCATCCAATTTCATACCATTTAACCATCAAGAGAATGATATCGTCGCTCATGCTTACGTATGACTTACCATCTCCACGACTCGATGAGATTCATTCTCCACGTTAACCATTAATGAATGATTATAAAGTATATATAATAAATAATCATGAAATATATGAAATAATAATTCTAATTTATTTATATATATATATATATTTAATTTACTTACTTCCATTCAATTTAATAAGGTAATGAAAACATCGTTCATGCGTACGTACAGCCTACCGTCTCTCTGAACAGTGTATTACATTTCATTTATCTATCTATTATATATATTTATATACTGAATATATATAATATATAAATAATTTTTTACTTTTTTAAGTAATTAAATCATTATATAAGTTATAATATCAAGAATAAAAATTCAAATCACGTACAATTAATAAAATGTTTCTTACCCAAAACGTTGCTTTAATGTTGAATTGACAAATGAACATGTAATATAAAGTCATAAGTGAATCATATATAATATCATCAATATTATTATGGTTCTTCTAAAAGTTAATAATATGTTAAAACCCACTATATAGGAGTTTAATACACATAAAGAATAAATCAGACCTAAGGTAAGGGATAATTTTGCAATCTCATTTTTATCCGAGATTGTTTATACGTAGGTATTTATTTGGGATATATTTATCATCCATGACCATGTTTTCTAAAAATATTTTCCTAAAATGTTTACAATTCTTATATGTATTTTTAAAGTCATTTTTAACCATTTTTTACTTTTTACTGCATGGTATGGAAGGAATATTCCTTTTTTACCATACAAGGTACTTTTTGACTTTTCCAGCAAAAGTACGAGGAGAATATTTTTTTAACTTATATAAAATGAATGGATTTTTACATCTGCATAACGCCTTATTTCAAAGAATCTGACCCTAAAAAATTTCAATTTTATATTAAAATAAATTATTTTATTTTAAAATTTCATTTCATTTTGAGAAAAAAACTATTTTGAAGAAGAAAGTATATTTTACTATAGAATTAAGTTCAAGTGTTTTATCAAAATTATTTTCCATATAAGGTGACATAGGTTTATATATCTATCCCTATTATAAATTTGATTTGATTTTGTTTTTTAAGGAATTATTTTTATGATGTCGATTTCTCTTATTTGGATTATGTTATGGTGAAATGATGTTTAAGAATCCAATTTTTTTTCATGGGTTATTCTATAATGAATGATTTGTGTTTTTCCGAACATGTAAGAATGATTTAATTATGATATGGGTAGGACCTATATCTCCCTCCAATGCATTGTGTAAAGATTTATATCTCATGAGATTGACATAACTGGAACGAGAAGTAAATATTGTTTAGTAACACATGTCTAGAACAGCAGGTAAACTCGGTTCAGTAATGGACTTTGTCCGCTATGATGGTCTTGGTAGAAATGCCATGGCTACTATGGAAATCATATTATCTTCTTATTAGTTTTTCGCAATTACATGTTTTATTCAAATGCTATTTTATCATTGTTAATATTCTTTTATGATCTCTGCCTTACGTAATTCCAAGATTTATTTCTTGACTCATGTTTTTTATTTTAAAAATTTATATTCATGTTTTCACATTGTTTTTTTTATTTTCTGTTTTATGTTTTTCATGTTTACCCTTAATGAGAATTTTATCTCACACTTGTTATGTTTTCTTTTCCCTAGGATATAATGAAAGTTTTCAGGTTGGAAAACAAAAATGGTGAATATCTTTATGGGATATGTTGAAGATATTTCACCAAGTTAGAAGATTATATTCCGATTTTTCAAAGACAATAAACTAATAAGATCTTTGGGAATCTGTTTGTTTTATGAATTAAATATTCTTCAAAATAAATGTAATGTCCATGTATATCAAGCTTGGGTCTCTACACATTCCATCTGTTAGAAGATTTCAAATTATATAACTTCAACATATCTAACAATGTTGTGTATTTAGTATGACTAGTAGACAATTTTTTCTTAGGATAACTATTTAGCTCCTCAAACAACTTTGTACAATCATGAAGGTTATATTCAATTTTCATAGTCATTTCTTCCATGTGATCTTTTTCATAATTTACAAAGGTATCCTTATCAAAAGATTCATGAACCACGGTGTAATCCCAATCTATGTCCACATTCATATTTTTTCCATGTTTAGTCCAACATGTATAGATTTGACCTATTCTGTGACAAATCAAATGTTCTTCTAACTCATCCAGACTAATTTTTCTTGAATAACAACAACAAAAACACATACATAGGATTTTAAAAGGGTCTTATGCATGATCTATTTAAAACTCAATGAATATTTAACTCTATTATCATACTTTTTTTTCAAATGATTAGTGTGAATCGATTTTCAATTCATAACCATCCAATTGGGATCATAAAAGATAAATTTTGTACAATATATAAATAAATACACATAAGATATTCATTATCAAAGGTGAAAGTTATACACAATTATAATAAGTGAAATTCAACATTTGATTATTTCAAATAATTTCAGGATGTTGTAGAAAATGGGTAATTGGATTTGAGAACATATTTACAAAACATATGCACATTTAAGAATAATTTTTAATAAAAATAAATAAAATATTTTCCTAATTTGGAAAACCAGAATTTAAATATGTGAATAAATAATTATAAAATTACTCTTACATAATAAGATCTAAAAAGCATATAAATACACAGAAATATATATATATATATATTTATATTTATATTCCCCCATAGTCCATATCGGTTGGTAGCGGCTCTGCGGGGTCTCGGTGAGATCTTGGGTCTGAGTCTCACCGAGTTATTCAATGTCAGTTTTGAGTAGGATTTTCATTGTATTTATATCCCTCCTTGAAATATTGTAATAATATATATAAATATATATAATAAACTTAAATTGATAAAAATCTATGTGACCCTAACATTAGAATATCACAACATAGTAAAATAAATACAAACCCATACTATTTTTGAAGTCATAATATTTTTCGTTTTTTAATGGTCATAAACACAGTTTTTTAGTTAATATAGCTATGTGATGATTGCAATGAGGTTTTATTTAGTAATAAAAAATTAATATTAAAGAAGATAAAATAGGAAATAATTGTTAACCCATGTTATAAGACCAGTTGGACTCTCTTTCCAAATAGAGATGCTAACCATTCCAGTTATCTGAGTTTAATTTATGAGACCAAATGTGTTATAGAAGGTTGAGTAATATTTGTCAAAGAATTTTTTGACAAAATTAAAATTTAGATGTGTTTAGAGACTTCCTCATCTCAAAATCTAAAGGGGATTGATTGTTGGGACAATCCAAAAGGGAACCCCATTAAAGGCAGTTATAAATGTTTAGAAATTCAATCCAACAATCATATTTCGTCCAAACATATTTACTTTTTTGGACCCATGAGATAGAATCCCTCTCAAGGTGATCTTTAATTCATCACATTTATTGATGAATTTACCATAATAACTAAGGTGATGATTATAAAAAATAAAATGGATGTGGTGTAAATTTTCAAGATTTCTATATGAATAGATTAGAATGAATTGGGGATGTGAATCAATTATTTATTATCTAACAATGAGAATGAATTCACCAGAGTATACAAGGAGCAGACCACAAAAAATGACTGAAAAAAAAATATTTATTCAATAAAACAGCGAATCATAAACAAATTTTTCTATTCATAATCTAAATGAAAAATAGTATACAAGGATCAGACCATAAATTGGTAGTCAATAAAAAAATGGATCGTAAATAAATAATTATGTTCATAATATAAAAGAAAAAGATTATAGAAGGGTCATACCACAAATAACTCATGAAATCATCAAACAAGAAGTTAAAAATGAAATGAAAAATATGAAAAGAAAATCACAAGGTCTACCCCTCTAGGATAAAGAAATTCTACTTTAGAAACCCAAACTCCAACCAAACACCAAATATCTGATGATGTTCAAGAAACTGGAGGTTTTCAAGTGGTGTGATTCGAGCTTCGATTAACCAAGGGGGAGTGTAGGTAGTGGGTGAATTCCATTGAAATCTTATGATACATAACAGTTTTTCAAATGGTTTTGATTTTTTAAATATATCGGGACACTTTTATAATTTCTTACAAATAAGTTATCATAAAGTGTTATTTTATTAGCACTTAAGTAATAAGCACTGTTTATCTCAAAAAAAGTAATAAGCACTGTTAAAAGGAATATTTATCACTTGTTTTTTAGTGCTGATAAAGGTATGTCTTTAGCACTAATAAAATCCATATTTATCAATTTTAAATTTTTAGCACCAATAAACATTCATTTTATCAGCACTTTTTTTAGCACTAATAATGCCTCATCTTTACCAGTATAGACAAAATAATGATAAAAACATACCTTTATTTGTGCTTATTACAAAAGTGCTGATAAAAAATTTATAATTATAATTATAAATATAAAAATTGTAAATATATGTATATACTTGATAAATATATATAAATATAAATATAATAAATATATTCCCTTTTAAATATATTAATTATAATTTTTTAATTATTTATTTATAATTATATAAATATTTTTTAGAAATAATATCTATATATAATTTCACGTGCATGCATGCATATATGTTAAAAATGAGATAAAATAAATAAATTAAAAATAAGTACACTTTAACATTATTGAAAAAATGTATAACTTTTTTGTGTGTTCATTGTATATAAATATGCATTAATTATGTAAATGTGAAATCAATATAACACACATTTGATATATTTTAAATTGAAAAATAAAATGACACATTCAATTATATATCCATCACACTATGAAATTAGTCAATATTTTTAGTTCAAATTAATTTTTAATTATAAATCATTATTCAATAAATATATGCTTATTTAATGTAAAGTGTATAAATATTTTATAATATATAAATCTTATTTATATAAATTAATATATATCTATATATTTAATATATATAACTTATTAAAATTAATTTTTAAATTTATATAATTAATAAAATGTTTAATATTTAATAATGTATAATCAATTTATTCGTTTTTGTAAATAATTATTTAATTAATAAATTTTGAAATGTTTTTTTTAATAAATTCATTTTTTATTTTTTATTAATTTAGTTATTCTATTTTATTTATTCTGAACTTTATAAATGCTAAAAAACTGATAAAAGGTAAAATTTATTAGCACTTTCTTTTGCACTGATAAAGATCCCATTAATCAACTCTTTTTTGTAGGGGTGATAAATACCAACACTATTAAATGTGTGTTTTGTAATACTGAAAGATACATAAAATAAAAGGTTAGTTGGGTGGATGTTGTTTTTTTATGGGTTTTACTTAGAAATAAAGGACAATAAAGGATGTGAAAAATATGATGGTAGCTTACATGAGTAGATTACCTCACACTGTAGAGGTGGAACCGCTAACTAAAAAAACATTAATGACTCCTTCACTAGTGAACAACTATATAAAGTCTCCCAAGTTCCCCGGTATTCTAATTTGGTCAATTAGGTAGTCAAATAAAAGTTACATCACTTATTTACTAATAATAAATAATGGAAATGGAAATCTTAATCTAAGTTTCATGTTTGGGAGGATCCTTATTGTTTCAACCCTAAATTTTTAGAGATTCACATGATTTTTTCAAAACATATCAAAATTATATGTTTACTAGTGGATTTTTAAAATACAATAAATTCCCTAACATCCTTTAATTTTTTTGGAAAATATTTGATGTGTGGAGATTAGATTTCATGGGAACATTTCTTGTATCCATAGTTTTTTCTTATATTATTTTAGTTGTACATTATTCTCAATGTGGATTGAATCAGAATCCATCCGAAATAAAGATTCCAAATTTTTAATTTAGTTTCTAAAATCAAACATTCTTTTGTAGGTTTAGAGTGCCCTGATAAATAATTTATGACCATGGAACACGCTTCTATAACAATAACATATAATCCCTTATGTATAGGTTTGGAGTTCCCCAAAAATACTCAACTACATGACACCAAAAGTTAATTGCGAAAGTAGAGGTTTCCTACCTGAATGGCCAGAAGGCCTTCACTTTATTTATTTATTTTTGATAATCCACCTCTCAAGGGTGAGAGGGAACCCATACAAGCCCCGAAAGCTTAATTGAAAATTAAATGACCCATAGTTCATAGAGGAAATCATCCAGATAAGACAACTTAGGTTTCCCCTCCCCAGAAAATTTCAATATATCAGCACTCCGCCCTCGTAAGGCTGGTCGGCTAGCTATCCTGTGAAAATCTACACAAGCCTAGAACTGATGGAAATTATATACCCTCTCAATCTTCCAATCCTGGTTATCTCTAATTTGGTGAATGCAGCTTCTCTGAATCCTCATCTGGATCCTTTTCCCTTATAATCTAACTGGTTTCATCTTCATTTTTCATGTGGACCAAAGGCCTTGGGGTGGCCAAAAGTCCTTAAGGTCAACCAAAGGCCTTGAGAGACAACTGGCCTAAAATCCGTGGGTGCCCAGAAGGCATTGTAGGACCTCAAGACCAAACCATGGCTCAAATTCCCAGATGGATGAATATTTTTTATTATTATAGTACTCAAAAGTACCTACTGAAGTAACTACCATAGTGTTCTCTATAGTATTGATACAGTTCCTAGAAATATGTCTCCACCCAGAATTTATCTTGAGTATCTTGGATGAACTTTTAAAGCCCTCATAAATCGGGTTGAGGCTGGTGTTTTCAAGTAGAAGTTTCATATTGAGAGAATAAGAGGATTCTAGAGAAGACAATATAACCCACCCAAAAATATCGGAGTAAGAACTTGTATGATTAATTATAGGCATACATGACTAATTTTGAAACCTTGTAGTAATTTACACATACATGATTTTATATTGAAAACATTTTTTTCATGTTGATCTACATTATAAGTCATAATGGGTTGTGAATATATTTAAGTTAGAGTTTATAAATACTGTAAAGAAGATAAATATACATATGAGGAAACTTGAGGAGCTGAGAAGGGAGTCATACAAGAACACCATATTGTACAAGGATAAGCCTAAATAAATCAATGATAGACTCATACAGAGAAGATAATTTCATGCTAAAGATAAAGTTTTGTTGTTCTCTTGAAGAATAAAGCTCATGTCTAGTGATATTTTTCCAAGTGGACTGGAACTTATGTAATAACTAACACATTTCCATTTACTCTGGTTGAGATCAACAGAACTGAATCACAGAACCACATTAATGTGAATGTCTAATAGGTAAATCATTACTATGAATACATTTGGAAAGAACTAATAGGGAATTCCAAACCCCTCCCTTATTCCATTGAATAAAGAACTATTGGGTAGTATCTTTCCCTCATATTGGTTTGGATACTCACTCTTTAAAACAAATTTTCATTTATAACTGAAAACTATAATTAACTATAATTGTTTCTAAGATATTTTTGGGGAAAATAATAAGTGAAATAGGATGTAAATACTTTTTTATCTTTTATTTAGATGTTTTAATTTATATTTTACTCGAAATAAAATAAACTAGAGAGATCTAAAATTTGTTTTTAGGGATCTATATATAATTTTTTCATGCTCTTTTTAGATTTCATTTAGTGTCTCAAGATTAGAAAACTTCATGGGAATATTAACTTACCTAGGAAAAATACCATTCTATAATTTAGTAAGTTCATTGGTTTTAAATTTTCTAACGTTAAATGATTATTGATTGAGTTTGGTTACTCTTTTCATAGATATTTTTTATTAAAACTTAGTAAAGGATTGTGAGTGAAAAGACTAATGTGAAGTTGAAATCATAACACGAGGACACTAAAATTTTGAATATAGTTAAATATAACTCAGAATTTTAAAAAAAATAAAACATTTGGTATCAAACTCAAAATTTATTGATTTATGACCTTTGAAACTCGATTAAAATTTGAAATTGGGATCCCATTATTAATCTCTAAGAAATTGGTCATTGTGTTTGTCTGTGTGTAATAAATTCCACTATATATATCAAATAAGTTCTTTACATAATAAATTATTGGAAAAATATATAATTAGTTCATAATTATAGAAAAAATTAATTCAATAAGTTAAGAGAAATATTGAACCCAAATGAAAAATGGGTAAATTGACTTATAAAAACCACATTTGAGATATATTAAGGAAGTGTAAATGAGAACATTATTTTCAAGAACATAGGAAAGATGGATAAGTATAAGTGATTCTTATTAAAAATATAATTCCACTTAAATCCATAAATTTCACTCCTAGAACTAGAACATGAACCTAATTTAAGTGAGGTGGTGAGATTAATTCATATGGGAGTCACGATAATTTAAAAAATTGATGAATTTGTGATTTAAATTTTCTTTACTTTTTTTAATTAATTCTATAAAGGTCATATCTATTAAAATAAAATTTATTCTTTTTATTTATTAAGATTATAATATTCTAAGTGTAAGGGAGTGATGAAATATTAAATTTCATAAGTTTTTATCTATAATTCATTGACAAAGTCCCCTCAAACCATTCACAAATCTTAGTATTAACCAAATTTACATACTATAGTGTGTTTTCTGTGAATAAAGCAAACTTGCCTAAATTTTATATTTTAGTAATAAAAATGAATTTAGATTTTAATATGTAACTAAATGATCAAATGTATTGAATGTTTAATTTCATTCATTTTTCATAGGTTGTAGTTTATTAAAATCCATTTCTTGATTTAACGATTTTTGGTAGTAACTAAAGTGGTTGCAAGCAAGAAAATCCGAAATCGGTTGTGAGATTACAGGTTCAATCAACCACGATAGATACAAATTACCACAAGTGGAGATTCAAAGCTACAATAGTTTCAAGATACAATAAGTCCTCAAATTACTATATGACTCCACCTACCATGTGAATATACCATACGAATCAAACTCGATTGAGCATAAGTAAAGTGACTATGAGACATGGAATTATCATGAGACTTAAAAGAAATACAATCGACTATGCTTTCACCCATGTTGCTACAAAGGTATATTGATCATGAGATGCAAATTGAATACACATTACTGAAGAGGGAGAATATCAACTATGGGAGAGAGATATGTAAGGTTACCACTCTGTCTCCTCTACTATGTAAGGGTGAAGAGAAAGCTCAACATGATGTATAAAGGTGATCTAGGGATACATAAGGGTCACTGCCATGACCAGTTCACTATGTAAGGGTGGTCAATGAACTACATGAAGGTAAATGGTACATTTGATGTTCTATGTAGTGGTAGATTCTATTCCCCATTTCTTATGTAAGGGTACAAATACCACTATGTAAAGGTCACTCTAACATTCCAAAATCTATGTAAGGGTCATAAAAACCAGTCTAAGGTTACTCTCAAAGCTGTTGAATGTATGTAAGAGGACTTTTAATTGTTAAAATATTGTATCATGTAAAATTGGAATCTATTACAAGGTATGATGAGCACACTATATCTATTTCAAGGTCATCCCAAGGTTCTATAGGCTATTTAAGGGTTCCTGTGAAGATTAAATCTAAATTTCCCAAATCAAAGTATCACGAAATAAAATCATTTTCATTTTCATCTCACTAGTTTGGATGAATATTGGAAGAATTTATTACTATTGAAACATGGATATCATATTAAGGAATAATGGTATGGATATCATGGTGATATTTTCAAAGAAGTGTGAGGATTCAAGAAGCCTGATCCTAAACAAAAAACTATAAACATGGAATCAATCAAAAAAATAGAATTAGATAGTAAATTTAAATAGATTATAAAAGTTTCAAGATGTGATTTTATGAGACTCATGTGGATGGGGGAGATATTGTGTAACACCCTGAGATTTTGGGAATTGTTTTTTTTCTAATTAATTTAACCTTTGATATATTTTTCATTTCACACAGAAAATAGTTTATATTATATTAAAGCACTATTTTTGGATTTTGTTATATGCAACACTAAGTTAATCATGCACTACACACAACATAAATATTATATTTATCTATAATGAACACTGAGGTTATCTTGTGAATTGGAGTATGTTACATGGAACACTGACAAGGCATACACAACATGCAACATCAACTTAGTGTACGTCAGACGCAACACTAAGTTTCTATAAAATATATTTTTATTGTTATAATTATTTAAATGATATAATTATAATACAAATATTAAACTTTTTAATATTAATATTGATAACTATTTTTTAAATATTTTTTATAATTGTTTTATATAAATAAAACATTTTGATAATGAAAACCCCAATTTTTGGTAAAGTCCTTATATGTTTTAAAATAATATTTTCTCAAAGAAACTAATCATGATGTCCTTCTGTGAAAAACAATAAAATAAATTTTAGAAAAATTTATATATTTAATTTTATAAAATAAAATTCATTTTTTAATTTATAATGTCAAAATTATTTTTTCTGTAAATTTTTGGGATTTTTCTGAGAAACTTCATTTTTGGATGAATAGTGAAAAATACAGGATTTTAATTCAAAACTGTCTTTTTGTATAATTTATTTATAAGGAAAAATTATATTTTAATATTATTTAAAAGTTTAATTATATAATAATTTTATCAATTAATATAATTTAGTTCATTCGAATCAATTTCACATTGAAATTGGGTATAAAAACATAGCAAAAGTTTGGGCGTTTTTACCCTCAAAACACGCAGTGTCATCCCATCAGCGGGGTTATTTTTGAAATAATTTATACCACTTATATTATTATAATTTAAAAAAATGGATTCCATATTTATAATTATAATAATTTATAATTTATAATAGGGTCAAAAAAATTGACCAAAAAGATTAATGAAAGTGATTAGAATTAATTACAACAGTTAAGAGAAATATTTAGTTAATAATGTAATAAACCTTAAATTTAAGACCCAAAATGACCTATAAAATTTTCCAACACCCATTTTATATCATTTATTCGTCAATTAACCTTACATTATTTTGTTTTGTTTGTTTTTTATGAATTTTTTATGTAAAAATGTGGATACACCTAAATTGTTTTCAAAAATTTCAACTGTGTCCTTTCCCTTCCCTATAAAAGTCAACCACCTCTCCATGTTCTTCACAACTCTCAAACTAAATATAATCATCCAATATATTCCCAATATACTTACCAAAATCAGTACCTTCATCATATAATCCTAACCTCTGAAAGAAATCAATCTGAGCATGCCTTTTAGCCTAAACCAAAAAAAAAGTTACTCGATTAAGAGTTAATGACTTCTCTCAAGCTCTTTTCTTTTAGTTTCTTTCTAAATGCCCTCCACTCTATTAATTCCATGATTTTATAAAAAACCAATATCTTAAATATAATTGGATTTTTTTATAATTATTTTACCTAAACTTACACACACCTCCATCTATTGGGTAACAGTCATACAGTTTATGTGTGCGGCGAACTACCACCTCACTAAATGATGATTATTCATTTTTCCTTTACCTCCTATCATGGTGGAAATTATGATGGAAACTCTGATTATATGTGTAATATATTAAATTTATTATGTATTTAATATTTTATATTCTTTTTACAACGCATATCTTTTTTACTTTCTATTTGGTGTAAATATGGTAATTTTGTTTGAGGAAGTGTGGACTATCACCCCCTCAAAGTGATGTGATTTACTCTCACACTACATAGAATATATTAAGGATGTTTTTAGTAAAATTATATTATTTATATGATATAATAATTATACTTTAAAAATTATATATATATATATATATTCATTTTCTTTCTTTCTTTCAATATGATAATAAAAACAAAAACAATGTTCATGCGTACGTACGAATTACCGTCACCATGAATAGTACATTTAATTTCATAATTATATATTCTATAGATTATTATAAAACACATATACTGAATATAAATGATATTTATATCATGTTTTTAATTCTTTAAATCAAGATATAAGTATAATGAGAAAAGATGTAACAAATTAAGACACATGAAAAAAACAAAGCGGATATTACCCAAAGTGAAACCTTAACATAGAATTGTTAACATGAGGGTAATATAAGGCCATAATAAAACCATGTATGGAACTACATATAAGAATAAAATTCTGTAAAATATTTATAACAATCTTATAATTATTATGCAGGAATCTTGGATAGGTACAACAACAGTCAAGACACAATGTAATGTAATTTCGTCTCACTCTTTATTTCTGTGAAATAAATTCCATATTCACCGTAAACTTATTTTGTGTGGTGTATATAATTCCTATTAATGTATTATATTCTACTAATACATAAATATATTGGTATTTATAGAACTATTTTATGAAATTTCTATCATGGGGTTTACGTTTCAAAAGTTACCAAATCAATAAATTATTTTAGTCTCAATTTCCCTTCTTTGAGTGCCATGATATACATCTATATTTTTATATGCGGTGTATAAACTACCTGTGAAATTTTATATCATGAATTTACTTATTTTCATGATATTTTAAGATACAATTAATTTCATTTTCCTTCATGAGGATTATGATTCCAAGTTACCATGTGGTAAGAGTTTATTCAAATAATATCATTTTTTATCAAGATTGTTTGTGGTCATGTTTTCATTAATGAAATATTATGATCTATATTTCAAGAAAATTAGAGAATTTTATTATTATTTTGTTATTAATGATATATTCATGTATTGGTTCTATTTTATTCCATGCTTTGGTACATAATATAGTTGAGAAACTATTTTTAAGAAAGCCTAACCTTACCCTCCCTTTGCTCATAAATCTTTTCTCCTTCCAAACCATGTTTTCTAAAAAGGGTTTTCAAGTATATTATACTAAAATACTATGACCATTAAAATATATTTTTACCATTTTTTACCAATTTCTTCAAGTGAATCTTCTTGTCTCTTTCTAAGTGATTCATTTTTCAAACTTTTTTACAGTGCAGAAGGAATTTTCTTTTTACCTTGTATGACATGTACAGATTTAACTATTTTCAATTATATGAATATTACTTTTCAGGTTTAAAAGGTTAATTTTTAAGAGTTTTTTTAAAATATATTTTCAAATAAATTTTTTTTCAAATTTTTTTCAAAACTCCTTTATAATTTTTCAAGGAAAACAATTTTCCATAATGTTTTCAAGATTATTTTTTATGTTTTTAAGGAAAATTTTTTTCCAAACATTTTCAATATTTCTTTAAATTTTTTCAAAGAAAATTTTTCCAAGATGTTTTAAAATATTTCTTTATAATCTTTATATTTTATTTTCTATAAAATGGTTTTAAAAAGATTTTTATGTTTTAAATATCCTTTTCAAAGAAGAAAAAAAATTCTTCACGAAATGTTTTCAAAATATCTTTCCACTTTATTTTCTATCAAAGATGGCATATATTGATGTTACTCATACCATTATATGAAATGATCCAAAGTTTCTATTCATATTCTTCTTGAGTGGTTTCTGTTTTTATGGATTGATTCTCATGAAAATCATTTATCTTCCATAGGTTATATTCTTTTGAAACCCTCTTCTTTTCAAGGGTTTTGATTTTGATCAAATGATTATGAAAACTATATTTTTCAATATATTAATATATTATTACATATTTATGATAACCATTTCATTTCATGGGTTATGATATTACTTTTTATTATTTTTTCACATTTATGTATGATTTAATTATGATATTGGTGAGACCTATATCTTCCTTTTGTGCATTGGGTAATTATAAGATGTATATGATATCATATGGTACATAGGTTGTATCTTAAGACCAAAAACAAGAAGGTAAATGGTTTATAGACCAATACTAAAAATAATAAGGTACATGGGTTATAGCACAAGCTTGAAAAAAAAAGAAGGTAAAAGGGTTGTATGCCATGCCTAAAAAAAGAAGGTATAAGGGTTGTAGCCCACTCCCGAAAATAGGAAGGTATATGGGTTGTATCCCAAGCCTAAAAATGAGAAAGTACAGAGGTTGTAGCCCAAACCTACAAGATAGAGGGTACATGGGTTGTATCCCAAGCCTGAAAGTAAGAATGTACATGGGTTGTAGCCCAAACCTAAAAGTAAGAGGGTACACAGGTTTTTATCCCAATCTAGAAGTAGGTACACACGTCTTAACCCAAGCCTAACATATTATAATTCTCTTGGTCAGTATCCTTTATAGAAAATTTTTTATTCTTATATGTGTGCCACAAATTCGATTTCTTATTCCTCAGTTATGATTTCATGGATCATGATGTTTATTTCATTATGATTCATGTCTTATGATCTACCAAGATTTATCCCATAAATCATGTTTATGATCTTTTATATAAAGGGTATAATCTTCTAATGTTATGATCACATTTTCAAGCCCCTATGTTCATGTTTATGCTTACATGTCTCCATTATTTACCCATAATAATCACCTAAGCTCGCAACTTTTTATTATTACTTCCCCACATTATAAAGATATATTTCAAGCATGATATGTCTAATAGGGTTTTTAGTCTTGGATAAACCAGTGAGAGAAAATTCATCTTGCTTCTGTAATATTGTTTATATTTCCATGTTTCCAAAGGCACTAAACTAATACGGCCTTTGGGCCTCTATTTGTAAAAGGTTTATAAGTATTCTGCAACAGTTATGTAATGTATATGTATGAAAATCAAGGGTATATATATTTGGTATTAGATTAAAATTTTAGTTAACCTTTTGAAGTTACTATTAGAAAACCTTAGTAATAATCCTAAGGGCATGCATAAGGATAAGTCTATGAATAACGAAAAGTATAAGAAATGTCTACGAATTTTGGTATAGGATAGAGTGATTGGATTCATAGAAATACATCCCTTTATAGATATTATAAGTGAATGTCTCTCTTGCATAGATGTTGCTAGGCGTAACAACTTTGGAAAGATGTTATGGTCCTAACTTGGGGTAATCTCGTACACGATAACCGGCATTGTTGCACACCTAGTTTGACACTCCTGAGGGATATGCTTTGGGAATTCAAAAAATAATTACAAACCATCATGAAGTATTTAAATGGGAATTGTATATTGATAAAAAAGTATAAACCTAATGTTTCATATATTAAATAAGGTTTCTTAATTTATACATCCAATAAGTGAATTTTCTTTATTTTGTGGTTCCTCTCTATGATAATTGTTTCTTACATTATGATTTTTGGGTTTAGTCAATGATTGGAACCAAAATTAATCCCATTAATGGTGATTTTGGGGGGAAATGAATTGATTTTTCTCCTAAGTATCACAATTCCTTGGGAGATGGATTGAAAAACGTCATTGATATGCTCACACAACATTCTCAAACTACGAATCATGATGAAATTCCAAATGATCAAATGAGGGAACAAAGATCTGTTGAATCCTTCATGAGGCAATTTCCATACTATTTCAATTGGTTTTCTGATCCACTTTTTACTAAACGTTGGATTGGTACCACTGAAAATATATTCACTATTATCTAGTGTACAAATTTTGAGAAATTCATTGTGGTTGTTTATTGATTTGAAGGTGAATCATACTATTGGTGGATTCTAATCAATAATAAAAGGAATAAAAATGAAATTGATTCCATGGATTGGTATGAGTTCAAGAAATTACTATTCAATATGCACTTTCCTCATGTTATTCTTATGAATATTGAAAATGAGTTCCTATATTTTAAGAAAAAAGGACAGTGAATCTATTGATTCCTACGAGGCTAATTTCACAAGACTTTCAAGGTACACTTCTCAAATTATCATCCAACCATAATATAAGGATGATAGGGTCTTTAATGTCTTAAATACATGTATCAAAAGGGTGTTGGACATAAGAGACTTTGGTAGTTATGAAAATATTGTATTGTGAAATCAAATTTGAAATAGAGTTTGGAGTTATGTATCAATCTCATGGTTTTAACAAGAAGAGGAATATAGAGTTAAAAGGACAATCAACAAACCATAGAGATAAGAAGATGATCCTTCCATTGTTCTCTAAGTGTGGAAATAATCATGGTGGGAATTTTCATAATGGAGCTAGTAAATATTTTAAGTGTGGAAAGGAAGTACATCAAGTGGTTGAATTATGAAGTGCTTGGAAAAAGTTATATAATGATGTGAATAATGAGAAAAAACCTTAAGATACACCTCCAATGCTTCAATGTTTTGATTGAAGGGAGTTTGTGAATTTCACCAAACAGTTCCCAAATTCAAGAGTTAATAATGGTGATGAGTTCCAAAAACCTCTAGGGATAATGGAAAATGGGAAACCATATGAAATCATAATGGATGAAGTGATCCATGATAATTAGGGAACTCCATAGTGGGGAATTTATTATGGGATTTTGTAAAAATAAGATCTATGTAAATTTTATTGATCCTTTCATGGAACTTTTATGGGTCTAAGACTTTATTATCTTCATCTACATGAATTTTTTATTAATAAAATCATCTTGATTTTCTATATTTAAGAGGATATACCCAAGCTTCCTATAGAAATTTTTTTTTAAGATAATATCATATTTAAGGAATAAAGGGTGAATTATCTTTTTCAAGAATGTATGTTTTCAATAAGGATTTATAGAAATTAAGATTATGAACATGTTTTCAAGAGAATTTATGTTGAAGGTATTCACATGTTCAGTATGTGATGAAACATGTGGGATCAATTTTATGCCAACAGCATGACCTTATTTCTACTGTTTTGGATTTTCCTCTTTTAAAAGGGTTATCCGGTTAACCATTCATGATAATTTTAACGTTAAACTCTGGATGAAGTATTTATGTATTAAGGTGGTATTGAAAACCTTAGTTAAAAGGATATTTTGTGAGTAACCATATTTCAAGTATTTCTAACATATTTGGAAAATTATATTAGTATGGATTTAGAAAATGACAACATGTATGTTGGGTGACAACGAATCATGCTCGGCAAGGCCATGGGTCTTTAACCCATGACCAAAGAACGATAAAGGTTTCATACCTACCATAGGCCTATGTGTTGTCCTGGATAATGTATAATTATTATTATTTTGAATAATTGTTAATTATGAACCTGTATAAATACTTTTTATGTTCATAGATTAATATATTAAACATATTAATTTTTAATAATAGATAGGGAGAAATAATTATAATTTTCATTATTTTATGGGCATTATGGTCTAATAAAAGTATATTTTAGAACTTTAGGAATCAGTGTTAATTTTTTTACATCCATTACATGAAGTAATGGATGAATTAAAATTTTATAAAAGAAAAATTAAATAATGAATTTATTATAGAAATATATCAAGTATGTATATTTCCTTATATTTTTTGTCAATAAAATAATTACTCAAAGTTAGGATAATGATCAAAAGAAAATTTGTTGCTCTAATAACTTAATTTTTTTGAACCTATGGCCTTTTAAATCATCAAAGAATTTTTTACTTGGAGGCTCTCAACCTTTATTTTATCATTCACTTGTTTGTGATTGATGACCTCAATCACTCCTTATTAATATTTATGCTTTTCCATACATGTCCAATATTCATGCCCAACCTATGTTCTTCTATATGGAAACCTATTTATATGTAACTTTGGGTAACTACTATAGTTCCAACTTTCCATTTTAAAAGGCAGTTTTACTATCCATTTTTATGATCTCATTTTTTATGAATGAAAATTTCAAGTATTAAACCTTTGATAACACAGATGAATTTGGGGGGGGGGTCATTTTAAGGGGGGTAGAGTGCAACACTTTGAGATTTTTTGAATTATTATTTTTAAAATTAATTTGACCTTTGAGATATTTTCATTTCACATAACACTGAAAATAGTTTATTTTATATTAAATCACTATGTTTGGCTTGCGTTATACACAACACCAAGTTAATCATGCACTACACACAACATAAATTTTATCTTACTCTATTAGGAACACAAATTTTATCTTTGTAAATTGAAAACATTACATGTAACACCAACTTAGAGTATGCACAATACAACACCAACTTGGTGTATGTTACATGATATACTGAGTTTCTACGAAACATCTTTTTATTGTTATTATTATTTAAATGATATAATTAAAATTTATCTATTAAAATTAGTAATATGAACATTGATAACTAATTTTCAAATATTTTTTATAATTTTTTTATATAAATAAAACATATTTATAATGAAATACATGATTTTTGGTAAAGTCCTTACATGTTTAAAAATATTATTTTTTAAAATAAATTAATTTCCATGTTCTTTTTTGGAAAAAAATTAATTTCTGACACATTTTTAAATTTAATTTTATAAAATAAAATTAATTTTTGAATTTAGAATTTCGAAATTTTATTATGGTGAATTTTTAGGATTTTTTTGAGAAACTTCATTTTTAGATGAATAGGGAAAAATACCAAATTTTGATTCAAAACAACATTTTCTTATAATTTATTTATAAGTATATATTATATTTTAATTTGTTTTAAAATTATTATTTGATTTTATTTTTATCAATGAATCCAATCTAGTTCATCTGAATTAATTTCACTTTGAAATTGGGTATAAAAACATAGTAAAAGTTTGGACGTTTTTACTTTAAAACCCGCAGTGTCGTCTCGTCTACGGGATTATTTTTTAATTAATTTCGGCCATTTATATTAATATACTTTAGAAAAATATATTCCATATTTTTATTCAAAGTAATTTATAATTTCTAATAAGGTAAAAAAATTTCCAAAAATATTAGTGAAAGTGGTTAAAGTTAATTACATTGGTTAAGAGAAAAATTATGTTAATAAAGTACTAAACCATATATTTAAAACCCAAAATGACATATACACTTGTAAAAAACAAATTTCATGTCAATTATTCTTCAATGAACTTTCCATTATTGATTTTGGTTAATTTTTTATGACTTTTTTATGTAAAAACATGGATACACCTAACCTATTTTCAAAAATTCCAAGTATGTCCTTTCCCTTCTATATAAATGGACGCCACCTCTCCCTCTTATTAACACCACTCAAATCACTTAGTTTCAGACAATATATTCCAAATAAACTTCCCAAAATTCATACCCTCAACCTATAATCCTACCCTTGGGAATAAATCAGTCCAAGGAAGCCTTTTGGCACAAACCAAAAGATGTTACTTGATTATAAGGTAACGACTTCTCTCAAACTCCTTTTTATTATTATCTTCCTCCACCCCATCCACATTCTTTATTCCATAATTTTATAAAAACACCATTATATTCAATATACTAGGATTTTGTTTTTTTAAGTTCTCAACCTACACATACACACTCCTCCGTCTAATGGGTAACGAACATACTGTTTATGTGTGTGGCGAACTACCACATTATTAAAAGATGATTGTTTATTTTTCATTTATCGCCTCTCATAGTTGAAATTATGATGGAAAATATATATAATTATGTCATATATTAAATTTATTATTTATTTAATATTATTTATTCCTTTTAAAAAAATATCTTTTTACTTTTCATTTGGTTTAAATACGATAATTTCATTTGAGGAAGTGTAGACTACCGCCCCCTCAAAGTGATGTGATATATTCACACACTATGTGGAATGTATTAAGAATGGGTTTAGTGAAATTATAAGATATATATGACTTAATAATGATAATTTAATAATTATATATATATGTGTTTATTTATATATATTTATATGTCATTTCCTTTCATTCTTTCAATAAGATAATAAAAACATAAACAACATTGATGTGTACGTACGGCTTACTATCTCCATGAATGGTGTATTCAATTTCATAATTATATATTATATATATTATTATAATACACATATAATTAAAATAAATGATATTTATATCATGTCTTGCATTTTGTAAATCATGATATATGTATAAGGATCAAAGATATTACAAATTAATACACATGCAAAAACTAAGTAGATATTATCCGAAGTGAAACATTAACATAAAATTTTTAACAAGAACGTAATATAAAGTCATAATAAAACCAGGTATGGAACTATATATAATAATCTGATCATATAAAATATTTATAAAAAAAATTCATTTATTATATAGAAATCTCATATGAGTACAATGAGAGTCAACACACAAGGTATGGTAATTTCACCTCACTCTTTATTTCTGCGAGGTACATTCCTTAATCACCACTCACCTATTTTGTGCGGTGTATATAATTCCCATGAATGTATTTTATTCCTATTATAATTAAATCAATTGGTATTTATAGAACCATTGTATGATCTTTCTATCAGGGGGTTTATGTTTCAAAAGTTACCAAATCAGTAAATTAATTTTGTCTCAATTTTCTTTCATTGAGACACATGTCATGTTATACACCTATATGTTTATATGAGGTCTATAAAATTCCTTTGAAATGTTATATATTGAATATAATTCTTTTCATGATATTTTAAGCTCCATGTAATTTTATTTTCCAACATGGGTAGTATGATTTAAAGTTACCATGTCATAGGAGTTTATTGAAATAATCTCACCATTTATCAAGATTGTTTATGATAAAATTTTCATTAATGAAATATTATGATCCATATTTCAATAACACTATTTAATTTTCTTATACTATAGTTATTCATTATATATTATTGTATTGGTTCCATTTTCCCACTCTTTGGTACATAATATAGTTAATAAATTATTTTTAAGAAAGTCCAATGTTACCCTCTCTTCGGTAAGAAATATGTGTTCCTTAAAAACAATGTTTTCTAAAAAGGATATTATACTAATATCTTATTATCATTAAAATAAATTTATAGTATTTTTTCTTTTACCAATGTTTTTAAATTAATCTTCTTGTTGCTTTCCGAACAAGGAATTTTTCTAACCTTTTAACCGTGCAAAAGGAATGTTCTTTTTACCTCATATGAGATGTACAAATTTACCTTCCATAAATATTTTGAAGCTTCATTTTCATGTATAAAATGATAATTTTTTAAAAAAAATTATTTTTATATATATTTTCAAATAATTAATTTTCAAAAGTTCTTCAAGCTTATTTTATAACTTTTCAAGGAAAATTGTTTTCAATAATTTTTTAAGGATTATTTTATAGGTTTTAAAAAAAATTATTTTCAAAAGGTTTTAAAGCTCTCTTTATAAGTTTTCAAATAAAAAGTTTTCCAAAAGGTTTTCAAATATTTCTTTATAATATTTGAAGTTTATTTTAAATAAAATGTTTTTAAAATTGTTTTTTATGTTTTAAATTGCATTTTTCAAAGAATAAAAATATATTTTCCTCAAGTAATATTTTCAAAATATATTTCCGAGTTATTTTCCATCTAAGATGGGATCTGTTGATGTAACTCATGAACTTATAAGAAATGATTCTAATTTTCCATTCATATTCCTGCTTTAATGGTTTATTATTTGATGAAATTATGCTTATGACACTCGTTTCTCTTCCATGGGTTATATTCTTTTGGAACCAACATATTTTCATGGTTTATTCTTTTGATGAAATGATAATAAAACCTATATTTTTTTATAAGATAAGATATGATTACATGTTATGAAACCCATTTCATTTCATGGGTTATGATATTATTTTTTATGATATTTTGGCCCATGTATGTATGATTTCATTATGAGATGGGTGGGACCTATATCTCCATCCAGTTCATTGGGTAATGATAAGTTGTATATAATCTTAGAGGGTACATGGGTTGTAGGCCAGGACCGAAAAAAAGAAGATACATGGGTAGTATCACAATCCTAAAAAAAAGAAGGTACATGGGTTTTATCCCAAGCCTGAAAACAATAATGTACATGGTTTATAGCCAATTACTAAAAACAATAAGCTACATGGGTTGTATCCCAAGCTAAAAAACAATAAGGTACATGGGTTGTAGCCTAAGCATAAAAACAAGAAGGTACATGGGTTGTAGACCAATCCTAAAAGTAATTGGGAACATGGGTTGTATCCCAAGGTCGAAAACAAGAAAGGTACAAGGGTTTTAGCCCAAGCATTAGAGTAAGAGGTTACACAGTTTATTAGCCTAATACTGAACAAGTTCTATGGGTCATAGCCCAAGAATAACATGTTAGAAAGGACTTGGTAGGTATCCTTGACATAAAAAAATGTATTCTTATATGTATGCCACAAATTCTATGTCTTATTTATCAGTTACTATTTCATGGATCAAGATGTTTACTTCCTTATCAATCATGTCTTATAAACTACCAAGATTTTTCCCATAACTCATGTTTATGATATTTGATATGATGGGTATGATCTTCTAATGTTATGATCTTGTTTTCAAACCCCTATTTTCATGTTTATGCTTACATGTATCCCTTATTTACCCTTACTGAGCATTTGAGCTCACCCATTTTATGTTTAATTCCCCATGTTATGAATATATATTTCATGTATGATATGTCTGATAGGGTTTCTAGTCTATGAGAACCTAGTGGGAGAAAATTTAGGTTTCTTATGTACCAGTGTTTACATTTCCATTTTTCTAAAGTCACTAAACTAATACAGTCCATGGGAATCTATTTATAAAATATTTTTAAGTATTCTGAAAAAGTTATGTAATCTCAATGTATGAAAAGATAGGGTATATATATACTTCAAGAAAGGTCCCGAGAATATCTATAAAAAGATAACTATTTACTTAAGGGAGGGGATTATTACCATGATTGTTCGAGTGACTAAAACTATTGAACGTTATTTTTTCCATTTCTATTTTTTTTAATACTCCAATGATGGAACACTAGTCCATTAGTGTTTAGGACAAGGATAATTAATTCATTCTCTATTATTAAATTATATTCATTAATGATAAATATCTCCTTCTCATTTCTCTAAATGTGTTTAATTTCTTAATCAGTTAGAGATTTTGATTGGACTTTGATTTTAATTACTTCTTCTCTCATTCTCAGAATTACACACACAGTCCAATTGGTTCACTCTAATGCATGTGATATTGAGCACTGGGTTGTTATAAGGATTATTTGAGATATATTATCAGTAGTTGGGGCAAGATTAGGGGATACATGAACATTGTACTCCCTAATTTAATCCAAAACAAATAAATGAGGGTAATCAATGAGATCTCATTTGATCTGAGAAATAAACGGGGGTAAACTTGAATAATGAATCAATAGGACAATGATTGAATAATCTATGGTTAGACCACTATTTCTAAATAGGAATTTAAAACTATTAATGTTTGCTCTATATTTTCACAAAAAAATAAACCCATAAAATAAGAGAATAACACACCCATAACACTATCCTCTCCAGAGAAAACATAAGTCCCACTATCACTATATTAAACACGGATTCATAAATTTATTTTATGATGGCCCTATTAAACACCACTCATCAAAATAACCATTATATACTCAAAAGAGTTATCTGTTTTCCAATCCAAAACATAAAAGATGGTAAATTTACCATTTCTCCCTTTTTCAAAAATTAATATTTTAACTAAAATCCCCTTATAGTGATCAACTAAACAAATAAATTATTTCTTTTAAATTTATTTTAGTTCTAAAAAACATTGACACTGAATTTTTTGTTGGATTATAATCATAATAAATTGAATTCTTGAGTGAAGACTCATATTATTACATTCTACCCACCTTTAAAAATTTTAACCTAAAAATGAAAACAACCCAAAATGTTCATCCTCACATATTATATAATAAATGAATGAAACCTTAAAATTAAAACTAACTAAATATTGGAATTTAAACTGATTATCCATGTATCCAACCATAACTACCACAAATAACTCCCACAGTCTTAGGAGAACATGTTAAAATTACATCTCTCCTCGCTAATCTATCCATATCAAGGGTTCCTTTCAGGATAAATTTAGTTAACCACTAAACATAAGATAAACATATCCCCCTAAAACCCATATTTTCAATATATCATATTAAATATAGAGATAAAACAAATTGATACCACAAAATAATAGATAAAATAATTCATTATAAAACTATTCAAACATCATGATTTATGATATTTAGGACATAAATTCCTCATAGTGTGAGACCCATTCAACACATTACCTCAAAATTAGTCAGTAGTTATCATCCATTTATTGAAGTATAATAAATATACCCACCTTTAAGGTAGAGCTGAATACTTTTATGTACATGTATATTCGATCTTAACAAACCTACTCACTAACCACTTCTCATGAGTTACCATAGAACTCAAGAATCATTGATACTATGTGATGACTGGATTAACACATCGACATATTCTCAAAAAACAAGGACTCACTAAAAACTACTAATTATATCTAAAAATCCATCATTTCATATCCAAGTCTTCCATCAATAAAAATTTAACAAGATCCAAACAATAGATCAGTACTATATTGACTTGCCTTTAAAGCATCCATTTAATTGTTCACTCACTTTAAAAACCGATATCAATTACACATGATGGTTCTTTAAGGGATTACCCAAGAAGAAAATGAGTTTATTATACACCTATTAAGGAAAACATAGATCAAGGGACCAAACAAAAATAGACAATAGCCCAAACCAATAAGGGCATCTTCCAACCCAAACCAAGGTATGTGTGACATCACCCAAATACACTTAATATCCCCATCACACTGAAATTTTTTCATCACCTTGTCCATAAATTGCATCTATGAATAATGATACCAATTTATAAATTTCATTCATGATCCAGTTCAAGAAATTATCCTTTTAAGCTACCAATTTTCATATTCTCACTAACATAGTCGATAAATTCACAATATTTTTTTAATATTAAATTAATTTTATCTCTTAATATTTATTAATTAATTGAATTTTAAGGATTTGTTAAATTAAAGTTTCAATTAATCAGAATTAATTAATATTGATTAAATTGGATAAATTATGTATTTAATTTATCTATTTTATTACTGGGATAATTTAATTCCTCTCTAAGGATTATTATTTTCATTATATTTAAATGGAATAATATTTTAGTTATAGCTCAAAAATGAAGAATTGGAAAAATATTTCAGCCACTATAAGGATGATTCTCATCTTTATAAGAATCATTTCTACTCTTCATAAGGATGACTATGGATAGAAGTGGTGGTTCTGGGTGTAGCAGAAACTTGTAGTGGAGGGAGATATGTTAAAATTTATTTTAATAATCATTTCCTTAAACCAAGAGATAATATATTAAAGGTAAAATTTATAATTCATTTATTTAATGTTTTAATAAATAAAATAATAGGTCTTACGAATTTTCATTGTTGGTGAATTCTGATCATCAAAAAAGAACCTTTCATATTACCTCCTTTTTGTTGTGAAGATACAATGATATAATCCCTCTATCCATGATCCACACATGCTCCTATGATATTTGAGAAACACCACTCGGTCTTAGGGCGCTATCATGATGAGTCAAATGTATTTATTTTATCATTTTTGATCGTCCATTCCTCATTCATGAATACATTTCTATTGTGCTTCTCATTCTTCAGAGGGAGAGAGAAGGAGGAGTCGAGAGATAATTCATTGTTCACAATAATTATCTATTCTAAATTTTGAATACTCTTCACAATAGACATATTCATCTACTTATATAGTTAGGATTTAGGTTGAAATATTATTTAAATTTATGTTGGCCATTAAATAAAATTTATTAACATTAATAAACAAAATTACTCATAATAATAATGATAATGTTATTATTTTTTAGTGTGTACTAATTTGCTTAATAATAAATATTATTTTACCATCTTCTTAATTAATATTTTATACTAGACACGGTCTTGGTCCATTCAAAATCCTCTTTCATTTATTTAACATTGAAATAAAAAATGTATTCATAAATATATATTTCATTTATATACTGGTGAATAAATATTTAATAAATATTCAATAAAACAAATAAATATATTTTTATTTACATGATGGAAAATAAATATTTATTTAATTTATGAGATCAATATAACTTGAATAAAATTATTCCTTAGACTTGAGAATAATATTTATTCCATTAATTAAATTCAATTAGAATTTAATCAAGATCAGGGAAAACACTTAGTGTGTGACCCTCAAGGATTGTTTCTCGTTGGTATTTGGGGGGATTTCTTAAGTCAAATATTATTGTATATAAATGGGTTAAGGAACCTAATATAAATAATTTTATTTCACAATGTTGACAACCAAATATGAATGGTCATTATGTAATATAATCCCTTTGTCACAATATCTCATCAAGCAGGTTGCACGATAGTGTCATTAACCTATTTACCTGATACTTTATTCTTTGAATATCTGAAATAAACTCATTTATAAACCATAGATATTGAATTTATTTTTATAGTTATATTAAAATCAAACATTCAAGATATCAACTTTTATAAATATGGAATGGATAAATCATTCCTCTACTTGTCTATTAATAACATGTTAATCCAGATGGACCCTACTTCCTGCCAACATGTGGAATGGTGATTTTGGTTAGTAAATTTAATTTTGTGATCCATGACATACATTAATAATAATCTTGAAGTCAAATTACCATTTCACATTCTCACAAATAGAAATATCTGATGACTGCAAAACATGTGTAATTACTACTAATGGGTCTATTCTCATAATATTTTATCTTGGAAATTACCAAGTGTGAACATCATTAAAAGAATCACCATCTGTTTATGAGAACTCTCACTTGAAGTTCAAAATACTATGTGTCTTATCATAGTATGTCATCCAAACACATAACTATAATAAGAATATTACCATAAAACTTCAAGTTTCTCATCATAGCGGGAAACTGCTATAACTTTATCAATGCAACAAATACTCTAGGACATTATTGTATTAAATCCATGGAGAAACAATAAAATATATATAATAAGACATTAAATTAATATTCAATACATAGAATATACATGTAATAAAATTACAATTAGTTGGTCCTAGGTCACCAAATCTAACAAACTCCCACTTTTAAAAGAGCCAACTCAATATGACTTTTAGTTTTCTAGACCTCACATGATAATCATGTTTATGTTGAGTCATGGTTTTACTCAAGGGGTCTGCAATGTTGTATTCTATTAAAATAATACTCACTGTAACATCACCACTCTAAGATAAATCCCTCAAGAGATAATACCTAAAAATTATGTGCTCTGCATATTAATGTGATCTTGGATATTTTGTGATATCCACTAAAAAAGTATTATCATAATAAAATGTGATAGGATATTTACTACTAGGTACTACATCAAGCTCTTAAAAAAGTTTTACATCCATACTACTTCCTTATCTTCCTCAGAAGTCGAAATATACTCAAACTCTGCTATAGAATCTATAACCATAACCTTCTTTTAGATCTTCCATCTCACAAAACCTCTATTCAAAGTGAAGATGTATCATATTTGTTACTTTATGTCATCATGGTCAGTTTAGAAACTAGAATCTATATATCCTCTAATGACTAGTTCCACATATCATCCATATAATAGGAACATATCTTTCGTATATCTTAGATATTTAAGGATTGTCTTGACTGCCATCCAATGGCGGTCACCCAGATCAGCTTGATATATGCTTCCCATACTCATTATGTAGGAAAAAATAGAATATTATATATAATATTATACAGAACATACCAAATAATTTAATCATAGGGAATCCTTACCATTATATTTCATTCCTCAAGTTTTTTTGGACATATTATCCTAAAAAAATTAATAACATGTGACACTGGATATAATCCCCTCTTGGATTTCTCCATACTAAATCTCTTTAGTATCTTTTCGATGTATGTACTTTGACGTAGGCTTAGAAATATCTTGCATCTACCATGATGGATCTTGATCCCAAGAATATATGTTTCTTCTCACAAGTACTTCATGGAGAATCATTTATTCAACCATGTCTTAACAGACTGTAAGATTGGTATTTAGTTTCCTATGAGTAATATTTCATCAATATATACTATTAAAAAATGACTAAACTCCCACTAAACTATTTTTAGACACAAGGATCACACTCATTATTTATGAAACAAAATTCCATTATGGATTCATCAAAATGAATGTTTTATGACCAAGATGCTTGCTTCAATACCTAAATGGATTTTTTCAATCATCATATCTTATTAGCATCCCTTGGAGTCACAAACCCTTAGTGTTTTTTCATATAGATATCTTCATGAAGGTTCCCATTAAGAAATGTTATTTTGGAATCCATTTTTCAAATCTCATAGTCATGGTAAGCCATAATAGAAAGTATAATTATAATGGATTTCAGTATTTCGACTAGTGAAAATGTTTCATTATAATCAATTCCTTGACACTATTTAACCCCTTTTGAAACCAGTCATTCTTTAGAGGTGATAAATCCTTCCATGTCTAGTTGCTTCTTCAATACACATTTTCAACCAATGGGCCTTACATCTACTGGAGGAATTACAAAAATACAGACTTAGTTTTGGTATATGAAATGAATTTTAGAATTCAGGGATTCTTGCCACGTAGAAACATCTATTCCACTTACTGATTCCTTATAGGTTAAAGGATCATTATTAACAACTAATAATGAGTCACGATCCTTGATGACTAGAAAATCATAAGATTCGAGGTCTCAAACCTCTCTTTTACTCTTATATAATACTTTTGTCTTCAGAATAGTTTCATCTTCCATAGGGCATTGTGGAATATATTCTTGTACCAACTATTCTGTACCATGAGTCTCAACTTCAACGTAGTCTATCTCAATCCTACTATATATTTTATAGATGTTCTCCCACTCAAGGAATATAATGTGTCTTACCACTATAACTTCTTTTAGGGGTCATATAGGTAATATCCTCTTATTTCGTTAGGGTCTTCTATAAAGGTACTATATTTTATAGAGGGTAATTTTTTTACCTGAAGAGGCCTTAACAAATTATTCACTTCCTCAATCAAGTAAATTTGAAACTCGGTTTTGATTCTTCTATAAAATTAGAATAGAATACCATTTATCAATTTATTTGGTACTTGGTTTATTTTATGTATTTTTATTTGTAACACATATCCCCAAAAGGATAATGGAATACTCAAATGACTCATCATTGATCTCATCATTTCTAACAAGGTTTGGTTCCTCCTTTAAGTTATGTCATTCCACTAAGTCGTGTAAGGAGGATAGAGTTGGGATCATATCTTAAACTCTCATAAGAAATCAATGAATTATTAATTAAGATATTCTCCACTATGGTCTAAGTAGAGTTTCTTAATCTTCTTACCAAGCCTGTTCTCACCTTCATTCTTGTATTCCTTGAATTTATAAAAATAATTAGACTTATACCACATCAAGTAGACATGTCCATATCTATTAAAATCACTGTTAAAAGTTATTAAGTATGATTAACCAACCCTTTCTTCAATAATAAATGGTCCACGCACATCGGTATGATCTAATTCAAGAATATATTTAGCCCTTTCACGTTTCCCACCTAATGGGGCTTTGGACATTTTTTTCTTGTAAACATGTGTGACATACACCAATTGGTTTTAGTTTAAAATAATCTAAATATACATCTTGATTTAATTTAGTCAATCACTTTTCATTTACATGACCTAGATATTGAATCCAGAGTTAGTTGTGGTATGAGTCATGTGAATTAACTTTGTTATAAATTTTAGTTACATGGTTCATATAATCAACCACATAAAAACAATTATTTAAATGATTCTTACCATAAAAAATTTTATCTTTATAAAAGAAGAAATGTTTATTTCCAAATTTGAAAACAAATTCATTTGTATCAAGTCTTGAAATAGATGTAATGTTTTTTGTAACAGATGGAACATAATAACAACCTTTAAAAAACAAGATCAATTTGTTCAGCAATGTGAGGCGGTAGTCCCTGATATTTATAGCAGCGATTTTAGCTCTGTTGGCTACTCATAGATCTACCTATCCTTAGTCAAGATTTCTAAATATAATTGCTTCCTATATTTGAATAAAAATTTTAGAACCATGAGCTTTATATAATACCCAGTTTATAGAAACAGATAAATTGAACTTGATAACAAATATAGCTTAATATTTCCCATTATTCTTTGGATGGGTGCAGTTTTTATTCCAGTGGCCCTTCTTGCCACATGAGAAATAGACAACATCATGTTCTATTGCTTGTCCCTTGATCTTCCTCTTCCTGTAAGGTAATGAAGAAGATTTGGGATTAAAGATATTTTATTTCCCTTTTTGTTTGTTTTCCTTAGGAAGAAAGGATTTTCTCACTTTGTATCCTTATATAATTGGTGAACAAGAATCAGAAGATTTGGAAAAGAAATATCAATGTTGCTCATGTTAAAATTCACAAAACAATTTGTAGAATCCCTGAGGTAGTGATGTCATAATGAGATCAGTGTCTTCTAATTTAGGTAGTGTAAACATTAGAACCTCTAGGTGCTTAATATAACCAATGACCTTAACTACATGAGGCCTAGATAGGGAACCATCTCCCAACTTTCTATGAAACGGGGCCTTGGAAATCTCAAACCATTCCTATTTATATCTCTTCTATTAAAGACTATAGAGGTTCTCAAGCATGATATATGCGTCTATGTTTTCATGAGACTTCATGAGTTCACTAGAAATTAATGAAATCATAAAACATTGAACATCGATCGATTTAAAAAATTCTTTCCATAGACAAGGAACTCTTCATCACACACCTCCTTAGTAGGTGGATCAAGCATTGAGGATTCAAGAAAATAAGATTTCCATTTATATATTATAACAACTTGAAGGCATCTAAACCACTCTTTGAAGTTACATATAATAAAGAGGTTTTCTTTATCCAGTATTTATCATAGGGATAATGTGGATGAAGAGCTTGTCATTTTATTCTTCAATTAAAAGAGTAGATTATTTGTACTTTTTATTGATTAAAAATAATATGATAAATAAAAAACTAATTGACATTATTAAATCTACCTCTATTTTTATCAAGTCTCAATATCCCTCACTATTGAACTCGGAATGTACAGTTTCTTTAACATTATTGTCGAAAGGATCCATATCACACTTTTTATAACCCAAACAAGTATTGGTAAAGATACATGAAGAAATTTTGGTAGTAAAGACTTTACCAATTGTGGGCTTGCTACTCCTTTATCCGTTGAGTGGATTCCTCAATCCTGAAATCTTGACTTGGATTTCCTCAGAACTTACCTTCAAATTATACCAAGTATAAAAAGGGACACTCCTATTTATGTAAAATGGATAAGTCAACCCAAAACCTTTATAAGAACTCCCCTTATAAAAGTAAGTGTCCCAACAAGGGTTGGTCAAACAATTATTTCTACTGATTTTTATTCCAAATCAAGTAACGGAAGTCCTATTCTAACTTAATATATAATTGAGTGATTTTAAATTAATTATTCATATATTTTATCTTGTTTTATTCTTTACATGTGTTGTTAATATTAATTGAATGTTACTAACTTAATTAACCATGTTGGATAAAACATTTACACATTATTCATTTATTTTCATTTATTATGCATAAATTTTATCTTGTTTTATCTTTGACATCTCTTGTTAATATTAAGCAGATGTTACTTAATAAATTAACCATGTTGGATAAAACATTTATGCATGATAAATTAATTTAAAATCTGTATTTGTAAATTAATTCATTTATTTATGTGACAAAGTCCTTACATCCATAAAATAAATAATTGTATAGATAGAAATAATTAATTAATTAAATGATCAGTTTGTAAGATTTATATAATATTTGATTTAATGAGAATACATTAAATCAATCTATGACCTAGGGGACATAACTCCTTTTTCTAGTCTTGTCATGAGTTACAGCATTCGACATGTCCACCTTTGTATCACCCGAGTTGGTATAATAATGGTTCCATCTTGAATCGCTTGCATGCGCCTTGGGATAATCTATTAATTACATGTATTTATGAAATAGATGTAGGTAAGGGGAACCAAATGATTAGTTAAAAGGTGATTACATAAATATCCTCAGAAACAAAAGTATTATATAATAATTGAGGGAGGGATGACCTGTAGGCCATCATTTTTAATTTAATAAAAAAAATTGAACTCGTGAAATAAATTAAATTAAAACATCCAACGCATACACATGTCTTGGTCAAGCTCATGAATGGTAATACATACAATGAATATGAAAAAGTAACTAGGTAGAATTCATTTCATTTTTTGTTATTTATTATTTAAGATGAATGTTCTTTCATTAATTAATTAATTCCCTTTAATCTTAATAGTCATCCAAAATTAATGGAGATGCCCATAATTTATTCCATTTATGGAAAATAAATGAAATAACCGATAACGAAATATTAATTACAATAAATTAATTGATTATTTAATATTCTATAAAACCATTATTCAATTTTGAAACACACGTTACTATTCCAATAAATAAAATAAGGCTTTAGTGATCCAATTTTCAATTTAATGTAATTTTTAATTCTATCATTTAATGGGAGAATACATAGCATGTATAGTCCAGCTACACACTAGGTACCTCGGTTGTCGTGTATTAAAATCGTACACCTAGGAATTTTGTCATGTTAACTCAGATTAAATATATGGAATGTATAGGCCAGCTACACACCATGTATCCTTTTGTCATGTTCTAGGTTGGCCCAGTCAACACATGGTGTGAAATAAATGCACTGTTTGTAATTAACTACTCAATTCTTCTATGTATAATGTGCATGGGTATACGTTGTGTGCTCCAACTATATTCCATGTAACCTAATCTTACCATCCAAATATTTGGTAATTCCTAATGACATCTATGGTAAATCATCATATGTTATTAAACCATTATGAAAATAAAACAATGAAGAAACATGATTAATATGTCAATAACATGTTAATTCAACCATATTAAAGAATGAATAACATGAAATTAAAATCTAAACACAATTTTGTAAAGATAAAAAATCAAAAAATTAAATAAAATTTAAATATAACTACTCCGATACCACTTGTTGGATCCCGGAATAGTGAAATAATGCAGTGGAGGGAGATATATTAAATTTTGTTTTAATAATCATTACCTAAAACCTTGAGTGAGGATCATACACATCAAATTTATAATTAATTTATTTAATATTTAAAGAAATCAAATATCTTGTCTTAGGAACTTTCTTTGTTGGTGAATGTTGATCATCCTAAAAGAAACTTTTGGAATTCCTTTATTTCAATATGAGGTTTCAAGGATAGAATCCCTCTATCAGTCATCCACACATGCTGTCATGATCTCGGAGTATCACCACTTTATCTCTAGGTGCTATAGTTGTGAGTTGAATATATTACGTTGTTTTTTCTAGACCTCCTATTCTTAAATACTGAAGTGATCTCTCTTGCACTTCTCATTCTTAATTGGGAGAGAGTAAGTAAAGTCAAGAGAGAATTAATTATGTGCAAAAATTCTCTATTCTCAATTTTTGATACTCTAGATAGACATAGTTTTCTATTTATAGAGTTGAGATTTAGGCTGAATATTACTTAATTTCTTATTGGACATTAAATAAAATTTATTACCTTTAATAAACCTCATTCCTCATAATAATAATGATAAAATAATTATTTTGTAGCATGCACCAACTTTCACAATAAAAATATTAGTTGACTAGCTTGTTAGTTAATATTATTCACTAGACATGGTCCTTGTCTATTCAAACTCCTCTTGTATTTATTGAACTCCTGAATAAAAAATATACACATAAATAAATATTGCATTCACATACCGGTGATTAAATATTTATTAAAGATTGAATAAAATAAATATATATATTTGTATTCACATGCCGGTGAATAAATATTTTTTTTAATTTATGTGATCAATATCACTTGAATAAATTTATTCCTCAAAATTGAGAATAATATTTATTCCATTAATTAAACTAAAATGTAATTTAATCAAGATCAACAGAATAGTCTCATCCACTTACGATCACTCATACCTGATATTATAAATACTATTTGTCCCATCATAGTATGTTATCCAATCACAAGACTATATTAAGAATAATTTCATAGAACTTCATGGTTCTCATCATAATGGGTGAATTCTCAAACCTTATTAATACAATAAATACTGCATGATTTTATTACATTAAATCCATGTGGAAACAATGAACAATATTTAATAAGGAAATAAATTAATAATAAATACATCGAATATACATATAATATAAGTAAAATTAGTTGGTCCTAGGTCACCAAATCTAGCAAGAAGTATATAAAATGGTAAAGGGATTGAATTTTTTTAAGTATTACCCTATAATTCTATCAAGATCATCCAATGTTTTTTATGTATCAATGAATTTTTTGTGAGAATGAATTTAGGCTATGTATGAGTCATTTTGGTTGTGTATATGAGTCATTTTTCTTACATGTATGAGTCATTCTGTCTATTTATGGGTCATCTAGACTAGTTTATATAATTCATTTCCAATAATTTATATAATTAATTTTATCTCCAAGTGCAAGTCATTCCGTTAAAAAAAATCATAAGGAGGATAATTCAAGTATAATTAATCAGTTTCAGCCATGATTTAAACTATAGATTTCGGGTACCAGATCAACATGCATGAAACCTAATAATAGAAATCTGTGTAGATCATAATCAGGATTTCTGTATGATATTTTCATCAAAATAAAAGGATTAATAAGTGGATTTTTTAGAAGTTTGGACCATGATTCACAAGAAAAATTCATTAGATAATGGAAATATTTGTAAATTAAAAAAATAAAAATAATCTTGGAAGCATTAGACCTGAAAAAGGATGGAATGGATTACCTTTAAGGGAAAGAGAATATCGAAGGAAGTAGGGAATTTCTTTCTAGTAATTTCAACTCATGCTTCTACGGCTTCTTTAAATATTCCTTTATTTTATTTTTAATATTATTAAATTCTGTAATTTTTTATTTTTCCCATTCCACCTATGTTATACCTCGAGTAGAGGGTTAAATCCTTGGGTGATTGGGTATTGGGATGAATTCTTATTATGATTCTTGAGTTTGGATCATAAATAAATGATTTTTTTATTTATTTTAGATTTTACTAGAAATTTATATTATCTAATTTGATTGTTTTATTTACTTTTATTTATTTTTCATTTCCTTAGTTAGTTATAATTCATCACCCTCCACTAAATTTAGTCTATGTATGATGGAATAGTATAGGTTGAGTGTTAAAGTTTTGGATATTTCTACAACGTGTGTAAAAGTACTGGAATACTCTTTGGTTGATTAGGGAGAATAGAACCCATTTGGGTATTCCCTAAGTAATTATAGAAGTGGTTCATTATTTGGATCATATATTCAAAGTTAGAAACATGGGAAGAAGTATATACCAATGGTGAGAGGTTAAGCGATCATAGAACCTCTCAATTTTTGGTTATTAAGAATATGATACAACCTTTTTAAGAATATGATAGCATTATAGTTGAACAACCAACCCAGAACTATCACTTATCAATCTCTTTATTTTAACCACTTTTTTCAAATTTATTTTACTTGGTTTTAAAAATAAACAAACCAAAAAACTGCCATTTATAATTAAAGTGATAAATAATTTTTGATCACCCCTCTCTGGTGACTGTCCTATGTTTCTTCTAATTATACATATAATGCTAAGAAATAATAAGATTTTTCACACATATGGAAAAATTGTAAAAAAACATTGTTTCATTAACATGGAGGTGATGCATTAATTACTAAATATTTAATTACAAGACCCTATATTAGAATGGCCAACTTTTCTCTCTTGACCTTGAGTTAAAGGGAAACTTACTAACAAAACTAATAAATTTAAATATAAAAAATAAAGAATTTTCCTTGGAAAACTATAGTCAGACATCAATTGATCGCTGTGAGACTACCACCATTGTAGAAAAATTCACCCAAAAATTTAGTAACTTATGCCTACCTCATTTCATCAATCAAAATATCCAAATTACCCTATATATTTTACAAAATGAATTTGAATAGAAAACATGTATAATAAAACTAATACCTAAATTTGATGGACTTATAGGAGAAGACCCTAACAAACACATCAATGATTCTATAATTATTTTCTATATACTCAATCAAAGAGGAGTGATATAGGGTCATTTCAAATGAAGAGATTTTCCATTTTCACTAGAGGGGGTAGTAAAGAAATGGATATATAGTTTGAAATCATTAGAAGTAAATTATTGGGGGGATATTCATAGAATATTTATCCAAGTATTTTCCCTTACCTTTAGGACTATAACCATTGGAAAAGAAATATATAACAACAGAAAATCTACATGAGAGATGCTCTAAGAGTAGTGGGATATATTCAACAAACTGTGTGATAGTTTCCCAAATAATTCCATAAAAGAATATAATTCTCTTGTATTTATCTATCATGGATTTTTAGATAGTTACAGGAACCTAATTGATGTATAATCAAGAGTATCACTAATTAACAAGTCATTAGTAAAGACCAAAGGACTCATTGATAATATATCACAATATTCTCAACCATTTATTATAGTAGGTACTGGTACCAAAGTCATACATGAGATAATAACTTTTGATTCATCGCCTTTATTAGAGTCTAATCATTAAGATCTAACCACCTTGGTAAGGAAAATTCCATTCAAAACCTTGTGAATATTAGTCACTAATTAAGGCAAGTGGACTATATTCATTTCTTAAAGACTATATTGATCTGTGGGATGAGGTGCAATGTATAAAAAATTTTGTAGTATCATACTAGAAAATATAATTTTAGCAACAAAATTCAGGATGGAGAGATCCTAGTCATTATTAATATAGATTTTCAAACCATTAGAACTATACCAAACCACACTATCAGAATAATTTTCATTAACAACCACCTTATCAACAATACTACCAAAAAATCCCACCCCTTAAACAAACATACACACCACCACTTAGTCAACTAAATTTCCCAACACATATATAATACAATAATTCTTATGAATGAACCTCCACCTGTTAAAAACCCCCAAAAAAGTAGTAGTAAGGAGTAGAGAATGAGGATCTAAGGAATAAAGTGAAGAGTTAAGGAATAACCTTGTTATTCTTATGGAAATATAATATATTAACCCTAAAAACTATCAATTCAACCAACTTAAAATCCAAAGGGTGATGTTATTATTATTAAAACCAAAATTGGTAAATAAATACACTCTATATCCACACCTAAGCCTAAAAACTAATCCTGAATATGAGGAACTTGAGTCTAAAAAATATAGAAAAACCCTTAAGAACCAATCTAGGGAAGAATAAAAGCAACAAAAAGAAGAATATGGGAAGACCAAAAAGAGTATAAATTCATCCTCGAAAAAAATGGAGAAAAAGGATATTCCACTCTTATTATCCTCTATAATGATCCAACTAAAGAAGATTCAAGAGGAATAAATTCAAAGATAAATTTTGGAAACATTCCATAAAATTGAGATCGTAGTTCTCCTTCTTGAAGTACTAAATAATATTTTAATGTATTCTAATTTTCTAAATTAATTGTGCACCAAGAATTGGAGACATCAAGTTAATGAGAGAAAACAAAATTGAAGAAGTGTGCCGGTGTAAACACCCAGAATTTCTGTGTAAAATATTTTCTTAAACATTACATAATTTTGAATTAAATGAATATTTCACATTGAGAATCTTTTTAGGTTTAGAGTTTTAGATAATTAGGACACAACTATAACATCTCAAAATATTACAAGGTAGACATATCTACATAGTTTCCATTTCTTTCATAAAATAAAAACTCTTGAAAAAAAGATTCATGTCTAGTTCTATGTTTTAAATAGAATGACTTTACCTTGATCCCATCCTTGAACTTATTCATCTATAAGTCCTGTGAAAACATTTCAAAACTTGGGATGAGCATAAAAAGCTCAGTAAGGGTTATAAAAAAAAGAATGAAAACATTTGTTCATAAATACATACCAAACATAAACTATTTTACTTACCTCTTGAAATCATAAGATTTATGAAAGACACATAGAAATCAATAATCATAAAGGTAACTTGTGGCATCCATATCATACTTACATTGTAGCTATCATAGCTACATAGGGAGTTACTTTGGAATACCCATCACAGTATATTACCTAAATATCTTAAGAGAACATTCACTTTTACCTCCATCACATTACCTAATGCATTGGAGAGCTATCTCGGACTCACCCACCTTAATTTTATCTTGTAACCATCCGTATATGTAAATAATTCCCAAGAACCATAACATTATCATAACACATAACATAAGCATAAAGAGAAGATAACATTCCCACATTGCAATAAAAAATATCGTTTCAAGATATTGAAATAATAAATCAATTATCAAAATCATTTTCAATACCAAAATACATAAAAATAGTATTTGGTATTTATTTTTCATTTTAAAAACATTATGGCTTGTTAAGGAAGCCAAAGATCAAATAATACTCGCGGTGGAAGAAATGTCGTTGTCACCGCTTAAGTTAAAAAACAATATTCCTTTTTGTCATTTAGTAAAATGCTTCATATAAAAAGATTACCTTTGAATAAAATGAAAATTCAAAGGAGTTTATACACCGTATAAAATAAAGTCATGTATAAAACTAAAAATGCCTCAATGAAAGAAGATTGAGACCAAGTCCCTTACCTCATGTCCGACTTGACTCGTTCATTATTTAATCTCCTAAATAATAAACTAAAGTAAATTTATACTTTCATAAGAACCTTTTTATAGTTTATTATTCCTTTTATATCAATTATTACTATGTTATAAACATTATGTAATCATTTAAGTTAATAACGTCCATTTTGGAGATATTTGGTACTTGAGTCCAAAATGAACACCTTATATTTATAAGTTGTCTATGTGGTCAATAGTGCATTATATCCAGAATAATATTCATTATTTAGATATCACATATATTATATATATCTCTTACATACATTTATTTATAATAGTACATAATATTTGAGGTAAGAAATGAAATGCACCGTTCCTGGAGATGGAAAGTCGTACGTACGCATGAACGCTACTTTCATTTCTATTTCTTATTTTAATGGAAATAAAACATAATTATACATAGTTATATTATAATTCTAGAATAATTTAATATATAATATCATTAAATCCATCCTTTATACATCCCACATAATTCATTAACGAATCACATCACTTTGAGGGGGTGGTAGTCCGCACTTCTTCAAATGAGATTATCGTATTTACCCACTATGGAAACCATAAAGTCATGCTATAAATGGGAAGTAAAGAAGAATAAGAAAATTATAAACATAATATATATCATATATAAAAACATTTCCATCATAATGGCCACCATGAGAGGTGGTAAGATGTAATTGAACAATCATCGTTTCGTGAGGCCTTAGTTTTCCATCCACAGAAACATTATGTTATTCATCCATTAGATGGAGGTGTGTGTAATTTTAGTTTGAATAATTCTCATAACAAAATCCTAGTATATTGGGGATACTTTTTTCGTTACAAAATAAATGAATAAAAAGAGTTTAGGGGTTGGAGAAGTAAAATAAAAGAAAACAATTTAAGAGAAACTTCTACCTTTAATTTGGGTAACTCCCTTTGGTTTGAACAAAATGACTTCTTGAAGTGCCTTCTGCCAAAGGTGAGGCTTCTAAGAGGAGGATAGGTATGTTGAGAGATTAATTGGATAGAGTCTGGATGAGCCAAATGGATTTAGAGGTGTGTGTAATTGGTTAGAAGTGGTCTCCTTTTATAAGGGAGAGGAGGGGCTCTTTAGGAAAGTGTGAAAACATTATTTTAATATATAATGATATTCGGATTCTAAAGGTCAAAAAATAATTATAGTCTAAGATAAGATTACTCATGGTTGAAATAAAATCATCTAATCAGAATTGGACATGTTTTGGATAATATTTTAATCATTATAATCTTATTTATTTAAATCATTTATTAATGAGGTAAATAATACATCATTATTGTGTCATAATTAATTTAATTTATTCGATGTCTAAAAATTATAAAAAAATAGGATAATGTAGTAAATCATTTTATCTCTCCAATGAATATTTATAGTCGAAAATATGACTTATATAACACCATATAAATTTTAATTTACTAAAATATTTTTGTTATTGTCAATTTTGTCTTTACATTAAATTAATTAATCGAAAGTGTCATTATCTTTCATAAGTGGCTTTATAGGGTCCCAAAATCGACCCAAGGATTACCATGGTTGGACACTACTCATCCAATAAGGTTAGGACAAGTGTTAAGGTAATTTTAAAGTATTATAATATTCCTTTAACCTTCAATTACTTTATTTACCGTTAACCGTAGTAAATAAAAGTCAAAAGTTACTATTCACCAAAAATTATTTTCATCTTATTGAACCACATTTTACTTCTTGATAACAACCATGTATGTCAGATTTTTGAAATCAATTCACACAAGTGGTAAAATTTCATTAAAATGAAAAAGTCAGTTTTTTTAACTACCACTAAGTGGTGTCACTATTCATCGAAAATTGAAGTTTTTTCAGAAAAATACCAAAAATTCTGCCTAAGCTATATTTTATATTCCGAATTCAAAAATTATGTCTATTTTTCCAAATTCAAAACATATAAGTGGCATTAATTAATTCTAAAATTAATTCTCGTTATCAAAACAAATAGCGTGTTTTTAAGAAACAATAATTATCAAAAGATTGATACTTGTTTATGTCCAATTTCAAAGTGAAATTAATTTCAATAACCAACATTGGATTAAATAGTAAAAATATATTTCAGTTTCACTTAAAAACCAACTAAAAAGATAATCTTACCACATAAATAAATTAGATTAAAAGGCACTTTTGAATTAAAATAAAGTATTTTTCAATATTCATTAAAAAATGAACTTTATCATAAAAATACCAAAAAATTACCCAAAGTAAAATTTGATGTCCCCATTCTAAAGAACGATTATATTTGGTCAATTATAATGTATTAATGTGACCAAAACTATATTTAAATAGGTTTCTCCATTAAAAGGCGGTAAATCGGCCTTTTAATGTAAATTATGCTTAAAATTAGATTCATTCATATTTTAATCCTCTAACTTTTTATTGGATAAATGTAAATACATTTAACAATCATGTATAATAATATTGTAGTTATTTTCATTCATTCCCACCAATACAATAGCTAGGAGTTAACTACAATTTAAAATAATAATATTATATTATCAGTGTGCAACGTAAGATTCCAAAGAAACCCATTGTTGTGTATCGGGTACGCTATCGAACATAGAAACCCTTTTAAAGTAAAATTAAAATTTAATTCAAAAATATTAATAAGTATAAAAATATCTTATTCATCATTTACTTGGGATGTTACATCCTTCCCCCATTTTGGAAATTGCATCCTTGCAATTTTTATTCACTTATCAAAATAAGTGGGGGTATTTATACCTCAGAGCATTTTCAGATTCCCATGTTGCCTCTTCAATCATATGGTTTTCCCCCAAAACCTTTACTTGGTGAATTATCTTATTCCGCAACACTTTCTCTGTAAGGTCAAGAATCTGGAATGGTTGTTCTTCATAAGAGATATTCTCTTCCAACTGAACTACCTCTGGGCTCAAAACATGAGATGGATCTGGAATATACTTTCTCAACATCGAAACATGAAAAACATAGTGTACCTGGGATAAACTTGGAGGTAAATCCACTCTATATGCAACTGATCCAACTTTCTCCAGAATTTCATTAGGTCCAATAAAACTCAGACTCAACCTTCCCTTCTTACCAAAACGCATCACACTTTTCCATGGAGAAACTTTGAGAAAGACAAGATCACCTACCTCAAAGGAAAGATCCTTCCTCTGGTTATCTTCTTAACTTTTATGTCTGCTCTGAACTGTTCTCATGTGCTTCTGAATCAACTGAACTTTCTCTGCCATCTCTTCTACAAATTCTGGTCCCAAAAGCTTCATTTCACCTACTTCATCCCAGAATGTTGGAGTTCGACAATGATTTCCATATAATGCCCCAAATGGAGCCATCTGTATACTGGAATGAAAGATGTTATTATAAGAAAATTCAACCAAAGAAATATGTTGGTCCCAACTTCCCTGGTAATCCATCAAGAAAGCACGCAACATATCCTCCAAGGTCTGAATTGTTCTTTGTGACTGCCCATCTGATTAAGGATGAAAAACTGTACTAAAATTTAAGTTAGTACCCAATGACTTCTGAAGGCCTTTTCCAAAAGTTAGAAGTGAACATGGGATCACGATCAGATACAATGGAGAGGGGAACTCCATGAAACCTGAATATCTCTTTAATATACAACGGAGCAAGTGGATCTAGAGACAAAGTATCTCTAATAGGAATGAAATGAGCAGATTTAGTCAATCGGCCAACTATAACCCAGATTGCATTATTACCTCGAGATGTATTTGGTAATCCCACAACAAATTCCCTGGATATATTTTCCCATTTCCACTCAGGCACTGGTAAAGTTTGAAGAATTCTTTTCGGTAACTGTCGCTCTGCTTTAACCTGCTGACAAGTCAAACACTTCACACTAAAATCAGCAATATCTCTTTTCATTCCATCCCACCAGTAATACTCCCAAAGATCTATGTACATATTAGTACTACCAGGATGAACTAAAAACAGAGAACTATGAGCTTCACATAACAACTAATTCTTCAACTATGAATCACAAGGCACACATAATCTCTTTCCAAATATCAAAACACAATCATTATCAACATTAAAATCAGGAAACATACCCTTCTGAACCAACACAACCTTTTTCTGTAACTCATTGTCTTCCTTATACACTTGCTTAATTCTGTCTAATAGAGATGATTTCACTGACACCTGATCATTCTTCCTAAGGACACATCCAAGTCCTTTCAATGAAGCATCAATGTAGATAACAAACTCACAATTTCTGGATGGCAGTGCCAAAACTGGATCATTCACCAATATCCTTTTCAATTCCTGAATCAACTGAGCCATCACTGCAATAAACTATTCAATTCTGATTTTGACCATCTCAGGATACTGATTTGGAAGTTCATTCCCTTTGTATGTCTTCCCAAAGCTACTATGTATCCTCTAAGAAAAACCATTCTTAACACAGAAATATCTTAGGCGAAGCAACATGGTAATCTGTAAAGGTTATATGATTTCAATATTAACATAAATTACTTTATGAATATTAATTTAACAATACCCTAACTCATAAATTTATCTAAACCAACCTATGATACCAACAATAAGGACTCGGCCTTAAACATTACATAATATTGAATTAAATGAGTAATTCACATTGAGGATCTTTTCAGGTTTAGAGTTTTAGAGAATTAGGACATAACTATTACATCTCAAAATATTACCAGGTAGACATATCTACATAGTTTCCATTTTTTTCATAAAATAAAAACTCTTGAAAAAAAGTGTTATGTCTAATTCCATGTTTTAGACAACATGACTTTTCCTTGATCCCATCCTTGAACTTATTCATCTTTAAGTCCTGTGAAAACATTTCAAAACTTGGGATGAGCATTAAAATCTTAGTAAGGGTTATAAAACAAATAATGAAAACATTTTTTCATAAATACATACAAAACATGAACTCTTTTACTTACCTCATAAAATCATAAGATTTATGAAAGACACATATAAATCATTAATCATAATGGTAACTTGTGGTATCCATATCATACTTACATTGTAGCTATCATAGCTACATAGGGAGTTACTTTGGAATACCCATCATATTATATTCCCTAAATCTCTTAGGAGAAACATTCACGTTTACCTCTGTCACATTACCCAATGCATTGGAGAGCTATCTCGGGCTCACCTGCCCTAGGTTTATCATGGAAGCACCCATATACGTAAATAATTCCCAAGAACCATAACATGATCATAACACATAACATAAGCATAAATAAAAGATAACATTCCCACATTGCAATAAAAAATATCATTTCAAGATATTGAAATAATAAATCCATTCTCAAAATATTTTTCAATACCAAAATATATAAAAAGAGTATTTGGTATTTATTTTTCATTTTAAAACATTACGGCTTGTTAAGGAAGCCAAAGATCAAATAATACTCGCGGTGGCGGAAAGGTATTTGTCACCGCTTACGTTAAAAAAACATTCCTTTTTGTCGTATAGTAAAACACTTCATATAAAAATATTCCCTTTGAATAAAATTAAAATTCAAAGGGGTTTATACACCGTATAAAATAGAGTCGTGTATAAAACTAAAAATGCCTCAATGAAAGGAGATTGAGACGAAGTCCCTTACCCCATGTCCAACTTGACTCGTTAGTTATTTAATCTCATGAATAATAATCTAAAGTTAATTTATACTTTCTTAAGAACCTTTTTCTAGTTTATTATTCCTTTTATATCAATTATTACCATGTTATAAACATTATGTAATCATTTAAGTTAATAACATCCATTTTGTCGATATTTGGTACTTGAGTAAAAAATGAACACCTTATATTTATAAGTTGTCCATGTGGTCAATAGTGCATTATATATAGAATGATATTAAAGATTTAGATATCATATATATCATATATATCCAGTATGTACATATATTTATAATAGTACATAACATTTGGAGGTAAGAAATGAAATGCACCGTTCATGGAGACGGTAAGCTGTACGTACGCATGAAGGCTACTTTCATTTCTATTTATTATTTTAATGGAAATAAAACATAATGATACATATGTATATTATAATACCAGTATAATGTCATATATAATATCATTAACTCCGTCCTTTATACATCCCACATAAGGCATTAACGAATCACATCACTTTGAGGGGGTGGTAGTCCGCACTTCCTCAAATGATATTATCGTATTTACCCACTATGGAAACCATAAAGGCATGATATAAATGGGAATTATAGAAGAATAAGAAAATCATAAACATAATATATATCATATATAAATATATTTCCATCATAATGGCCACCATGAGAGGCAGTAATATGTAATTGAACAATCATCGTTTCGTGAGGCCTTAGTTTTCCATCCACAGAAACATTATGTTCTTCATCCATTAGATGGAGGTGTGTGTAAGTGTAGTTCGAATCCTTCTCATAAAAACGTCCTACTATATTTAGGATAATGGTGTTGTTACAAAAGAAAATAATAAAAAGAGTTTAGGGTTGGAGAAGTAAAATAAAAGAAAACAATTTAAGAGAAATTGTTACCTTTAATTTGGGTAACTCCCTTTGGTTTGAACCAAAGGACTCCTTGAAGTGCCTTTTTCCTAATTTGAGGCTTCTAATAGTAGTATAGGAATGTTTAGAGCTTAATTTGGAAGAGTTTGGACGAGCCAAATTCCTTTAGAGGTGTGTGGAATTGGTTAGAAGTGGTCTCCTTTTATAAGGGAGAGGAGGGACTCTTAAGGAAAGTGTGAAAACATTATTTTATTATATAATGATATTAGGTTTATAATGGTCAAAAAATCATTATAGTAGAAGATAAGATGACTAATGGTCGAAATATAATCATTTAACCAGAATTGGACATGTTTTGGATAATATTTTAATAATTATAATCTTATTTATTTAAATCATTTATTAATGAGGTAAATACTACATCATTATTGTGTCATAAATAATTTAATTTATTAGATGTATAAAAATTATACAAAAACTACTATCATGTAGGAAATATGTTTAGCTTTCCAATGAATATTTATAGTTTAAAATATAAATTATATAACACCATATAAAATTAATTTACTAAAAGATATTTGTTATTGTCAATTTTGTCTTTACATTAAATTAATTAATCTAAACTGTCATTATCTTTCATAAGTGGCTCCATGGGGTCCCAAAATAAACCCAAGGACTCCCATGGTTGGCCACTACTAATATAATAAGTTTAGGACAAATGTTAAGGTAATTTTGAATTATTATAATATTCTTTTAACCTTGAATTACCCAATTTACCTTTAACCGCGGTAAATAAAAGTCAAAAGTTACTATTCACCAAAAATTATTTTCATCTTATTGAACCACATTTTACTTCTTGATAACAACAATTTATGTCAAATTTTCGAAATTCAATTTAAAGAAGTGGTAAAATTTCATTTAAATGAAAAAGACGATTTTTAACTACTACTAAGTGGTGTCACTATTCATCAAAAATTAAAGTTTTTCAGAAAAATACCAAAAATTCATTCTAAGCTATATTTGATATTCCAAATTCAAAAATGATGACTATTTTTTCAAATTCAAAACATATAAGTGGCATTAATTATTTTTAAAAATAATTCTCGTTATCAAAACAAATAGCATGTTTTTATGAAACAATAACTATCAAAAGATTGATACTTGTTTATGTCCAATTTCAAAGTGAAATTAATTTCAATGACCAAAATTGGATTAAATGGTAAAAATATATTTAAATTTCACTTTAAAACCAACTAAAAAGATAATCTAACCATATAAATAAATTATATTAAAAGGCACTTTTGAATTAAAATAAAGTATTTTTCACTATTCATTAAAAATGAACTTTATCAGAAAAATACCAAAAAATTACCCAAAGTAAAATTTGATGTCCCCATTATAAATAAGTATTATATTTGTTCAATTAGAATGTATTAAAGTGACAAAAACAATATTTAAAGAGGGTTCTCCATTAAAAGGCGGTAAACTGGCCTTTTAATGTAAATTATGCTTAAAATTAGATTCATTCATATTTTAAGCCTCTAACTTTTTATTGGATAAATGTAAATACATTTAACAATCATGTATAATCATATTGTAGTTAGTTTCATTCATTCCTTCCAATACAATGACTAGGAGTTAACTACAATTTAAAATAATAATATTATATTATTAGTGTGCAACGTAAGATTCCAAAGAAACTCGTTATTGCGTATCGGGTACGCTGTCAAACAAAGAAACCCTTTTAAAGTAAAATTAATATTTAATTCAAAAATATTAATAGGTATAAAAATATCTTATTCTTCATTTACTTGGCATGTTACAGGCTGGTCGTGCCCTGCCGGCCTGCATGCGGCCTCTCGCGCGCCCTGCCCGGCCTGCCCGCGGCCTCCCACGCGCCCGGCCTGTCCTGCAAGTGGCCTCCCGCGTGCCCCGTCGGCCTGCCCATGGACCTCGTCGGCCTACCGCGCCTCACCGGCCAGCGCGCGGCCTGCCCGGTGCCCTCCCGGCTGCCCGCCGGCCTGCCCAGGCCACCTCCCGGCCTGCCTGGCCATCCCTCCAGCCTACCCGGGCCGCACTCCGGCTCCTGGCTAAACAGGCTGAGCCGTACCGGCCTCCCGAGCTGGCCTGCGGCGTCCCTTGCAGTGTCCTTGGATGAACCGGCTCGGCCTTCCGGGCTGAGTCGCCCAAGCCACGCCCCTCACGGCACTGGCAGAGCCGCCTACACGGGTACCTCCAGGCCAAACTTCCCTAGTAGTTTACTGGGCTAGGCCAAGCATACCGGGCTGAACCTAGCATGTTGACCGGGTCGACCCAGACCGGGTCGGACCGGACTCGGGCCCACTACCAACCCTTTATTTTCTTTAGCCATATCTTTGGCACCGGATGTCCGTTTGACGAATCGTCAGCAGCACCAGTATCCTTGTAACATGACGGTATCTTTTAGAATACCCCACTGGAGTTCGGGGTATATTTGGGATATGGTCAGGTTGGATCGTTCACGAATCTAACTAGGCCCCGGGACTGAAAGGCTAATAACTCACAGACCGGGCATCCGATTTATGTGTCACCTATTGCGTTCAGACCCTTAAAACGTGGTGGACCTATGAGATACTTCTTCATGGTACTTTGTGGAAGTTGAAGTATTGACTCTTGTATTGAGGAGTGGACCCTCACGGAATCAATCATGATTTGTGGAAACCCTGTGGCTGGTTGTGGTCCTACTTCTATTCCTGGATCATGTGTTGTTCTGACAGAATATCTAGTCCTAGATCCTGTGTGGGTCTGATAGCTCTGACTACTATTCCTAGATCCTGTGTGGGTCCGACAGTTCTGGCTTCTATTCCTGGATCATGTGTTGGTCTGACAGAATAGTTGGTCCTGGATCTTATGTGGGTCTGACAGCTCCATCTTCTATTCCTGGATCATCTGTTGGTCCGACAGAATAGCTGGTCCTGGATCATGTGTGGGTCCGAAAGCTCATATGATTTAGTGTCTATATATGATCATCTCTATCTCTCTACATAATTTGTATACATGTGTGAGCTGAGTCAGTGACTTCTGTGTTTTCTTCATTATTGAGTTAGGTTACTTGATAACTTAGGTATATATATGGGCATATACCTAAGTAATTGCTATTTGTTGATTTCATACACTTTGGTTTATCCTTGTTGTATTTTGTGCGACCTTGAGGGTCTCGGGGTTCCTACTGAGTATCGTTATACTCACCCATGCACAGGCTATGCCCGCACCTCGTTGTGTTGGATGCAGACGACAGACAGCACTGACCGAAGCTGAGTGTACGAGGACAAGACGGTACCTGGAGGTGGACCTCACGATGAGTCGGTACCTGGAGAAGACTGACAGATGATATGTTTTGATGAGGCTATCTTTACCTACCCTTCAGGTAGGATCCGTGGTGGATGATCCAGGAGCTTCTCTTCACCTTTCAGCTATTTTTTCCCTTTTCATTTGTACTTGTACTTTATAGTTGGTCTTGTATTTCTGGCCCCCTTTACTTTTCAACACTCTTTTGTTATACAGTTTTACATAGTGTTTTTCTTCTAGCTTGTACTCTATTGTGTGTGTTTACAGTTATACCCGCAATTCCTTCCCAATTTAAGGATTTAATCCTTTTTTTCTAATCACCATCCCCTGGACTATGGAAGGTGGGCTTGGGGTAGTCACGGCACGGGCCCTGGGGGAATGGGTCGTGACAAATTGGTATCAGAGGAGTTGATTATACCGTAGAACTTAGGACTCTGATCTTTATTTTCTATGAAGAAATAGTGTTAAGAGTACTGAGTGTGGTTTTTAGTCCAAGGAGTCCAGTGTTGGTGTGGAGGTCGACATATCCATACACTAGGACCCTGACTTCTGATTTCTGACTCAATGCACAAAAACACTGATTGCGTATATGTTTCAAGAGTTTTCATTGTGATCTTTTTGAGTCAGCTTACCGGGTATAAATTATTGACTGTGGTGCACCTGTATATTTTCAGGATGGCCCTACGCAGAGAGTCAATGAGGGTTCCGAGAGATGTACGAGATGGTAGCCCATCGAGCCACGAGGCCTCGGTGCAGGGCCCCATCACAGCGGAGGCACCAGCGGTACCACTTCCCATTCAGCCACTGATGCTACCAGCCCCAGCAGCATACAATGCACACTACTTGAGCATGTTGCACGAGTTCAAGAGCCATAGTCCACCCAGTTTCAGGGGTTATATGGACCCACAGGCAGCTGAGGATTGGTTGGAGGCTATGGTGAGAGTCTTCAGACTAGAAGGAACATCATCTGACCTTATGGTGATCTTTGTCGCGAATCTTCTTCAGGAATAGCAGGAAGATGGTGGAGCCTGATGCTCCAGGTGCATGACAAGGCGACACTTCTTTGGGCAGACTTCGAGAGCCTATTTTGGGAAGATTTTATCCCAACCACCCTACATGTGGTGCAGATACAAGAGATACTACATCTACAGTAGGGCGGAATGACGGTGGAACAATACTCATCCAGGTTCACCGACCTCTCATGCTACTCCACAGATATGGTGTGGGACCCTTTCTTCAAGGTCTGGCCCTTCAAGCAGGGGATCAGATGGGAGATCAGAGCATCGATGATCTCACTCAGCATCCCGACGTAGGTGGGGGTGTTAGAGAGATCCCTCCTAGTGGATATTTTCCTTCCTGAGTAGTCACCAGCAGTGAGACCCATCATTATTCGACATGAAGTGGAGTCTTCTACAGCTGGTAGTAGACAGATGTTGCAGAGGTCCAAGCGGACCAGACCATCCGGTGGATGACCCCAGGACTCAGGTTCGGTTGTGTGAGGCACACAATACATAGCCAGTCATGCCATGAGCGGGCAATGTTACTCTTACGGTGGGCAGTGCCACATGGCTCGTGACTGTCTAACCCACCGTACTAATGATCAACAGATGGTCGAAGGACCCCCCAGGTAGAGACAGAGGATTGATCGATGTGGTCTATAGGGAGAAGGCGGACGTGGAAGAGGAGCTGGTCATGCAGCTTGCGGTGGGCGATGTAAAAGGTGTTACCACCACCACAACCAGGATTTCCACCCTGACTGTAGGGAGTAGGTGGATAGGTAAGTGCTCTGCTCCAGGAAGCTAAGACTTACGATCACGGCACTCCGGAGATGATTCAAGGTATGATCTATGTCTACTCCACCATAGTTGCAGTTCATATAGACACAAGTGTCAGTCACTCTTTCATTGCCACTGCCCTTGTTCGAAGCTCAGAGATTCTGACGGAGCCGTTGGCTTGATCCTTACAGCTAGAGACTTCTACGGGAGAAACATCGATGATTACGAACTGGTGCCAGCAGTGTGAGCTTACTCTAGGAAGTGAGAGATTTTGGTCAGATCTCCTAGTAGCGGCGTCGAGGCCTTACAATTCCATCTTGGGTATGGACTGGTTATCTATAGTATATGAATAGATTGACTGTATTAGGCGCAAAGTGTGGTGTGTCCGCACGGATGGAACCAGGGTCACCATCACCGGTGAGAAGGGAGCCTTTTCATCACAGGACGGACTTACTCGGATGAGGTTGAATCCAATCACTCATTAGTTGTCCTACCTTACCCTCAGATCAGTTGATGTGGAGAGTCCGAGCTATCCTTTAGTGGTGGACCAGTATGCAGATGTTTTCCTTAATGATGTTCTAGGACTACCTCCTCCTAAAGAGTTGGACTTTTACATTGACCTTTACCTCGGGACAGAACTGATATCTACACCAGCATATCGGATGGCTCCCGCTGAGCTTCGTGAGCTGCGAGTATAGCTGGAGGACTTGCAGTGGAAGGGATTCATCCAGACCAGTGTTTCTCCCTAGGTAGCCCTGATTCTGTTCACCAAGAAGGAGGATGGGATCTTGATGCTTTGTGTTGACTACTGTCACCTGAACCAGGTGACCATAAAAAACAAGTACCCACTTTTGAGGATTGACGACATCTTTGATTAGATAAAGGGAGTGTGGTGGTTCTCTAAGATAGAACTCAAATTAGGCTATCACCAACTCAGAATTCGAGACTAGGATGTGCAGAAGATGGCCTTCAGATGTTGGTGTGGGCACTGCGAGTTCTTGGTTATGCCTTTCGGTGTAACCAATGCTCCAGCAGTATTCATTGGACTCATGAATAGGATCTTCCAGCCATACCTCGATCACTTTGTCATACTTTTCATCGATGACATTCTGATTTACTCGACTACTGAGGAGGAGCATGCCTACCACTTTCAGGTAGTACTAGACACACTCTAAGAGCACCAGCTTTATGGTAAGCTCTAGAAGTGCCAGTTCTGGATCCGAGAGGTTCACTTTCTGGGATATGTCATCTCGGAGGCTGTAGTTTTAGTAGATCCAGTGAAGATCAATGCGATACTTGATTGGGATCCACCCAGGAGTGTGACAGAGGTACGGAGTTTCCTGGATTTGGCTGGTTACTATGGAAGGTTCATACCATACTTCTCTAGAATTGCAGCACCACTATTATCCTTAACAAAGAAGGGGAAACCCTTTATATGGTCCGAGATATGCCATTAGAGCTTTCAGGAGATGAGGCAGAGGCTGACTAGGGCCCCCATCTTGAGGCTTCTATAGGAGGACATAGGGTATGTAGTCTACCGCGACGCATCTAGGACTGAACTCAGGTGTGTCCTAATACAGGAGCGAGTAGTGATCGCTTATGGTTTTCTTAAACTGAGACTTCATGATAAGAACTACTCCACCCATGACATGGAGTTAGCACCAGTGGTCTTTGCCTTGAAAATGTGGAGGCACTATATGATGGGCAAGAATTTCACAGTCTACTCTGAACACAAGAGTCTCATGTATATCTTCTCTTAGAAGTACATAAACCTGAGACAGTGATGTTGGCTTGAGTTCCTCCAGTTCAATGACTTTGAGATAGTCTATACTTCTGGGAAGGGGAACGTTGTTTCAGATGCACTCAACAGAAATTCTGGTATATGGCTGCTAGGCGAGTCGACAGATCAGCTAGCTGGTTTACAGATATCCTTTGTGGATAGAGATGGATCAGCCTTTTTTTAGTCTCTTACTATCACTACCCCACTTCTTTATAAAGTCAGGGAGGCACAGCATGGGGACTTTGATTGTGAGACACGACTTGCTCAGATATCCATTGGACAGGCACCTGATGGATTTTTTGAAGGTGGGGAGCACTTCATCCTCTATAGAGGACGTACTATGGTGCTAGTGTCACTTCAGGAGGAAGTGTTGAAGGAGTTTCAGACATCCCCTCTAGAGGTACATCCAGGTGTGGAAAATATGTACCAGGAACATTTATGATAGCACTGGTGGCCAGGTATGAAGAAGGTGGTAGAAAAGTTTGTCTCTCGATGCCTCACTTGTCAGCAAGTGAAGGCGGAGCATCAGGTACTAGCAGGATTGGTACAGGCTTTAGAGGTCCCAGAGCTGAATTGGGATGGGATATCCATGGACTTCATGATTGGTCTTCCACATACATCCAAGGTTCATGACTTGATTTGGGTGATCATTGACTGACTCACCAAGTCGTCCCACTTCCTACTGATCAGAGAGCAGGGTTCAGTAGAGAGCTTGGGATGCCTCTATGTGCAGGATATTGTGCATTTACATTGTAAACCCGAGATTATTTTCTCTGATTGTGACACACGATTTACTTCCCAACTATGGAAGGGGTTTCAGGAAGCTTTTGGGATGTAGCTTCACTTGAGCATCGCCTTCCATCCTCAGACGTATGGTCAGACCGAGCGGACTATTCAGACCCTCAAGGACATGCTCCGAGCATTTGTCCTCAACTTCGTTCATAGCTGGGAGGATCGCTTTCCCTTGGTGGAGTTTGCATACAAAAACATATATCACTCCACCATAGGGATGGCACCTTTTGAAATGTTTTATGGGAGACCTTGCAGATCACCCTTGTGCTGGACTGACCCAGGGGAGTCAGCACTGGTGGGACCAGAGATGGTATGAGATACCACAAATAAGGTGTAGATCATCCAAGAATGGATGAAGACTGCAAAGAGCAAGCAAAAGTCATATTCTAAAAGGAGACGAAGGCCTTTGTAGTTCGAGGATGGAGACCATGTATTCTTATGGTTCTCACATCGACGAGGTATATATAGATTTGTCTAAGGCATCAAGTTTTCTCCAAGATTCATTGGACCTTTTCAGTTCCTCAGCAGAGTTGGTGAGGTGGCATACCGCTTAGCTCTTCCACCTTTGTTGCACTGAGTGCATGATGTCTTCCACGTATCTCATCTGAGAAGATACGTCCATGACTCTACTCACATCATCGATCATGGAGAGTTGGACATCAATTATGGGGAGACTTTCATAGAGGTTCCAGTGGAGATTGAGGATCGACAGGAGCGGGTCTGACATGGATGGTCGATACATATGGTGCACGTACGTTGGCAGCATGGGAACCTCCATGAGAGAACATGGGAGTGGGAGGCTTAGAGGCTTGCTCAGTACCCCCATTTGTTCCCTTAGTTCTAGTTGTAGCTTACGAGGACGTAAATCCCTAAGGTGGAGAGAATGTAAAACCCCGTAATTTCCATGTAAAAGTTTTTCTTAAATACATGGGAATTTTATGAGTCTGTGAAATCTGATGGCGCATGATTCTGAGGCCCAATGTTCCCGGAATCAATTTCTGAAGTTTTGTTTGGGTACGTTCAGTAAACGTAAAAGCAGGATTTAATAACTTTTGAACTAGTTCTCGGAATTGAAATCTAAGGACACGGTTGAACTCGCAGTGCCGGTATTCGCTTAAGGATACTTTCACCTCGATGGTAGTGAGTCGATAATAGAAGATGGTTTTTGGGTTTTACGTGGAATAATAAAATAAAATAAGTGCATGTCTTATTTTATTTTATTTGTTATAACCACCATTTAGAAGTTGGAGGTGGTTCCACCACACCTTAATCTCCCATGAGAGGTTATGGTGGTGGGGGCCACCCAAACATAACCTCCCGCGAGAGGTTACGACGTAGGGAACACCCAAGACATTGACCACCCATTAGAATAATGGGGGTGGGGACCACCGGATCCCTATTAATGGGAGGAGTGTATAACCTCTCAACTCCCCCTCATTAATGAGGGAGAGCCTCTTAACCTACCCTAATTAATTTGTGACAACTCTTGTGGATTAATTAAGGGGGGCCATGTAATTAATTCTCCAATTTGAATTATTGTGCCAAAAAAATAATAGACAAACTCATTATTCTATTACTTTCACTTGGAATTTGGGTGGAATTTGGGAAGGAGGATTATTGGGAGAAGAGATAATTCTCCCAATGAAGAAAGAAGATCGAATAATGCATTCTTCCAATGAATAATGCTAGCGAAGATCCTTCTCTGACTTCTTCCTCGGAAACCTACCGACGTGGAGAATCTTCCACGAGCTGACACAACCCAGGATTGGAAGTGTCCATGGCGGACATGACGAATGATGATTCTCATTCATCTTCTTCCTGCGACTTCACCAACAATGATTGATGATCAAATGTAGGGGTTAAATTTTATCTAAGTATGATCATTTTCCATGTTCTTCTTTTCTCTCAAAATGAAGAACAAGGGTTGTTGTACTTTATACTTGTGAGCCTCTTTATATCTCCCTAAACGCGGAGGGTGTGAGCCAAACAAACATGGCTCGACCCCTCTGATGTTCTTGTTTGAGATGATCCTCAACATGGCAATGAGGGGACAGAATGACGAAGGTGGTGACGACAAAGGTTGTGATACCTGTGTCCTTTGTGAACCACGACGTCCCCCTGGCGCACCGGTGCTTTCGGCTGAACACAGTCGGCCTGTGCTAGCCTGAGCCGCGCCGAACCGGCCAGCCCAGCCACTGGCCCGACAGGCCCCACCCCAACGGCCTGCCCACGGCCTCCCGCACGCCCTGGCCGGCCTGCCCACAGCCTCCCGTGCACCCCGTCGGCCTACCCCCGACATGCCCGTGTGCCCCACCGGCTTGCCTGCGGCCTGCCCGGCACCCTCACGGCGCCCGCTGGCCTACCCAGGCTACCTCTCGGCCTGCCTGGCTGTCCTGCTAGCCTATCTGGGCTGCACCCCGTCTCTCGGCCGAACCGGCCGAGTCGTGCCGGCCTCCCGAGCCGGCCCGCAGCATACCTCACAGTGTCCCGGGCCGAACCAGCTCGGCCATCCGAGTTGAGTCACCCAATCAAAACCCCTTGCGATTCTGGCCAAATCGGCCCCGACCTTCAGGCCGAGCCGCCTATGCGGCGACCTTCGGGCCGAACCGCCCCTGAAGTTCGCTGGGCCGGGCCTAGTGGACTAGGCTGAACCTAGCGGGTTGACCCGCCCAACAGGCCAGGTTAGACCTAACAGGTCCGACTGGGTTGACCCACACTGGGTCGGCCCAGACTAGGTTGGGCCGAGTTCGTCCGACCTGGTCGGACCGGACCCGGGCTCACTACTGACCCTTTACTTTCTTTGGCCATATATTTGGCACCGGATGTCCGTTTGATGAACCGTCAAAGGCGCTGGTATCCTTGGAATGAAACGGTCCCTTTGAGAAGACCCCCTAGATTTCGGGATATATTTGATATACGGTTAGGTTGGATGGTACACGAATCCAACCGGGCCCCTAGGACTTAAAGGCTAATAACTCACAGACCGGGCATCCGATTGACGCGTTGTCTGTTGTGTTGAGACCCCAATGACGTGGCGGACCATTGAGATACTTATTCATGGGAGTTTGTGGTAGTTGATGTATCGAATCTTGGATTATGTAGAAGACCCTCCACGAATCAAGCATTCTTTGTGGAAACCTTGTGGCTGGTTGTGCTCGAACTTCTGTTCCTGGATCATGTGTTGGTCCGATAGAATAACTAGTACTGGATCATATGTGGGTTTGATATCTCTGACTACTATTCTTGGAACCTATGTGGGTCCGATAGTTATGACTTATGTTCTTGGATCATGTGTTGGGTTGAAATAATAGCTGGTCCTAGATCCTGTGTGGGTTCGACAACTCTAACTTCTATTCCTGGATCATGTGTTGGTCCGACAGAATAGCTGGTCCTGGATCCTATGTGGTTCTGACAGCTCAGATGATTCAGTTGATATATCTGATCATCTTTATCTCTCTACATAAGTTGTATACCTCTGTGAGCTGATTCAGTGACTTCTGTGTTTTCCTCATGATTAAGATGGGTGACTTGATAACTTAGGTATATATATGGACATATACCTAAGTAATGGATATCTGTTGTGGTTTATCCTTGTTGTATTTTGAGGTACCTTGAGGGTCTCGGGGTCCCTAATAAGTATCGTTATACTCACCCCTACACGGGCTATGCCCACACCTCATTGTGTTGGATGCAGAAGATGGACAGTACTGACCGAGGATGAGTGTACGAGAACTGGACGGTACCCAGAGGTGGACCTCATGACGAGTCGGTACCTGGAGGAGACTGATAGATGAGGAGTGCTAAGGAGGCTATTTGTACCTGCCCTTTAGGTAGGATCCATGGTGGATGATCCAGGATCTTCTCTTCACCTTTCAGTTGTTTTATCCCTTTTCAGTTGTACTTGTACTTTACAGTTGGGCATGTATTTCTGGCCCCCTTTACTTTTCAGTACTCTTTTTTTATATAGTTTTACTTAGTGTTTTGCTTCCAACTTGTACTATGTTGTGTGTGTTTATAGTTATAAAGGAAATTCCTTCCCATTTTAGGGATTTAATCCTTTGGTGCTAGTCTCCATCCCCTGGCCTATAAGAGGTGGGATTGGGGTAGTCACGGCACGGGCCCTGGGGGAACGGGTCGAGACAGCCAGCTCTTAACATCCCATAGTTTCCTAAAAAATATTAAGATGTAGGAACATTTTATATACCATTTACATTTTGTTCAATATCATTTTCAGATGATATGTGTGATTTAGGTGTATCTATAAATTTAATAATTTACTGTGTGTTTAATTATTTTTATATGGGATAATTGAATCCCACAAGTGAGGTGGTTTTGAATGAAAACAAATTTACTACTTTTCTAGTAGGAGTTTTGGAGGATTTCCTATATATAGTATAAAACCAAATATTTCTAGATAACTTTTATGTTCTTAACATTGAGGATTATAAAACCCTATCATAGTCACCAATAAGTGTAGGTAGTGTAACATCCCCCGATTCTGAACTCCCTCATGAGTCCAAAAAGAGTTGGTTATGAGACCACAAGAAAGCCTTCCCATACACTAGAGGCTACCAACTAGCTGTAGAGGTGTGAAATGTATAGTGGGGAGACTGTAACCCCTAGATGAAGTATCATAGTAGTAGAAGTAATCCATATAAACAAAATCAATCAGAGTATAAACATAGCATAAACCGACAATAAAATCCAACTAAATAATCCATTAAATAATAATCATAATAATATAATGACATGCTCAAATGTAATTAAATTTTATGCTAGAAATAATACAAGTAAAATACTATAAGGCTCAAATAAATACTCAAAAGTCCCTAGTCTTGTACCCCATGTTGGTCCCACCTCTAAACTCTAACCCATCCATCAAGAAACAATCAACGTCAAGGTCATTTTCCTTTGTCTAAATCTGTATCCACATAATTTTCTCGGGTATGAAATGGTGGCCAGAATAGGGTGTTAGTATAACTTAGTAGGTTGACACCCTTGTGTCTAGAAAAAAAAGTCATATAATAAGTGTATGAAATAAATTGATAAATATGTGTATTAATTAACTCAATAATTAATAAATTACAACAATAATATACTTAGAATCCATGTAGAAATATCTATGAGCATGTCTCATAACCATGCCAACCACAACCATATAACCATGGTAAAATAAATAGATTCAGTGTCATGCCAAAATATCTCTGATCATGTATCACAACTATTCCAACCACTACCATATAATCATGGTATATTCACAATAATCAGGATCAAATCCCTATAATCATTACAGTATTAGGTTCAAATCCCTATAATCATTACATCATTCAGTTCAAATATCTATAAGAGTTACATTATTCAGGTAAAATCCTTATAGGCATTAAAGCATGGGATTAGGCCACACCTACTATATAAGCGTTAAATCATATAATTTTACATGTTCTAGATCCATACCCGATATATAATCATTTCATTGAGGATCACAAGATATTTCATAACATCATGGATATCACAATATCACATCATAAAACTTAACGATTAATTATGAAAATTGTCATTTTTCTTTCAATTAACTCTTTCATTTATATCAAAATAGATCAACAGTGAAATTAAGAATTACTATGCCATAACTTAGGTATTTTGTATCAAGTAATCACCTAAGGTCTCATGTTATGCTAAAAACGGTTTAATCCATTATCCAATTCAACTATATTCAAGGTTCTCTCACCCAATGGGTAGCCCTAATCTAGGTAAAACCTCAATTGGAACCAACAGACTCTAAACAATAATCTCATTTATTGTTTAATAAATTTATGTTCACATTATTTTGGAACAATCATAATACTTCATATACTTTTCAATTACCAAAAAATAAGGTTCATATTTTGACCCCTACTTTAACTGAAAATGAACACAATTATTCTAATTGAAAATCCTCACAAGGAAGAAGGTTCGGATGACTACAAGAAGGATCTTAAATCAAAACAGATCAAGATCAAAACAAAAAAAATTCCCACGATCAGGATATTACACCGTAATGTTTGTAGAAATAAGGTATATAAGGGAAAACTAGACCAAAACCACTTTATAGGGATCAAATACTTTATCGGGTTGTACAGAAGGGAGTTTGGAACTCCAAATTCACAAGGAGGGTTTCCTTAGTTTGATAGGAGAAGAGATACATTTGGTTTAATGGAAAAATAAACTGCACAATATTCTTTAAAAAAATGGGTTGGGAAATTACATGGAATGTAATGTAGTTACGCATCATGTAATTATTTTTAGTGGGATAAGCCTGAAAATCCATTTCCAAGTATGAATATTAAAAATTCATGAACATTACACAATTTGTAATCCATTTACATGGATTGTAAATGTTATACAGATGGTTTTTCATCCCATTTTCCTTATAAAAAACCCAAAACCCCTTTAACGCTTCTCAACTTACCATGAACCCATAATAATACATGACCCATTTATACCCAGACTCCTTTGATTCCAAAATACATACATCTCTAAAATTTAAGCCATTTTCCCCAAAAAAAGTCTCTCCTGATGGATCCTCTTCAATTTTCTCAAGTTTCCTCACAACCCATGACTTTGTTTCTTCAAATAGTTGGTGTCCACGATGAAACATGACCACCAAGGTTTAAAGATGGGTAAAACACACCTGAAATAAAACCATAATGAAAAAATCAGAGAGAGATGTACCTGAAAAAAGAAAGGATCTTACAGCCTCCCCACCATAAAATAGTTTATCCCTTATCTGATCCAAGAATCATAGTGATGTCTCGTTGAACAAGGCTAGCCACTATGTTCATAAATCAGACTCCCCCTCCCAGTTCTCCCCCTAAACTTTCCCTTGTTTTCACTACACTCAAACCAACATTATAGTCTAACCCAAATATATTTATCACTACGATACAAAACCCATGTCAGATTCTCTTTAAAGGATGAATCATTATAAAGGTCAACATATTTTATATCTACCACATGGTAAGGGTCTGGGTGAAGTCACGAAACCTGCGATATGTTAAATACATCGTGCATGGCACTGTATTGCTATGGAAGGGGAAACGGTATGCCATTGTATTGTCTCTATCCACTATCTCAAACCAATCAATAAACCTATATATTATCCTTCCTTATATCTTAATATGGTATTACCCTAATCTAGGTGACACCTAAAGGAAAACATAAGGACCATCCTTTAAATCTAGAGTTCATATCTAATGATCAACATAAAATTTCTTCCATCTTTTCATGGTCACCAACAAATGTCTGATAAACTGAACCTGCTTAGATGTCTCCAACATGATACTAGGCCTAACAAGTGCTGACTCACCCACCTCCAACCAATAAAGAGGTTAATATAATGACCTGTTATACAAATCCTCAAAAGGTTCCATTTAGATCAATTCTTTGAAGCTGTTATTATATTTAAACTCCACAAGTTCTATATGTCTATCCCATGAACCACCAAAATCCAAAACACATGCTCATAACATATCCTCTTGAACATGAATTTTTCACTCATATTGATCATCAGTTTAAGGATGATAGGTTGTGCTCAAAAGAACAGATGATCCTAGAGACTTCTGAAGACCCTACTAGAAATGTGATTTGAAAAGAGGATCTCTGTCTAAAATGATACTCCTCAGAGCATCATGCAATCAAATCACCTCACACACATAAAGACTTCCCAGATCATCAACTGTGAAGGTATAATTGATAGATAAGATGTGGGATACCTTCATCATTCAATCCATAATCACCCATAAATCATAATTCTTATGATTTTTCTTGGGTAATATTTTCATAAAATCCATAATGACATAATCCCATTTCCACTCAGGAATGGGAAAAGGCTGAAAAAGCCTATCTGACCTATGATGCTCATCTTTCACATACTGAAAAGTGAAGAATCTGTCAATGATTCCTTCTACCTCCTCCTTTATTACTGAACACTATTACTTTCTAAAGATATCATGATATGTATTTATCAAACTAGGATGCACCACCCATCTAAAATCATGAAACTACCTCATCAGCTCCACTCGTAAGCCTATAAAAACCCATACTCATATACAGAAGAAGATAAAAAAGATAATTTCCACTACTAAGAGCCAATCCCGATGGTGTCACCCCACCATATAATTTTTCTCCTAGAACTGATCCCTCAATATCATATAACTTCTTGGTATTTATCTGATCCAAAATCATTAGTATAATAGATGTCAAGGTCGGAGCTACTCATCCCTCGGACTCTTGAACAACTAGATGCATGTCCGCAAAGATGGACATTATCTTCCAATCATAACAATAATCCCACTCAACTTATTTCAGTGTCTTTTAGAACAATTCATTTATAATGAAATTTACCTTACCTGCTAAATAATAAAACTCAAAGTCAAAAGACTACAGATACTCAACCCACCTCCTCTGCTGAAGGTTTAGGTCTCTGTAAAAAAAAGATGTACTTGTGACTCTTGTGGTCTTTTTATACCAAAAACCTCCCACACATGATATAGTTTCTCTAATATATAGGGGAATGTATCACTACTGCTAACTCTAGATCATGATTAGGGTAATTCCTCTCATGAGGTCTTAGCTTCCTGGATCCATAAGAAACCACTCAATCCTCATGTATCAAAATTTCTTCAAGTCCACCTTTGGATGTGTAATAGTACAGTGTATATGCTTTACCCATCATAGGTAAAATGAGGATAGGTTTTGAGTTCATCTGTCCTTTCAGATCCAAAAAACCACACTCACAATCATCAAACCAAACAAACTTCACCCCTTTCGTTCTCAACCTAGATATTGGTGCTACCAAACAGAAGAAATCCTGGATAAAGCACTGATAATAGCCTATTAAACCCTGAAATCTCTGAAACTTGAACATGTTCTTAGGTTGTTCCTAAGATACTATGGATAAAAATTTCTCTATATCCAATAAAAATCCTTCCTCTGAGATTACATGGCCCATGAAGTTCACTTTATTAATATAGAAGGCCCATTTGGTTATCCTGGTGTAAATATAATGCTCTCTCAATGTACTCAGGATAATGTCAAGATATTGGGAATGATATTTTGTTGACTGGGATTGAAATAAGATGTTGTTGAAAAATATCACCACAAAATGATCCAGAAAAGGATGAAATATTTGATTCATCAAGTCCATGAATACCACTGGGGCATGAGTTAACCTAAACAGTACCACTAAAGACTCATAGAAACCATACCTTCTTCTAAAATCATTCTATGGTATGTCTGTTGGTCTCACCAATAAATGTGGGTAACCTGATCTCAAATAAATCTTGGAGAAAATATTATCACCTCTTCACTGATCAAAAAGATTATAAATTCATGGAAGAGGATATTGATTCTTGACTGTCATCTTGTTCAACCTATGATAATCCACACAGAAGTGAAAATACCCATTAAAGTTCTTGGAAAAGATAACTGGAGAACCACAAGTAGATTTACTAGGACATATGAATCATTTAGATTCCAAATTTTCTAACCAATATTTCAACTCCAAAAGCTATGTTGGTGCCATTCTATAAATCGAGATAAAAACTGGCTCTGCTCCCAACACCAACTTGATCATGAAATCAATCTCTCGCTCCGACAGTAATCCATAAGACTCATCAAGGAAAATATCTTGGAAATGGTATACTAATAAAGTAAAATAATAATACTTAATTCCACCAGCATCTATATAAATACCAACTTTCTAATCCTTGAGATAATCCAATCTGAACTGAATTGGTCATGCATGAACAGTATGAAGATCCCACACACCCTCCTGAAAATAGTTTCCTCCTTCTGAGGATAGGAAGGTAAATATCTTCCAATAACACTCGATAGGATCTTAGTATAGAGATACCTAATCTATACAAATAATCAACTCAAATATTATCATTTCTAACATGAACAGTTCCCAAAAGAAATGGTAACCACTAATATCTAGAGAATGTGACTTTTAACAGTTGATATTCTTGGACCGTTCTCCCAATGTTGTGTCGATGGTAAAATCAACATCCAATATTTCTATAACCAAGCCAAAAACATTTTGAAAAAGATAATATAGAAAATAATTTTATGCTTATGTATCAAACAAAATTCAAGCTATGGTTGATGATACAAGAATCGTACCTCTGACAGTAGATGATCCCACATCCTTGATAATCAGAGTAGACTTCATATCATAACATTGACTTATTCCTCTACCCTAGGTTCTAGTATGACTACCCTAAGATATTTCCCCTACCTTGTACTTCTCCTCACACACTGGAGTACCATGTCCCCTTCCTCATCCTGAATGGATAGTGGAACTCTAGCTACCAGCCTCTTGTTGGGTAGCTGAGACCATTCATGAATTAGGTTCCTATTCTAATCCCCTTACACTAGCCTACTATGGAATTTTCACATAGAATCTATAAATATGTACTAGTATTCCATATATATGACACTCAATTGCAGGTTAAGGACACTGTGGGTGATTGTGGCCAAATATTGACACACTGATAGCACTACAATAGAATAGGGAACTGAGATTACTCTCCATTGACCAGATTTCTCTTCCCACTAATAACTTAGTGAAAAAAATCATAGAGGATTTTATTTATATCATAATAAGAGATCCTAGCCCATCCTTCTAAAATGTCATGGTCTTTACTCATTAACTCTCTCAGATAACCATTTGTGATGAGTTCCTAGTTCATCACATCCTCAAAACTGATCAAAAAAATGTTCACCTATGAACTGATATCATAACGAATACCATCCTAAATAAGTCTCACCCTAGAGATCTCATCATCTTCCAGATATGGTGAAAATATCTGTACGTTGGTAAAATATCTAGCATAGTCCATCACTGACATTCCCTCCTATGTTTGATTCATGAACTCGTGATCTTTGTAATCCCTCAATATTTTAGGAAAACTTATCTCAGAAAATTTGTTTCAAAGTCTTTCAAAGATAGATCATCTTATTTCCAAGATTCCTAAAGAATATCCCACAACTTCTTGGAGGTTTCATGAAGTATATATGCAGCAATATTCACCCTTATATCCATGGGTGTATCAAGATGCTTAAACAGAATCTTGACAAACTTGATCTGGAACTTTGTTTTTTGGGGTCCTCATTCCCTAATAAATGTAGGGGAGATGCAGCTAAAACTCACTTTTCATCTCAAACATTAAAGGAACACTATAAATAGTCTCCCTTTCCATAGATCGCATGAACCTTAGGAAGCTTTCAGGATGCTAAATAGCTATCTGGTCCTCAGGAACTGTAGTAAGCTATAGTTTAGCTATGTTAGGATAATGTTGATTTCTAATGTTTTGATGCTCAAGTCGAAGATGAAGAGGAGTAATTTTCTCTACAAGAAAAATGAACACCATAGAACACTGGGAACAATAAGGCCAACCTCAACAGGATACTAAAATAGAGAACCAATGACTCCTAATCTCTCTAAATATGGATAAAAAGTGTTTTAGTATGACATGTTAATTAATTTTTTATACAAGGTATAACTAATATATCATATCATAGTTTAATAGTCAATTATATTTCACATGTGAATAAATATTCCCCTATCATGAACAATTCAAGTCAATATATATCCATATATGCCAATTATGATGCATGCATACTCATCTCATACCATACAAGGCCATGATTACAAATATCAAGAATCAAAAACATCATATAATAACAACCTCACACAATATGTTAATCACCCTAGGTGAAATAACATCAAACGTGACAAGTGTGTTGTACAAACAGCAATCCCATCCCTAGGTAATTGGATTTTCCCCCATACATGGGTTAGGTACTCCCATGAACAAGCTCATTACCAAGTCCAAACACATCTTATTCTCCTATATACCTTTCCAAAATAGTAAAGATATATTAAATAAAACCAAACATACTCTTTTGATACCACATTGTAACATCCCCCGATCTGGAACTCTCTCACGTGGCCCACAAGGTTTGGTTACGAGACCTCAAGTGCACCTCCCCATATGCCAGAGGTTGTCGACTAGATGCATTGGTATGAAATTATTAGTGGAGAGACTATACTCCCTTATATGGAGAGTCATAGAAGTATAAATAATCCATATAATTTAAAGAAATATGAGTATAAATGTAACATCAAAGGTAAATAAAGAATAAAGCATTTTCATATTTATTAATATTTACGAATTAAATATTAATTTTACTTTAAAGGGGTTGCTATGTTTGATAGCATACCCGATACGCAACAAAGAGTTTCTTTGAAATCTTACGTTGCACACTAGTAATAAAATAATATTATTTTAAATGGTAGTTAACACACAGCTTTTGTATTGGTGGGAATGGATATAAATAACTAAAATATGATTATATATGTTTTTTAAATGTTTTTACTTTTATCTAATAAAATATAAAGGCTTAAAATACGGAAAGAATTCAATTTTAGGCGTATATTCCCTAGTTTTCACTAAAGGTTCATTTATCGCCTTTTGATGGCGAACCGTCATTAAATATAGTTTTTTTCACTCTTATAAATTCTATTGGACCAAATAAAACTCTTCTTTAGAATCGGGACATCAAAATTCACTTTGTGTAAATTTTTGGTATTTTTCCGATGAAGTTCATTTTTTAATAAATAGTGTAAAATGTTGTATTTTAATTCAAAACCTCTTTTTAATCTAATTTATTTATATGATTAGATTATCATTTGAATTGGTTTTAAAGTGAAATTAGAATATATTTTTACCATTAAATCCAATAGTGGTCGTTGGAATTAATTTCACTTTGAAATCGGACTTAAACTAGTGTCAATCTTTTGATACTTATTGTTTCATGAAAACACGCTATTTGCTCTGACAGCGGGAATTAATTATTAAATTAATTAATGCAACTTATATGTTTTTAATTTTGTAAAATAGACTTCATTTTTGAATTATGAATATAAAATATAGCTTAGGGTGAATTTTTGGTATTTTTCTGAAAAACTTCAATTTTTGATGAATAGTGAAACCACTAAGTGGTACTTATAAAAACTGATTTTTCGTTTAAATGAAATTTTACCACTTCTGTGTTTTGAATTTCAAAAATCCGACATACATGGATGTCATTAAGAAATAAAATTTGGTTCAATGGGATTAAAAGAATTTTTTGGTGAATAGTAACTTTTAAGTTTTTAATCGCGATTAGAGGTAATTAGTGTAATTTAAGGTAAAAATAATATTGTAATAATATGAAAGGAACTTTTAACATGTCCTAACCTAATTGGATGTGTCATGGACGACCAAGACAATCCATGGGTCAACTTTGGGACCCCATGGAGCCACTGTAGTTGGAAAATGACATTAATAACTTTTTATTTAAAGTTAAAATAAAAATGTCACAAACATGAGTTGTTTTACTATAACAATTTTTACATGGGGTTATACAAATAATATTTTTTACTATAAATATTAATTGTAAATGTAAAAATATTTCCTACATCATAGTAATTGTTTTATAATTTTTTGACATTAAATAAATTAAATTATTTATGACACCATGATGATGCAGCGATTACCTCATTATTTAATGATTTAAATAAAATGGAAAGATAATGTAAAATCTAAGACCTAAACATGTAAAAACCCTATTGGATGGGTGGATTTAGTACCCTTGTCACCTTATCATTTAAACACATTAATATGGGACCATTAAAATCCGAAACGCATTCTAAAATAAAGTAACATTTCCTTCTTTTCCAAGAGTGCCCCTCCTCTCCTCTTATAAAAGGCCCCCACCTCTACCACTTTCCCCACACTTATGAAGCCTTTGGATCGGCCAAACCCTGCCCATTTTGTCTCTCCACATCCCTCTCTTACTCCTTGAAGCCTCACTTTGGGCATAAGTCTTCCCAAGGAAGCCTTTGAGCTCAAATCTAAGAGAGTAACCCGATTTTAAGGTGATGTCTTCACTTGTGTTCTTTTATATTATTTTGCTTCTCCAACCCCCTAAACTCTTTTTATTCATTTATTTTGTAACAAATACAGTATATTCAATATACTAGGAGGTTTTTATAAGAATAATTCGAGCTAAACTTACACACATATGCATCTAATGGTTAAAGAACATATTGTTTCTGTGGTTGGAAAATTTCTGCCTCATGAAACGATGATTGTTAAATCTTCTTTTAAACACCTTTAATGGTGGCCATTAAGATGTCACTATATTTATATATGATATATATTATGTTTATGTTTTCCTTATGCTTCTGTATTTTTCATTTGTGGTATACCTTTATGGTTTCTGTTGTGGGTAAACACGATAATTTCATTTTAGGAAGTGCGGACTACCGCCCCCTCAAAGTGATTTGATTCTTTAATGCCATATGTGGGACGTATAAAGGATGGATTTAAAGTTATTATATATGATGTTATACTGGAATTATAATATACCTCTATATCATTATTATTTCCTCCCATTAAATTATGAGATATAAATGAAAGTAGCGTTCATGCGTACGTACGGCTTACCGTCTCCATGAACGGTGCATTTCATTTCTTATCCCCAAATGTAATGTACTATTATAAGTACATATATATAATGGATATATATGATGTATGTTACATCTAAAATTATTAATATAATTCTGGAATTAAAATATAAATACCTCCCATTTAGTTTTAATTCCATTAATATGACATAGAAATGAAAGTAGTGTTCATGCGTACGTACGGCTTACCGTCTCCATGAACGGTGCATTTCATTCATTACCTCTAAATGATTATGTGATATTATAAATACATGTATATGCTAGATATATATGATATATATGATATCCAAATCAGGAATTTCATTTTGGATATAAAGAACCTTTGACCACATGAACTACATGTAATTGTAAGAAGTCCACTTTCGACTTAAGAACCAAATATCGACAGAACAAACATTATTAACTTAAATGATTAAATAATTTTTATAACATGTAAATAAGTGAGATAAAAGGAATAATGAACTAGAAAGAGGTTCTTAAGAAAATAGAAATTAACTCAAGTTTATTATTCAGGATGTTAAACAATTATCGAGTCAAGTCGGACCCGAGGTAAGGGACTTCGTCTCAATCTCCTTTCATTGAGGCATATTTCGTTTTATACACAACTTTCTTTTATATGGTTTATAAACCCCTTTGACATTTACTTTCATACAAAATGAATCTTTTTCTATGAATCGTTTTACAAAACAACAAAAAGGAATATTTCTTTTAATGTACGCGGTGACAACGACCTTTTCCGCCGCCGCGAGTATTATTTGATCTTTGGCTTCCTGAACAAGCTGTAATGTTTTTTTTTTAAATGAAATAAATACCATATACTATTTTATGTATTTTGGTATTGAAAATGATTTTTATAATAGATTTTTTATGTTAATATATTTAAGTGATATATTGTGATCAATGTTTGGAAATGTTTTCTTTCCATTATATTTGTCTTATGTCTTATGGTTTTTATAATGGTACTTGGACATTTGATGGGTGGTTATGTGATAAACCATATGAAGGGTGGTGTCGTGAATACCAGGATGGGTGGTTACGTTATAACCTCCAATGCATTGGGTATGGAAGTCGGCCGTATGGCTATTCCATTAAGTATGTATGGAAGTTGGTCGTATAGCTATTCCATTAAGTGATATGTGTGGAAGTCGACCATATGGTTATTCCACTTAAGTAAGTTTATATCCCAAGTTACCTTTATATGTTATGTGTTCTTTATATGAGTTTTATGGTAATCCTTTGGTTATAAAAGGTTAATTAATGATATTTTATTCGGTGAAGAGTTTTTACTACTTCATGAAGGTGAAGGTATTACTTTGATAAAGTATGCATGGTTTACTTGATGTTTGAAAAACTAACAGTTTTCATTATTTGTGTATCCCTTACTGAGATTTTTATGCTCACCCCAAGTTTTTTTGAAATGTTTATTCACAGGACTTAATGTGGAATAGGGTCAAGGATATGAAAAAGGGAAATTCATGCTATATAAAACATGGAACTAGACATGTTTCTTTTTAAGAGTTTTTTTTTATATGGAAACTTAGTAGAAGTGTCTAATTTGTATTCTTTTGAGATGTAATAGTTATGTTCTAATTCTCTAAAACTCTAAACCTGAAAAGATCCTCAATTTGAATTAATCATTTAATTCAATATTAAGTAAGGTTTAAGGTCGGGGCCTTATAGTTGGTATCAGAGGTCGGTTTAGACAACTTTAGGAGTTAGAAAATTGTTAAATTATAAGTTAATTTATGGTATGATTGAAATGATATAGCATTTAAAGATTACTATGTTGCTTTGCCTAAGATATTTCTGTGTTCAGAATGGTTTTCCACAGAGGAAACAAAGCAGCTATATTGGGACGACATCAGGAGGAAGACAACCTTCCAAATCAGCAACCTGAGATGGTCGGAATCGGAACTGAAAAGTTTGTTGCAGTGATGGAACAGTTGACTCAGGATATAAATGGTGGTGGTATCCATGCACGAGATCATCCAGATTAACCGCAGAGGAACATGTCAGTGGTGGAACATTTCATGAGGCAACATCCCCCATCATTCAGAGGATCATCTGACCTCGCGCAAGATGAAGGGTGGATTAAAGCACTGGAGAAGATTTTTGATGTCATGGGGTGTTCAGAACATCAAAAGGTTAGTCTTGTTGTTTACCGTTTTGAAGGTGAAGCAGATAAGTGGTGGTCGATGGTGAAAAATATTAGGGATAGTGATGATATTGAGGATCTTCACTGGGATGAATTCAAAGGTATGTTTCTTGAGAAATATTTTCCTATGGTGGTTCGTATTAGGATGGAAAAACAGTTCCTAGAATTGAGGCAAGAGGATGACTCAGTGGCTACTTATGAACCAAAGTTCACTCGATTGGCAAGGTATGCTCCAAACTTCATACGAGATCTTGATAGTAAAATAAACAATTTTTACTCAGGGTTAAAGCCAAATTATCGAAGGGATTTAGCTTCTCGTGAGTTAAAAAGTTATGAAAAACTTGTTCGATGTGTGGATAAGGTGGAAATGGAGTTTATCGATGATCATGTGTTCTATGAAAAACAACAAAATAAGAGGTCCAGTTGGCAGTCAAAGGGGAAGAATTCATCAAAGAACAAGGAGGTAAGAAAACCAAATATCCATCCTGTGAGAAGTGTGGTAAAATGAATCATAGAGAATGTTTATCCAAGTCTGGTAAGTGCTTTCAGTGTGGTAAGTCTGGTAATATTGCTCGTAACTGTAAGGAAGATGATCAAGCAGGCAATTAAAAGCCAGCGGTAAGATGTTTTGAGTGTAATGAAATGGGTCATTATGAAAATGAGTTTCTAAAAAAGAACTCAACTGGGGGAAAGTAGCCAGATTATAAGCAGAAAGGGGTGTTGAAATCCTTTGCAACAACTTCAGCAGATGTTGGGCCATCGAATGAAGTAGTATCAGGTACACTATTTGTTTGTTCAGATTATTCCAATGTGTTGTTTGATTCAGGGTCTACACACTCTTTCATTTCTGAGACGTTTTCTAGTAAATTGGAAATTCCATCTCAAGATATGAATCCTGAACTTATGGTAAAAAAACCCGGAGGGAACATTGAGAAAAAAAGGAATTATAAGAACCTTCCTATCCTTGTGTGTGGAAAGAATCTACCAACAAACCTTATTGTTTTGCCTCTAGTAGAGTTTGATGTTATTTTGGGCATGGATTGGATTTCTCTTTATCATGCTAAGATTGACTGCAGAGATAAAATGGTTTCTTTTCAGAAATATTTTCAGTTTGTGTACAAGAATGAACCCTTGCTTTTGATAACATATCAGGAAGTTGAGAAACTATTAAAAGATGGAAATTAATGTTACCTTGCACATATTATTGAAAATAAAGGAACTGTTCAGATTAATGATGTGCCGGTGGTAAATGAGTATCTTGATGTTTTTCTTGATGAGTTGCCTGGTATTATTCATGATCGGGAAGTTGAATTTACTATTGACTTAGTTTCTGATTCTAAGACAATTTTAGAACCCCCTTATCGAATGGCTCAAGTTGAACTTTTAGAGTTAAAGAAACAATTGCAGGAGTTATTAGATAAAGGTTTCATTCGACCTAGCACATCACCATGGGGTGCTCCTATCTTGTTTGTTAAAAATAAAGATGGATCAATGAGACTTTGCATTGATTATAGAGCCTTGAATAATATTACTGTTAAGAACAAGTATCCTTTTCCTAATATCAATGATTTGTTTGATCAGCTCCAGGGAGCTCAGTATTTTTTGAAGATTGACTTGAGGTTGGGGTACCATCAGTTGAAAGTAAAAGAAACAGACATTCCGAATACTGCGTTCCGCACTAGATATGGCCATTATGAATTTGTAGTTATGCCTTTTGGGTTAACCAATACACCTGTTGTTTTCATGGACCTTAGGAATAGAATTTTCCATGAGTTCTTGGATAAGTTTGTGGTTGTTTTCATCGATGATATTTTGGTGTTTTCTAAAAGTAAAGAGGAGCATGAAAGTCATTTAAGGGTTATCTTGAAAACATTAAAAGGAAAGAAACTATATAGAAAATTCAGCAAGTGTGAGTTTTGGTTACAACAAATTTATTTCCTAGGTCACATTGTTTCAAAGGATGGCATAACTATTGATCCTGCTAAAACGAAAGTTGTTGAAGAATGGCCAAGACCCACAAATGTAACTGAGATCCATAGTTTTCTTGGTTTGGAAGGTTTCTATCGAAGGTTTGTTGAAAAATTTTCACGGTTATCTAGTCCAATGACTAAGATAACTCGTAAGGGTGTTAAGTTCATCTGGACAAAAGAATGTGATGATTGTTTTCAGGAGTTGAGAAGAATATTGGTGAATGCTCCAGTTTTGGCACTTCCTTCCAGGAATGGTGAGTTTGTTATATACAGTGATGCTTCGTTGAAGGGACTTGGTTGTGTCCTTATACAGAATGATCAGGTAATTGCTTATGCTTTACGTCAGTTGAAAAGTCATGAGGTAAATTACCCAACACATGATTTGGAATTAGTTCCTGTTGTTTTTGATTTAAAAATTTAGAGGCATCATTTCTATAGAGTAAAGTGTGAAATATATACTGATCACAAAAGTTTAAAGTATATATTCACTCAGAAAGAGTTGAACATGAGACAGAGGAGATGGCTGGAATTAATCAAGGATTATGAATGTATAATTCATTACCATCCTGGAAAAGAAAATAAAGTGGTTGATGCTTTGAGTTGAAAAAGTAATGCTTCATTAACAAGGTTGTGTTTGGAACGAGATCCTTTGGTTTTTGATTTGATGAACTTTGGCATAGAAGTTGTTGGTGCAGGAATTTCTTCTGTTTTGTTTCAGGTATCAGTGAGATCATCCCTATCATACAGAATTAAGCAAGCACAGAGGGAAGATAGTGAGTCATAGAAAAAGGTAGAGCTGGTTCAGAAGGATAAGTTGCCTGAATTCAACATTGATAATGATTGTGTTTTGAGGTTTGGGAAGAGATTATGTGTCCCTGGTGATTCACAGTTGAAGAATGAGTTGTTATGTGAGGCTCATAGTTCCCCATTTTCATTTCATCCTGGAAGTACTAAGATGTACAGGGATCTGTGGGAGTATTACTGGTGGGATGGAATGAAAAGAGATATTGCTGATTTTATGGTGAAGTGTTTGACTTGTCAGCAGGTTAAAGAAGAGCGGCAGTTACCGAAAGGGATGCTTCAGCCTTTACCAGTTCCAGAGTGGAAATTGGAAAATATATCCATGGATTTTGTCATGGGATTACCAAAGACATCTAGAGGTAATAATTCAATCTGGGTTATTGTTGATCTCTTGACTAAATCTGCTCATTTACTTGCTATACGAGATACTTTTTCCCTAGATCAACTTTCCCATTTGTATCTTAAAGAGATAGTCAGGTTACATGGAGTTTCTCTCTCCATTGTATCTGATTGTGATCCCAGGTTTACTTCTAACTTTTGGAAAGGTCTTCAGAAGTCGTTAGGTACTGAATTAAATTTTAGTACATCTTTTCATCCGCAATCAGATGGGTAGTCAGAACGAAAAATTTAGACCTTGGAGGATATGCTACGAGCTTGTTTGATGGATTATCAGGGAAGTTGGGACCAACATCTTTCTTTGGTTGAGTTTTCTTATAATAACAGTTTTCATTTCAGTATACAGATGAAACCATTTGAGGCATTATATGGGAAGCGGTGTCGAACTCTAGCATTTTGGGATGAAGTGGGTGAAAGGAAGCTGATGGGACCAGAATTGGTAGAAGAGTTGGCAGAAAAAGTTCAGCTGATACAGAAACACATGAGAATAGCTCAGAGCAGGAAGAAGAGTTATGCGGACAACAGGAGTAAGGATCTATCTTTTGAGGTAGGTGATCATGTTTTTCTCAAAGTCTCACCATGGAAAAGTGTGATGCGATTTGGTAAGAAAGGAAAGTTGAGTCCAAGGTTCATTGGACCATATGAAATTCTGGAGAAAGTTGGATCAGTTACTTACTGAGTGGCTTTACCTCTGAGTTTATCTCAGGTACGTGATGTTTTTCATGTTTCGATGTTGAGGAAGTATATTCCAGATCCATGTCATGTTTTGAGTCCAGAGGTAGTTCAGCTGGAGGAGAACCTATCTTATGAAGAAACAACTAGTCCAGATTCTTGACCAAAGAGAGAAAGTGTTGCGAAATAAGGTAATCCACCAGGTAAAGGTTTTGTGGAAAAACCATATGGTTGAAGAGGCAACGTGGGAATCTGAAAATGCTATGAGGGATAAATACCCACACTTATTTTGATAAGTGAATAAAATTGCGAGGACGCAATTCCCAAAAGGGGGGAAGGATGTAACATCCCAGGTAAATAAAGAATAAATAATTTTCATATTTATTAATATTTACGAATTAAATATTAATTTTACTTTAAAGGGGTTGATATGTTCGATAGCGTACCCGATACGCAACAAAGAGTTTCTTTGAAATCTTACGTTGCACACTAGTAATAAAATAATATTATTTTAAATGGTAGTTAACATATAGTCGTTGTATTGGCGGGAATGGATAGAAATAATAAAAATATGATTATATATGTTTTTTAAATGTTGTTACTTTTATCTAATAAAACATAAAGGCTTAAAATACGGAAAGAATTCAATTTTAGGCGTATATGCCCTAGTTTTCACTAAAGGTTCACTTATCACCTTTTAATGGAGAACCGTCATTAATTATAGTTTTGTTCACTCTTATACATTCTATTGGACCAAATAAATCTCTTCTTTAGAATCGGGACATCAAAATTTACTTTGTGTAAATTTTTGGTATTTTTCCGATAAAGTTCATTTTTTAATGAATAGTGTAAAATGTTGTATTTTAATTCAAAACCTCTTTTTAATCTAATTTATTTATATGATTATATTATCATTTGAATTGGATTTAAAGTGAAATTAGAATATATTTTTACCATTAAATTCAATAGTGGTCATTGGAATTAATTTCACTTTGAAATCGGACTTAAACTAGTGTTAATCTTTTGATACTTATTGTTTCATTAAAACACGCTATTTGCTCTGACAGCGAGGATTAATTATTAAATTAATTAATGCAACTTATATGTTTTGAATTTTTTAAAATATACTTCATCTTTTAATTTGTAATATCAAATATAGCTTTAGGGTGAATTTTTGGTATTTTTCTGAAAAACTTCAATTTTGATGTATAGTGAAACCACTAAGTGGTACTTATAAAAACTGATTTTTCGTTTAAATGAAATTTTACCACATATGTGTTTTGAATTTCAAAAATCCAACATACATGGTTGTCATTAAGAAGTAAAATGTGGTTCAATGGGATTAAAATAATTTTTTGGTGAATAGTAACTTTTAAGTTTTTAATCGCGATTAGAGGTAATTAGTGTAATTTAAGGTAACAATAATGTTGTAATAATATGAAATGAACTTGACACATGTCCTAACCTCATTGGATGTGTCATGGAAGACCAAGACAATCCATGGGTCAACTTGGGGACCCCATGGATCCACTTTAGTTGGAAAATTACATTAATAACTTTTTATTTAAAGTTAAAATAAAAATGTCACCAACATGAGTTGTTTTACTAAAACAATTTTTACATGGGGTTATACAAATCCGATTTTTTACTATAAATATTAATTGGAAAGGTAAAAAGATTTACTATATCATAGTAATTGTTTTATAATTTTTTGACATTAAATAAATAAAATTATTTATGACACCATGATGATGCATCGATTACCTCATTATTTAAAAATTTAAATAAAATGGAAAGATAATGTAAAATCTAAGACCTAAACATGTCAAAAACCTATTGTATGGGTTTATTTCAAACCCTTATCACCTTATCCTCAAAACAAATCAATGTGGGACCATTAAAATCCTAAACTCATTCTAAAATAAAGTAACATTTCCTTACTTTCCAAGAGTGCCCCTCCTCTCCTCTTATAAAAGGCCCCCACCACTACCACTTTACCCAGACTTCCAAAGCCTTTGGCTCGGCCAACCCCTGCCCATTTTGTCTCTAAACATCCCTCTCTTACTCCTGGAAGCCTCACTTTGGGCAGAAGTCTTCCCAAGGAATCCTTTGAGCTCAAATCTAAGAGAGTTACCCAATTTTAAGGTGATGTCTTCACTTGTGTTCTTTTGTTTTATTTTGCTTCTCGAACCCCATAAACTCTTTTTATTCATTTATTTTGTAACAACTAAAGTATCTTAAATATACTAGGATGTTGTTATAAGAATAATTCGAGCTACACTTACACACATCTACATCTAATGGTTAAAGAACATATTGTTTCTGTGGTTGGCGAATATCTGCCTCACGAAACGATGATTGTTCAATATTCTTTTAAAAAACTTTAATGGTGGACATTAAGATGTCACTCTATTTATATATGATATATATTATATTTATGTTTTCCTTATGCTTCTGTATTTTTCATTTTTGGTATACCTTTATGGTTTCCATTGTGGGTAAACAGGATAATTTCATTTTAGGAAGTGCGGACTACCGCCCCCTCAAAGTGATTTGATTCGTTAATGCCATATGTGGGACGTATAAAGGATGGATTTAAAGTTATTATATATGATGTTATACTGGAATTATAATATACCTCTATATCAGTATTATTTCTTTCCATTAAATTATGAGATAGAAATGAAAGTAGCGTTCATGCATACGTACGGCTTACCGTCTCCATGAACGGTGCATTTCTTTTCTTATCCCCAAGTGTAATGTACTATTATAAGTACATATATATAATGGATATATATGATGTATGTTACATCTAAAATTATTAATATAATTATGTAATTAAAATATAAATACCTCTCATTTAGTTTTAATTCCATTAATATGACATAGAAATGAAAGTAGCATTCATGCGTACGTACGGCTTACCGTCTCCATGAATGGTGCATTTCATTTCTTAACTCTAAATTAGTATGTGATATTATAAATACATGTATATGCTAGATATATCTGATATATATGATATCCAAATCAGGAATGTCATTCTGGATATAAAGAACCTTTGACCACACGAACAACATGTAATTGTAAGAAGTCCACTTTCGACTTAAGAACCAAATATCGACAAAACAAACATTATTAACTTAAATAATTACATAATGTTTATAACATGTCAATAAGTGAGATAAAAGGAATAATGAACTTGAAAGAGGTTCTTATGCAAATATAAATTAAGTCAAGTTTATTATTTAGGACATTAAAGAATGATCGAGTCAAGTCGGACCTGAGGTAAGGGACTTCGTCTCAATCTCCTTTCATTGTGGCATATTTCATTTTATACACAACTTTCTTTTATACGGTGTATAAACCCCTTTGACTTTTTCTTTCATACAAAATGAATCTTTTTCTACGAATTGTTTTACAAAACGAAAAAAATGAATGGTTCTTTTAACGTATGCGGTGACAACAACCTTTTCCTCCGCCGCGAGTATTATTTGGTATTTGGCTTCCTGAACAAGATGTAATGTTTTTTTTAAATGAAATAAATACCATATACTCTTTTATGTATTTTGGTATTGAAAATGGTTTTTATAATGGATTTGTTATATCAATATATTTAAGTGATATATTGTGATCAAAGTGTGGAAATGTTTTCTTTCCATTATATTTGTTTTATGTCTTATGATTTTTATAATGGTACTTGGACATTTGACGGGTGGTTACGTGATAAACCATATGACGGGTGGTGTCGTGAATACCAGTACGGGTGGTTATGTTATAACCTCCAATGCATTGGGTATGGAAGTCGGCCATATGGCTATTCCATTAAGTATGTATGGAGGTTGGCCGTATGGCTATTCCATTAAGTGATATGTGTGGAAGTCGACCGTATGGTTATTCCACTTAAGTATGTTTATGTCCCAAGTTACCTTTATATGTTATGTGTTCTTTATATGGGTTTTATGGTAATCATTTGGTTATAAATGGGTAAGTAATGATATTTTATTCTGTGAAGATTTTTTACTACTTCATGAAGGTGAAGGTATTACTTTGATAAAGTATACATGGTTTACTTGATGTTTGAAAAACTAATAGTTTTCATTCTTTGTGTATCCCTTACTGAGCTTTTTATGCTCACCCCAAGTTTTTTTGAAATGTTTTTCACTGGACTTAATATGGAATAGGGTCAAGGATGGGATCAAGGTAAATTCATGCTATATAAAACATGGAACTAGACATGTTTCTTTTTAAGAGTTTTTTTTTCTATGGAAACTTAGTAGAAGTGTCTAATTTGTAATATTTTGAGATGTAATAGTTATTTTCTAATTATCTAAAACTCTAAACCTAAAAAGATCCTTAATGTGAATTATTCATTTAATTCAATATTAAGTAAGGTTTAAGGCTGGGGCCTTATAATAAACATAGCATAAACTAATAATAAAATTCAACAAAGTAATCAAATAAATAACAATAGGAATAATGTAATGACATGCTAGAATGTAACTAAATGTCATTCAAGAAATAATACAAGTAAAATACAATTATACTCAAATAGATACTCAAAATTACCCAGTTTGGAACCGCATGTCAGTCCCACCTCCAAACTTCATCCCATCTAGTATGAAAAAAATCAAGAACAAGGTCATTTTACCTTATCGAAACCTACATCCATGTAATCTTATCAAGTAATAAATGGAGGCATGGATAGGGTGTGAGTATAACTCCATGTGTCGACACCACCATTCCTAAACAATGAATTCTGATAATAAGTGTATGTAATAATGTGAAAAATATGTGTATTAATTAATTCAACAATTAATAAAATACAACGACGACCTGATTTGGTTCCATGCTAGAATATCTCTGAGAATATATCACGGCCATTCAAACCATAACCATATAACCATAGTAATTTAACCTACTTTGGCTTCACACTGAAATATATCTGAGCATGTCTCACAAACATGCCAACCAAAACCATATAACCATGGTATAGTTACAACAATATCGATCAAATACCTATAATCATTGTAGAATCTAGGTTAAATCCTTATATGCCTTATAGCATCCAGTTAAAACCTCTAGAATCAATACAACATCCTGGTCAGAGCCCTATAAGCATTACAGCATGGTACTAGGATGTTACTACTCAGTTTAAGAATTACAGTATATAAGTGTACATGTGTTGAGGCTATGCTTTATATATAATCATTTTAGTAAGGATTACAAGACATGTCATAAAATCAAGGATATCATAATATCACATCATAATAATCAATGGTTAATTATGTAAATTAGCATTTGTCTTTCAATTACCACTTTCATTTATATTAAAAATGATCAATAGTTAAATCAATAATCAGTAAGTCATAACCTAGGGATTATTTATCAAGAAATCACATAAGGTCTCATCTCATGATAAACACACTTTTAGACAGTAGCTAATTCAATTATATTTAAGGTTGAATCACCCAATGAGTATCCCTAAGCTATGTCAAACCCCATTTGGAACCAAAAGACTCCAAGGAATATTCTCATTCATTATTTAATTAATTAAGTCAAATTCTATGTTGGTGTAATCACAATATTGAATAAACGTGGAAATTATCAAACCATAGTGTTAAGATTTATACCCCTACATTAACTAATGATGAATGCAATGCTTCCAATGGAAAACACTCATGAAGAAGAAGATGAGTATGATTGCAAGAATTATCCAAGATCAAAACTAATCAATATCAAAACCAACAATGTAAATGGTCAAGATATTACACCAAAACATTTGGAGAAAAAAGGTAGAGAAGGGAATGATAGACCAAAACCACTTACAAGGGATCAGTTTCACTATTGAGACTTTCGAAAGGGAGGTTGGAACTCTAAAATCACCTTAAGGGTTTCCCTAGGTTGATAGGAGAAGTGATACATATGAGTGAATGGAAAAGTATCCATATAGCATACTTTAAAATATCAGTTCATGGAATTAAACAATGTGTAATTTTGTTACCTTTCGTGTAATTATTTTTTTGGGGATATGCTAAAAAACCTATCTCCTTGGTTGAATATTAAAAACACCAGAACATTACATAATTTTTAATCCACTTTCACAGTGTGTAAAAGTTCTAAAAATTATTTTTCAGCCCATTTTTCTTATAATCAACTGAAAATCTCTTTAAATATTTTAAACATACTAAGAAATCATGATAACACTTGACCCATTTATACCTATACACCATTGATTCAAAAAAACGTAAAATAAGGAAATTTAAGTCTTTTTCCCCAACAAAGGCTCTCTATATAGATCATATCCATTTTTATCAAGTTTCCTCTCAACCTAAGACCGTGTCTATTCAAATAATAGGTATCCATGAAGAAACATGACTACCAAGGTTTAAATATGATGAAAAATTCATCTAAAAGAAAACATAATGAAAAACTCGGAGAGAGATGTACCTGAAAAAATATGGGTTCTTACAGGTAGACCATTCTTGAAGATAATAAAGGACATCATCAATGTACATGAAGAAACTCTCTCTATGGAATTTAGTGAGAGCACTATCCGTTTCAACATCTTTAACTCAATTAAATACCCTTGTGGGGATCAATTATTTCTTACATTGTCACACAATAATGAGGTTGGTCCTAGTTAATATCCAGGTATGTTACATGAAATTTTATCCTTAGGGAAAGAATTGAAGATTTAAAATTATGTGGTAAAGGATGTTAAGAAATTTTTAAAATATGATTATATTTTGTTTGAATATGAATCATTTGAATTAAGTGATTGGTCTTAATGTTTATTTAATGGTGAAAAAGTTGATATATCATCTTTTGTATCTAAAGGTGTCCCCAATTCTTATATTTTTTTTATAATAACCATATAATATGGAATTGAAGCCTTTGATAATTGAACTTAAGTATTTATAAATCATGAAAGGGGAAAGGTTCCCATTAATTACTTTTATAAAACTATACTATAATCAAGAACAAAAATACATTGAATATATAAGGGAAAAGCTATAATAAATAAGATGAAGTTTATGATATATACATGGAATAAATCATAAAATCTACAAGAAATTGTTTTTTCTTATTTAAAATGAAAAACTTATTAGTTGTCCCAAAATAAGGTTAAATCCAACCATGTTAGAGTTAGTCAAAAAAGATATAAAGAAATTTTATAAGAAAGAATCATCTATCCAATCTCTGAGACCCAATTGGTCAGCCTAATTCACAGAGTTCCTAAAAATAGGACTAACCATAGTGAGGAATGAAAAAAATTAAATTTCTACCTATTAGAATTAAGAATAAATGGAGTGCATGAATAAATTATAGGAGGTTGAATCAAGCCAATATAAAGGACAATTTTCCCAATTCTTTTTTGACTATATGTTATAAAGGTTATTAGGAAGAACTTTTTATTATTTCTTAAATAGATTTTTAGGTTATTTTTAGGTTCCCATTGCACCTAATGATCAAAATAAAAAAAAATTACCTACCCCTATAGTACCTTTTTATATATAAGGAAGTCTCATATATTGGTTAATTCATTGGGTATATTCCATTTATTTATAATAAGTATATTTTCAGACCATATTGATGACTTGTTAGAAGTGTTATTGAATGAATTCATTGTTTTTGGTAATTCTTTTAACAATTTTTTAAAAAATATGGATAATTTATTGGAAATATGCATTTAAAAGAACCTTATTTTAAATATTTGAAAGTTTAATTTCAATGTGGAGATAGGAATGGTTCTCAGGTATATAATTTAAAAATAATAATTGAGGTGGATAAGTCTAAAATTGAAGTGATAGATTCATTCCCTATATAACCTATGTGAAACTTGTTAGATATTTTTTAGGAAATGTTGGATTTTATAAAAGATTCAACAAATAATTTAGTAATATTTCTCTCCCACTCTCCAAATTACTTTTAAAAGGTGTCAAGTTCATTTATTATGATGATTATAGGAAATATTTTTGTTGAATTTAATATTAGGTCGATCACACCATCGATGATGTAGACACCCAACTAGGTTTAATCTTTTGAAATAATTTTTGATGCATACAACTATTCTATTAGAGTGTTATTATCCGAAATAATTGAATTTATGACTCAATTAATTTTTTATTACTTAATAACATTTGATGCTAGCTATACTCATTATCTAACCAAAGAAAAATTATTTTTCATAATTTTATTTTCTTTTAATAAATTCATATCACACTTTTAGGGAACAAAAGTAACTATTTTTTCTATTGATACATCACTTAAATACTGGATTAATAGGGAATAAGAAATATTATTATAGTGTTATGGATATTTCTACATCAATATTTATACATAGAAATCATGGTTAGAAGGGAGTTGAGAACTATGTTTCAAATCACCTGAGTCGACTACCCTATACCACTGATATACCAAACCAAGAACCAATTGATGACTTCATTCTAAGAGATCAATTATACATAGTGGAAGGAGTGGTACCTTGGTATGCTGATATGGTGAACTTGTTGGTAACTTCTCAATTCCCATCACATCTAAACCCCCAAGAAGTTCATTTAATCAAATATAAATCAAAATTTTACATTTGGTAAGATCCATAACTATGGAAAATTTATGATGATCAAATAATAATAAGATGATTGCATAAAATTTAAATACAATATATTCATTAATTTTACCATACTCAATATTGTGAAGGCCACTTTTGTCCTCAACATAAAATTAGGATATTTTTAGAATTTTTTTTTACTAGACCATGTTGTTTAAGGATTAATTTTTGGTGGAGGATTTGGAGGTAAATCCTTTTAGGATGCTATTGTTTATGAGAGGATCATTCTTGGCCCACTGGAGAAATTTTCGATTCGCCCCTCATTTCCTTTGCATTTCAGAAATTTTTATCTCTCATTAAAAAATAAAACTATATTTCTCCATTATCTCTTTTGGTAATCATACTTGTTCTTTACTTAGTCACTTGAAAGGTGGTAACCTTAGTACCTAATGTAGTGAAATTGCTTTCAGAGCTGCAGTTTTGTAAATGATTAAAACAATGTCAATTTACTAGAAAATATTAAAAATACAATAAATTTATTGAAAGACAATAATATTTTTTAAAATATTTTAGTGTTACGGAATTAAATTCATGGGAACCTTTCCCATGATCTTTGTAAACTCTTATATTCTATCAATAATTGACTATGTTTCTAAAAGGATGAAATCTAAAGCCACTAAAATTGGTGATGCTAATATTGTTTGTTATTTTATCAGGTCTAATATTTTTTATAGGTTTGGAGTTCTAATGGAAATTAGTAGTGATCAAGTGAATCATTTTTTTTAATAGGAACATGGAATATTTGATGAGGATGTATGGTGTGAATCACAGTACATCAAAACCATACCATCCCCAAACTAATTTTCAAGATGAAGTTGAAAATAGGGAAATCATGGGAATCCTATAGAAAATTGGAAAACCAAGAAGTAATGGTATGATCCATAGTTTGTAAGACTCCTTATATAATTATATTAAGGCTCAAAAACACCCATTAACATGAGTCCATATAGTTATATTTCTGGAAAGGGTTTTCACTTACTTACGGAGCTTGACCATAAGGCTTAATGGGTAGTTAAAGAGATGATTTTTTTTAGAATATCTAGAGAATAAATAAAAACCTTCTACATTAAAATGAATAGATAAGGATTGAATCTTTCAAGAACACAAAAATTTACAAGAAAATAGTTAGAGTGGATCCTGACAAGTTAATTAAAAAAATACTTCTATCAAGGGGACCAAGCACTGATTTATAATTGCAGACTCAAGTTGATGCTAGGTAAAATTCATTACAAATGGGATGACCTTTTATAGTCACTAATTTATATCCTTTTGGTGTTTTTTATGTCATTAAATAATTAAAAAAACTCATTCACTATAAATGGGAACAAGTTTAAGAAATACTATAGAAATTTGACCCAAGTACCAGTAAAGTAGGTCGCACTACTCCAACCTATCTACTAGTGAGATCCATCGTCCCACACCTTTCCCAGACACTTAATTAATATTTTTTGATTTAATTAATATCTATTTTATGATTTTCATCTATTATAATTAATTTAGTATACAAAAACATGTATTTGGGGAGGAGAGAACCCTTGTATTTTAGTATTTTTTAAAATATTATCTTTTTCCCTTTGAACTTTTTGTGTGATTATTTTCCATTTTTTGGTCTTTTTTGAAAACTATGAAACTAATTGTATGAACCTTTAAATTTTTTAGCCTATATCAATTGGTAAAAAAAATTGACCCATTTTCTCACCTTAAATTAATTTTGAAATATAGATGTTTTTAAAATCTAAATAAAGGAAATTCATGAAAAGAACAGTGATTTGTGAATATCATTCCATGAAATATTTCCCTACATTTAAAACACTTAACTAAGAAGCCTCTAAACCGAATTTTAAATCTTGTTACGATTCTCTAATTTGTTAATATAACTAAGGCTTGCTTGTACAACAATAATTTTATAAGTAAACTATTCAAAACCTTGGATTATTGAGGACCTTATGATATAAATTATTGAGGAATTATTTGGAATAAAAACCCCCTTTTACAAAAAAAACCTCTATTTTTGGAATAACATAACATTTAATGCTCTTTTCCATTATCATCAATGAATGAAATTGTTGAGAAGACACATTATAATCCAAAAATCCCTACTACTTTGATGTATTTTTTAATGCATGGTCTCAATTGAATTCATGTTTAGGTGTGGGAGTTGTCTAGTTTAAAATTATCTTTATGAAATATTATATAGGATTTTACTAGAATAATTTCTAAATATATAGGGACTTAGGAACTTGGATGGATTAAAAATAAAAGAACCATATCTCCCATGATAGAGTAATAATTTTCACACAACTACTCAATAATTAAAAGTGCATATCTACCTTCAAAATTAAATTTTATTAGAAAAATAAAAAATAATGAGATACACTAAAAAAAATATTGATATGATATGTTTTTTACTATTGAAGTGTTAATTTGTGTATTCTCCTTTCAAAAATATAACAGGATTGGGCTAAAAGAATAAGTGGGTTGTTTTAAACTAATTTGATCATTCTACTAAAGTTTTTCTATGTTACTATTGATGTGAGGAAATAAAAAAAAATTATGTTGGAAAGATGTAAGGAGGTCTAAGATAACATTAAAAGCTTCTATGGATGTTCACCATTGTTTTAATGTTCAATATGCCTCTATTTACTTATAAAATACAAAAAAAATTATAGTGGAATTACAAATATGAAAAGATGAAATAATATTGATAAAAATGGATTAAAAAGGGAAGAAAAGTGTTGTTACTAATGAAATTATAAAAGGTGAAATAATTTAGGGAATCGAGAGGTGTTTAGTGATTAAGTTTTCTCATGGGGTGTGGTGAGGATTCCATTCTTGGAAGAAACTATAAATCATGTATTATGCTTCAAAATAGATCCAAAACTTCTCATTCTACCTCAATGTCTTTTACATTTAAAACCTAACAACCCTTAAGCCATAGAATAACCCTGAAAATTTCTTATAATATGAAAAAAAAAATATTCAAATTATTTTGTGGAGATATAAAAATTGGTCAATCCTATAATGACCCTTTCATAATCTTGGAATGGGAAAGAATATATTTAAATTCCTACTTTATTGGTGAGTGAAATATTTCCAGGAAGTTAGGTATAAGTGATCATGGGAGGAATAAATTAGTGTTAATAAATTAAATTTACGTAATGAAAAATATATTATTAATAACATTAAGAAGGTATGATAATATTTAGTGTCATGGTATTGAAAAGGGAACTCATATTGACTAGTAATTTGAATTGTTCGTGAGTAATATTCTTGAATTTCACTTTCTTTAGATTCTAAGGATTAATTATGGGGGATTTTTCATAGTTATTAAATTTATGATATTTTTTTAATATTCAATTCATGTTATTTCCTTATATTTATCAGTTCATTGAGTTTTAAGGATTTTTGGAATTGAAGTATCAATTCATTGGAATTCATGAATATTTATTAAATTGGATAAATTGTGCATTTGATTAATTCATTTATTTTCTAGGATAATTTAATGGATAGATAATGATTATTATTTGTATTGTTATTGAAAAGTTACAATATATTAGTTACACCTCAAGAATAAATAATAAGAAAAAGAATATAGTCTCTATAAGGATGATTCTCATATACGTAAGAATCATTTCAATTGTGATACCCCCGGTTTGAGGTATGATACTATTTTAGGATTTTTATTTTAATTTTTGGATATTGGGGTTAAATTGTTTTGTATGATTAAAGGAGGAAGTGAAATGAGATCTTGAATCTATTTTTTAGAGTTGGTTCATGTCGTGAATGATTATTCTTGATGTGATTAGTTTTTAGAAATATTTAATAGAAATCTATTAGAGGTAACTTACAGTAAAATATTATTTTAAATAAATTATCAGTATTAACAACTTGAATGGGTTTTGGGGTCTGTAAGTTAAGGTGAAATTTGTTTTTTTGTAACTAGATATCTCAAATATTCACAAAATAAATGCCTATTTCCTATCATGAATGTGGTTAGGATTAGACAAGTTAATAATTCAATCACCCCTTAGACACTCATAAGTATCATTTATTTTCCCATTAAAATCTAGGATTTATATAGGAAATTTTGTTGATCTTATTCCTTCCAAATACTGGTTCCAATAAATTTTTTATCATTAGACCTAGGGAATCAAAGGTAAGGATTTTGATTCTTCTCCTTTGTAATTCCCTCGTTTCCTTTTGGGAGAAACCCTAGAATGGGGATATCATGCTAGGATCTATGGTCTAGGGATTGTTTTGATATAATATATTTATAATTCATTGAAGGAATGAAAAGGGAAGGCTAGATCTTTAAATCATGGAACGACTCTTCATGTTTAACAATTTCATGGTAGGTGGCTTCTCTCATACTTCACTTTTTCTAGAACTAAAAGGATTTTATTTTATAACATCAAGATACTATTTTGTGAATTATATTTTTAAGAAAATTGGTTTTTGTAAAACCATTTGTTTTATGGATTTGGGAATAAAGTTTGTGGGAATATTCCATAACATGTTGGATAAGTTGTTGAAATAGTGATTTTTTTGAAAATAACTATTTGGTTGCAAGAAAATAGCATGGAAATGGGTGTGTGATTTCACTAATGCATATATAAAGGGCCTCATTAGGTTATACTTGGATATGTGGTCAATTTTGAACTCAAGTGATTTTACCACTAAGTTATGTCTTGGGTACGTAGGGATGAGTACCGCTCATGAGTATGGGATGTTCAATGAAATTTATTTGACAGGATGTGCATTGGGTGGTGAGTTTTATAGGTTTAAATTCATGACATGGGATTAAATCATAGTGTGAATTTTACTACTACTTTTTTATATGTATGTCTTTCACAACTGGTTTATATTTTCATCAATATTTTATATTAAATGTTAGAAAATATGTTCTTTTCCTTATGTAATGTGTGAGAAGTATTAAGGGTTTCCCCTAAGTTGATATAATCACCCCTTATATATTATATTTTATGGATATGAAGCATCTTTTACCAAGATATAGGTAAATTTTAGGTGTCATACTTTACTATTAGAGAACCATTATATTGTAGTCATTCCGTTTTAGAGTTGGGTATTGGGTATGTCTAGCATGGGAGTTCGGCATGGCACCACATTAGTGCTTGGTTTATATTGGTACCTTTAGGTACTCTGTCAATGTAAACTCATTTATATCTATTTTACTATTGTGAATCTAATAATGATTCTTTTTTATTTATTCCAGTGAATTATTATTGGTCTTATATTGGTTTATACCATGCATCATGTTTATTTCGTTATGTTGATTTTTATATTATAGGTAAATATCTATATGAATTTAAAACATCCCCTATGTTTTGGTCAAGACTATAAAATTTATTGTCTATATTTAGAATTTTAGGGACTTCATATAAAGTTATTGGTACTTTAGAACTTACTAATTCAATGGGTTGGGTCAGGGTGTTACAAATTGTATCAGTTTGGTTTGATCCTTCAGTCAGGATAGTGGGTGTGGAGATAGGATGTGGAAAGACATAAAATCTAATTATAAAAATATATATCTAAAATATTTATACTAAAATTCAGGTCACTAGAATATTTTTTTACATAAGTTCTATCAAATACTTTTAGGAATGTCATCACCTTATCATCATAGTTTTAGCTAATGAGATTCTAGTATCAAGCATTAGTAAATACATCCCACTACAACTGCATCATTCATGTTATATTTTTATAATATTTCTTGTTATGTTTCGTTATATCAAAAAAGGAATGTGATTGAAGTTTTAAGAAACACTAATTGGTATTTTTTTATGACTATATATAATATACCACAAATCAGGAGACTTAAGATCCCACAAGAGGATACTGTTGAGAATGTAGATCCTCCAAAACCATGGGTGAACCAATAGTTGGTCAAAAGCATAATGGAATATTTTTAGTCTATAAAAAATGTAAATTGATATGAGTAATCATGTAATTTGAATCATTCACTTTAATTCCAAAGGTAGAACCAACCAATATTTTTGGGTGACTAAGGACCAAAGTAAAAAGAAGCATGGATTGGAAGAATGAATAGAATATTTTATTTCTTGGGGGACCTATCAAAAATCAAAGTGAATATCACTTTGTATAAGCTTGAGGATATAAAACAACAATGGTTGGACATGTAGGTTCAAGATAAAGTCATCAAAAACCTCAATTGAGATATATTTGAAGAATTGTCAAATAAATGATTCTACTCTCATTCTTTCTGAGTGTCATGAACAATGGTATTCTTCTAATTAGAGTAAGGAAACCGCTAAATTATGGAGTATACATCCCAAATTAAATACCTTACTCATTTTTTACTAGAAGTGGGAGATACTGAATCACTCAAGGAATTGATATTCAAAGAGGTTCTATTTTTAGACATCCATTATCGAGTGGTTGTGTTATACATCAAGGGTTTCACATACATGGTAAAAAAAGTCTCTAATCACAGATAAAGACATCACTGGGAATGTTAGTTGAGGTAACACCATTGTTTCCCCAAATGTGAGTGGGAACTCCAATGCAAGGAATAATCATATAAGGTATAGTTATTCCTAGGGTAGTAGAGAATCATAGAACTAGTCCATTGAATTTTTTCTTTACCTTAGAATCCTATTAACAACCTGGTTGTTTTCAATGTAGTTTTTTTGAATATATTAAGCGGAATTTCATATAACCACCATGATATTGGCATAATTTTTCTTAGAAGGGACATCTAAAGTGTTATTTCATAAATTTTCTAAATCCAATCTATGGTGACAGTTCTATTAAGACCTAGGATTATAATTCTCAACCAAGGTTATCTCATTAGAGTAGTTATCACCCTAAAAATCTAGGTACTTTGGGTCATTCTGAAAACACCCCAAAACTTTAGAAAGAACTTCCTCAATGGAGAAGAATAAATCAATCAGGTGGAGTGAATCTATAACTTTTTGGAGCTGATCAGATCATTCCAGTAATGAACCAAACTATTATAAATGAAATTATATTTTTGAATGAATAAATGTGTCATTATTTAATGTAGTTATAAAATAACACGCAATTGTTAGTTTATTTTGGAATTTTATATCATTTTGTATTTAAAATTCCATTCCCCATCATAACCATTTATAATATAATTTTTTTTATAATGATTATATGACTAATATATATAAATGGTTATGATAAATTCCAATTTATATGAATTAAAGAAGTGATGGCCTCAACCACTAGGATCATACACTATGAATCTAATTTATTGAAGCTTATAAGGGATATTGCATCCATAAGCTTTTTATTAATAAAAAACAATCCATTATTCAATAACTAAAGAATGAGAAAGACCATTTACTATATAAGTTCAATATTATCGATATCATGACCCAAACCATGTTCAATAGACCACCCCACCAAAATATCACCATCACACACTTTACCCTTGGGGAGTTTATTGGTGTAACAAATGGATATGTATCTATACAATAATTTTTTGAATTTGTATGTTTTATGTTCAATAATATAATTATTATATTAATTTCATTTTATTATTAATTTATAAATTATTAAATAATTATTTTTATAAAAATAATATTTTTATTCAATGAAACAAAAATTGTATCTTTAAAGAGTTCATTGTTTCAAATCATACACTCTTTTGATGAATAAAATAATTTTTAAAATAAATTATAGTTTAATAAAATGTTTTTATTAAATATTATTTATTAAATTCTAATGATATAATAATCCTACTAAGTCAAAAATAATTTTTATATGGGTGAGAAAACTGTTATTATCAGAAAATCCATTATTTTTCAATAAATTTGTATTTTTTATTTAAAATTTTAATTTATCATATTTTGATAATTTTTTTGGATAAAAAATATTATTTTTTAAATCATAATTTCAAAATTATCCAATGGATATTTTTTTATAATTTTTGGAGACAGTCAAATTTTTAGGTCAAAATTAAATACGACATAAAAATAAGGAATTTATTATGTTATCATAATGATCCAAAAGTGATGTGATATATGATATAATGGTTATAAAAATCAAAATTTATAATTCCATTTTAAAATAATTTCATTAGGTTATTTTATTAACTTTATAAACCCTTTATGAATCCTCCAAAACATATATTTTATATTTATGTTTTAAAATCAATTCTTTAATAACATGACTCAATTACAGATCACCAAGGGTAATATTTTAATGAGATCTGTTCATAAACATTAAAACATATCAAAACCACTTCACTTTTTCAAAAACCAAGGTAAAAACCATCGTATGGTTTGTATTTTTGAATACACTATTGTATAGAGTCTAAAACCTATGTTTGGGAAATAATAAAGAACTCTTGTCTCTTTTACTATATAAACCTACCCAATATCCAATTACACTTCACTAAAACCAATTTTATCATGACTATAAACTTCCCTTATCTCTCTATATCCCTCCCAAGGTACCCCTAAACTCTCAAAAAGCTCGTCCCAAGATTTTGAAAACACCCGCCCAAGGTAAGGGATCCTCTACTTTATCTCTTTATTCAGACACCTTCTTTGTATTATTCCTTATATTTCCTAATTTTTCATGTTTAGTTATGTTATTACATGTCCCTATTATATAAATTATGATTTAAAAGTGATGATATAACCTGTTCTTATAAATCTTTGAGTACCCTCATTATACTGCTGAAATTATTCAGCGATTTTCCATGAAAAAAAAATATTTTGTGAATACACATACCCATTTACACTCTAGGATATTCACCAAGATGTACCTATACTTTATTGAATGGTTAATTACATGTATTTATCCCAAAATAATTTATAATGGGATCAAATTTGAGTAAATATTATCATATTTTGAATGACCTCTATGGCACACTTATGCATTACATGATATGAAAGAGATGAGTGGTCTCAAAATTATATAGTCCTACAATGCATTGGGTAATATTTTAATCTTGTGATATTCCATGTATAGTGCATGGGATTTTATCCAAATAATGTTATGCTATGTTTTATTGGTGGTTATACTTGAATTTTTTTTTATGATTTCATGTTTTAAGTTGTTTCTAAATTCCCATGTTGCCTTTATGTTATCATCTTATATCATGACTTAATGTTCATGTTTATTATTCTCACCCATTTTATGTTCCATTGAAATTACAATTTAAAAACATGTAATAATTTCTTAATATTATTATTTTTTATTACCTTATTTTTCTCTATATCTCACCACTTTCTTATGTATATCCCCAGGTAATCCGGTGCAGTTTTGAAAGAGAAATGTAATTTTAGATAATGTTATGGAGGTTTTCAATAATGTTGGTGTATCCTTGCATCAAGTTGAAAATATATGAACCTAATATCCTAAAGAAATTAATATTCATGATATTTTAGGATTTTATCATGTGTAAATTTATATAATAAATCTTGAAATAATGTGAATTCAAATATGGGATTTCATAGTTGGTATTATAGAAAAGTATAGTTATTTTTGGGATTAGTATTATAAAACTCTAGTGAAATCCTTAGCGATAATTCTAAAAATATTAAAACATCCCTAAATCCTATTAAAGTAGAGATTAGGTATATTCCAATAAAATAAATTCTTATATGGATAATACAAGGGAATGTGTCTCTGGAACAGATGTACATAAGGGTAACAACCCCAAAAATAGTGTATTGGGCTAGAGTTAATCGTGAACTGGTGGACAACAATAGGCCTTACTGCACATCTGATTTAACACACATGGGGGGTGTGCTTTGGTAAATTAATAGTATCATTATAAACCATTATAAAGGGAAAAAAATTCCCATAATATTTTATATATATCATGGATAACTTATATTTAAGCCTAATAATTCATAGGTTAAGGAATATATGTCATTTTTGATTTATCCCTTTAATGTTCATAGTTTCAATTTTATGAGTTTAATAGTTAAAAAAATATAATCCCTAAGTCTATTTTAGATGAAGTAAATTATTATAACTATAATAAAATAGTGAAAGGTATGGTTATAATCCATAATTCTATGAATTCCATCATATCTTTAAAGTTTAATAGAACTATTTAAACACCATCACAAATCATAGAAGTAGTGTTATCAGTGAAAATGGAAAATGGAGAAATTGGTTCATCCCAACTATAAACTCCTCCCCTAACAAATTTATTGGGATGAAATTCCTAGATAACAAGGTGATACTCCCTTTATCATAATCTAATGATATTATGGGTATGGATTTGATTTCCTAACATATATCCAACATAAAATTTTAAGATAATAAAATCACCCTATGTATCATGAATCAGCCTCCAATTCTATACAAGTGAAAGTATAAGTATGAATCTCCTTTAGTAAAAACATCTCAAGAATTGATATTATTACTTTTTGAGAAAGAGTATCTAGTTCAAATTATTGAGACTGAGGATAATATCATCCTTAAATACATTGTCTACAATGATGTGTTTCCCAAAGACATTACTTATCTTCCTTCTAGATGAGAGGTTAAATTATTAATTGATCTTATACATAGATATTTTATAATATCCAAGACTATATATAGAATGGTTATTGTAAAACATGAAGAGATAATGAAGAAACTACAGTAGAATCTGGATAAAGGTTTTATATACCCAAGTGCTTTACCATGGTGTGCACTGGTCCAATCAAGACAGTACTACATTGATTATCTTGAGCTTAATAATATGATGATAGATAAAAGGTATCGTATTCCACATATTGATGAAATGTTCAATCATCTATATAGAACCCATTATTTCTCTAAGGATGATCTTTGGTCATGATATTATAAATTAAATGTGAAGAAGGTCAATATCTCCAATATCGCTTTTCATACAAGGAATTATCACTACAAGTTCATAATAATTCCATTTGGACTCACTAGTTTTTTTAAAAAAAAATTATAGACTTGAAGAATTGGGTGTGTAGATATTACCTTGATAAATTTGTGGTAGTATTTATAGATGATATTCTTATTTACTCTAAAATAAAGGAGGAACATGAGTATTTTTAATATTTTACTGATGAACTTATGGAAAGAAAATATGTATTTGATGTATAGTAAATGAAAATTCTACTTAGGGTAATTAACACTCTTAGGTAATTTTATCACCAAAAAAATTATTTCTATGGACCCTTCAAAAAAATGAAATTGAAGGATGTATAAGACCAACCTCTATGATAGAAATCCACATTTCCCTTAGATTATATAAGTAGTATCTTCGATTTTTGATAAAATTATCATGATTTTAAATCCCCCTAACCAAGAAAACTCAAAAAGATTAAATTTTTTCTAGAATTATGAATGTAAGCAATTTTTCAAAGATATTAAGAAGAATCCATTCACTATAACTATTCCCACATTACCCACTAGTGGGGAAGGATTTGTGATCAAAAATGATGAATCCAAAAAGGGCTTGGGTTGTGTACTCATGCAAGATGAAAACGTGATAGCCTGTGCCTCTAGAAAACTAAAGATCCATGAGAAGAACATTCATATTCCAAATCTATAGTAGGATATGATGATATTTTTATTAAATATTTAAAAAAAATTATCTCTATAGGTAGAAGTGTGACATATATACAGATCATAAAATCTCAAGTATGTATTCACAAAAAATGAGATTAATATTCACCAATGTAGGTGGTTAGAGCTAATCAAAGATTGTGATTGTTCAATCCATTACCATCCTGTAAAAACAAACAAATTGATTGATTATTTGAGTAGAAATGGTCTTGAAACTCTATCCATGATGAGGATTACAAGGGATCCATTATTCTTTGACATGTAAAGGATGGATATGGTAATAATAAAAGGATATTCATGCTACCTTTCTCAAATAACTAAATAGACATCCATTATTGAGAGGATCAAGGAGTTTCAGAAATATTATGAGTTGCAATAGAATAAGGTAGAAAATATTCTAAAGTTCAACATTGTTGAAGATAGAGTTATGAGGTTTAGAAATAGGCTATATTTCCCATAAAAACTAGAACTAAAGAGTTAAATTTGGGATTATGTGACTAGATCAACATTCTCTATTCATCTATGAATAACTAAGATGTATATAGATTTGAATCAAAAAAACTGAAATCACTTCTAACTTTGAAGACTATCTTGGGCCTACCCATTTTAGGGATGGGTTCACTCCCCATGTCACTATAAAATTTACAATTTTCATGTGTTGGTAATTATAAAACATTTTAATATTTCTTTTATATACATACATACATTTCCACTGTAGTTTCTTTTTAAACATTTTTAGTACATTCACATATTTATAGATAAATATATGCACATATATATATCATCAAACATGAAATAAATATGATAAATATTAATTATATATATATATAGTAATATTCATTGGTATTTACATTATTGACAAGGTACATCCAAATATCATGATACATAGTCTTTATATAATTATATGGAATCATTCACAAACTTAAACTTTCATTATTAATATCATAAAAAGTCCATTTTTTGTAAATTTTATTCAATGATCAGACATATAAGGATATAACCATATATGTATATATGGGTATTCATGTGTTAAGTGCCATAAAAAATCATTGTTATGGCCTTAAATATGATATGTATGACATGTATGTAAATCAATCATCAACAATCCATTTCTATGTATTTCTGAATAAATAATTAATAACTATTGTTATTCAAATGAAACATTATTTGAATATATAATTAACTCCTTTATATATATATAATATTTTTTGTTCAATAATAAAATTAAATCCTTACATAGAATGGATTTATATAAATCCCTTAAGACATACCTTTAAGATTAAACACTTTCATAAAAAATTCGTAAAACAAAAAGATGTGTTAGTATATGTTTGAATATATACTTATATTTATATATTTATATTTATATATATATACATTATAGAAAAGAAAAATGTAAAATAAAATTGAAATTTTACAAACAAATTTTGACCATAAAAATAAAATCACAATTTTTAAATAATTAAGCAAACTATCACATACTAATTCAAAAATTAAAAATGGAAGTTTGGAAACAATTTCAACATTACCCTTGATAAGACATATCAAAATTATAAAATTTAAAATCATGTTTTTTATTCCCTTACCATCCCACTAGAAATATTGATTCAAATATATATACATCTTATTTATTCCTAGATGAATAAAGAATGATGATCTGTGCACATAATCCCAAATTTACCTCTTCAGTTCTAGTTTTTATGAGACATATAGCCTATTTATAAACCTCATAACTCCATATTCATCAATGTTAAACTCTATAATATTCTCTACCTTCTTCTATAGAAACTCATAATATTTCTGGGCCTCCTTGATTTTCTCAATAATGGATTTCTGAGCATTTATTTGAGAAATGTAGGATAAATATTTTTTAATTATTCCCATATCCATCATTTACATGTCAAAGAATAATGGATCCCTTGTAATCATCATCATGAATATAATTTCATGACCATTTATACTCAAATCATTAATCAATTTGTTTCCTTTCCCAGGATGGTAATGGATTGAACAATCATAATCCTTGATCAGCTCTAACCACCTATGTTGGTGAATATTAATCTCATTTTGTGTGAATAAATACTTGAGACTTTTATGATCTATATATATGTCACACTTCTCCCTATAGAGATAATTTTTATAAATCTTTAATAAAAATATCATCGTAGCCTATTATATGTTTGTAATATGAATGCTCTTCTCATGGATCTTTAGTTTTCTAGAGGCACATGCTATCACTTTTTCATCTTGCATGAGTACACAACCTAAGCCCCTTTTTGGATTCATCACTGTTGATCATGAATCCTTACCCACTAGTGGGTAATGTGGGAATAGGTGTATTGAATGGAATCTTCATAATATCTTTAAAACATTTCTCACATTCATCATTCTAGAAAAAATTTAATCTTTTTGAGTTTTCTTGGTTAGATGGTTTTAAAATCAGGATAATTGTATCACAAATAGAAGATACTACTTACATAATCTATGGAAACTATGGATTTATATCATAGAGTTTGTTCTTTGACATCCTTCAATTTTATTTTTATAAAATGTCCATAGAAATACATTTTTTGGTGACAACATTTCCTAGCAGTGTTACTTACTCTAACCAGAATTTTCATTTACTGTACATCAAACACATCTTTTCTTTCCATAATGTTATTAGTACAATATTAAAATACTCATGTTCCTCCTTTATTTTATAGTAAATAAAAATATCATCTATAAATACTACCACAAATTTATCAAGGTAATATCTACAGACTCAATTCTTCAAGTCTCTAATTTTTTTTAAAACTAGTGAGTCCAAATGGAATTATTATGAACTTGTAGTGCTCATACCTTGTATGAAAGGAATTATTCGAGATATCCACCTTCTTCACATTTAATTGATAATATCCTAACATAAGATCATCATTAGAGAAATAATGGGTTCCATATATATGATTGAACAATTCATCAATATGTAGAATAAGATAATTTTTATCTATCATGATATTATTAAGCTCATGATAATAAATGTAGTATTGTATTGATTGGACCGGTGAAAACCATGGTAAAGCACTTGGGTGTATAAAACCTTTATCTATATTCTACTATAGTTTCTTCTTTATCTCATCATGTTCTACAATAACCATTCTATATAGTGTCTTGGATATTCTAGAAGATCTAGGTATAAGCTCAATTGATAATTTAACCTCTTAGCTAGAAGGAAGAAAAGTAATGTATTCAAGAAACACATCACTCTATTCCCTCACAAAGGCAATGTCTTCAAGGATGATATTATCCTCAGTCTCAATAATTTGAACTATATACTCTTACTCAAAAATCAATAATATCAATTCTTGAGATGTTTTTACTGAATAAGATTCATCCTTATCTTTTCACTTGTATAGAATTGGAGTTCGATTCATGATACATAGGGTGATTTTATTATCTTAAAATTTTATGTTATATATATGTAAGGAAATCAAATCCATACCCATAATATCATTAAATTATGATAAAGGGAGTATCACCATGTTATCTAGGAATTTCACCCTAATAATTTTGATAGGGGTGGAGTTATATACTTGGGATGCAATAATTTATCCGTTTTCCATTTTCACTGATAACTCTACTTATATGATTTGTGATGGTGTTTAAATAGTTCTATTAAACATTAAAGATATAAAGGAATCCATAGAATTATGGATTATAACCATACCATTCACTATTTTATTATAGTAATAATCATTTACATCATCTAAAATAAACATAGGGATGATATTTGTTTTACTATTAAACTCATGAAATTGAAATTATGAACATTAAATGGATGACTCAAAAAATGACATATATTCCTTAAACTATGAATTATTGGGCTTAAATATAAGTTATCCATGATCTATATAAAATATTATGGGAATTTGTTTCCCTTAATAATGGATTGTAAGGATACTATGACTTTCCCAAAGCACATCCCCCAGGTGTGTTAAATCAGATGTGCAGTAAGGCCTATTTTCGTGCACTAGTTCATGATTGAGTCTATCCCAATACACTATTTTTGGAGTTGTAACACTTAGGTGCATCTGTTCCGGAGCCACATCCCCTTATAGTATCCATATAGGAATTTATTTTTTTGTAATATACCGAATATCAACATTAATAGGATTTATGGATGTTTAAATATTTTTAGAATTATCCCTAACTATTTCACTAGAGTTTTCTAATACAAATCCCAAAAATAACTAGACTTTTCTATAATACCAACTATGACATCCCATATTTGAATATACATTATTTCAAGATTTATTATATAAATTTTCATATGATACAATCCCAAAATATCATGAATATTAATTTATTTAGGATATTAGGTTCATATATTTTCAACATGATGCAAGGATACACCAACATTATTGAAAACCTCCCTAACATTATCTAAAATTCCATTTCTCTTTCAAAACTGCACCGGATTACCTGGGTACACACATAATAAATGGGTGATATACAGAGAAAAATAAGGGAATAGAAAATAATGACATGAAGAAATTATTACATGTTTTTAAGTTGTAATTTAAATTGAACATAAAATGGGTGAGAATCATAAACATGAACATTAAGTCATGGTATAATATGATAACATAACGACATCATGGGGATGTAGAAGCAACTTAAAACATGGAATAATAAACACAAGTCAAAGATAACCACCAATAAAACATATCATAACAATATTTGGATAAAATACCATGCACTATAAATGGAATATCACAAGCTTAAAATATTACCCAATACATTGTAGGACTATAATTTTGAGACCACTCATCTCTTTCATATCATGTAATGCATTAGTGTGCCATAGAGATCATTCAAAATACCATCATATTTAGTCAAATTTGATCCCATTATTAATTATTGTAGGATAAATACATTTAATTACCCAATAAATAAAGTATAGGTACATATTGGTGAATATCCTAGAGTGTAAATGGGTATGTGTATTCACAAAATAAAATTTTTTCATGGAAAATCACTCGATAATTTCAGAAGCATAACGAGGTTACTCATAGATTAATAAGAGGGATTAATGAGAGTTAAAAGGTTCTATTATCACTTTTAAATCATAATTTATATAATAGGGATATGTAATAACATAACTAAACATGAAAAAATAGAAATTAAAAGGAAAAATACAAAAAATTTGTCTGAATTTTTGAATTAGTATGTGATAGTTTGCTTAATTATTTCAAAATTTTGATTTTATTTTTATGGTCAAACTTTGTTTGTAAAAGTTCAATTTTATTTTACGTTTTATTTTTCAAAGATTTATATATATATATATATAAGAATATATGCAAACATATACTAACATATCTTTTTGTTTTAAGAATTTTTTATGAAAGTGTTTAATCTTAAAGGTATATGTCTTAAGGGATTTATATAAATCCATCGTATGTGAGGATTTAATTTTATTATTGACCAAAAAATATTATATATATATATAAAGTAGTTCATTAGATATTCAAATAATGTTTCATTTGAATAACAATAATTATTTATTATTTATTCATAAATACATAGAAAGTGATTGTTTATGATTGATCTACATGCATGTCATACATATCATATTTAAGGCCATAAAAACGATTTTTTATTTCACTTAATACATGAATACCCATGTATACATATATTTTTATATCCATATATATCTTATCATTGAATAAAATTTACAAAAAATGGAATTTTTATGATATTAATAATGAAAGTTTAAGTTTTTGAATGATTCCATATAATTATGCAAAGACAATGTATCATGATATTTGGACATACCTTTTCAAGCATGTAAATACCAATGAATATTATTATTAATATATATATATATAATTAATATTGATCATATGTATTTCGTGTACGATGATATGTATATGTGCATATATTTATATATAAATATGTGAATGTACTAAAAATATTTTCATAGAAACTTCAGTGGAAATGTATTTATGTATATAAAAGAAAGATTAAAATTTTTGTAATAACCAACTTGTAAAAATTTTAAATTTTATAGTGAATTGGGGAGTGAAACCATCCCTCAAATTGGTAGGCCCAGGATATCCTTCAAAATTCGAATTGATTTCAGTTTTTTGTTTTCAAAAGCTTGCATATTGTTTCAGAAACAACACTCGACTATTTTATGAATTTTTTTAGCGTAAGTATTTTCAAATAATTGAAGTATTTTTGATATGTAAATAATTTCAATGATTATATTATTTATAAAGGAAATTTTATGGTATTATAAAATTAATTTCAAAACCATTTCTAAAATGATATTTTCAAATAAAGTTTTAGTAAAAATTATTTCAACAATTTTAAAACCTCTTATAGGGAAATTGAATGCTCAAACTTTATTTTAAAATGATTTTTCACATATATATTAGAAGTTTAATTACATATTTCATCATTTTTAGAGTTAGAGTTTGTGAAATCATAGTGAAAATTGTTTTATTATTATTTCAACTCTTATAAATGTAATGTGTGGTCTATTTCTTCACAACCTTGACTGGGAAAAGGTCCTCATTTGTTTAATGTGTTGTGTGATCATTCAGATTATTTTTTTACAAATCATTTTAAAGCACCGAGTCTGGAAGAGAGGGCTCGGGGCATCATAGTTGGTATTAGAGGAACGATCTAGAAAACGTTAGAGATTAGATGTTATATTTTGAGGAAAATAAAATCTACGCGATAGAGTTTTCTTTACATAGTTAAGTCCCCATAGATATTCTTTAATTATGAAGATGGAAATTTAGAATTTTCGTAAGTCTGATGAAATAATTTCAAGGGATCAATTAATTTAAGGGGGGGAGAATGTAACATCCTAATGAAATTTAAATAGTAATTAAGTATTTATTTAATATTTTTTTATAAATTAAAACTAATTATGAAAAGATTTAATAAAAAAAATTATAAATTTTGATTCTAATCAAAATATATTTTGATTCAAAAGATAAAATATTACTTTACATTTCACTAAATAAATTATTTTTATATATTAATATACTAATACTTTAAATGTATATATATATTTGAAAATTATTATTTTTAAACAAAAAAAGGGATATTCAAATATAATAATAGTAAAAATAAGTAAATGTGATATTAATAATGATATATTAATATAAATATTATAATTTATAATGTTATGAATTATAAAGATTTTTTTTATATTATTTGTTAAAAAAATAATGATTTCATACCCACACAAATAAAATATGAAAATTATAAAAATTAAAATTTAGTTATTAAGAAAATGTATTGTTATTATTGTTATTATTTTAACATATGAAATGAATTATTGTTAATGATATATATATATATTAATTTGAAAATAAAATAGATTATATATATTTATATATATAATGATAAAACAATAAAAATAAAATGAATAATAGAAAAAGAATCGTGAATGAAGAGGAATCAGGTTTGAGGGTTTCTGTTCGAGTAAGAGGGTGTCCGAATGAGGTAAGGTGTCACTTCTTCAACCGAGGAAAACCATAGAGGTTGAGTAACGGTACAGGTTGGGTCCAAGACATACGGTTTGTCCTCTTCTTTGCGAACTGATGGATATACCAAGATAGGAGTCACATACCGAGAGTTCGACATCAAATTAGTCTTCATTGACCATCCTTTGATGTTTGAGCTCCATCTACGGTTTGAACAAAGAGGTGTTGAGAAAGTTTCAATGGTTAAAATCATGGAAGGATTTCAATCTCATAAAGAAAATATTGACCATAGATGGAGACCCCTAATTAGAGATTCTAGTAATATCCAAGCTTAGCAGATGAGGTAAGGTTTTTCATTGTTGACAGATTCTGGATTTTTGAGATCTTGTTTATGGAATTGGTTTTTGGTTATTAAATACAAAATAGTTGTTATCATTCATTTTTTTCTTATTCTCTGATATGGATGTCCTCCTATTTTAGATGTCTTATATCTGTAAGTAGGATTATTTTTATAATCGAATATTATATCATATCAATTAATTGAATTCATTATTTTTCATCTTCTTTGATATTTCCTCCTTCAGATGGTGTTGTAGTCTTTTCCATGTATTTAATTGGATCAAATCTATTTTTTTTTTGCAGTGAAAATCTAACTTTGAACTTACACATATAAAAATTCAGTTTGAAGTAATTTTCTAGAAACTTTTTGAATATTACAATCAATTTTAATCAGTTTCATTCATTGAATCCACTATCTTATTTCCAAATCAAATGACATTACCAAATTGCACTACAAATTTTTTATTTAAACAATGTTATGAAAGTTGATATATAAAATATATATTATTCTATCCGAGATTCTATATAAGAATCATATTTGCTGCATATTTTCATAAAATTATTTTCACACACTTTCTGAGTGAATCTGTCCAATAGATAACACCTAGTAGACGAGGAGGAATGATTTCTAAAATATTTTTATCTAAGGGATTATTTATTTTTCAGATACTATCATTGAAAATTTTTATTTTTATAAAGGAAAAAGTAATTTTATGGCATTTTTTATTTGTTTTATTTGATCAAAAAAACATTATTTACAGTTTTAAAATTTTGAAATGTCTTAGAAAGGGTGATATTGAAATTGTTTCCAAACTGTCATTCTGAATTTTTGAATTAGTATGTGTTAGTTTTCTTAATTATTTCAAAATTGTGATTTTATTTTTTTGGTCAAACTAATTTTGTAAAAGTTATGTGTTAAGGGATTTATATAAATCTATCCAATATAAGGATTTAATTTTATTACTGAACAAAACATATTATACATATATAAAGGATTTAAGTAGATATTCAAATAATTTTTCATTTGAATAATAATAATTATTTATTATTTATTGGGAACTACCTAGAAGGTGATTATTTATGATTTATCTACATGTATGTAATGCATATCATATTTAATGACATAACAATTATTTTTCATGGAACTTCATACATGAATACCCGTATATACATATATAGGTATATCCATATATGTATGATCATTGAATAAAATTTACAAGAAATGTAATTTTTATGAGATTAATAATGAAAGTTTAAGTCCTTGAATGATTCTATGTAATTATGAAAAGACTATGTATCATGATATTTGGACATACCATGTCAAGTGTTTAAATACCAATTAATATTAGTATTTATATATAAAAAATATAATTAAGGGTGTTCATAAGTATTTCATGTATGACGATATATATATGTTCATATATTTAAATATAAATATGTGAATGTAGTAAAAAAAATTCATAGAAACTCCAGTGGAAATGTATGTATGTAAATAAAATAAATCTTAAAATGTGTTATAAAAACAAACACTTGAACTTTGTAAATATGGAATGGAATTGGGGAGTGAACCCATCCCTCAAGTGGGTAGGCCCAAGATATCCATCAATGTTCTAAGTGATTTCAATGTTTTGTTTTCAAAAGCTTGCATATTGTTTTAGAAACAACACTGGACTATTTTATATAATTTTTTAACATAATTATTTTCAAATCATTGAAGTATTTTTGATACCTAAATAATTTCATTGATTATATTATTTATAAATGAATTTTGATGGTATTATAAAATTAATTTCAAAACCATTTCTCAAATGATATTTTAAAATGAAGTTTTAGTAAATAGTATTTCAATGATTTTAAAACCTCTTACTAGGAAATTTAATGCTCACACTTTGTTTTAAAATTATTTTTCACAGGTATCATATAAGTTTAATTATATATTTCATCGTATTTGGAGTTATCATGTGTAGAATCATAGTGGAAAGTTGTTTTATTATTGTTTCAACTCTGATTAATGTAAGTTGTTGTCTAATCCTTCAGAACCTAGAACGGTAAAAGGTCCTATTTTGTTTAAAGTGTTGTGTAATTGTTCAGTTTCTTTTTTTACATAGCATTTTCAAAAACTGAGTTCAGAATAGTAGGCTTGGGTATTATACTATCAATTAGTACTCCCACTTAACCTATCTCAAGTACATGATTTGTTCCATATATCCCTCTTGAAGAAGTACAAATCATATCACACACATTTACTAAATCCAGATGTGGTACCATTTTATAATGATCATTCATATGAAGAGCATTCAGTGACGATCTTATATTATAGAGATAAGTTTCTCAAAACAAGACAACTCATCTGGTCAAAGTGTTATGGTGAAACCATAATTTTGAGGAAGCAACTTGGTAATTACAAGGGAAAATGATAGATAAGTACCCTCACCTATTTTAGTGTATGAAATGAAAATTTTGAGGGTTAAATTTATGGAGGGAATAATGTAATGACCCAAACTTTTAGAAATGGAATTCAATTTTTGAATGAATAAATTGGTTATTAAGTAATGTAGTTATATAAAGAACATGAACTTATTTGGTTATTTTGGAATTTTATATATTATTGGATTTAAAAAATCATTAAAAATCATAAAAGAAATATAATATATCCATTGATACTGATCATATGACTAGTATAAATAATGTTTTATGATAAAGTTTAATTGATAGAGATAAAAGACTCAATGGCCTCAACCAATAGGATCATACACAATGAAGACCATTTATCAGAGCTTATAAGGGAGATTACATCACCGACTTTTATCTTGATCAATCCCAAGTTGAGATTAAACAAATATAACATGAGAGAAACCATTTACAATAGAAGCTCAATCTCATCAAGATCACAACCCAAACATTGTTCACTAAACCACCCCATTAAAATCTCACCATCGTGCACCTTACCCATAGGGTGTTCATTGGTGTAATAAAGAGATATGTATCTAGACCATAATAGTGTGAATTTTTATGATATATTTTCAATAAATTATTAATTTTATTTATTTACATTTATTATTACTTTATAAATGATTAATGATTCTGATAAAAAATAGATGTTTATTCAATGAATCAAAAATTATATTTTTAGAGAATAAATAGCTTCAATTAATAAAATATTTAAAAAAATTCATGAATTTTTTAAATAAATTATTTTTTAAAAAATATCAATATTAAATAATATTTATTAAATAAAAATTATAATATAATTTTATGAACTCAAAAATTATTTTTATAAGGGTCAAAAAACAGTTATTGTAAAAAAAAACCCAGTATTTTTCAATAAATATTGTTTTTTATTTAAAAGTGTTATTTCTCATATTCAAATAATGTTTTGTATAAAATAAATATTATTTTTTAAATAATCATGTAGAAATTATCCAATGGGTATTTTTTATAATTTTTGGAGAAAATAATATTTCTAGGTCAAAATTAAATATAGAATAAAAATAAGGTAAGTATTATGACATCACAATGACCCAAAAGTGATTTAATATATTCTATAAAGGGTATTTAAGACCAAATTTATATTTAACCTTTAAAATAACATTTTTGAGGTTATTTTATTAATCTTTTAAACCCATTATGAATCCTCAAAATGTATATTATATATTAAGGTTTTAAAATCGATTCTTTAAGAATATGACTCACTTACACATCACCAAGGGGAATATTTTAATGATATTGGTACTTAAAATTATAAAATAATGAAAATCATTTCACTTTGAATGAAACCATGTGATGGTTTTTGATTTATGAATAATTTATGGTATAGAGTCCAAAACCTATGTCTAGGAAATAATAAAGAACTCATCTCTCTTTTCCTATATAAACCCACCCAAGATCTCATTCCTCCTCACCCAAAACCCTTGGATCAGTAATGTATTCTTAACATACCTCTCTATATCCCTCACAATGTTCCCCTAATATCTCAAGAAGATTCTCCTAATCTTTTGAAAACGCCCTCTTAGGGTAAGGGATCCTCTCATTCTCCACTTTATTTTGGAATATGTTTTGTATTTTTCCATTTAATTCCCAATTGTTCATGATGGTTTATGTTCCTACATATCCCAATTACCTCCCTTATTATTTAAAAGTTATGATATACCCCTTTCACTATCATTAATATCTCCCATTAATCTTTGAGTACCCCCATTATGATGCCAAAATTATCCTATGATTTTTCATGCCTAACATTTATTTTGTGAATAGTCATCCCTGTTTACACTATAGGGTATGCACATAGATTTACTTATCGTTTATTTATAGGTTACATTAATGTTTTTGTCCTACACTCCTTAATTATGGTATTAAATGTGATGAAATATGATTGCATATTGAATGATCTATGTGGAACACTTACATGTACATGATATGAAAGTTATGGGTGGGACTAAAATTATATAGCCCTCTAATGCATTGGGTAATGTTTTAATCTCATGATATGCCATGTATGGTGCACTAGAGGTTATAATATGTAAAATATGTAATGTTTTCTTGGTTTTTATCCTTTACTTATGTTTATGATGCCATGTTTTTAGTTGTTCCTAAATTCACATGTTACCTTTATGTTATCATCATATATCATGCTTCGATATTCTTGTTTATGATTCTAACCCATTTTATGTTACATTGAAATTACTATTGAATAAAATGTAATGCTTTATTTATATTTTTATTTGTTTATTACCTTACTGGGTTTTATATCTCACCCCTTTCTTATGTATGTACCCAAGTTATCACATGTATTTTTAAAAGAGCAATAGAATTTTAGATCATGTTACAGAAGTTTTCAATAATTTTGTTGTATCCATGTATCAAGTTGACATGTTATGTATCTAATTTACAAAGACACAAGGATTTATTATCTTTTTGGATTGTATCATGTGAACCTTTATGTAATAAATCTTGAAATAAATTGTATAAAATATGGGTTGTCATAATGACAATTAAGGATATAGGTCCCTTGACGATTAGAGGTAATATTCTCTTTGATTACACTTTGATGCTTATTTTGTTTAACATTAGTTCCTAAAATTATTTTTTACTTCTATATTAGTGAAAAAATTAATATTTTTGGTGTAAATTATGCCCCACATTATGAGCATCATGACGCCTCTCAATAAATGAGATTGTAGAGGGTATAAATGTTTCGAATATGTCATCATAATTAAATCAGTTCACTTGTTGCAGGGCCTTACTATCCAAGATTTTTATATCTTCAATATCATCTTCTGAATTTATTAGATAGTATTATTTAAGTCTCATGTTTATTTATGTTCTCAAAAAGTGATTTTTATTTCTCTTAAAAAAGTTTTTCATTTAGTAAAAGGAGAATAGGATCTGAATTCAATCATAGTATGACCTTTTGTGATAGTGGTTGGTATTATATTATATCAATTGTAAGAGATCACTTTGGGGACCATTAATGCATATGAATATATATATTTTTCCTACCATATTAGATCAATACCAAAACATAATTCCAGAAAACCTCACTGGTTTACCACTTCAAAGGGAAGTTGAATTTTATATCAACCTACTCCTAGGAATTAATCCTAATTTATTCTCAATATAAATAATGGAAAATATATAATTATAGTCATTGAAGGTCTAGATAGAGAAGTTTGAAAGTAAGGGATTAATAATACCAAGTACATATCTTTGGGTTTATTAAATTATTTTCATTAATAAAGTGGATGGTATACTCTAGATCCATGTTAATTATAATAAGCTAAACCAAGTTATGATAAAGAATTGATATCCTCTTACATGAATTGGTGATCTATTTTTTTAGTTAAACGGAGAAAAATGGTTCTCTAAAATTTATCTTTGATTAGGTTATCACCGACTGTGGTTCATGAAAGAGGATATTCTAAAGATGGATTTTTGAATTATTTATTGAAAATATGAATACTTGTTAGTGCTCTTTGGTCTTAATAATTCACCATTAGTATTCATGTAATTGATGAATAATTTATTTCATAGATACCAAGATTCTTTCATGGTAGTATTAATTGATGATATATTCTTTTACTATCTCTTGAAATAAGATCATGAAATGCACTTCAAAATTGTGTTGAGTAAATTATGAGATCATCTCCTTTATGAAAAAATATATAAGTGTGACTTATGAATATAGGAATATCATTTCCTTAGTCATGTCATTTAATAAAAATTCAAATCATTCAATCCTAAAATTAATGAGTCTATTATTTCTTAGAAACCACATAATAATGTATTTGAGATACTTAGCTTCCTGGTATTAGAAAGGTATTATCATTTCCTTATCCATGAATTCTAACATATCATTTCTCTCATTACAATGTTGACAATGAATTGAATTACATATTGTTTTAGTGATGACTATCAAATTCCATTGGGGGACTAATTTCTTGTCTTACTTCAACACCTATACTTATCTTTATAGAATCTTGTGATGACTATGTCTCCTTTTATAATTATTTATTATCTATATTGGGAGATTTTATAATTTATGGTGATCATTTAATATCTTAAGGCTCATGGAAATTTAGGATACATGAGAATAACTTTCCAACCAAAAATTTAGTACTATTCGTAGTGGTATATGCCTTAAAAATATGCAGTCATTATCTCATTGATGAGAATTTTATGGCGTTAAAAAATCAAAATCCTGAAACACATAATTTTATAATGATACTTGAATTTGATACAATGAAACATGATTTAATATCTTTATAAGTTTGAATTTAACTTAGTGTATACACTCAGTAAAGGAACATTAGTGTTTAATGCATAAAGTCAGATGTCATATAATTATGTGGATTGAGAGGCACAAGAATAATGGTTTTTCACGGTTGTGATTTTTAATATACACTTGGAATATTATAAATAGGATGAGGTGATATTCTTCTTTCTAGTTACCCTCATTCTTAAATTGGTTGAACTAGTCATGGCAGATTAGAAGATAGACCTTTATTGTCTTACAGTGAGGTTCCACCTCAATAGTGGGAAGACCATAAAGAGCTTGACAAGAGATGTAAATTTAGTGTCATGATTTTGAGATGATATTTTAGTTCCTATATCTTTCTAGGAGAAACTACATCATGTTTATCATCATTAAAAATTTTAAATCCACCAGAGTACCCAAAATAATCATAGGAAAGTAAAGGATAATTTATGATGGATGGGAATAAAAAGGACAATGGTTGAGTATGTTTCAATATATATCACTTGTTAATAAGTGAAAGTAAAACATCAATAACAAGATAGTATTTTACAGTTATTTACCATACCCATATATAAATGAGATCATATTTCTATGTAATTTTTCACCAGTATACCAAGAATTATTTGTAATCACAACACTATTTGGGTGATTGTGGGTGAATCATGATTTTATAACACATTATTCCAATCCAAGAAACAAACATAGTAGAAAAATTGGGAAAATTATTCCTCTAAGAAGTGATGAAATTTAATGGGGTTCCAATTTCTATTATCTCTAACTAAGGACCTAGATTCACCTCATGGTTTGGTGGTCCTTACAATAGGCCCTTATAACCATATTGACCAGGATCATGGTATATTATCAATGAATGTATTTCTATTAAATTTGTATTATTTGGAAATTATAGTATATTCTAAGAGGTTGTTAAATGGATTTAAATTGTTTATGCGAAGACCATTGTAACATTTTGGAGTTATCCTATAAAAATAGTCATCATTTCATGATACATTTGGCTACGTATGAGGCATTTTATATAAATCCATGTTTTTATCCACCCTATTAAGTCAATATTAGGTAAACTTCACTAATTGGACCAAGTATAATTAGTAATAATAATGAAAATATATATGTGGTTAATAAAAGGATGGTGATAACCTGGAGCTGTTAGAAATTCCATGAAGATCACCATCATTGAACTCTATATTTTTATATAGCATATCATGTATTCTCTCACATGTTGTTGATGTTGGGGAATCGTCATTTGGTTAATTAAGGGAAGTTTCCTCATTGGGATGTCTTCCCTTTTGAAATTTTATAATATATTAGGGAAGTTTCTTATCAGATAGATCTACCACAGAGATTCAGTTTGGTTCGTAATGCTTTTCTTATCTCACAATTAAAGAATTACCAACCCATTTAGGACCATGTGATTGGTTGCGATCATGTGACTCTTGATCCTATTGTAATGTTTATTCACACCCCAATTCATATTCTAGATAGGAATGAAAATGTCTTGTGTGGAGATTATATATCACTGGTGCAAGTCTTATGAAAGCATGGCTAGATGTAGGAAGAGACTTGTGAATTGGATAATCATATTATAGAGTGTTTTCCATATAATTTACAACACACGAATGGACCCAAGATTTTGGGGGATGAAAATATCAATGGTGCGGAGAATGTAAACCCCTTTATTTTAGGTATGTTTTTATTTTATTATATTTATTTTAAGTTATAGGTTTTTGGGTTAGAACACTAGGTATATTCGGAGGAGTAAGTGGAATGGGGGTGCTAATATAGTTGAAAGATCCAATTTACATAATGAATGAATCTTTATAGAATAAATTGTTTCTATATATATTGGAAAAAATCTAATTGTGGTTCTTCACATAATGAAATTATTTTCACAGCTCAAATGGGATTCATGGATTTAGTGAGTTTTGGTGTTTTTAAGGTAAGGTACCTTATTTTTCTATTTGTTTGTCTATCCTAATGATTCAGGGACTAAATGATTATATCATTTCATGAATGATGTCTGGCCCAGATAGGTTATTAATTAAATTCTCCCTTTGACTCTCACCATTCTTCTTTCTATTCCCCTCTAACTCTAAGCTCACTCTAGGAAATTTTGGAGATCATATTACATATGGAGACCATTTCAAAAAAATATTTGAGATTTGGACCTTCGGAATCGAATTTAAGGTTTATTTTTCTTCTTATACTTTGTAATGTCCTTTTTTATTTTTGTAGAAACCCTAAACTAGGGTTTTCATGTCAGGATCTAGTGTCTAGGAATCGTTTTTATAGAACCACATCGGGCTTCATTGAATGAGAAAATGGGAGTCTATATCTATGAATCATGGAAAAATTATTCATGTTGTATACTTTAATGATAGGTATATTCCCTCCCTCTCCAATTTTTCTAGAAATAAGAGTCTTGGATTTTGTAAAATCAAAATATGGTTTTGTGGATAGTATTTACAATAAAATTGGTTTTGGAAACCCCTTTTTTATGGATTTTAGATTAAAGGTTGTGGTAATCATCCACAATGTGTTTGATAAGTTTCTAAAATGATTATTTTTTCAAATAACTATTTGTATGTTAGGTATTATAATTTACATGGTAGTTTTATTTCATAAATACATATAGAAAGGGCCTCGTCGAGTTAGACATGGTCATGGGGTCAATTTTGGACTTAAGTGATTTTATTTCCAAGTGATGGATTAGTTCTAGAGGGATGAGTACCAATTGAGAGTATGGGTTATTCAATGGACTTTCTTTGATAGGATGTGAATTGGGTGTGTGGGTTTCATGGTTTTTCATTCATGATATTAGATACTTTTTGGTGTGAGTTTTATCACTTATTTTGTATATTTATATCTTGAAAAAAAAATTAGTTTTCTCACTCTTGTTTTATATTAAATTTTAGATAACTTTTTCTTATTCTTATGGTGTGGGTGGTTATTCATTGGGATTTCCTATTAAGTCAATATAATAAACTCCTTCATATGAATTTTAGTTCTTCTGTAAATTATTTTTTATAATGATAGAGGTATGTTTCCAGTCTTATACTTTACTAGGGGATCACCTGGATGCTTCAGTCATGACATTTTTGAGTTGGTGCTTGGTGATGTCTTATAGTGGAGTTTTTCATGGTACCACCTCTATGATTAGATTCTCTTAGTGTCCTTTGGTATTTTTTTTATGTAAACCCATTGGTATCTATTTTACTATTGTGACTATGATGATTCTTATGGTTTATTTATTTCATTGGATTATTATTGGTCATATATTGGTTTATATCAAGAATTATATTGATTTTGTTATGTTGAGTTTTCTATTATAGGTTTTTATCTATGTAAGGGAAAATCATCCCCTGCTATTTTTTTAATACATTGGAATTTATTTTCATCCTTTAGTGTCAAAGTTACATAACCTAAGGTTAGTGACCCTTCAGTACTTCCCAATCTAATGGGTTAGTTCAGGCTATTATATCAACACTTTATAAGGATTAATATAGGTAAAAGTCTGGAAAATAGAAAAATCATTGAATTCGTAAGGATAATACTATGATTCCGTAAAGATCATATATAATTTTCTAATAATTAATGAATTCAACATAATAATGAATTCAGGATATGTATGATAAATTCTACCTATGTGTATGAATCATTTTGTATATGTGTATGAGTTATTTAGGTTGTGTATGAGTCATCACATCTAGTGTGTATGATTCATTTCCAATATTGTGTATCATCCATTTTAGCTTTTCATGTGAGTCATTATTTTTAAAAATTTTCATTAGGAGGATGATTCAAGTAGAATTTTTTGGGTTCACATGTTATCTAAACCAAAGCATCAGGGAACCACATAAACATGCATGAAACCCAATAACAGGATGCCACATGGATAATAATCATGATTTATGCATGATATTCCGATCAAAATAAAAGGAGCATAGGTGAACATTTAGTAAAATTATGGACCATGATTCTCAAGGAAAATTCAAAAAAAAATTAGAATATTTAAAAATTAAAAATAGGGGAGAATATGAAAAGGATTTTAATAAACAAAGAAGGATTTAATGAATAACCTTTAACAAAAAGTGAAAACTGAAAGAAGAAAAGATATTCTACTGAGGATTTCAACCAGTATTGTTGTTCAACTTTGAAGATTTATTTTTTAATGTATTATTTAATTTTGAAATTCCTTATTTTTTACATTTTATCTATTGTATCCCTCACATGGAGGAATAATACCATGGGTGTTTGGGGAATGGGTGGAAGTCAAATTGTGATGCTTCGGTTTTGAACCTAAATTAAAAAAAATCCTTTTCTGATTATTGATTTTATTGTTCAGTAGAGGTTTATATTACTGAATATGATTTTTTTTATTTATTTATATCCATTTTTCATTTCCTTGGTATATGATCCTTAATCTTCCTCAAGTAATTTTAGTTTATATTAGATTAAAAAGGATAGGTTAAGTGTTAAAGTTCTAGGAGATTATTGGAATAAGTGTAAAAGAAGTAGAGTTATCTTCAATTTCTTGGGGAGAAGAAAAACTCGATTATAAATTGATTGAATAATTTAGGAATTGGTTCAATTTTTTGTATTATAGATGTTTATTTACAAACATAGTAATGAGAATATAATAATTAGATATTTTTTTAAATTTAGCCTCCCTAGAACCACTCGACCAAGGGTGAGAGATGATGCAATTGTGGAACCTCTCATTCATTAGATATTAAGAAGAAGATAAAAATATTTGGAGACTATGACATAACAATAATTTGACAACCAACCCTAACCCATAACTTCTCAATATCTTACCTTTAACCAATATTTTTAATTTATTCAACATTGGTTTCAAAATCAAAAAACTAAAACACACCCTTTTACTAATTAAAGTGATGACTAATTTTTGTGCACCCATATATAAAAATAACAAAAGTTAACACAAATACTACATTAAACCTAGGAATTAATTATATTTTTTGATATAAATGACAATCTTGTCACCCATTGAGAAAGTTGATAGTACCACATATCCTAATTCTCATCAGAAAAAACTAACCACCAATTTTCTCAACTTTCGACCCACCAATGCTTGAAGAACATGATATCTCTACCACATAATTCAATATAAATTTACCTATAATTTTTTCACCAATGAATTAGTCTAGCCATGATTTATTTATACCCATAAAAAATTTTGATTATCTCATCATCACTCCACTATATAAGATACTTTCAAGGGTGTTCTCACTTCCACTCATTGCTACCCCAATAATGGAACACAGTGGTTTCTAGTTTATCAAAATCCATGACACCACATCTGAAGTTGATGGAACTATCCATATAAAAATGACCCAAAATTGTCTAACCCAATCTTTATAATAACGTCTCACTAGATTATATTATCACTAAGGATGAAATTAAAATGAATCATCATCGATCATATTAGGATCCTCATACTAATCTCCATAGTGAATTACCAATAACTTCACAAAACCCCAAACCAAAATATAGTCCTTTCTAGAATAAAAATCATCAGTTTACACTCTTAATAGGATTACACTCATTTGGAACAAGAAATAGACACACTTTTTACTTCCATTAAAATAATTATACATGCCTATTAAATATTGATAATATCACTAGATAAAGGATTATCATGAGTACATTCATTACTACCAAAGAGCTCCCAAGTCCCACCATGATTATGCTATGCTACTCTAATAAAACAATATCCAAAAATAACACAATATCCATTGGAGGAACTCTAATAAGTGAAAATAAGTGGCAGATCTCCTAAATTCATGTAAAATTATTTAGAGTATCACGTATCTCATAAGAAATAATTAAAAATTTTAATCAAATATTAACACAATAAGGAGAAATTAGGAAAATATCAATGAATATCTATTCCATATTATAAGGAATCAACACCACTACATATCATGAATATTGTATGAAACTTCCCAGGTTTACTAAAAGTTATTAATCTAGAGCTATTCCAAAGCATACAATTTTTCATATATATCTCATATAATCATCAAAAGAACCTAAACAAAATTAAACATCCCAATCTTAAAAATCCTTGTCCACCATATTCTCAAAAACATAATGACCTTAGTCTTATAGCAAATGGTGATGATATCAATAACTCCTCTACTATTCTGACATAAACATAATATTCATGAATGCAGTCAAATCAATCATGAGATAATAAAATCATGACCTGGATCTATATGATGAATTATTTCCCATTTTAAAATAATAGTACATATATTATGTTATTATCCAAGTATCATTAATAAGAGTTGTGATTATAAATGTATTGGATGCCAAATCTATTACAAATTCCTCTATTATGACTATATGTTCTGGATATACATGTTAATGATCTGTCCAAAAAATCCCAACCAAGCCTCACATGTTCATAACACCATACTCTATCTTAATGATTTTATTTCAATTTTCATGCCCTAACTCAACATTAATAAAACTCCCCAAGACCACCTCCACTATGCTAAGGTATAGAGAATAGTGTTGAGTTATCCACACATCATGTGATGCATTGCTTCTAAATTACCATTCACATGTTATCATAAATACAAAATCCATCATAAATGAATGAAATATAAAATTAAACAATATAATAGATACATATATATGACAACATCAGGTTATAATGTGAAATGGAATAAATGAGTCTCCATATAAAATATCACATCTCAAAAAGATGAAATCTCAAACACTAATGATACAATGGAGGTCATTACAATGAGATATTTACTCCATTGGTTGTCCACATTTTCCATCCATATCCAGATACTATGATCATTTTTTCTCTATGTTGGTTTATTTTTAGGGATGAAAAGTGAAAAAAATTCAAGTGTTCATGAAAATATGAGTATAATAATACCTAGTATTATCATCTTAATTAGTGATCTTACACCATACATTTTTGGTGTTTATATGCATCAGTAGAAATTAAATTGTAGAAAATCCAACATCACCCAACATCATCAATTGTAATAACCATGATCTCTCCTGATCACTCAACCCATAAATAACTTTCATTATGATCTCTAAAAATAATGTTTCTCAACAAGAACACCAATCATATATCACACATCATCACAGATATTCCTCCAATTAATTCACTCTAGGTACACTAATATTGGAATATTATAGGAAATACATGTCTCCACCTATCCTAAAATTACTAGAGGAAATTAACATCTCTATCTATCTCTAAATTACTTAAGAAAATACATATCTGTACCTAGAGGAAATACACATCTCCAAAGAAAGGAATATATACATGTTAAGATGCATGATGAAATATACATCTCTAGGGTTAAATCTATATATTGGAATACTAATGTAAACAAACATCTCTAGATATATCTGGTACTCCCAATCCCATAGTAGTGGGTAAGGAGTAGAGTTTGTATTGATTGAATCTTCGTCCACCTCAATCCCAGAGATATGGGAGAGTAAGAGTGCCAACACTCTGGTTAATTAATATACTTTTCATTATCATATCAAGGATGTTAGAAGAATTACCAACCATGGCCTATAAAATCCATCACATTCTCACATCCGGGATATCAAAAGAATTACATGCCACCATATATCTCACATTAAAGATATTGGAGGAAATACTCATCTCAAATTATCTCCTATAAATATCAGATCTATATCAACCCAGATATATGGTTAAGTCAAAGTATATACATGTATAAATAATAATTACCCTTAACCCATATCAATGGGTGAGGAAGAGTATGGTCATAATCATCTCACTCGAACCCTAGACAGTGGGTGAGTGTAAAAGAGATCTGCCGCTACATTTTGTTTCCATAAATATTCATCCATCAGATGTTTCATTATATTTTAGAATACATGAGTTCACATAATAAATCACCACATAAATAATCAAGGATTTTCACATCAGTCTCATTGGACTTATTACATGGAAATATAGACATTTTATATCATCCCTATAGAATTCACACTACCCAAGATCCTAGAAAAATAATGATAATTCAATAAATAGGAAATATAGTTATTGAAGTATCCTTATAGTTACATCATATAATAGAATATAAAAATTAATACTTAGTAATTATTGGATATCAAAGCATTATCAATGGGTTTCCATGTTACCAACTCATCGCATGCTAGTGATGATAATTTAATAATGATAAATAATGTTATTGAATTATTTGACAGGGAACATTAGAACAAGGTTGATATTTATTTCTTTACTTTTAGTTTTAGACACATCATCTCAAATAACCAAAGTTACTCTAATGCATTGCCCATCCATTCATTTAGTTTACCCAAATCTATATTAGAAATATATTCCCACCTTAACCTATAAGTTTCGTACCACCATTATCACCCCTTAATAATTCAATTCCCTTATCTACATTTATTATTCCAATAAATTTCAGCTAATTCATTAATATAAATAATCATATTTATATCATATGCATAACTAATATTTATCTTTACTAATTCACTTAATTATTTTTACTTTGTTATTTTATTCTCATCCTTCGTGATTACACACGTGCACCATCTAAAATTATTTATTCTATAATGAATTAATAATATCCATAAGAGTTTTCATTATATTTTAAGAAGAATAATTATATACTTAATGATGTTCTTTACATTTCTATTATCATCTAGTCACTACCATTGAATTTACATCAAAAATTGATCTCCATCTCACATGGTTAAGAAAATTTTCCTTTTTATTAATTCAAGATCGCATATTTGATTAATATTATCATGATCGTATTATTATTTTTTTGTAATAATAATATTATTATTATTTTTCCAATTCCAAAAAAAACTAGATATCCAGGTCTAAGAATTCGCATTCAATGAGTTCAAACAGTTTTCATCTTATTTTCTAGTGTTTAGTAGTTATCCATAACTTAATCGCCTATTTTATTAAAGAAGAAATATTATTATTTATAATAATAAGTTTCACTAATAATTATTCACAATTAGGTTAATTTATTATCTAAAAATTATCAAAATATCCAAAACATAGTTCCATTTAGTTCATGGTTTCATAAAAGTCTAACTAAACTTTTATCATTAAAAATAGTTCCCCCATACTCCCTCATGTGTGTCATAAATCTTGTACTAATGGGGTGTTACATGTGGAACCCCCATGTATCACCACTAATGACATTGGATATAAAACCCCCTCATAGAATATTAGTCATTTGATCCATGGATTGAATGGCCTTTAATATACCAAATCATCCCCTCCTTGAACTAATATCATACTCAAAGGTATTCTTGTGATATGTTGATCAGATGCATGATATCTATATATCCCATGTTTAATAACCCATGGGATACATGTCTCACAAGATGTTGTTCAATCATAATGATTGAATTGCATATCTCACTTGGGCCAATCGTGATTCCTATATCAGTTAGACCTATTGTGAAAGTTTACCCACTATCTGATTGATAGATCAGATGACCACCTGAGATCACACCACCAAACCCAGTTTATGCATGTCACATTGTTCTTAAGGCTAATGTTCCACCTTCTTAGATCTGATTAAAAATAAATCATTCCAAATCTCTATACCACTTAGCACTAGTGATCCGTTGTCTGCTATAATTTTTTGTGAATTCTAAAGAGATAAACATCTCATATTTTCACCAAACTTTATGGTATGGTATATCTCAATATATTTATTTTTAATATGGTATTTCTTTTATTTTATTCAATCATTTCATTGGCCAAAACTTAGAGATAAAGGGGAAACTTCTAGAATATTCTCTCTAGATTTTATTCCAAACTAAATGTCCAATTGAGGTGATTCCAAATCCATTCTATTTGTATCTTTAATGGATTTATATGGATATATTATTACCATTTTAATAATAGGATAAATAATTTTTCAAAAACAAATTAAAAATATCCCTAAAACTTATCTCTAAGATATCTCAAAATTCATAAATCATATTTCAATGAATCTAAGGGCATTGAATTAGTCTAATAAACTAGAATTTTTATCTAAATATAATTGGATAAATTCAATAAATAAGATCTTTTAAAAAAAGTGATAATTGTTTTACATAAAAACTTCTTTCTATGATTTCATTAAATTTATGCATTGGTTTTTAGAAATATTAAGGGGAATAGGTTAATTTTAATATAAAACATAATTTCCTTTTAATTATAGATTCAATGTATAAGTCATAGAATTTTTTACAATAGAATATTGTGCTCAAAATAATCTATCCTATCAAAGAACCATAATCCTTTTGTGTAAATTCATTAATTTCATAATAGAAGACCTTGATCTATTTGGCTCCTCAATAGAAACTACAATATCCAAAAACCCTAGATCCTACATCAAATACACTAAAATATTAATTTATATAGGAATATATTGATCAAGGATAATAAATCAATTAATATTTATTTTAATTATTTAATAAATATTCCATGTTATTGTTGAGAAATAATAAAATCATGTATGACAATTAAAAAACACATATCCTAGGGTAAAAACCAAATTCTAAACTCAATGAAGTAGTCTATTTTCCAATCCAAAACATTGATAATGATTAATTTACCATTTCAAAAAAATTATAAAATTAATATTTCCACTAAAATTCTTTCATGATGATTAACCATACCACTAAAGAACTTCATTTAAATTTAAATTAGTGTTAATAAACGTATAAACACTAAATCAGACAATGTATTCTGATCATAAGAAAATGTATTCCTAGGTTAAGTATCATACTAATAAAATATCACTGATATTATTATTATTATTATCAGTGGTAAAATGGATTAAAAATGGAAGGAAACCCCCTTCTCTTCATTTGGCCCACACAATAAAGGGGAAAGAAACCCCCTTTTCTCTCTCTTTCTTACTAATTCACTTTTTTCATGCTCATGGAGGTTCTAGACCTAAGTATGCTCTTTCATTATAATTTTTCATTACTTATTAAATCAATATTTATTGTATATTTTTCTAAAAAACTATAGAATTTATAATGACCCGCCAATTCTCATTGTCTTGAGAGTGAAACGAGTCATTACTAGGCCTTAAGCGAAATCCCCAAGACACCAAAGGCTGGAAATAAATGCTGAAGGGTTTCAAATACAATTGGGAGATGATTTACCCTTTAATAAAATAAACCCATCCATTAACCATTCACTATATGATGCATGAAACAGTGAAAGACCAAATCACAACTTCATTTATATTAAACCGCATTAGAGTACACAAAAGCGGAAGACCAAACCAAACATCAAGGTACACAGTGGAAGAAAAACATGAGACTCTCAAAAGACACCACAACTCTGTGTTCCACAAGCTCCAAGCTCCACAGTATCTCCCAACCATCACCACGAGCCATTAGTAATGAGATAATTTTCCTTTACCTGTGTCTCGGAATAAAGCATCTGCAAAAGCACCAAAGTTCCAAAGCAGGGGTGAGTATAAAACTCATTAGGTTTTTTCCAATGACTTCCCTACTCACGCCACTAGGATAGAAGAGTTAGCCACATTTATATAAAAACATTTTATATAAAACATTTTCACCAAAGCATTTTATAACTAAATATAAACAAGTTTTCCAAAACCATCCATGCTCAAAAGCATCAATGTGCAATTTAAAACAGCTTTTCCAACATGTTATTTTTTCATAAAAAGAACCAAACAAATTTCCAAACCATTTCACAAACATCCCGTTTTGGCATTCCAAACCATTTCACAAACCCGTGAAATCAACCATGCATGCATCGTTATGAAAGTTCCATACTCATGAGCGGTTTCTCATCGATCTACCAAGTCATCACAAGGTAATTGTTTCCCCATGTTCCATTACACCTTTGGCACCGATCACAAGGTCATATTTCAACCAAGCCTCATACTTAAAAGTCTCATGTTCCATTAAACGTTTGGCACCGAGAACAAGGTCCTATTTAAACCAAGCCTCATATATGTAACATGAACACACACCACACATTCACAACATTGTTCTCAAAATAAACTTCTTCCATGTTCAACAATTTTTTAAAACATTCATCTTAATTTTTTAAAATCAATCCATTTTCAAAATACACCAAATACCATATTTTCAAAGTCTTCTGATTGAAAACAATTTCCGCATTTTTCAAAAATTGTCACCTTTCACAAAATTCTTACTCATTCCTCACAATCAGATATGAAATCCTAGTGGGAAGTCATTCCTCTACAATTCATGTCATGATCCTCTCATTGGCTAAACCCATGAAAATGATATTTCCAACATTCTATAAGTGTATCCAAAACACTTATGTACCCAACACCCTAGTAAATTGAAGTTCAGAATAAACATGTTATCTACGTCCTTTTATGATATTACTTTCAAGTTCTGATAATCCTACTCCTGTATAAGCTTTTAACCCAAGGAATAGACAAGAAAGAATTTCAACTCCAAGACCAAGAACATCGATGACCACTTGTGGATCATACGGGGAACCGGAGGAATGATCCACGACATGTGGATCATACCATCCAGTTCATGAAGAAGAATCCACTGAACATTAGGGGTGATTCTGAACCTGAGAAGGTGGAGGTGTGACTAAGAAGGATGAATCATATATTTGATTTCATCGGCACACCAGTGGATCTGAAAGTAAAGCTGGCGACGTATATGCTCGAGGACCTTTCATGTCAGTGGTGAGATTTATCCGTGCATGCTAAATTGGATGAAGGCCTTACATGGGAAGATTTTAAAGGTTTTTTTAACAAACAATTCTATCCTCACACGTTTAAGATCCAGAAAACGACGGATTTATTCAGCTTGAAATAGGATATTCTCTCTGTCACAGATTTTGCGGCTAAGTTCATTAATTTAGTTTGTTTTTCACCAGATGTTGTGGAAAGTGATTCTTTAAAGGCACACATCTTCGAATCAGGGATAAGGCAGGATATTCGATCAATGATTGTGGTTCTCTGTATTACGGATTATACAAAGATGGCGAACAGAGAAACAGTTTCTGAACATGATATCTCTGGATCGATAGGAGGAGGCATGATGATACCCATAGTAACGGCTGGAAACTACAATGCTGGGAACAAGCGGAAGAGGGACACCTACTTCCAAGGTGGGAGTTCGAATCAGAACTAGACGACAGGATAAGTCAACTTTCCTCCACAACCCCAGAACAAAGCAGGTTTCTTTCAATGTGGTTCTACTGATCACATGAAACGAGAATGTACAGCACCACCGATATCATGACACAATTACAACAATATGGGGCATCTTCAGCGATATTGTTGTAGTGTTCCATGCTCGGGTGTTCGAGACACTTCCTAGGTGTCGCAAGCATCGTATGCTTCGATAGGACAAGGATAGAAGAATCAGTCTCATTAACATAACAAATCTATCCATGGTGATTCTCGAAATACCATGACTCCTCAACCAGGGAAATCTCAACAAGTCAATAAGGAGAAAAGTGCAGCAACAAAGCAATTGTATGAAGCTGATCAGATGATAGTCGATGATCAGGCTGGACCATCTATGGTGAGAGATATAATTCTTTTAAATTCTACCCCCATGCAATTTTCGTTCGATACTAGTGCATCGCAATCCTTTCTTGCTTCTCATATTGCTGATTTGCTGACATAAAATTGGAAATAATTCCTTCTATCTTGAAACTGCAAACTCCACTTGGTGAAAGAGAATATAGAGCCTTCATGTGTAGATAATGTTCTATAATTATTGATAGAGCTGAGATAAAATGGGATTTTTTTGTTCTGGAGATGGATTTCAATGATATAATCTTGGTTATGGATTGTTTGACAGAGTTCAGGGCTCACATCGACTGTTATAGCAGAACAGTCAGTTTCGCAACTAAGTATGGCCTCAAAGATCTCTTTAGAGAAGAAAGAGTGGAGAAGGCAGGTGCAACGGTCTTGTTGGCACCAGTGGTGGAAATTATCTCTTAGCGGTTGGCTACGTTAAACTTGGGATCGAGGGACGATATCGCAAATAACAGTTTTCCAGTAGTTGTGGATCAATTCACTGATGTTTTTCCTAAAAACATCTCAGGGTTACCACCTGTAAGAGAAGTGTAGTTTACAACTGATCTCTTTCTGGGGACCAGTACTATCTCACTTCCATCTTATAGGATGGAACCAACGGAGTTAAAGTAATTGAAAGTGTAGTTGGAAGAACTGGAAAGAAAGGGTTTCATTCGGCCAAGCATGTCTCCATGCACAGTACCGGTTTTGATTGTAAATAAAGAAGATGGAACACTTCGGCTATGTATGGATTATCATAAACTTAACCAAGTTACGATAAAGAATAGATATCCACTTCCATGCATTGATGATCTATTCGATCAATTAAGGGGATCTCAGTGGTTCTCCAAGATTGACTTGCGGTCAGGATATCACCAATTGCGAGTTCGGAAGGAGGATATTCCAAAGACAGCTTTCAGAAGAAAATATGGTCACTAAGAATATGTATTCATGCCTTTTTGTCTTACGAATTCACCAGCGGTCTTCATGGCTTTTATGAATCAGATATTTCAGCAATATCTAGTTTTTTTTGTGGTGTTTGTGGATGATATATTGGTGTATTCAAAAACAACGGTTGAGCATGAGCAACACTTGGTGATAGTGTTGGAAATCTTGAGAGAAAATCATTTGTATGCGAAATTTTCAAAGTGGGATTTTTGGATACAAGAGATACGCTTTCTGGGCCCTGTTATTTCTGAGAAAGGTGTTTTAGTGGATCCAGAAAAGATAAAATTTGTTCTTTCTTGGCAACCACTGAAGAATGTCTTTGAAATATGAAGTTTTCTTGGTGTATTTGGTTATTACCGATGCTTTTCCCATGAATTTTCATGATTATATTCACCTATGACAACATTGACAAAGAAGAACATTTCATTTCAACAGACTGATGAATTTCAGAGATCTTTTAAAGAGTTGAAAGTTCGCCTTACATCAGCACCTATCTTAATCTTTCCAGAATCAGGGCAAGGATACGTGGTGTATTGTGGTGATTCGGGAACATGGTTGGGTTGTGTTATCATGCAAGGAGACCATGTGGTTGCTTATGTCTCAAGGAAATTTAGGGTGCAAGAGAAATATTACCCAACACATGATTTGGAGTTTGATGTAGTCGTCCATGCCTTGAAAAAATGGAGACATTATCTCTTTGGTGACAAATTTACTGTGTTTACGAATCAGAAAAGCTTTAAACATATTTTATCACAACGATATTTGAATCTGAGGCAGAGGGGATGGATAGAGTATCTTCAAATGTTTGACTTTGACTTAATGTATACACTGGGTAAGGGAAATTCGGTGGCCGACGCATTAAGCAGGAATTCATATTCTCTATTGTAAAAGAAATCTTTAGATGAATGGCAATTGATGTTGGTCTTAACCGACATGCATGTGGAATGTGAAAACCAAGGTGATGTTGCGGTTTTCCTTTTAGCTATGCTTGTTCCTAATCTGGTAAAAGTGGTCAAATAGGAACAAACTTCTGATGCGGAATGTCTATTAATGAGTTCAAAACTCAATGGTGGGGAGACCATTGATGGCTGGAAACTGGAAGCGGGTTCAGTTTTGTGTTTCAGAGATCGGATGGTTGTACCTATATTTTTTCAGGAACAAATCCTTAATGATTACCACCATTAAAGATGGTTTGTACATCCGAGTACACTGAATATGTATAATGCGCTAAAGGCACAGTTTTGGTTGAGCGGCATGAAAAGGAAGGTGGCCGAGTTTGTCTCGCATTGCTTAACTTGTTAGTAGGTTAAAGCAAAGCATCAGAGACCAGCTAGTATGTTACAGTCTTTAACTATCCCAGTGTGGAGATGGGAGCAGATAGCAATGGATTTTGTTACAGGTCTTCCAAGAACGGTCCGGAAACACAATTCTATTTGGGTGATAGTGGATCACCTAACCAAGTCGGCCCATTTCATCCCTATTTTTGAAACCCATACGGTGGAAGATCTTTCAAAAATCTATATCTAGGAAGTGGTATAGAGACATGGTGTAACAGTGTCTATAGTCTCAGATAGAGATCTGAGGTTCACATCTCGTTTTTGGAAATCCTTAAAACAAGCCCTTGGGACTCAGTTGACTATGAGTACGGCGTATCATCCCCGGACGGAATGACAATCCGAAAGGAAGATACAGACATTGGAAGACATGTTTTGGGCTTGTGTAATGGATTTTGGTGGCTTATGGGAGGATTATATACCCTTAGTGTAGTTCTCATACAATAACAGTTATCAGGCCTCGATATACATGGCTCTGTTTGAAGCATTGTATGGGTGTCCTTATCGTTCTCCACTACGCTGGGTGGAAACTGGCGAAACTTCACTATTCGGGCCGAGCCTTGTCCAAGAAACAATGGATAAGATTCAGTTGATTAGAAAGAGGATGGAGAAAGCTCAGAGTCATCATAAATCTTATGCAAATCACCGTTGAAGACCGTTGTCGTTTGTAGTGGGTGATCATGTCTTTTTGAGAATCTCTCCAAGGCTTGGACATCATCATTTTGGGAAGCTGGGAAAATTATATCCTCGATATATAGGCTCTTTTGCGATACTAAAATGGGTTGGAGAGGTGGAATATAGATTTGCATTACCACCACGGTTTATTTTGGTGCACAATGTGTTCCATGTATCTCAGTTGAAGAAGTATCAACCCAATCCTGACCATGTGATCAGATGGGATCACGTTGACCTACAGTCGAATGCTTCATTGGTACATATCCCTGTGCCGATTATGGATAGGTAGGATAAAGTATTGCATGGAAAAATCATCGGTCTAGTGCGGGTTTTGTGGCAACATGGTTAGATTCATGAAGAGACTTGGGAACGTGAGAAATAAATGAAAGAGCAGTGGCCAAAACTCTTTGAGGCAAGAATTGGTTTTCTACCTTCCAGGGACGGAAAGGCCAATGGTGGGGATAATTTAGTACCCCCCCGGTTTCTATTATGTAACCCTTACTTGATTATTTTCTAGGTTTTAAATGTTAAGGGCGACGTATGGGAGAGTCGGGAGATCTTGTATTGAAGTTTGAAGCAAAGGGGAAGGTGCACAGGCAGCACACAGTTTGTCTAAACCGTGTGATCAAACTGTGCGTAGTGGGTCTTGGAGGTAGTGGCTTCCATGCAGTCGATGCATGGTTTGTCTAACTGTGCGTCCAAACCATGCGATAAGGGTGTACGAGGGAGTAGCTAATGCACGGTTAGCACACGGTTTGTCAAACCGTGCGGACTAACCGTGCGGTCACTTAAAATTAGATACTTAAATTGTGGATCTAACTCTTTTTGCCTCTAATTACCTCATTAAAGCTCCTAAGCGGCCTTAACTCGGTATTTTGGTTATCTTAAGGCCAAATATGGTTATCCCATCATTCCAGAGCCGATCCGAAGGCTTCTCTTGGCAAATCGAAGCCGGATTCTTGAGGTATGTGATCGTTCTTCTTTGTTATTGATTGTTTTCTTAGATCTATTCAGATCTACTTCTCTTTTTCTCTCGGTTTCATAGATATACACCTGTTATGGGTATATCTAAGTGTGTGGGTTCCAAATATGATGATATTTGGTCTTGGTTGTGTTAGGAGAAGAGATCTAAGGTGGTTTTTTGGAGATTTGGCCTGGTGCTCTTGAGCGTTCTTCGTCCGTTTCTTGGTTCACCTTTTTGTTGAGGTAGGTGGCTTCACTCTCGACTCCTCTTGTTATAATTGGTTGGATTAGTTTCAAATTATCTTTTTTGAATGAAATTGATTGTGAAAATCATGGAATAAATCTTCTTTAGTGATGATTTATGGTTTTGATGAAATTGTGAAATCATTGTGAATTGTTGTGCAAAGTGATTTGGCTTCTAGAATTTAAAATGTTGATTTTAAACAATGGATTTGCTGGAATGGTAAATGGTTTGATGAAAGATGGGTTTTCAATAAAAAGGTGTGTTTTATTTAAATGGTTTGGTATTGAAATGGTTGGATGAAATTGGTTCATTCTTTGGTTTTTAATAAAAGTATGGTTTTATTGAAATGGTTTGAAATGGTTGAACACACTTGGTTTCTATGGAAATGGTTTTCAATAAAAGGTGTTTTATTGAAAGGATTGTTTTGGAATGATTGTTGTGAATGTGTGGTGTGTGTTCATGTTTCATATATGAGGCTTGGTTGAAATAGTACCTTGTGTTCGGTGCCAAACATTTAATGGCACATGGGACTTTTAAGTATGAGGCTTGGTTGAAATATGACCTTGTGCTCAGTGCCAAAGGTGTAATGGAACATGGGGAGACAATTACCTTGTGATGACTTTGTATATCAACAAGAAACTTCTCATGAGTATGGAACTATCATAACGATGCATGCATGGTTGATTTCATGGGTTTGTGAAATGGTTGGGAATGCCAAAACAAGATGTTTGTAAAATGGTTTGGAAATTTGTTTGGTTATTTTTATGAAAAAATAACATGTTGGAAAAGCTGGTTTAAATTGCAAATTGATTCGTTTGGGCATGGATGGTTTTGGAAAACTTTTTTATATTTATTTATAAACTGCTTTGGTGAAATTTTTTTATATAAACTATTTTTATATAAATGTGGCTAACTCTTCTATCCTAGTGGCGTGAGTAGGGAAGTCATTGGGGAAAACCTACAGAGTTTCATACTCACACCTGCTTTAGTACTTTTGTGCTTTTGCATATGTTGTATTCTGAGACACAGGTAAAGGTAACGCATATAATTACTAATGGATTGTGGTGATGGTTGGGAGATACTGTGGATCTTGGAGCTTATGGACCACGGAGTCGTGGTGTCTTTTGAGAGTCTCATGTTGTTCTTCTGCTATGTACCTTGATGTTTGGTTTGGTCTTTCGTTTTTGTGTACTCTGATGTGGTTTAATATAAATGAAGTTGTGATTTGGTCTTTCACTGTTTCATGCATCATATAGTGAATGGTTAATGGATGGGTTTATTTTCTTAAAGGGTAAATCGTCCCCCAATTGTATTTGAAACCCTTCGGAAATTATTGCCAGCCTTTGGCATCTTAAGGATGTCTCTTAAGGCCTAGTAATGACTTTTTGCACTCTCAAGCCAATGAGAATTGTCGGGTCATTACAGAATTGGTATTTGTGGGTTTCATTGTTATGTGGTGAAATCCTTGATTTGGTTAGGACTTTCATAAGGGGTGTGTATAAGATATTTATAAAAGTTGAATGAAATTTATTGAACCTTAAAATGTTATCATAAAATTTTTATGTAAATTTTATTCACTTAAGGAATAATATATACTCTTTAAATATTTTTTATAAATTATGATATTGAGTGAGATTGATTTCAAGGATTCAGTGAGTGATTTTATAGTCAAAACACATAGGGAATATTTTTACAAAAGTATCTTTAAGTTAAGTGTAATTTACTTTTCTTCATTCATGATATAAATATTATTATATTAGTTACATGATTAAGGAGACCCAACTTTTATGATTTTAAAGAAATAATTTTAAATTAATACATTCCCCACATTATGTGATTTAAGATTTAAAGTATGTTATTTATAATTTTGGGAAAATGTGGGATTTTTTTTGTTATTAGTTTAAACATTAAATTATATGTGATTACTTTAATGTGGTTGAATTTTAATGTATGGAAAAATGATGAAATTTTCCTAAGGGGACATACAAGAGAAACATAGTTCATCCACTTATGTTTTTCGAATCTTTAGGTGAGATGAGGGGTAGAGGATACAACTGGGTTATGGTGGATCCATATGTGACATAGAGGGGTTTTTTAGTTATTTATGTAGTCTAAAAAAATTATTTTCTTATTTTTTAACTTATGATAAAAATTAGATAAGGGTTTGTTTTGGTTATTTGGGTTTAAATGGTGGATGTTTTTTATGTTCCTTAGCTACTAATATTTATTATTTAAAAAATTTAATTTTTTTTAAACTATCATGGGTTGAGAATGTATTTCAAAAATACACCAATGAAAATGTTTTATATATATGTGGGGATCATTCGGGGAATTTATCCATCTTTTAACATATAAAAATGGATCATATGTTCCAAAATGTCTTAAAATGACACCCTTCTCCCCCACCAAAAGCTCATCATTGTCCCCAATATTTAATTCCATGGTAGGAATGCAATCAAAAATTAATTTCATATATTTTCAATGGAAATTAATTTTTTTTCTTATATCATCAGTCATTTATGTGTTTTATTTTTTCTATTTTGGCCACTTGTGTAAATTATGTGTGATTTTCTTCATAAAATGGTGGGGTCATTAGGATTTATTTATGGAAATCCCACTAATAGTTATTCTCACCCCTTCATAAAATGACATTCATATCTTATATATAATATTATATAAATTAAAATAGAAATATTCCTAAAAACTATTATAAATGTTGATTTTTTGAATCTTTGGGAAATTAGGAACAAAATAAACCACAGTTAAAATAACTATTTAATATTTTATTTTTATCTTTATAACTTTCTCCTAGAGCTCACCAAACTCATATCACTATATAGGATATCCTGGGAATGTAAATAAAATAATTTATGAGCCGTAAATCCCATTAGGGGGATAAAATAGGGTTATCATGAGATGAGATATCATAAGTGTGATAAATCATGACATAGAAACATAAAATAAAAGTATCATAAACCATCACATGGAAGAATGGAATAAGAGAAAAAATATCATGAGAATCATAAAATGTGAAAAAAAAGATAAGGAATATGATAATAAACATAACGCATTGATAATTTCCAATATATCATAAAACATAGGATTATGTTAACCATGCCAAGAATATACATAACATTTTGGATGAGACTCACTATATATGATCCACATAAAACATTATGGATGAGAGTAACCACATTTGGCATATATATAGTGATCTCATGATATATAAATAATTATCTGATTGATTAGGAGGATATATAATTTTTATCCCTCCCATTGCATCATAATACATCATGAAAATATGTTTCAAATAGAAATTAAACACACAAAAAACATAAACATTAAATAAACCCATGAGAAATAAATGGGTGCCATAATAAATCCATAAATCCTTAATCATCAAGGTATCATGTATGCTCCCATGAAAATAAGGGATTAAGTTATCTTGGACATTCATTATAAAAAAAGATCATTTTTTATAAAAATAGGTCTCAAATTAAAATAAAAATAATAATAAAATGGGAAGAATAATTCATTAAATAAAACACATTTTATTAAAAAAATTAGAAAATAAGGGAAATCTTTAAGAATTTGATCCTGTATTATTCAAAAAACAAAAAATAAACCAAACATTTTATATTAAAAACGGATGTTTTTTGAATATCACAAAAATAAAATAATATTTTCAAGATCAAAACAAGAAAAGGAAGAATGAAGAGAATTGTTCCCTTTATCGAGTTTAACTTAAAGAATAAATTAGAAAGGGAACATAGTGAGACATGAATATCTCCATAAAATACAGTGATAATAGAATATAATAAATTAAAGAAATATATATAAAAATATATATAAATGAAATAAATGAAATGTATAAATATGAAGAGAGAGTTTGTGTGTGCGTATGATAGAGAACATATCATCATGAATAAGAAAGAGTAGGAAATACCCCTTACCTCAAGTTTATATTTACTTGAGAGGCTCTATTAACCTCCTAAATAATAAATTTTAATTTATTAATTACTTAATTTAAAATATTTGCCACATGTATTTTATCTATATAATTCATTATCATCATGATTTATTCAGATGTTAACTTAATATTTTTCACATCATTCATTTCTATGTTGTTTGGTTCATAGTTCTAGAAGAACCCTCATGTAGAGAAAAAAATAAAATACTATTGTAAAATGGTTCCATAAGCTCTATAAGTGTAAATTTATATGGCTCATAACTTTTAAAAATTTATATAGTTTAATAAAAAAATATATAGTTGCAAATTCTGATAATCTTCCTCTGCAATCTGGTTTTTTATAGTTAAAAATTACCATGATTGTCTATATTTAATACCACTATTAACATGATTATTTTATCATTTTAAAACCATAGGAATGGTATTAATTGATAATTACATAATATTAAATCATGAAATTAAATTTTATGAATATGAATGTAATGTAAAAGTGAAAAATAATACATCATCATTCACTTAGGTAGTATAAAACTACCATGGGTGAAATTATGTTTTTAAAAGAGTATAAAAAAAATCTTAGAGTAGTGAGCATTATATTTTATAAAAACAAAAATTTATATTAAATATTATGTTTTAAAGTAAATTTTATGGATTATTTCATGTTATAGAATGTGAAAGAGGATAACTAAAATCAAAGCATGGGTTTTGAAAACCCTACCTTGCTTCTTGAGTCGCCTCCTTTAGATTGAGCCTAAAGCCTCCAGAGGAGAGACTTTTGGTCATAATGGGGAATTGAGGACATGGATAAGGGAGTTTAGAGAGGAAATTGGGAATTTATTTAGAAAAATAAACATTTTTGGAAGTGATCATAAAGAGGTGGAGGGATGTTTATATAGAAAAGGGGGAAAGTATTTTAAAATAAAATATTGATTATTTTATTATTTTGACTAAAAACTATGATTAGTATTGATTCCTGTTACTTTTATTATTGTATGATTAAAAATGGATATTTTTTTAACATTAAAACCCATCCAAAATGGAATTATATCTTGGAAATGTTTTATTAAAGTTAAATAATCAACAATAGTTTTTTATTAGAATAAAATATAACATAGGTCTTGAAATTTGATTTATGGGTTTGGAAATTAAGTTTATTTTTTAAAATTAATTATTTTTATCACTAAATATATTTTAATTCATGAAAATGATTTTAACATTTTTTAATAAAATTTATATCATGGTGATTGCATAAAAATTTTGATATTCTAAAAAACTATATTTTTTATTATTCATCAAAAATATATTTTTTTTTAAATATAAAAAATTCATCCTCTGAATATTTAAATGTGATGATTCTAAAAATAAATATAATTTCATAAAATAAATTTTTAAAAAATTAGATATTAAATATTTAAATAATATCATATTATATTTAGAAAACAATTTTATCTATTATATATTTTATTTCATTTACTATAAGTAATTAAATTTCAATTTTTTATTATTTCACTAGTTGAAAAGGGGATATGACTATGGGAATGGAGTCCATGGTGGATCTATCTATGGAAAAACTTTCAAGGTTATTACCCCAAGGGTTTTTTACACTATGTGTATAGCCATGGGAATTTCTCCAAAGGATATATTCCCACAACCTGTGGCCTTGATCATTGCTCCACTAGTGCAGAAAACGTTTTTTACGTCGGTTATTTTTCATTTTTTACGTCGGTTTCTAGCCGACGTTAATATGGGCGACATTATAAATAACATTTTTGACGTCAGTTATTTAAAAAATGATGTCAAAAACATAAAATCGCGATGTTTATGATGTCAGTTATTTTAGAACCGACGTGATAAAGAAAATGGGAAGGTTTTATAACGTCAGTTATTTAACAACCGACGTGATAAAAGGCCTGGAAAATGGTTTATCACGCCGGTTATTAAAAAAACCGACGTGATAAAAGGATGGGTAAATGGTCTATCACGTCGGTTATTAAAAAACCGACGTGATAAACCGGGGGGAGGGGGGTTTATCACGTCAGTTTTTTAATAACCGACGTGATAAACTAGGGGGGAGGGGGGTTATCACGTCGGTTATTATATAACCGACGTGATAAACCGGGGTGAGGGGGGTTTATCACGTCGGTTATTAAATAACCGTCGTGAAAAACCGGGGGGGTGGGGTTTATCATGTCGGTTATATAATAACTGCCGTGATAAACCCGTGGGATGGGGTTTATCACATTGGTTATTGAATAACCGATGTGATAAACCGGGGGGGTTTATCACGTCGGTTATTAAATAACCGACGTGATAAACCGGGGTGAGGGGTGTTTATCACGTCGGTTATTAAATAACCGACGTGAAAAACTGGGGGAGTGGGGTTTATCACGTCGGTTATTAAATAACCGACCTGATAAACCATTTTTCAGGCCTTTTATCACATCGGTTATGAAATAACCGATGCGATAAACCATTTTCCAGGCCTTTTATCATGTCGGTTATGAAATAACCGACGTGATAACCCATTTTCCAGGACTTTTATCACATCGGTTATTAAATAACTGACGTGATAAACCCAATTTTTTTAAAAAAAATTGAATGCAGTCATCCTCTCTCCACCAGAATCAACCAGAAAACAAATCAAGAAATTGTACCATAAAAACAGAAGTAGATCAAAATTAAGCATGTACATTGATAACATATAAAACTTACCCCCTAGACATCCCCCACCCTCATGTATACCCCATGTACAGCCCTCCCCAACCCCGTTGGAGCCCCCACCCTCATGTATACCCCCTGGACAGCCCTCCCCCACCCCATTGGAGCCCCCACCCTCATGTATACCCCTTGGACAACCCTCCCCCACCCCATTGGAGCCCCCACCACACTTTTGGACTGCCCCCCGACCCCTGGACAGCCCCAAACACCCCTCGAAAACCCCCCACCCGCCTGAACAGCACCCCCTCACCCCACTTGATAGCCCCCACCACACCCCTGGACAGCCCCAAACACCCCTGGATAAACCCCCCACCCTCATGTATACCCCCCCCCCCCCACCCACCCCTGGACAGCACTCCCACACCCCTGGACCCCCTTCCCACACCCCTGGACAGCCCTGCCACCCCCCAGGACTGTCCCCCCACCCCACCGGACAGCCCTCCCAGACCACTGGACACCCCCCAACCCCACTGAACACACCCCCACACCCTTGGAACCCCTCCCCCACATACCCAAATCCATACCAGAAAAACCATCAAAAGTAAACCAAAACAGGAAGTAGAGCAAAATTAAACATTCACTTATATAATATTCAAAACTTACACTGTCAACTTAAAAAAAACTAAATCCAACCTAAACAACTACCAAATACACAATTACAACGACAATATTCAAAATTACATTTTACATTACAAACAACTACAATTCAATCAAACCTGTAAAATAATTTGACCACTCCACTTGTAAGTGTTTGATGTCTTTAGAAGGATAGGGTTTAGGGTCCTCAAAAAGCTACAAATGAAAAAGAAGGTAGTTAATTTGTATAATGAATAAATCAAATTGAAATATTATGGCAAAGTTTAAGAGGAAATCATACCAGGTCAAAATTCACAACTATCCCAATTGTTATTATTTCATACATAAATCTTAACATATAATATCCGCATTCGATGAGGCCTTGTTGTTCATGAAAATTATGTTTAAATGAGTGTAAATTCAATATATTATTTTTATGTAATAAATCAAAAAGTACAAATTATAAATGGAAATTTACCTTCGCATTTACATATTTGATCTTTGCATTTCTTTTCTTTGTGTTTTTTCAAAAGTAGGCCCATGCACTGTTACAAAATAATACGAATGGGGTAAATTTAAAATTCATTATAATATATAAAACTATTGAGAAATTGAAACTTACCTTTCCAATATATTCTTAAAACATTCCCGCACATCACCATGGACAGAGCATATCCAATAAAGAGCTTTCTCCCTTGGGCAAAAAACCCCTAACATCCAATGATCACTGATAAAAGGAAATTTAACGTTAGTGGTTTTTTATGTTAAAAGATAATTAACTCTTTGAGAGAAATGTGTTTCATACCTCTCACAAAAAGGCATCATCCAACATTGTGTGATTCTATTCTTTTCAAATCTTTCAGCAATATAAACCATTCTTTGTTCCTCATTCAATGCACATGCTTCAGGGGAAATCAATTGCGGGTCCATGAATCCATATACTTATGTCAGCTCATTCCTCTCACAAATTTTATAAACATACCTAATACAAAACATACATAAGTAAACATTTTTAATAAATATAACGCAGGGAAAAGGTGTTAAGACTTACATGGAAAAAATTTACACCACGTTGATTCCCAACTTATCTCCAGCAACAAGCTCCATGATATCAGTTTTTATAATCCCCACACTTATTTCACATCCACAAACATGAGCTTCCATTGGAAAATCATAATAACCCAACAACAAATGCGAATATCTTGACAATCTGTCAAGACCATTTGAATCTGTATCTGATGTCATAGCCATTTGTCTTTTTTGTTGTCTATACAGTATTTCTTTACCTTTGAAGTATTCTTGTAAAAAAAATTGAAAAATATATTAGTTTTCAAATGATAAAACAACTTTAATAAAAAAAGATATAACATTCATACCTCTATGGTAATGAGTCTAAGAAGTCTGGATGGCCAAAATAAAAAATGGTCGATACTCTGTCCAACTGTCACCACCTCATCTGTAGGTATTGGTACCCTAGCTGATCTATCTATAATATCATGTACAGTGACCCTCTGATTATCGACCTCTAATTGTTGATGATGAATTGTATCTCCTATACAATATACCAACCCATATGCTACTATATGATGTTGAGAATCATCAACATACAACTCGAAATATGTAGGAAGCTACGGCAGAGGCATAGGATAAAAAATGGGGTCTGCAGGCTGAGGTGGGGGAGTGGGAGTTACTGGCGGAGGTGGAGGATAAATAATGGGGTCTGCAGGGGGAGGTGGAGGAGTGGGAGTTGTAGTCTGAAATTGTCTTTGCATTTCTGCAAACATAGACTGCACCGACTCTCTAATCTTGTCCTCCATCGTCGCATTAATATTATGAACTTCAGCCTCCAAGGATTATATTTTTTTTATAAACCCCCTCAATGTTAGAAGTTGAAGAACGTGGCAACACTTTTCTTACCGATACACCTGCCGGATATCCTCTTACATGACCAGGATGTTCGGGCCTTCCCAATGCTGTAAATAAAATATCTTCCCTCCCAGTAGCTGTAAATGTCCCCTATGAACTCTTCTCCTCAAGAGAGTCCTGTATTAATTAATTGAACATTTCTGTAATGATTGAAATTATATGAAGAAAATATTTAACTTAAATAAATTAAATAGATATCTTACAATCCTCTTAGCTACGATTCTTGATTATTCTGAAAGATATTGCCCTTTTTTTCCCTTCCAATCTCTCTTCCATTTTTCATGTCTAGATGGAGGGGATAGAGGGGCCACCTCTCCAGAGCTTGAAGACTCAGCTCTTAGTTGTTGAAATTTTCCCGCCATCATTTGTTCTTCCAATAATGCATACCCTCCCCAAGATAATCTATGAGGGTATACATTTTTAGATTGGATCTCTTGATGAGATTTCCTTGTTTGTTTTAATTTAAGAATAAGAAATCATTAACAAAACATTAATAAAATCATTTATATAAGAAAGTTTATAAAAGTTTACATTGCCCTAACCAGAAATGACTCTTTTCTTCTACTTTCAAAAAACTATCTCCATGTGTCTTCATCTATAAAAGGATATATACGACATGGATAGTCATGACTCCTATGACCATAAATGAAATCAGATGATAGGGTTGATTTGAAATCCCTCCATCTCCTGGCAGCCAACGATAAGCATTTCTTCCTGACTCCTCCAGTGTCAGGAATATCAAATTTCATCTGATAAAGAAGTGGTTAAACATATTATATATACTAGAAACATTAAAATATTGGTCAAACAATGACAAAATATCTTACCAAAATCATCTCCCACAACTGAGAGATAATCGCTTTATCCACACTTCTCCAATCATCATACAGAATGCTTACTTTTCTCTTAGCCTGAGTTGCTACAAAACTCTTAAAATATTTTGCGTTCGGACCTCTAGGAATATCATCATCATCAAACTCAATGACTATCCTCTGATCCTGTGTACGGGCAAGTGATAATTTTGGTAAACGTGTGCACCCACGTTTACCAACCTTTGAACTCTTTGTTGTAATAGGATCATGTGAATGTTCATCCCCAGAGGTATGACTAGCAATATGATCCTCTCCAGAATCATATGGTTGATCATCTGAATGATCTGTCATTATCCTTCAAATCAAAAAAAAACAAACGTCAGTTCACAAATATACAAATTCAAATATTTTAATACTACTGTAATCAAAAAATAGAAAAGTGTACTAAGTTACATAATAGTAAACATTAGTAATGTGGTAAGCATGTTAAACAACAGTAAAGATGGTAAAGATGGTCAAGATAGTCAAGATGGTAAAAATGGTAAACCTGGTAAACATGGTAAAAATGGTAAAGTAATTGTCAGTGAACAAAAAAAATAGATATATAATTCATGTAATGGTTATAAACATGATAAAGTAAACTAAACAAACTTAAAACAAAAAAAATATATACATATTTTGTTTTAAAACATGTTTTAATAAATAAAAAACTTACAATATCTAGCATTTATGGAAAAAATAAATGTAAACAAGAAATAAACATATGTTACCTGTAATTTTAGGAATGTACAAATGGATTTTTTTCCCAAATTCCTTCGCTGTGATCATTCCTTATGGCACAAACTATGTCTTCAACATGATTATCATTATGTTTTGTTAATCTTTCCATGGAAGTAGAGATCTCACATAAATCAGCATATTCATCAAGTTCATCCTCACCAACATATTGTTTTTTCCCTTGTAAAACAACAACTCACTACATATCTGATTGATCTACTACATAGAAAATTTGTTTTTCATGTGTTACCATTATAAAAGAATCAGTTGTGTCTTCCAATCTATTCAGATTAACAAGTGTCATTCCAAATTCATCATGTCTGACACTGTTGTTACCGTTAAACCATTTAGAGTTAAAAACATGAACTTTAATTTTAAAGTAATCAACCTCCCATATGTCTTAAATCACTCCATAATATGCACTTGATGCAGAAATTGGGTTTTTGTCCTTAGCACTCAAAAAATGAATTGCTTCTGCAAACACCGATACACCACTATTCTGAAGTGCACTTCTGTTGTCCTGAGCTTTCATATGAAATGTATAACCATTAATGTCATAATTGGACCATGTTATCACATTTAAACATATACCACCCACTATCCATTTTAATGTCTCTGATACATCTGATCTACCAAGCAAAGTCTTTTTAATCCATGACAAAAAAGTTTTGTTGTGCTCATTCAGAATCCACATTTCTTTCTTCTTTGGATGACATTGTTTCAACTCATTAATATGCAATGTGATATATGGTTGAGCATCAGCTATGTTATTCAAGATTTATGATTCTAACTTCTTAATCTGTTCAGCTGACAATGATTTGACTTTCAAGCCGTGAATCCCCTTTCCCTCATTATTAACTCGTTCATGGCGAGATGGAGGCAAACCTATGTGTTGCGCCACAGTCAAGTAGCTCGTACAAAACTCTGCTACCTACTCAAAAATATACTTTTCAATAATGGAGGATTCAAGTCGATATAGATTTTTAACATACCCCTTTAATATTTTCATATACCTTTCAAAAGGATACATCCAACGAAGATAGACAGGTCCACAAAGCTTTATTTCTTGAACCAGATGAATCATTAAATGCACCATTATATCAAAAAAAGTTGGAGGAAAATAAATTTCCAATTGAAAAAGTATAAAAATTGCAACCTTTTACAAAATTTTCAAAGCATTCACATCAATCACCTTGTTACAAATTGAATTGAAAAAATAACACAACTTCATTATAGTCTTTCTGACACGAATGGGCAATATTCCACGCAATGCAACTGGTAGAATTTATTGCATCATGATGTGACAATCATGTGATTTCATACCTGTCAACTTCAAGTCCTTCAATGAGACAAAAATTTTTACATTAGATGAATAACCTTGAGGCACTTTGGTATCATGAAGACACTGACAGAAGCTAATTTTCTCCCTCTTCGATAATATATGACAAGCCGGGGGAAGAAATGTTCGTCTTCCTTTAGGAGTGGGAGCTAACTCCAAATGTATTCCCATTGATAGTAAGTCTAATCTTGCATTCAACCCATCTTTAGTCTTTACTTTAATATCTAACAATGTTCTAATCAAAGAATCACAGATATTCTTCTCCACGTGAATGACATCAATATTATGTTTAACTTCATGATACCTCCAATATGGTAACTCAAAAAAATTGACCTTTTCTTCCAAATATGTCTATCATTACCAGATTTTTGTGTCTTTCCCAATGTCACATCAAGGTTTTTCACCCTCTCAAAATACAGATCAGGGGATAAAGTTTTTGGAGCAGTATCAAATTCTTGTGAGCCATTGAATGCCTTTTTTAGTCTTCTATAAGGGTGTTCCATAGGCAAAAAATTTCGATGACCCATGTACACTGTTTTCCTCCCATGATGCAATTGACAATATGACGCCTGTTGTTCGTAAATTGGACATGCTTTATTCCCTTTAACACTATATCCATACAAATTTACATACGCTAGGAAGTCATTTATAGTGAACAAAAGCACTGCATGCAGTTTAAAATATTCCATTTTATAAGAATCATACACCCTAAAACCATAAGCCCATAACAGTTTCAAATCATCAATCAACGGTGACAAGTAAACATCAATATCATTACAGGGTTGCTTTGGACCAGAGATCATTGTACACAACATGACATATTTGCGCTTCATACAAAATTCAGGAGAGAGGTTGTAAATTACCAATAAAACAGGCCATGAACTATGTGTGCTACTGAGTGTTCGGTATGGATTCATTCCATCTGTGCACAACCCTAGTCTGAGATTTCTAATTTCATTTCTAAATGTAGAATACTGTGCATCAATTTTCTTCCATTGTGGACAATCAGCTGGATGATGTATTTTTCCATCACATACCTACTCTTCATCATGCCATCTTAAACTTTTTTCATCATGTGAATTAGAAAATAAACGTTTGAAACGATTAATTATAGGAAGATACCAAAATACATTTGAAGGGAGCTTTGTAATCTCTACACCAGCCTGTGATTTTTCTTTCACCTTATACCGTGATTTCCCAAATTTAGGACACTCTGACAGAAATTCATATTCCTTCCTATATATAATGTAGTCATTCAGACAGGCATGTATTTTCTTGTATCTAAATCCCATCGGGCATAATATTTTCTTGGCTTTGTAATGTGAATCTGGAAGATCGTTATCTTCTGGAAGAATGTCTTTCATCAATTTTAGCAGCTCTGTAAAACTTCTGTCACTCCATCCATGTTTCGCCTTCAGGTTAATGAATCTTAACACTCCCGACAAAACTGTAAAATCTTTACAACCAGGATATAATGGTTTTTCAGCATCACCATATAGACGTGCAACTGTCGATTCTATCTCAATTTGTTTTGCTACAATATCGCGAATCATTTCTTCAATTCCATCGGAGTTACCATCTTGTGAATCATCATCATCAGTGACATTCCGTCCAGTTTCACCATGCCAAATCCAAGGGTTGTAACTCGGATTAAAACCATGATAAATCAGATGATCTTTTATCTCTCTACTTTTCAACTTCTTCATATTCAAACATTTCAGGCATGGACAGAAAAAAATGTCACTACTTGGAACATTTCGTTTTGCAAATTCCAAAAAGGCATCAACACCTTCCTCAAATTCATTGCTCATTCGATGTGTTGTAATCCAACTTCGACTCATTATTACCTATAACAAATATCAACAAAAAATATATATTTTTAAGACAAGACAAATATATGTTTATATGAAAAAATCATAATTTGAATGTAAAACAATTTAAAATATAAAACAAATCTATGGGTATTTAAAGAAATATGCTGTAATATTATTTTTAAAACAAAATATATTTAGATATAACAGTTTTAAATTTCATTGAATCAAAGAAAACCATGACGCCTACAAAGTTGACAGAAAATTGGAGAAAATGGAGTAAACCTGAGAATCACCCCCACCCCCCGGACAACCCCCAAAACCCTCTGGACAGGCCCCCCACCCCTTGGACAGCCCCCCACACCCACCCACCCCCTTGGACCACCCCTGGACACCCCCCCAACCCCTCGTAAATCCCCCCACCCCTCTAGACAGCACCCCCCACCCCTCCTGGACACCACCCCCCACCCCTACCCCTTGAACACCCCCCTGGACACCCCCCAACCCTCTGGATAGCCCCCCACCCCACCAAACAACCACCAAAACCCTATGTACAGGCCCCCACCCACGTGGACAGCCCCCCGGACACCACCAGTTTCCACATATTATATATAAAATATTTTTTTTAAAAACGTTTCATGAAATATGATAAAGTGTCCAATCGTATTTTTTATGAAATTTTTCTTACTAGAAAGGGTCTTAGTATTGGATAGAATAGTAAATAAAGTGGCATAAAACAGAAATATAATCCTAAAAAATGCATATAATCCATCTTAAATATTTGAATAAATATGTTTGTAATCAACCATCAAATCCAAAAGGTGTATGAGAGAAAAATTAAAGAAAAACTTGGCAATGAGAGATCATAGTCATTAAGGGGGGATGGTGTCAAAGGAAACACAAAATCAAATGAACCGAGACCACTTTATGAAGTAATCCATGAAAAAGAAAAACCTACATCAAAGAAACTCATTATGTCCACACATTATTTCCACACATTAACATGTGTGAAAAAATATTATTCCCATGCCATTTTGAACAAACTCATTATATACACACCTTACTATCTTATGAGATATAAAATAAAATCAATGAAGTGGATGATGATATATGACCTCACCCATCAACATCCATACGTATGTGTGAGATATAAAATCAATAATCATTATATCACAAAGAATACATGGGAAAAATGTGTTTAATATCCATTTAAAATGGAATCATATAAATAAAAAATTTATAATTCAATCAATAAACATGATAATCCCATGTAATATAAATGGGTTCCAAATGATACTAAATAAATTTATTGGTAGATACCATTCAATGATTATATGGTATTGAAACCATATAAATAATGAGTATATAGTTTAGTCAATAATTTTCTCAATCATTTTATCTATGATATCTTGTTGAACACCCTTCAATCAAAGGAATAGAAAAAATGGTATTCATAGTGGATGGTTAGGAAATAAAAAGCCACCGATATTCAAAAAGATGTAACAGGGTTCGAAATGGAAGAATCTAACCTAGTTTAAACAAAAAAATCGCAAAACATAATTATAGACTATCCGTGAAAAAAATGAACAAAATAAATTCGTGGAAGGCTTACTTGAGTTTTGAGAGTTGAGATGATAGATCCGAGAGGAGTAAAGAAGATAAACGATGAAGCCAAAATGAGTTTAACACAGGTCGATCGATGAGCCGATTAGGGTTTACCGCGCGAGAGAGACGAGCAGGCGGACTATCAATCGAAAAATCATAAATGATAGTCCACGGGGTTTTAATTTTTTAAATGTTTTATAACGTCCATTATATAATAACCAACGTTATAAACTATTTTTTAAATTTATAACATTGGTTATTTTAAAACCGACTTAAAAAAAACCCCCACTCTTTGGTTTTTTATGTCGGTTATTTTATAACCGACGTAAATAATGAGTTATCTACGGGTTTTTTAAGTCGGTTATTTTATAACCGACGTAAAAAACGAAAGCACTGGGGGTTTTTTACGTCATTTATCAAATAACCGATGTAAAAAACCCCCCACGCTTTGGTTTTTTACGTCGGTTATAGAATAACCGACGTAAAAAAAACCCCCCAGTGCTTTGGTTTTGTACGTCGGTTATAAAATAACCGACGTAAAAAACCCCGCGCTTTGAGTTTTAATGTCGGTTAATTTATAACCGACGTAAAAACCAAACACGCGCGATTTGTAATGTCGGTTATTAAAATAACCAACGTTAAAAATCTACTGACCGCATTTGTTACGTCGGTTATTTCATAACCGACGTAAAAAACCACGTTTCACAGATTATCACGTCGGTTATATCTAACCGACGTAAAAAATGGTGACGTAAATAACGTTTTCTGCACTAGTGCTCGTGGATGTAGATAGATTATTATCATGGGTACACTATATATAGTCATAGGATGATCCATATGGAATCTACTATGATAGATGCCATGTTCATGACCATAGGCTGAAACCGATCCACATTGAATCTATTTCCACAGGTATTGTTCCTATGGACTTAGGTGGTAAACAAAATTAAAAATTATTATTCATAGAAATTTGAACCTGCATTCCGCATGCTAAAATAGAACATACTCTACCACTACACTACATCAACTTTTTTATGTGTGTGTGTATATAAGAATTTATAAATATATATTTTTATAATTATTATATTAATTTTAATATTTTTAATTATAATTTTTTCACATGAAAATATCCTACCACCACAGATAAATTTGTGTGCAGATGTAGAGAGCCAACCGACATGGGTGTGCCTACGCTTGTCAAAAAATGTGGCCCCTAAGGAGAATCTTATAATGGTAGGTACACTTGGGATAGTAGTTTTATCCCCTGTGGGGCTTCTTCAATGGGAAAGTGCATCCATGGCGATCGATGTGGCCCCCTGCATGGTTCCTATCATGGGAAGGTGCACTTGTGATGGTCAACATGTCCCTCATGGGGCTTCTACTATGGGACTTATAATCCATGATGATACATTTTTTCCTACGGGTTATTTTCCATTTGTAGGTACACATGAGGTGGTTGGTGTATCCCCTATAGATATTCCTCCATGGGGTTTCCTTCAAATGGTAGTAGGTGTGGCCCTCATGGGGTTTCTACCACTAGAAGGTGTGTATGTGGTAGTCAGCATACCCTTTGTAGGGATTCTGTTATGGGAAGGTGTTCCCATAGTGGTATCCATAACCCCATGGGTATTTTTCTGTGGCCAGTAATTCCCATGTTAGTAGTCTCTTTTCACACATGTCATGTGCTCTTCCCTCATGGGAAAACCTTTTTTCTGATTCCCTAGGCCATGCCAATGGGTTTCTATTCTCATAGGTGTGATTACCTATGGCGGTAAAGACCTGATGGCCATGGCCATTTTCCACCCACAGCTATAGCTTCATAGACATAGGTGGTTTTCTAGTAATGATTATTAATTTTTATATATTTAACAATTAATTAAGATATATCTTTTAATCAAAATAATATTCAAAATTTTATGATTCTAATATTTAAACGTTAATATAAAAACAAATATTTTTTAAATAAGTTAAAACCCTTATTAAAATTTATGATTATTTATAATTTATGTTATATAATTTTAAGAATTAATTTTATATAATTTTATTATTTATTTTTTCTTATTCTAAAGAATAACTTTTAGGAGTTTCAATTATCTAATTGGTCCAATAAATATTTCAATAGTCAGTAATTATTTCCAATGATCAAAAAATATTCTAATGATCATATAATTAGTTTACTTACTATAAATAAATCTTATTTACTTCATTATTCATTCACCTAATTTTCATCAAATTTGAATAATGTAAATATTTTTTAAAAATTTTGTTTTCTACTTACATCTTTTTTCACATCTGCAATAATTATAGGAGATCATGGGGCACCAAAATTTAAAATTAAAGTTATTTTATTTGTATGTGTTTTTTGTCCCATTGTACTATTTTCAATTTTATGGAGTATATTCATACTTATTATGTAATTTTTTATGTTTATGTAATAAAATTATCCTTGGTTTTATTATTCCATGTATGTGATTTGTACTATACATTATAATTAAATATGATGCAAGTATATAAGTAAATTTATCATATTTTAAAAGTCTTGGCCATTGAATTGTTCCATCATTCAGAAATCTCATCCTTGAAATTTAAAATAAATCCCAAAGAATAAAATATAAGAGGGTATTTTTGTTTCAATAAATCCTCATGTTCCCATGTTTCCACCTTATACTTAATATTTCATTGTAATACTTCAATGTGATGAGTGGTATTGTTTCATAGGTACTTTATATCTATGATCAATGTATCCAATGGTTTCTCTCATAATATATATCATGCACCAACTATATCACCACTAAATTCAGTACATGTGAGGCTCTGGTTTTTACTTCCTCAATAGAGATATGTGGAAAAAATTATCTACTTGAAGCATGTTCGGTGGAAGGGGAAGTCAATAGTCTATGGCCCCAATGTTATCAAGAATATAAAAGTGGAATATATGCCTAATAAATATCATTCCCTTCTTCCAAAACCTCATAACTCTCTTCCATGGAGTTATTCTGAGGAACACTTTATCTTGAACCTTAAATTCTAGGTCCCATGAACAATTTTCAACATAAATGTTTTCAAAAATATGGGATACTATGATGTGTTTTTCAATGCCTTAGACATTCTCGATCATATATTGAACCCATTATATTCCTAAAATATTTATTTCTACAACTCCTTCCCAACAAGTTATGGTTTTACATTTTTACTATAACGGTCTTTATATAGAACCATATGAATTCTTGATTGGAAGTTATTATTATAAAAGAACTCAATTATATGAAGGTGAAAAATATATCCTCCTTTAAATTCTATAAATCATGCTCTAAGTATTTCTTCTAGAGTTTTAATGGTATTTTCATTTTGGAAATCTATTTAAGGATGATATACCATACTAAATTTAAACTTCTTCATCAATGCCTTATAAAGGCTCCTCTAGAGCTTTGAGATAAAACTTTGATCTTGATCTAATATAATTGATAGTATTGTCCATTAAAAAGTCATCACTTCTATAATATATATATTATAAATTTTATTGAGTGATAATTATTCTCAAATAGTGATTAAGTGGGAAGTATTTATAAGAAAATCCACCATAAACCATATGAAATTGTTTCCCATATATTTATTTGGAACACTTATGAAAAACTCTAGAGTGATGTTCTCCCAATTCCATGTGGGTATAGGTAATGGTTGCCTTATCCCCTTATACATTTTTCTTTCTACCTTATCTTGTTTTCATAACAAACACTTGGATATATATATTTGGAAATATTCTTATTTATATTGTCCCATCAAAAGTGATCTTGAAAATCTTGATACATATTTTTCCTTTCTGGGTAGGTAGAGAATGTTGAGTTATGGGAATCATCTAATAGCTCCTTTATTTCAGTCTCAAATAGTACACATAATCAGGTCATAAATCTTATAACCCCATCTTTATGAATGTTGAAGTGTGATATTTCTCCCTTTTTATTGAATCCACCTTCTTTTGTATCACCACACCATTCTTGTATTTTTCATTAACCTTCTCTGAGATAGATATTTTAGAAATAATTTGAGAAAGGTAGAATTTCATACATTTATTTATTATTCCTATATCCATACATAGAAATTATAAGAAGACAAGATCCTTTTTAATCATCACAGTGGATAGGGTTACAAGATTTTTTCTGTTAAGAACATCTACTAATTTGATTTTCTAGGATGATAATGAACTGATTAGTCATAGTATTTTATTATATCTAGCCATATTCATTGGAACATATTGAGAATATTCTATGTGAATATATATTCCATAATTTTATGATCAATGTATATGTCAAATGTTTATTCATAGAGATAATGCCTCCAAATCTTCATTTTAAAGCTTATTTTTTACAACTCTTGATTATAATTCAAGTAGTTTTTCTAATGTATATTTAATTATCATGAGACATTGGTTATTAATTTATCATTTTATATACGTTTTCAGCCCAATACTTTATTTTAAGATTCACTATATATCATAAATCCTTCCCCATGTGAGGGTAGCGTAAGTATAGGTGTTGTGACTAGCCTCTTCTTAAACACCATAAAGCTTTCATAACATTCATCTTTATAGAAGAAATTTTCACCTTTCTAAGTTATCTTGGTCAGTGGGTTTGATAATCATAATAACTTTCTCACAAACCATCGATAATACCTAGATAATATAAGGAATCTATGGATATTTATCATATTTTTAGTGTGGGATATTCATTGATCACCTTATTCTTTAAAGTATCTATATATATTCCTTAATTTTTGATAACATGCCCTAATAATGTGACTTTATTCATCTAGAAGTCATATTTACTATACTTTTCAAACAATGTATCATTTCATAGAGTATTTAATGAAATGTAAATTGTTCTTCATGATCTTCTATTATTTTGGAATATATGAGAATGTCATATATAAATTCCATCAAAAAAGTTCAAGGAAATCTCTAAAAACACTATTTATTAGGTTCATGGATATTTTTAGATAAATAGTGAGTTTCAATTGAATTTATATGAAATTTTAGTGTACACATATTATACGAATGGTGATTTTTAGTATATCCTCATTTTACCTTAAATTAATGATAATCTAGTTGAAAATCCACCTTATAGAATCAATAAAACCCACATTATTAATCAAAAAAGTCATCAATCTCGGAAATATAATACTTGTTCTTTATCTTAATCTTGTTAATCTAATTATAATCAATGCATAGACACATTTAACCATCCTTATTTTTGATAAATAGAACTACGATACCCCGTGGGGAAATACTAGGTCATATAAAACCCTTGATCAAGATTTATTATAATTGATTATTCAAATCTTATAGTTTAATGGGGGTCATTCTATAGGGACTCATTAATATGGACAGATATCTGGGAATAATTTCAATATAGAACTCAACCTATTGATCAAGAGGAAAACCAGAAAACACATTAGGAAATACAGTATCATATTTTATTACAATGGTAAAATCCTCAAGGATAATCTTTTATTTTTACTCAATCATTTAATAAATATATAATTCCTCATAAAAAATGATATCCATACTTTAGAAAGAGTTTCCAAATAGTATTCATAATTCTCCTTGAACTTGTATAAGATTGGAGGATGGTTTGGGATATAAAAAGTGATTTCCCTCTCTTGATAGTTTATATTAGCTCTATATAAGGAAAATAATTCCATGCCTAGTATAGCATAAAATTATACCAATGGGATAATAATTAGATTATTAGGAATATGATACCCATAAAAGTAAATTGGGGACGTTTCATATACTTGAGATGCAATTATTACACTACTTATTGTTCTTAATGATAGCTATACCTTCATGTCTCGAGGTGGTGTTTGGATATTTCAAGAGATCTTTCATGGTATAAATGAATTCATAGAACAAAAATCAAATAAAACAGTTAAAGTTTATGAATTTATAATAAGTGTTCTTATATTCATTTTATTTCTATTATAATCATTTAATAAAATCAGAAGAAAGTTAGGTATGAGAATACTCTGATTAATAAGAATATAAAAGGAAAATTATTAACATATAAATAATAACTCATAAATCATAATTAAACCCAAACTTATGACTTCTTAATTCACAATAAAGGTAATTTAGGGTGTATTTCCTTTTAGGTTCTCTAACATAATCCTCAAAAATAACTTGACCTTACACTATGATATGTTTAAAATATGCATACCATTTAGACTTAATTTAATAGTCATTATTAATCAAATATGGCCTCATTCCTATGTTTTTTGATGATTTGTTACTAATTGAATATTGAAGATAGATTTCAGGGATTTGGTTATTTTTGAAGAAAAATTAGCCAAATCAACTTCTCAATAATGGAATGATTAAAGATGATATGCATTTGGGGACCTAATCCAGAGAAGTAACCATGTTGTAACCCAGGGAACCACATCATAGTTTCTCCACATAGAAGATTAAATATGATATACGTTAGAGTAATTGGGAAAAATAGCGAATAAGTTATATTATTATGAAATATTGTGTGTTGTGGTACATTAGTAAAATATTAAAGTAATATGATGCCAAATTAAATTTGAATTAATATGAACAAGCTCCACCATGATGATTTCTCTTACACTATAACCATGGTTATAAAAGAATGAATTAAAACTCATGTCAAAATAACTTAAAATCCTTCATGATTTCATCAAATTAATAATAACCACTTGAGACTATGTAAGAAATAGGTAAATAAATTGGTAGCATTTTAACCTAACTCCCTATGCCATAACCGATTATTTATAAGAATAAACAAAATTATATATGTAGAGATGTCACACTACATGCCTAAATCACTACACTAAATCAAATTTTTGGTAGGTTAAATTAAAGGGGATGGGTGAATTTTGTGTTGTTATAGATCCACCATGATGTGAAGAGTCATAAAATGAAAAAACCATAGAATTTGTGTTTCGAAAAATTTACACTAAAACATATTTCTCATGTAATAACATGTTCATAGGTGCTCTAAAGATGATAAAACCAATACTAGTAATCTTGAAAGATCATGTTATGATCTTAGAGATATGAAAGGTTCCAAAAGGTGGGTTTTTATCTCAAACCATAGTAATATGTTTTCACTATAAATCTTGTCAAAAACTTGGTGAAAATGTATATATTTTAATTTATAATGTTTCAAACACTATTTGTGTGCCATGGTGATGTCTGCATGTATATATTTTATAAGATATTAAACTTTCAAAAAAATCATTTTTAGAAATTCATATTTGGATAAAAGAGACCCAAAAATGAAGGAGTCTAGACAAAATACATCAGTATAGTTACTTAAAAATATATTTTGAGAACTCTGGTGTGATGATTTTATACTCATGGATTGAAAGATTGAATTTTTTATGGCAGTTGAGTTTAATCACTTTTACTCTATGGTTGTTTCTGTTTTCTTATAATGAGTGTGATTCTCCTATTCAATAATTATACTATTTAATCAATGGTGGTTAATCATTTTATCTTTAGTGAGTTGTTTTTAAGGAACAGTGGATCAAGATTATGAGGATAATTATTTAAAAATAAATGATTAATTTGGATTTTGAATCACATGTGATGAGTTAATATCACATTGAGACTAATAAAATTATATCCCTTAGTTTCCTAGAGATAGTGATATAAATTTGGAGATGACCCTAGTGTGATATAAGAGAATGGGATCATGAGAGAAAAATTTAATTATCCTTTTTCTTTTGAGGTGGAACTTAATGCATTGAGGTCACACTAGGTTTCCTTAACCATATAAATCAAATGAACTTAGGTAGTTTTCATTATTACCAACCAAGTGAAATTAATTACTTTAATAAGTCTTGTAATTGATCAACCATGATGATTCAATTTAAAATTTAATCATAAATTTTTGGAAAACATCCTCTAAAATTGATCCATTATATTTATTCATCATTTATGTTTTCTTTAATCCAAATTTTTAATTATTTTTTTTGTCATCCTCAATCTGTATCGTGTTCCTAATCCATTTTCAAACATTCTTTTTCTATTTGATTCACCTAATAAATAATCAAGAATTATTTTTTGGGCTAAGATCACCATGTTTCTATTTGTTTGAAATTAGGACTCATGATTCCTATGTTATAATTATGTAGTTTGTAAATAATTATTTTTTTATTTTAATTATAAACCTTAACCAATTCCTTAGTAGGTGAATATTATTAAAGGATCATCAATTTTGGGTACCTTTGCTGGTGTATGCGGCATGGAATTGGCCTAAAAAGTCATTATATATTGATTATTTTACCCTTTTAATTCCTTTTCACTTTTCTATTTTTATTTTTTTTCCTTTACATGAATGGGTGCTTATGTTTTTCTTGTTTCTTACTCCAAATGCATGAAACACACTCCATACACTTGATCAATGAGATTAGATTTGGAGTAGCCACTTTAATTCTATACCAAAATTGAGTGACATATATTTCACACCAAGAGAGAAGTAATAGTGAACTCAAGAGAACATGGAACATGAGAGTATCTTTATAACATCATTAGTGGATCCCCATAATCACTAAATTAGATGAAACTGATAGAAAATGGACTATTTTTCATTAATAGACTAGCTTTGAGCATCATCAATCCACCAATTTAGGCCAACATCTTTTAATTAAAGTCAATTTTTCTTCAAAATATTTGGAATATAATCCAATTTTAAGGCATGTAGAGGTTTTATTCCCAAAATAATTTATCAAACTTTTTATATATATGTGATAAATTTAAGGGAAATATATTCACTGATGATGTCATATGGCTTCAACCCTTCCTTGTTTTCATCAATATGATGGTAGAAGTCATTCCTCCAAGGTCTAATATGACTTGGGATGAAATCACCTAGATATTTTTGGAAAAATACTTTCCACTGGTGAAGAAAGAAAATATAAGAAGTGATATCTTTAATTTCACATGAAAGGATAGAGAATCTACCTAAAAGTATTGGAAATAATTCAGTAATCTACTATGGAGATGTCCACATCATGGATTTATACTTTGGATATATCTATAAACTTTCTACTTTGGGATATGAAATGACTCTTGGGGGACTTTCATTTCAATATCAAGATGATGATTGATGATAAATACCCCCACTAAAGCTTAAGAAATTCTAGATGATCTCATAGATAATGTTTCTTAATGGAAAGGAGATCATGACAATCCCAAGAGAGGAGTAGATGAAGTTGATGATATGACCAAGTTGGAAACTCAAATAGAATCCATGTAAAAAAAGATAAAGATCTTACTAATTATCCATAATCATATAATACTATTCAAACCTTATCAAGTATTATCATGTGAGATGTGTGGAGGTTCACATATCTTATATGATTTCTAAGTGGGAGCATAAGATACCTCAAGCGGTGATGTAAATATTATAAGCTATAACTGACCTCAACCATAATATCAAAAACAATTCAAACAATTATTGAGACTGGTTACACAAAACCAACACCAAAGAATAATAATAGGATAGATTACCACTCATGATCAGGTTTCTTTGGGTTTTTTCCAAGGAAACCAAACACCCAAACCCATCACCCAAAAATTTTAAACTACATGACCTCAATTGGTACAACAACTATAGTAGCAGTTTTAACCATAATTTCTAGAAGCATAGGCCATATTCAAGGATCTAGTGACCAAGTATAAAATAGAAAAAATTACCAATGATAAAGGAATGTAGGGATCACCCTTTCAAATAATTAAAACTATTTAGAAAATCAATACATGTTTCTCCATAATAAAGAATCTCAATTCTGATAGATTTCCAAAATTTTGACTAAGAGACCACTTTGATTTTTTTAGGAAAAACAAAGGTACCAAGAGAAGACATGAAGGCCATCACATTATAGAGTAGAATATATGTGCATGAAAATAATGATAAAAATTATAATTAAGTTGAGGTTGAGAAGAAATAATGAGTGGAAGAAAAGACTAGGAAAATATAAGAAGTTGACCGATCAACCTAATAAGACTTATCCATGAACAAGGTAATAAATAATCATGTAATTCAACTATAATATAAACCTTTTAATTTTTTATAGAGAATAAACCATGGGAATTTGGAATAAAAATACAATAAATTTATAGAAATTTCCAAGAAGATTCACATCAATATCCCATTTGGTGAGGCCATTTCATAAATATTGAGGTATGCTAAATTCCTCAAGGAACTTATCTTGAATAAAAATAAATTGAATAATTAGGGTTTGATTTCCTTTATTAAATAATGTTAAGTGGTTCTGTAATGGAAAATCCCATCAAATATTCAAGATATAGATATTTTTTCAATTCCATTCACAATCAGATCTTGTACCTCTATAAAATCTCATTATGATATTGCGACTAGTGTGAACGTGAATAAATTTATCATGTTAAAAAATATCAGGTTAATAAATATGGAACCTATACGAGTTTTATTGTAATTGGAAAATAATTTAGTGAATTATCCCATCAAATTTCACAAAGATTTAATGATGAATGTGGTAAAGTTCATCTTTCCTATTTATTTTCTGATTTTGGGGATGTAGGAAGAAGGAGAGGTTTCGATGATTCGTAACCACCTTTTCCTTACTAATAGTAAATTCCACATTGTTCTCAAACAAGAATGTTTTATTTTCTAAGTTGGACAAGAGAATGTCTGATTTTATCTCACTAAAGCTATGAAATATAAATATGTACTAAAGGGATATCATTTTGTCACTAGTACTAAAGAAGGTTATGAATTTTTAAAGACTAAACATGGGGAGGAATAAATTTTTATTGAATTAATGTATGATCAAGGGGAGGATGGAAATGTAGATTTGGATAAAGAATAAGTTTTTCAAGTTGTAGAGCAACTTTCAAGGGAAACATTTCATAAATTAACTCCCTTGATTATGAAATCACTAAATATAGAGATAAAAACTCCTTAATAATCTTTGATACCTATTATTTGTAGAATATAAGTCACTTCTAGTTATTTTTAGCACATCCTATCAAAATAATAATAGAAAATATTAGTTAATGTTTTGAAACAAATAAAGAAGGTGATTTAATAAAGCCTTGTAGGCATTAAAGGCATCATACCCTCTATTTACACCCATAAAGAAATGTTGAAAGAAGAAAATAAGCTCACATGGTATCCTCAAAGGAGTTTGGCCCCTCCCATAAATGTGGTTGTGAAGGAATAGTTGTTAAAGTTACTTAATGATGGAATCATTTTCCCCATTTTGGATAGAGATAGGTAAAACAGATTCATGTTATTCCAAATAAATTAAAAAATCCCATTGAAAAAAAGGTCGATGAGATAAATTCCACCTAAATGGTGATAGGATGGAGAGTTTTTCTTAATTATAGGAAACTCGACAATTCCACAAGGAAAACCCATTTTCTACATTCATTTATTAATTATATTTTAAATATAATTTTCAAGCACGAATGTTATTGTTTCCTGGATGGTTATTCTAGATATAACAAAAAACCCATGGCACCCAAGGATCAAGTGAAGACAAAATTTCCATACCCATGTGAAACCTTTTCCAACTGATTCATTTTCTTTGGCATGTGTAATTCACCCACCACTTCTTAGTATTTTATGACACATATTTTTTATGTGATTGTGGAGGACTTCCTTGAAGTTTTCATGAATTATTTTTTAGTCGATGAGATATTATTTTAAGTATGATTGCATAATATCAACTTAGTTCTGGAAAGGTGTGAAGAAACATTCCTTGTGCTTAATTATAATAAACACCATTTCATGGTAACTAATGGAAAAATTCTTGGGAATTAAATCTCAAAATATGGAATTGAACTTGATCTAGAAAAAATAAAGGTGATTATGAAGATTCAAGATCCAAAAATAATGAATTATATTCAATGAATTCTAGGTCATGTTGTTTTTACCAAATATTTGTCAAGTATTTCTCAAAAATAGATCAAACTCTCACTCACCTCTTAGAAAAATATGTGGAATTAAATTTTTATAAGAAGTGAAAGGAATCTTTTAGGGAGTTAAAGAGAAGTTTTACAATCATCCATATCATGTTAGTTCTTAATTGGGAAGAACCATTCGAATTTATGTATGATTCAAGTGATTACTTTTTGGTATCAGTGCTTAGATAGATGATGGATAGAATATTCCAACAAATTTACTATTCTTACAGAAGTTTTACGAATTCTCAGATCAATTACAGTACTATGAAGAATGAGTTATTTGAGGTGGTCATTTATTTTGAAAAATTTATAACCTACCCTGTTCTCTCCAAAGTGGCATTCCACACTGATCATGTAACATGGAAATATTTATTGATGAATAAGTATGAAAACCCCTCATTGTTCAAGTGGATTTTTTCTATAGGAGTTTGATATATATTTAGGATAAAAATGGTTCATAAAACATTATTGTTGAGCTTATTTTGAGGATATATTTTCTTAACTTATGTGGAGAGAAAGAAGTGGATATTTAGAAAAAGTTACTTGATAAACATCTATTTTCAATGGAGCTCCTAGTTAGACCATGTTTTTTCCTCATCGTGAACTACTTGGAAACCAGTATCATCTGCCCATAGTTTTCATACTAGTGTAATAAAAGGTTTTTAACTGAGTTTTGTTTCTATTTATAGGATTATCTATTATTATTGAAGATGTATGTAGATGGGATGCTTCAATGGCATGCTATTGAGAGTGGAATTGAAATTTTGTTGTATTTTTTCACTTTCCAATTAGATAACACCATGGATCAGAATGAACCATGGCTAAAATCTTGAATAGTAGATTTTTTTTGTTATCACTACACTAGGATCCAAGAAGCCTCATGGTAGTGTGAGATTGTTATCAATGAATAGTAAACATTGTGAAAAGGTATGAAATACCACGACACCCAATATCAAAATTTTAAGTTTTATATATATGGATAATTAATTTCATGGGCCATTTACCCTACTCATTTGCATACATATAAATCTTGGTGTGTGTTAACCATTTTTCAAAGTGGTTTGAAGCGGAATCCACCACCACCAACATTGTAGAAGTGGTTACTAAATTTTTAAATAAGAACAAATTTTCTAGATTTCGAGTGCCAATGGTACTAACAAGTGACTGGGGAATAAAATTCTCTAATCATATCTTGAGAGAAGAACTGAAGAAATATAGGGTTTTTTATTACACAAGTACCTTGTATCATCCACACAAAAAAAGTCGAGAAATTGAAATTTCAAATAAGCAGATGAAGTGAATTTTTTTAACTATCCATGAACTCAAGTTGAAATTAATGGTTGAATAAAATCAATAATGATTTATGGGAATATCAAATAGTCTACAAGACACAATTTGGAATTTATCTATTCTGGTTGGTTTATGGGAAACCATAACACATTCAGGTGGATCTCACCCATAAATAATTTATTTAGTAAGGTATTATAATTTGAGGCTGGATGAATGTGGAAGAAAGATATTGTCAGATTTGGAAGAACTCAAATAAATATATAGGGATACTTATTAAAATAATAAAATTTACCTAGAAAATACAAGGAAATTGAATGATTGACACATCAGAAAAAATAATCTACACCATGAAGACATGTTAATTTTATTTAATGTATGATTGTGATTATTTCTATGTAAGTTTAGTTCAAGATGTCCGGGTTTTTTGTGATTATAAAACTATTCACAAGTGGATATTTAGAGATTCAAAAAGATAGAGAGTCTCTTTTTAATGTAAATAGACATTATATCAAGTTGTAAATTGATAAATCTATATTTTGGAGTGTTCTTTCACTCAATTTTAAATTCGGATCATAGGTATTTCAAGATCTCTACATTAAATAAAGTATTGACTGAGAGGAAACCAAGGTAAGTTTTCTTTTTCATTTGTGAATTTTTTTTTTGAGTCATATAGTAGATGTATTTAGGGTATTAGAGTAATTCCTTGTGGATATGAAGTTCTCTCCCCCAACTAACCATTGGGAATATCAAACTACTATAAAATGAATAATGTTATCAAGCGGTAATTTTTCTAAGGAAGTGAAAAATATCTGATAGATTATAGAATAGAATTTTCAAAGAAACTTTATACCACATTGAAATAATCATATGATATTGTAAATGAAAAATTTAGGAAGGAAGGGGGAAATATGGAATTATGAATATTTTTTGTGGTTGTGGTGTATTAAATATACCACATCATGAGATATTAAATTAAGAATAAATTTAACCATATATAGGACTCTCAAACCAAAGGATGTTATATCATGTTATAGAACCTTGGTGCAAATAAAGGGAAATATTCAACCATTCTGGAAATTTTAAAACCTACTGGACACATCTTAGGGGAAACTCAATAAAGAAAAATCATGAAATAGACTCTTGATGTGATGTTTAGAGCCTCAAAATTTATCCTTATGGTTATGTATCATCTCATGCTCATTGAAATAATAAAGATATGACTTACTGAAAACTCTGATCTTTCCATGGTGTAGTTGATCTATCAAACTATAAAGATAAGTTGTAATTAAATAAATCAATGATTCATGGTGTAAGTCATTCCTATATACCATATAAATTAGTAGGGAGGATAAAACCAAGAATTTATCCATCAAAAAAATTTATCACCCTCACGTTGTAGCCATTGGCCCACGTCACAAGGTGCATCCATAAAATTGAAGTCAAAAGTTGTTGTTCCAAAAAATAGTATCACACTGTGTAAGATTTTTGATTATTAGATTTCTGAGATTTTGAATCTAGACATTTTATAGGCTATTCAATAACATTTTTAATAGATATAAATATATGGTGTAAACCCTCACCTCATTTTGTAACCTCTTACCTCCCCTGCTCTACAACTCTAAAAGATTAGCCTCTATAGACTTTAAAACTTCTAAATCAGCTACATTTTAACTTGATAATCTTAGATTTTAATATACCTTTTGATTATGTTTCTATCATTAAGAAGTTTCAAAACATTTGCCCTTCTCGTTTCCCTAAATTTTTACTCCACTTCTTATTTTTTCTTGAACTATCACCCCATTCTCTAAGTGATAGCCATATAGATTTCTAAATACTTCTCTAAAATATAATAATTACCTTAAAATGAAACCCCATCCTAAAACTAAAACCATACTCAAATATAAATCTTTACAGTAACCTAAAGCCTAACCATCCAAATGACCAACCTCATTATGGAAGAAAAACTATACCCCCTCACATGAGCCAACACTTGAGACCAGACCTAGTCCATCATCATCCTAAACATATACCCCTTCACACACTTATTATAAACTCCCTTATATAGTTCAATACTAAACCTATCAAGTAGTACAGTATAACCATAATAAATGTCCTTGTTTCACAAATTATGCCCACTTCTTGAAGCTATAACAATTATAGAGGAAACCACTTAGAATAAACAAGACACATGATTTTTATGTGATACAGAAAATAAGAATAAAGGCTAATTTATTGGAAAAAATTAGGAAAAATAATTTGGAGAATACCATTTAGGTGTGATATAATCCTTTGATAGAATTAACATTGGATTTATTGAACCCTTGTTGAGCTAACAATTGTCATCATCAAATATAGATTGGGTATAAAATACTGTAAGATTAAAATTGATGAGATTAAAGTGGGAATTAAATATATAGTGATGAATTTTTTCAATCATTGACTTATGAGAAGATATATTTGGAGTCTATTTAGGCTCATGTGTAGTATTTTTTAAAGTTATTAGTTTTTGATCTCATAGTATGACATGATGCTGCAAAGACTAAGAGAGCTCATCTCAATACAATTCTTTTACATATTACTAACTGATCCATCACCCATGCTTGGATGGGAAATGGTAATTACAAGGTATTAATGAGATTATTGGATGTTATCATTTTATCTTTTATATAAAGATTGAAAAATTTAAACAAGATCCATCATTGTTCACTATACATTGATGGGAAAATAAAGCAACAAAAAATGGATAATCATTGGTGGAATATCTAATACCAATTTGAAAAATAATTTGTAATTTTGTGTTTCATTCTATTATTTTTACTCTCTTTGAAATATTCAGTTACTTAATTTATCTTTTCTAGTGAAAATGAGGATTTTTATAAAAAAGAGTGATCATTATATTTGGTCTAGTGAGTATGTATTAGATTCAGCTATGGATGAGGGAAATGATATATTATAATAGGGAATATCCCAACCCAAAGCACCACCAAATATATCAATGGTCAATATAGATCATCCATCAACATGATCAATTCTATAAGAGGAGTGAAATTAGTATTCTGGTAAATAATTTTAGTTTATTTTCACCATTTTGGTTTGGGTTTTTGAGTGGATGGAAATCCAATTTTAGGCACCACCATAATACCACAAACATCATTTCCTATGCCTCCCCCTATCTTAGATAAAACAAGACCCCTCAAAAAATCTATGCTTATTCTTGGTTTTTATCCTTTCCACTCCTCAGCATATTCTATATAAAGGATTCCATCACCAAATTTTTTTAGCCATGAATTGTAATGGACTCATCGACATGAACCACCTTATAAGTCTATGGATTCTTGGGTTGATCCTACTACATGATACTAATTAGAGATTAATACCCAAAGAAAGGGAAAGGAAAATATATCATATTCACACCTTGATATCTTCTTCATAGACCCTATTGTTTGTCAGATGGCCTCCCTCTTAATCAAGGATATTCCACCAATAATAAATATTGATCACACTCCAACAACTGATGATGCCTTTATACCCCCAGTGGTATATCAAATTGAGATCTAGGTTATTTTTACTAACACTGAGAAGATTTAGTCTATATACCACGAGATGTTCCCCACTCTACTATGTCCATCTACTACTGTTAAAACTACCTCTACACCAATTCATATATCATCATGGGGTATCAAAAAAATATCATTCATAATTATATCCTATTTAATTACACTTTAGTCCTAATAGAGAATAAGAATCTTGTTGGGGATCATATAGAGCACACTAGTGAGTCTTAAGACACCCCTCCCCTATTTTTTTACTTTTGGGTTGTCAATTTTGTTTTCTTATCATGTCTTTTTTTCTATTTACTTTTAAAATTTATTATGTATCTTTCTTGTATTCACTAGATAATATACATGGAACATATTTTGAGTATAAATTATATATATATACATTATTTGACATATAATTTTTAAAATCATTATTCCTTAAATGTGGTATTTAGAATCTTTAGCATCTACCATTTACTCATGAAAATTTCATTACAATCACATAAATTCAAGGATCGAGGAATAGAGGCCTAGTTTTTTAAGTAAAAATTCTTTTATTTTTCATCTTATAATCCATTAATTTACTAAATTTAATTTTAAATATGAATGTATCTATTTCCCATAGTTTTTAAACATTGAGGATAATTATACTTCAAGCTCAGGGGATGAATCCTTATACCCCATTTGAATTTTTAGTCACTTAACTAAACTAAGATAAGTCATCAATTAGGAAAATTATTTTGGTATGTAGAAAAACATGATGTATTTTAGTCATAAATGATAAATACATGAGTAAAATTTATTTAGAGTCACATACCCACTCTAATTTTGAGTATTTTGGAAAATAATTATTGATTTTACTTTAATTTTGGATTTTGATTTCTAAAAAAATATATTTACTAGACTAATCATGATGTCCATGCCATGACCTAATTTTAAAATTTTAAATTTCCATTCTTAAGATGTAATATAAACCTTTTTTTATATTCTTCCTCGTACCCTCTTTCTTGAGAGTTTCTCAATATTTGTATAAAAACCATAATTTCCTTATTTTTCTTATTGAATCATGATGATTTTAAACTAAATTAAAATTATTGAGGTCATTTATTGAAATTATTGATCCCATGTGATTGTGTGACCTAACCAAACATTTTATCATTTGAAAATACATAGAGGCCATGGATTTCCTTTTAGGAATGCATAATATAGGTATAATTTATATTCCCACCCAAACTCTTGAGAATGATTGCATGATCATTAATAGAGTTGGAAGAGGGTGTTGTAAATCCCATGTGATTTGGAAATTCTTATGTTGAAATGGAAATTAGGGTTAATCTCTTAATTTTTGGAAGAATAAGCGAACACATTCTGATATTTTTTTGTGCTAACATTAATTCCTTGATTTCTTTGGGGGATAAAAAGTGAAAAAATGGAATACCTTGTATTTAGAAATGACTTCAAACCTTACAACTTCTTATAATAACTATTATAAAAAGTTTCAATAAGAGATTGATGATGTGGATAGAGGTGTTGGTCCAGTTTGAAAGGATGTGAGAATTTATCACTATTTCCTTGAGAGAGAAAGAGAATGAAAATTTTTGAATAAGGTTATTCATTACTATTGAAAGATGAAGTTTTGTGTCAATGGGGAGGAGGAGAAAGAAAAAGGTAGAGACTATATATAATAAAGAAGACAGTGATATACTATTCATAGAGCTAAATTGAGATCATGCATTTTATTTTTTAGACTATCCACTTTTTTTGGATTTATTTTTTATTTTTACATCACAACCCACCCACCTCTAGCCTCAATGATATTATAACCTAAATGAAAAGTCTTCTTGATTAGTGTTGTTAAACTTATTTTTAAAGAATGATATGATCATAAAACCTATGAATAGAATGTATGTACTTGAGATTGATTATAAGTCTAATAAAATACACTTTGAGTGATTATTAAATTGATTTTATAGTCATGTAAATCATATATGGAATGTGTAACTTTGAAATATTGAACTATTTGAGTGAAAGGGTAGAAGATCATTGAAATGGAGTAATTAATGAGCCATGATTTAAATAATTTTTATTATATGGGTTATATATTTTTGGTAAATTCATATATGGTTTTTTGTTTATAAACATAATTGATTATTATTTCCCATCTCTAACCTTAGATATATTAGAACCTGAATGAAAAATCCTCTTGATTAGTGTAGTTTGACTTATAAGTGTAGATTTATATGATCGAAAAATCTATGGATAGAATATAACTACTTTAGATTGATTATAAGTCTAATAAAATACACTTTGAGTAATTATTGAATTGATTTTATTGTCATGTAAATCATAAACATCATGTGTAACAATGAATGGTTGAACTAGTTGAGTGAAAGAGTATAAAAGTCTTGCAATTTATTAATGAATGAGGCATGATTTGAATACTTTTTATTATATGGGTTATGTATTTTTAGTAAATTTATCTAGGATTTTCTGTTTATAAGAATCATTGATTAGTTGTTTCCTATATTTAGATTAGATTACTCTTTTCTTTTATGTTGAGTTTTTTCTTGGGGACAATCAAGCTTTAACATTTGGGGGAGTTTTATGAGTTAAAAATATATATACCATTTTTTCATAGTTTGAGAGTCTCTATTAATCAAATATTACCGAATTCTTGTTGTTTTCAATGATTTGTGGAGAAATGAAAATTAAATATGGATTTGAGGTATTTGGAGATATTTAAAGGAAAAAATGAACCAAATCATGAAATATCCTCTCAATCAAGGAGTTATTAAACATGAGAGAAATTTGAGGAGATAATATGAAGAAGGAAGCAAAGTGTAAAAAAGGAAACCTTGTCGAAGTCTCTCCATATGAAGGATTGAATCTTAGATTCATAAAATTAATTAGTAAAACTAGTCAATAAGTTATTTCATGAAAAAAATATATTGTGCCATGAAACATTTATGGAAGATTAAATTAAATTTTCAGGAGATTAACTTTGAAATAGTATAAACAAACTACACCATGATGAGCTCACCTACACCGCAACCAGGGCTATAGAAGAATGAACTAAATCTCACCACAGGATAATTAGATATCCTACATGACTGTATCAAATTTATTAAAACCACTTGATACTTCATTATAATTACTAAAATAATCTGGTTATTTCACAGACTAATTCCCTAAATCTCATTAGGTTCTATATAGGAATAATAAAAATTCAATATGCAGAAATATCACATTTTAACCCTGAACCACTACAATATAACAAATCTATGGAAAGATAACTTGATGGGGATGAGTTTATTTCACACCATAGTGGATACATCATGATATGGAGAGTTATAAAATGAAAGAAACACATAATTTGGACTACACAAACTTCACACAATGAAATCTTAGTGTCTATGATAAATAAATTTCATCATTATCACTCTATTCTTGTTTTTTCTCTTATAGTGAGTGTGCTTCTTCTATCCTTTGAGTATAATATTTCATCCATAATAGTTTACCATTACATCATGAGTGATTGGTTTCTTAATGGATTTTGGATCAAGATTAAGAGGATGATACTTTAAACTTAAATGATTAATTCATCTTTTAAATCGCAAGTGTTGGGTTAATATCACATGGAGATTAATAAAATCATATCCCTTAGTTGTCCAATGAGAGTGATAGTGATTATGGGACACAACCCACCATGATATAGGATAATGGGATCATGAGATCCATCCTTAATTTTTCTTTTTCTTTTGAGATATAATGTAATGTATCTAGATCTTACTGAGTTACCTTGACCATAGGAACCAAATGAACTTTGGTAGGTTTAATTTTTATAAACCAAGTTGAATTAATTATATTAAGAAGTATCCTAATTAATAGACCATTATAGTTCACATGAAAATTCAATTATAAATTTTTTTAAACATCCTCAGAAATCGGTCCATCCTTTATGTTCATCATTTAAGGTTTTCATCAATCCAAGTTTGATATTTATTCATTAACATTCTAAATCTATCCCTTATAACTAATCCATTTACAATAATTAGTTTTCCATTTAATTCACCAAATTAATAATTATGAACATTTCATTAGGCTAAGATCCCCATGTTCCCAGTTGTTCAAACTTAGGACTCACAATTACTATACTACACTTGTGTAGTTTAGTAATTAAGATTCTGTGAATTTAAATTCTAAAATCTGACCAATTCCCTTAGGAGGTGATGGTGCTAAGAGGTGGGTCACTATGATACCAACTATAATGAAATACATCTATTATACATGATATTACATCATTTTAAATATAAATATTCATATAACATTCCTAGAAATCTAAAAGTAAAGTTGATTTGGTAAATTAGAAATATAATGCAACACATTTAAATGAACTATGTGATCATGTATTTATATATTCATAAATTTCTTATAGAGATAAAAAACTCCTATAATTGTATTTTATATTCTACAGGATTGTATAAAAGAAGGATCCATTAATCCCACTAAGGAGTTAAAAATAGTTATCCTGAGATGAGATATCATAAGAGTCATAAATCATGATATGCCCGAAATCCCAAAGGCCGTATTTTTTTTTAATTATAGATAATACCATTCATTAATTAGGATGAGGGGTAACATTTCATTTCCCATACCCCCATAGTCACTATCCCCAATAAATTTACATTAAAGGACCAAATACGAGACACCCAATATAAATCCCACCCTAGCTTATTGTTGTTTTTTTCTCCAAAGCATCTAATGTGCAATGCTGCTCAGTAAGAAATCAACATGTAGGACTCCATGGGGCCTAGTACCAATTCTAAATCCATGTCCTCTCATTTTACAGCATTATATTCATCATTTTTGGTTTCTTCTTTCTCTGAACTCATCTATGACTACACCTAGGTATCTGACCCTCATTTATTTCTCCTCATTTCTCCTTTTCTGTCGAATCTTCTATCTACTACTGAGGACCTTAGTACCTACCTTTCACAGCTTAAACCTTCATTTGACATCATATTCCATGAAAAACCACCATCAATTACATCTTTCATGGATCCTCCCTCACAATTGAGACAATTGTGACCGCACTAAATACAATATTCTCTTCCTTCGACCTTGAAGCCTCCTTCACCAGAACTCCATTAAAGCCACTAGCCTGCTCAACTTGCAGAGCTCTCCCCCCACATAACATTGTGGATAATACTAGTCATATCAATACCACACAAAACATTTTTAATGATACTAAATCCTTATATACCACATATAATTTGTTGTTAAAGGGTCGAAACTATTCAATCACTGAAAATGGGAACTTTTACCCATTTTATTTACACACACCCAAATATCTACACAATAGAACCCAAACCTCTAGAAATGTATCCTCGTCTAAACATAGTTTTCTAGGAGATGAGAATTAAATTAACCCCAATAACCACTCTAATTAAAACTTTTCATACACACCAAAACAACTCATATATTAATATTCAATAAAGTAAGAAAAATTAAAAAGTAAAATATATAAACAAAGATTATGTGGTTCAAACTATTGGTCTTATATCAATGAGAGACCACTATAAAAGTTTAATACTTGAAATATACAAGGATTACACTTATTAAATCAGTAATGTTTTATATTATAATGATTTTAGGGTCAATATACAAATTTTTAAACTAACCCTACCACATTTTTATAAAACCATTGAATAAGTTTCACCACTATCGGAAGTTTGCAGAGAACCATCTTACTCGGTATTCTATGATTCCTTATATTTTCCATCATCTCAACCGTTGTATTTGAAAAAACCACCATTTTATCTCATCATGCACTCATAGTAGTTAATTAATTTTCAATTAAACTTCTACTCCCATTGGAGTTCCCATACTACTGGTAGTGGAAACATCAAGCTCAATTATCTGCTAATGAATCTATCCTTCTGATGGAATTATTGGAACATAAAAATGGATTTATTTGATAACAATATCCCACTTTAAGAATGTTTCAATGAACTCTATAAAAAATATCCAATACTTGGGAAATTATGAGAAAATATCCTTCTTTCCACAGTATTCATGGGGTGTTCTTTATCACAATTTTTTCACCTGAGCCCCACCAAGTCATATTGTTTCCTATTATTTTATTAAAATAAACACTTGGTGAACATATTGGTTAGATTTTCCTTCCCAAACATATTTCACAACTCTAACACCTTATCCTCCAGTAAATTCAAGATGAAATGTAATTTCAGGTCAATTTATTTCATTCTTTCATAAAACATCATATTTCGAGAAAGGTAAAAAAAATTATGGTTGTTATAGAATAATATTCGTCCTTATAAACACTTTTCAATATCCTTCATCAAGTGAATTATCCAAACTAATTCCTTTTCAGGTTTTTTAGCTATAAAATATTTTTCTTCTATTGTAGATAAGGTAACTATGGGTGTAAGTAGAGATGTCCAACTAACCATCATTCCACCAAAATTTAACACAAATATATTTGTGTTATTTTGAGTGTTTGAGTCTCTAATAAAGTCAACATCAAAGATATCCTACAATGTATCACATTCAATAAATCATTAAGAAACATATTTCAATAATTTTAGGTAATGGATGATCCAATTTATGGCTTCCCAATGTACCCTTCTAGGGTTAGATATAAAGAAACTTATATCCCCCACTATAAATGCAATTTTTTTCCTGTGTATAGTTCATTGTGTACATAAAACTTCTGAAAGGTTATGAAAATTGTACTTTCACTATGTATCAGGACTCATCTTCAATTATTGGTATATGTAACTTGGACAACTTGATGTTTTATGCAAGAAGGGTTAAAAAGATCTTATATCTAACCATGAAAACTTTTTAATGATCTTTCAAATATATTCTTTCTAGGATAAAATTAATGTACCAGATTTTATATCCCTCTCTATCCTCATTCCAAAGATTTTTTTTAACTTTTCTAAGATCATTCATTTCAAATCCTTTAAGAAACTTACTCATTATCTCATGGATCTATGAAACCTCTAGACTCGTCAGTAATATTTCATCCATATATTGTGATAGTATGATATAAGTCTCATCATTCTATGAATATTGGTAACAATAATGATTAGAGTCACTCCACATTAAACATTATTCGATAATGAATACATCAAACTACCAGTACCATTATTGATGTACCTATTTCAAGAAGTAGTGAATTCACTTAAAATTACAAACAAGACCATAATTTTGATGATCTTTAAATATCTTCAAATTCTTATTTAAAAATCTTCCTCCAAGTCACCAAAAAGAAAGGAAGTTTTTACATCCATTTTCTCCAAGTACAAATCATTAGAAGAAACTAAACTTAGACCCTTCTATATTGGTATATTTTTAAAAAATGGTGAGTAAATTTTGGAGAAATAAAATCCCTCCTTTTTTAAAAACCTTTCACCATCAGTTTCACATTGTATTTTAAATTATTTTAGTTTATTCCTTCAAACAAAGGACTCATTTGTTATCAAATTCCTTTTTCCTTATAGTTTTTTATCTAGATTACATGTTTAGTTTAATTTAAAGGAATCCATTTCTTCATTCATCGCTAACTCTCACTAGTATGAGCCACTGAGTGTTACTGCTTATTTAGGTCATTCAGGTTCTCCAACATCCATTAAAAGTAGAAAATTCATATCAAATCCATATATTTGGACTAGACGCATGTCTCTTGAATGTCATCTCAACTCTGATTGATATTTATCTCTTTTTGGTACTATTATTTTTTTCATTCCAACTTTCAAAGAACTGTCATATATTTAATCAACTTTTAGATATTTCCCTTGGCCTTCAATAGATCTTGAGAATTTGGGAATTTCTCCGACTAGTCTAACTTCTGATAGAGATTTGTTAACATTTTGTATCATTAGAACTTGTGAACTTATGGTACTTTCATCAAGATAAACTTATAATTCAATAGTTTTCTTCTTTCCCTCAACATTTTATTTATCCATGTTCAAGTCCTTCCATAAAACCTTCTTATTGAAGAGAAGATTTTGACTACTGATTAATTGGTTCTTACCTTCATCCCATAGTCAAAAACTAAATTATTCATTCTCATATCTCATAATAAACAGTCCTTTTCTTAAAATCATGTTTTTCTCTACCCTTGGAAATGATATTAACATAATACAAACTTTTGGTCACTTAATATGGCCAAATTCTAGTAGTTTACTAAACAATGTCTCTTCTGTAAAACTTTTCCCTATAGTAGATGATGGAATTTTGTTGGATAGATATACTTTTGTGTTTATTTCTTCTCCCAAAATTTCATTGGGAATAATGGAATAAATCTTCACACATCACAACTTCTCAATTAATACTTGATTCATTAACTCATCTACACTATTTTTTTTGGTGCTCTGGTATGGCCTTCACCACTATAATTCCTTTCTTCTGGAAAAAAATTCATAAGTTGTTACCATTATACTCTCTTCAATTGTTTAATCTAAGGAACTTCATCTTTTAGAAACTTTATCTTTCCACCATGACTTTCCATTGAACAAACGTACTGAATATGTTACATTTATTATAAATTAAATATACCCATTCCTTTCTCATAGCATAATTAATGAATGTGAAGAAGTAAAGATATCCTCTCTGAGACTAGAATAGGGTAAATCCCCATATTATCAAGTGAACTAATTCTAGATTTTAGGCCCTAGGATTATGAAAACTCAATTTGTATTATTACCATTTCTATTTCCCCTGTATGAAACTCTCACACCTTCTGACATTCATGTGTTCAAGCTTCAACATACCTCTCCCTTATAAAACCATCAAACTCTTTTCACTAAGATTATTGATCCAAAATTGCTAAAACTGTGGATTTTTCAAGGTTTTGGTTTCATCCATTGAAATTTCATTTGAACTTCTAGTCAATTAAATTGTTTTATAATTTACTTTGCATGCCACCATCATGGTCCCTAGAGTCACTTTTCAGACTCCATTGGTGAAGGTAATAACTAGACTTCCTCATTAATTTATCCTATGGAAAATAGATTATTTTGTAGGAATGGGATGTTTTTAACTCTTTTAATTATAAATAATCCTTTTTTATTTATTTTTATGTTCACATGTCATGAACTTTTCCCGGACACCCCTGTTCGGGGCACCTAAGATAGCCCACGGCATACCCGATAGGCATTCCCAATCCCCACGAGTTAGCTACAAGCACCAAGGAATTAGATTAAAACATTTTGTAATGATTTAACCCAATAAATATAAATAAAACATAGTGTAATATTTACCAAAACATAGTCATTAACACTCTATACTTCAGAGGTCCATACGCTATCAGAAAAAATAGTTTTATAATAAGAAAAACAAAATATAGAAGAAAAATAAAAAAAATCAAACAACCCAAATAAATACATAAAACTAAAATACAAATTGGTTTAATAATGGTTTAAATGATTTATATAAGAATAAAAAAATAAAAAAAAATTCAACTAGATCTCCATGTGACTTCACAATTCACCATCCAACCTCAATGCCATGAATGCTCCACAAGAGAGAGAAATATAAACCTTAAACTAAAATTTATAGATTTTTGTGAGATAAAATATTTGAATTAATTCCAAAAAAACCACACCCCATGTATTATCTTTAAATAATTCATGTCGGTTTAAAATAAAATTTACAGAGATACATTTCACTCTTTTATTTTTTAAAACCAATAACAATTTGTTTACCTTATTCCATTGAAATAGTCACATTTAAAACATAATGTTTAAAAAAATTACAATATAATTTTCCAATAAAATACCCATGTGTAAGAGTTAGAAAATAGATTTTTAAAACCTTTCCAAAAATTTATAAATAATTTAAAAAATGAAACACTAATTCTTTGTAATAAGATATAATCAGCAATAATAATAATAACACAGAAACATAGGGGAAATATAAACTTTAACCAATTATCCCAACAATAAATGAAGCGTGGTAAATATAATAAATCCAGGTATTAATGATAATATGAATAACTAGAAGTTGAGGGGAAAATCGAGGACCTACTAAACATGATCCATCGTATCGACATTCCTAATACAATCTAACCATCCTAACACTTTTTTATACCCTACATGTAACAACCCTAACTCTAATAACCCAAATACAGAGGTTAATTTATTAAATTAGTATAAATACAAGGGATATAATCCCAAAGGTCCAATCATTTTATTAGGTCTGGAGAACTAGACACACACATGATACCAATTTTATATTAGTAATAAAATATAAATATAACAAAAAGAAAAATTCAACATCCATGAAACTCATTCAAATATTTATTCTTCGTAACCTATGTAATGGGAACAAAATAAGGGTTAGATCAAATTTTTAGTAAGGGTTATATATGAAGGAATTTATCATGATTAAATAAGGAATAATCAATATGGAATGGTAAATAACTGAAAACACATGAAATTTAATCAATAACTTGAGCATGAAATGAATCCAAGGATAATATCTGTACAGTAATATCATGGATAAAAATAACAAATGAATTATCAATTAAGTAAATTCATACTATTGGACGTCATGATCTTAGATATCATGATATCTCTACCATCAAGACCTTATACCAATACAGTTTAAAACTATGTCTAAAGACCCATTTAATTTAACGAACTGATTTGTCTCAGGATATATGATAATATGTTAAGGAGATATATAATTTCAAGCCTCATCTATCACTAAAATTCTAATGCACTCCTCATATATCAAATAATAAATATAATTCATGAACAATATACCTTATCAATAAATATCTATTTTGAGTAAAGAATATGGATTATCATTAATTCCCCCAATAAATCAAATAAATTTCAAATAAAAACATTGAATGTAAAAATGTTATATAATTTAGAAAATAATTATACCCATGATACAAATAATATTTATATTTAAGGGAAATTTAATTTTTAATGATCATAAGAAATTTAATATTTCAAAAAATATCAATGACCATAAAATTTATGAGATAAAATATGACCTTTAATTCATTATAAATATAAGTTTTAAAATAAATTCATGTATTTTATAGAATAAAATAAAATGGATGAGAAATATTAAAATAAACTTTCTAAAAATAGTTTTATTTATAAAACCATTTATAACAAGTAGAATAATCTAAATATCATAAAACGGTTATAGTGTTGGGGAATTCTGTTAGCATCGAATACATTAAAACATTCCTTTTGACTTTTTGAAAAGAAAGTTAAAAATAACCCATTTCATGAGAGATTATAAATATTTATTTAATACCATGTAAAAAAGTTAAGTATAACTAAAAATATGCTTTATAAATTATTTTTTTATAATAAAAATTACTTTCAAAAACAATTTTAAAAAAATGGATTTGGAATAAAAATATACATGATCAAGAAGACAAATGAGATCAACATTTCTTTTAAATATTAATCTTAAAAGTTTAACTTTAATTGAATAATTAATCATCATTAATAAATATATATTCATGTTAATTACCTAAAAGGGTTAGTATATACATCACATAAAAGTATGTAGGTGCATATTACCAAATATGTCTCAATGGAGTGGAAATTGACACAAAATCTCTTACCTCAGGTCCAATTTCCTTCGGACGTATTTGAAACTCATGTATAATAAATATATATTTATTATACATACATTATATAAACATAATAATATATATCATTCCATATATTATTTAATTATAATATTTTATCACCCTTTTATTAACAATTCTTTGTTAAAACCATTATTTTGGGTAATAACTGCTTTGTTTTTCATATATGTTTTGGTTTGGTAGTTTTGGTCCTTATAATTTTATCATGGTTAAATAAACTATATAATTATAATAATTATATAAATATAATATAGATTTATTATAAACATATTTATATTTATTAATAAAAGTAGATATAGGAAAATGAATTACACCATTCCTGGAGATGGTAGGTTGTACGTACGCATGAACGTTGTTTCCATATTTTGATGGATTGAAAGAAAGAAAGTTAATTAATTAATAAAATTTAAAAAATAATTTTTATATCATATATATCATATATATTCATTAAATCTATCCTTATTACAATCCATTAAAAAATAAAATTAAAAATATATCACATCGCTTCGTAGAGGTGGTAGTCCACATGTACACACGAGCGACATTTTGTTTCCTATGGATTGGAAGGTTAAAAGGTATATGTTATATTATAATTACATAAGTAAAAATATTTCATAAATAATATATATATATATATATATATATTAAATACATCATTATATCCAGTCTTGAGTGGCAGTTATGGAAAAGAAATTACATCGGTTCATGAGAAGGTAGTCTATTGTACACACGATCAACAGTTTCGTTTCACATTTTATGGAAGGGGATGGATATATGTTGTTGCACTAACATAATAATATATTATTATATGTTATATACTAGTATTATTATATAATAATCATTGAATAATATTTTAATGAGGTGGAAGAATAAGTAAAATAAAAAAGCTTGATTAAGATGGATACCTATTCTTTAAACGACCTCTTTAGGTTTGCACCAAAATCTATTCTAAGATAGTTTTATGATCAAAAAAAAGGCCTCTAGGATGTTGGTATGGATTTAAAGAATGTATTTTTTGGGTATTAGATGAACCAAAATGACTCTTTATGTGTGGAGATGATAGGATAGGAGGTGTCGTTTTATAAATGGGGGATAGGAACTCTTATAATTTCTTAAAGTATTAAAATAATATAAAATAATTATCATTTTAAAATGGTTAAAAATTGAGAATATTATAGTAAAAGATGATTATAATTTAAAATAATCTCATAAAATAAAAAATTTATTGGTTTTAGGTGATTTTTTCATCCTTGTATATTTGTTTTAACCCCTGTAAACCCTTTTTGACAATTATCACGATAATAATGTTTTTACTCTTTAGAGGCCAAGAAAATTTCTATAAAAGAACAAACGGCCCATAAATGAACCATGGATGATATTATAAACAATTTTAAATTAAATTGTATTGATATAATATTTTTATGAATTTTAAATCATATAATAAAACATTATTTATTATAAAATATCATTAATTTCAATTTTGACACTATTCATTTAATTTAATTTTAAAAATATAAATACAAAGATATAATTAGAATATATACCTTTAAAACATCCGTAACATGTTATATTTATCAAAAAGAGTGTGGAACATAATAATTTAGTCAAATTATATTAATTTTAATATTTTTAAAATCATTTATTTATTTTCCTTTTAATTAAATAATTAATTCTTAGGCATTGCGTAAGCATTTAAGGTAATTATTTCATCACTAAAAATTATAAATAAATTAACATGACAAATAAAAAATATTTATCCTTAAAATTAATATTTATAACCAAACATACATCCTTTTTATATGTATCTAAACACATTAGATATTTTTAAAACACATATAGTGGCATTTTTTACTTTTCATTACTTATGTTATTATAAATGTCATAATCATGGAAATATGGCCCCAAAGTAAGAAATTTACTGAAATTATATGATATAGATTATAAATATGGATATAAAAAAGGATTTACAAAATTTTAGTTGGCAAACATACCCTTATCATTTGGTTTAATCCCCCAATAAACCCGTTTTAATCTTAACCGTGGTAATTAATTTTTTAGTATTTTTACTATTCATTATGAACAAAAATTGAGTTAAATTTGTTACCTAATATTAATTATGATTATTTAAAATAAATAATTATCAAATTAAATTCATATAATTGGAAAAAATTAATTTAAAAATAATCCTGTAAAATGGGTCGAAAAAAGGGTTTATCAAGAAATGCATTTTTCAAGCATAAGATGATATTATATTAACCATAGGACTATTAATCATAATTATATGGATTTAAATTCATATATTTAGATATATAATCTAAATATTTCATTAAAATCATTCATCATGCATTTTTTTAAAAATAATGTTCTAAAAAATTTCCCTTTTAACCACCAAATAATTTTAACTTTATTTATATTAAATTGATAGTAAATAAATACATATTATAATAAATTATTATAAATAAAATTATGAATATTTAAATAATAAATTTTTAATTATTCATAAAATATTATTTCTAAGGGAAATTTTTAAAAAAACATTCTTGACTTATTTTGACCATGTAAGTTCAAAATCGATATCCAAACTACAAAATTAAAATTATTGTCCCATCAAATATTATAATTTTTATTTTATTATAGTTTTATCAAAATATACTTTTCAATTACTATGATTTAAGATCTAGTGTATGCTAGGGTGTTACGCTCTTACCTCCTACCAAAAAAATTCCTCAAAATTCCATGGATATTAATTTCTAAATAAACAAGGGTGGTTCTTCTTCATAACATCATTAAGTTCACAAATTTATTCCTTTATTTTATAATTTCCCCAAATTAAATTTACTATTTGATTCATCCATTCCCTTAATATTTTCTCTCTAATATCAATAATCTGGATATGCTCTTCATTGTAAGATATATTTGGTTCCAATAATATTTGTTTAAAGATGAGCACATGTGTTGGGTTTATAATATACTTACTTAACAATGTTATGTGGAACACATAATTTACTTTTGAGAGGCTTGGTGGAATTTCCAAACAGTAATCTGTAGATCCATTTTTTTCTAGAATTTCAAAAGGACTAATGTACTTGGGGCTGAGTTTTCAATTCTTACTAAACCTTATAACACCCTTCCATGGAGATAATTTCAAGAAAATGTGATCTACCACTTGAAATTATAAATCTTTCCTTTAGTTATAATTATTAATATTTTTCCTACTTTAAACTACTTTAATATGAGTCAGAATAGTCTTTACCTTTGACATTTTCTCCTCAACAAGTTCCAGACCCACAAGTTTCCTTTCACCAACTTCTTCTCAACTAGTTGGAGTATGACATATCATTTTGTGCAATACTTTATATGATAACATTTGAATATTCTAATAGAAGCTATTATTATAGGAAAATTTTACCAAACGTAACTATTGATCCCACGTAACTTAAAATTCAAGTGAGCATAGCCTTAACATGTATTCTAATGTTTGAATAGTACTTTCGGACTATCCATAATTTTGAGGATGATAGGTGGTGCTCAAATAAACCTCAATATCAAGATCATTCTGAAGACATTTCAATAATTTTGATATAAATTGTGGATCCTTATCAGACACAATTGAAATTGGTGCTCCATAAATCCTTAAAACTTCATTAATATAGAGACTTTCAAGGTGCTCAATAGGTAAATCTTCTCTTATAGAGAGAAAATGTACAGATGTGTTAAGATGACCAATAATAACCCATATTGCATCATTAATTCTTGGATTATGTAGTAATATAGTGAAAAATTACACAATAATTTCATCACATTTCCATATAAGAATAGGAATAGGTTGCATGAATCCTCTAGGATGATGTCTCTCATCCTTCACTTATTGACAAAAAACATCTAGAAACATAATACGAAATTTCCCACTTCATATTTTCCCACTGAAATTTTCCTTCAAATCCCTATACTTATTAGTGCTACCATAGTTTATATATAAAATAGAGCTATGAGAATCACCCAACAATTACATTTTCAGCTAAGGTATAGATGGAACACATAGTCTATTTCCAAATTTCATAATTTCATCTTAACATATGAAGTATTCCAATTTTCCATCATTCATCGATTTAATTTTCTTTTGATGATTCTCATCACCATGATGATAACATTTTATATTTTTCAATAAATATGGTTTAGAAATCATTTGAAAAAATAGTGATATTTCCCCTTCCTTAATAATTCCCATATCCATCTTTACAAAATCCACGAACATAGGATCTATATTCATCCTCATTTTGGTTAGGATTCCATGGTATTTCCTACTAAATGCATCTGCTGCCTAATTTTTCTTCCCTGGGTGATAGTGTATTAAGAAATCATAATTCTTGTCATGACCCATCCTCGGGGACCATGTTGTGACTACCCCAATCCCGCCTTCCATAGGCCAGGGGCTGGCGACTAGCACCAAGGCGTAAATCCCAACAAAAGGGAAGGCATTGCCATTGAAAAGTAAACAAGCACCACAGAGTAAGCAACCGGAAAAGTAAACACTAAGTAACAACTGTAACAAGCTGTGCTGAAAGTAAAAGGGGCCGGAAATACAAGCCCAACTGTAAAGTACAACTGAAAGGGAAAAATAGCAACTGAAAAGAAAAGCCGTAGCGTCGAGCCATCCTCTGGAAGTCCCACCTGAAGGGTGGGTACAGATAGCCTCCACTGCTCCTCGGGTCCACCTGACTGCTCCGAGTACGTCTCGCCCAGTGGTCCACCTCCAGGTACCGTCCTGCTCCGCAAGCCTCCACCACAATCAGCGCTGTCCATCGTCTGCAACCAACACAACGTAGTGCGGGCATAGCCCGTGCAGGTGTGGGTATAAGCTACTCAGTAGGGACCCCGACACCCCCGAAGGTCTCCCAGAATCCACAAGGATAACCAAAAAGAAAAGATACAATCACAAAGTAACGTCCGACACTGCTTAGGTATATGCCCATACATATACCTAAGTCATCAATTCCCGTTCGGCTCCAACATCCGAGCCCAATCACAACCCAGTCCACACAGGAAAGCAAAACGTATACCCACACAGGATAGCACAACACAATCCACAAAGGAGAGTAAAACAGTAAATCCACACAGGATAGCTCAACACAATCCACAAAGGAGAGTAACACAGGAATCAACTCACACAGGAACTTCTTCGTATGACGTTAGAGATGATCAGATGTAACCACTGATTCATCTAAGCCGTCGGACCCACAAAGGATCTATAGGTTCTAACCCTCGCAATGACCCACATAGGATCAATCATGAATTTGAACCCAAAGCTATTGGGAAACTCCTTCTCCATCAAGTACAGTGGTTCTGCCGCTACAACCAAGCGCTTCCCTCTTACCTTGGACTGCTGTAGTTCTCCACCTATCGGGTACTGTGGGCCTGCTGCTACAACCAAGCGCTCTTCCGTCGTGGGTCTGCCGCTACAACCAAGCGCTCCCCTGTGCCACTACAACCAAGCGCACCTCTGTCGTGGGTCTGCCGCTACAACCAAGCGATCCCCTGTGCCGATACAACCAAGCGCACCTCTGTCATGGGTCTGCCGCTACAACCAAGCACTCCCCTGTGCCGCTACAACCAAGCGCACCTCTATCGTGGGTCTGCCGCTACAACCAAGCGCTCCCCTGTGCCGCTACAACCAAGCGCACCTCTTTCGTGGGTTAGCCGCTACAACCAAGCGCTCCCATGTGCCGCTACAACCAAGCGCACCGAGTCGTTCGATCAGTAGTCGTCAAGTCTCAACCGGCTTCAGGGTTTCCGCACACAGCATGCTCGTTCTGGGAGGGTCCACTCCATGAGCTAAGAGGTCGATGCATCAACTGACATGTAGTCCGGAGTTGATGTATCCCAAGATGTACCGTAGTGGTCACTGCCAAAAACACGGAGGATTCCCGTACTGTTTCCATCATCGTCGCAGTCGAATCCACCGAGGATCACTGTACAGTCGTCGTCATCGAAGTCACAGAAGTAGTCGCAGCCAGCTCTAGGGTTCCCGCACACAGCAAGCTCGTTCGGGAGGGTCCGCTCCATGAGCCGAGAGGCTGATGCATCAACTGACACAAAGCCCGAAGTTGATGTATCCAAAAGTTCCGTATCGTCAACAGGAACTCAACGTCGCAGACGGCGCGTCAATCGGACGCCCGGTCTGAGAGTTATTGGCTTTTTCGTCCCAGAGGCCCGGTTGGTTTTTAAGTCAAAACCAACCCGACCAAACTCCACCTGCGTCCAAACCTCGGGTGGAGTGAGCCAAAAGATCTGTCTCACTTAGAGGAATTCAACAAATCTGACGGCACGTCAATCGGACGTTCGTAGCTCAAGATATGAGCGTTTCCGCTCTGAGGGCCCGGTTGGTTTCGTGTACGAACCTACCCTGCCGAACCCAAGGTATTCCAAAACCTTGAGTGCGATATATCAAAACAACCGTCTCGATCCAAGGATCGCGTTTCCACTGACGGCGCGTCGTTCGGAGGCCCGTAGCTCAAGTTACGGGCAAAAGACCGAAAATGGTCTGAAGTCGGGGGGTCCGGGCCCGGGCCGGCCCGGCCCGACCCCCCCCCCCCCCCCTGGGTTGGCCGAACCGGGTCGACCCGACCTGGTCCAACCCGGCAGGACTCGGTCCGGCCCGGCCAGGGCACGGCCCGACCGGTCGGACCGGCCTGGCTCGGCTCGGCCGCGCGGCCGAGCAGCTGGACGCCGCGGGGCGCCGCCCCCACGGTTTGGAGGTACCGCGACCCCGCGTGGGGCCGTGTTGGTTCAATCGGACGCGGCATGTCGCCGCGTCCCGTGCGGCGAGGTGGACCCGCGCGGCTGCGGGTCTGCTGGCCGCCGCCGGCCGCTTCCGCGGGCCACTGGATTTGCTCTGGTGGTCCGTTTTCCTTCTCGTCTGCGTCGTTGCCCCTCCCGGGTTTCGTTCTTCACTGCGGGATCATCAAATTTCCTTTGCGGCATGTTCCGTCATCGCCCGTCAATTCCGCACAACCACGAAGAATGGTGGAGGGTTTTCGGGCCTTGTTCGTTTGGCCCGCACCCTCCGCGTTAGTTAATAACAACGGGAGAATTATTCAACACATGAAAACATAACCAAAACAATTTTAATGAATTAAAATTGTTCTAATTGTCCGTGTTCTTCACTTTTAAAAGAAACGATCACGATAATAAAAGGAGTATTTCCAAATAAAAAATCCATACCTCGTCAAGTCGTCACCCGCGGGTTCTTCGCGGAATTGGGGATCGTCGCGGAAGGAGGCGATCGTCATGTCGCGGAAGGCGTCGCGTCGTCGCGGAAGGGCGTCGTATCGTCGCGGAATCCGGCGTTGCGTCGACGAACTCAACGGACCAAGAAAACAGCAGATTTAATTATAAATAATTAAATCCGTGTTTTGTTAAAAACCACAAGAGAGATTTAAAAGAAACCCTAAGTCTCTTACCCCAAACATCTGATCGAAGATTTCGTTGCGGTGGAAGAGACGTCGCAGAAGAACGTTGCAGGAAAAGAAACGTTGGCGTCATGGCACACGACGTCGCGTCGTCGATCTCCGCGGGTTCGGCGTTCTTCGTTGGGGGCCGGTGTTCTTCACGTTCTTCGTGTTCTTTGCGTTCTTCGCGAAGGAGGATGAATAACTTTTGGTTTCTGTCAAATCCTTTCAACGAACCATTTTCCAGAAGTCGTGCGTTGGTCTTATTTTATTATTACGCCAACAAATGAAAAAGAGGTAAGTAACGACCCATTAATTTGTATAATTAATTCAACGAAAGAAACTATCCATTTAATTCATGAAGAAAACCGCCCAATTAATTGGTGCGTTAAGAAATTAAGAAAACGCATTAGTTGACTTTCATAATGACGGGTTTTCACAGGTGCGTTACTTAGCGGAAAAGAAACGGTGGGGCTCATGCGGGCCCCACCTCAAAAATATCCTACCAAGAGGGTAGGATATTTTTGGATAGCACCCTATCTAGATCAACTCAGCTTAAGCTGGTTTAAGTGGCTTCCAAGTGGCTTAAGTGAAATAAAATAAAGTTTTTCGTACAATTATTTTATTTCTTAACATTATGCCCAAAATTTAAAAACCAAACCCGAGCAAATGCAACTCTGGAAGAGGCGTTTTTAAGCAAGTACCAGCACTGCGATTCCATTGGTGCCCTTAGAATTTGATTCCGAGCACCGGTTCAAAAGTTAGAAAAACCAGCTCATTCGTTCACTGAACGTACCCGAGCCAATCTTCGGAAAATGATTCCGGGCACACCGGGCCTCGGAATCAGGTGCCGTCAGAAACTGCGCTATTGTAAAATTCCAAAGAAAATTAAGAAAAAAATTTCCTTGAAATTTACGGGACTTTACATTACTCCCACCACAGGGCATTACGTCCCCATAAAGCTTCACCACAAACATAGGGATACAAAGGCGGTACTGAGCACGCATCTGAGCCTCCTGCTCCCAAGTGCTCTCTCGGAGGTTCCCGAGCTGCCATCTGAAGCGCACTAGAGAAATCGGTCATCCACGTAGGACCTGCTCCTGTCGATCCTCGATCTCCACTGGGACCTTTGCAAAAGTCTCCCCATCATCAAAGACCAGCTCTCCATGGTCAATGATTTTCATCGGGTCGTGCACGTATCTCCTCTGCTGAGATACGTGGAAGACGTCGTGCACCCGGCACAACTGTGGTGGTAGAGCCAGGCGATAAGCCACCTTTCCAATCCTGTTGAGGACCTGGAAAGGTCCGATGAAGCATGGAGACAACTTGTCGCCTCGTCCAAATCTCCGTAAACCACGTCGAGGTGAGACACGCAAGAAGACGTGGTCGCCATCCTCGAACTCTAGTGGCCTCCACCTCCTGTCAGCATAGGACTTCTGTCGGCTCTGAGCTATACTCATCCGCCCCTGGATGACCTGGACCTTCTCTATCGTGGCTTGGACCCTCTCCGGTCCCACAAGAGCTGCTAAGATTTATTCCTTGCAGATAAGAGAAATCTGGTCTCATCCCCCCTGGATGAACCACTTCCTTTGCCTAATACAGTCAATCCCGACATGGATGGTACTAATCCATACCAAGGATGACGTCAAAAGGCCTCAACGCTACTACCAAGAGATCCAACTGTTACTCTCGCCTCCAAGGGTTGAGTCACACTGTCGATATCAGTGTGTGGTAACTGGGTCTCCTCCAGTAGATGTCTCACAAGTGAGGGTCAAGTCAATAGTCTAAACCGGAACCTCTTAATAACAACCCAAGAGAGGACAAGAAAGTAAATGCCACAAGAAAAGGTGTCTTTTATTACTGCAGCTCAAGTACAAAGACACAAAGCATCTACAAACATTCATCAACAAAACTAGAAGCAAAATGAACAAAAGTATCCAGGTCTGGAGCTAGTCCTACTTTTGTCCATCTGCTCCCGGAGCTCCATGATCGAAGGCCTCAGCTTCCTGAAGCTGAGCTCTCGCATGTCCACCAACTCTCTGCGGTCGGGGTAGACCTCCTGGTGGTGGTGGTGGCAACACCCCGAAGCGTCGTACACCTCCAAATGCACGGCCAGCTCCCCTGCCATGGCCGCCTGCTCCTTGCGGCCTGCCCAGATCGAACCTTTGCCTCTGCCTGGGGGGTCCTTCGTTCATCTGCTGGTCATCTGTATGGCGGGTCGGACAGTCAAGATCCATGTGACCAGTCTTTCCGCAGGAGTAACACTGCCCTCTCATGGCAAGTCGTTGTCCACCCCGAGTGCCTCGCACAAACGATCCAGAGTAATGTTGTCGACCACCTGTAGGTCTATTCCTCTTGTACCCCTGCGTCATCTGTCTACTGCCCACTGCAGAAGACTCTGACGCATGCCAGCAAGTAGTGGGTCCTGCTGCTGAAGACTGCTCAGCAAGGAAACTCTCCACTAAGAGGGCTCGCTCCAACACCCCAGCCTAAGTTGGAATGTTGAGGGAGATCATCGAAGCCCTGATCTCGTGCCTCAGTCCCTGCTCGAAGGTCCGGGCCCGGAAGAACGGGTCACGTACCATATCTGTGGAGTAGCGCGAGAGATCAGTAAACCTCTCCGCGTACTGGGCTACTGTCATGCTGCCCTGACGCAGCTTTAGTAGCTCCTGAATGTGCACCGCACAGAGGGTGGCCGAGACGAACTCTGAGCGGAAGAGGCTCTCAAAGTCCATCCAGAGAAGAGATGCCTCGTCGTGCACCTGGAGCATCAAGCTCCACCATCGGCCCGCTGCTGCATGCAGGAGGCTCGCTGCAAGGACCACCATAAGATATGATGGTGTCCTCACTAATCTGAAAACTTGTACGACTGCCTCCAGCCAGTCCTCGGCTGCCTGGGGGTCCGTCTCCCCACGAAACCTAGGTGGTCACTGGCGCTGGAAATCATGTAGAGCTCCAAGGTGACGTGCATCGTCAGCGGTCGTGGCGAGAAGCATCGGTGGCTCGGTGGGTAAAGGTATCGTCGGTGCCTCTGCTAACAAGGAGCCCTGCACCGAGGCCCTGTCGCTCGGTGCGCTGTCATCACGTTCCACTCCCGGAACCCTAGCTGGCTGCCATCGTGGGGCCATCCTGAAAAGAAACAGGTGCGCCATGGTTAGAACAGTATACCTGGTGAGCTGACACAAGTAATCACAAAAAAACTTGAAACACACATGCAATCAATGTTTTCGTGACTTAAGTCGGAAATCAGGAGTCAGGGTCCTGGTGTACGGATACGTCGGCCGCCGCACCAACACTGGACTCCCTGGACTGATAACCACACTCAATACGCTTAACACTGTTGCTTCACATAGAAGAAAGATCAGAGTCTATGGTAGAACCGACCACCTCTGATACCAATTTGTCATGACCCGTCCTCGGGGCCCGTGCCGTGACTACCCCAAGCCCGCCTTCCATAGGCTAGGGGCTGTCGACTAGCACCAAGGAATAAATCCCAACAAAAGGGAAGGCATTGCCTTTGAAAAGTAAACAAGCACCACAGAGTAACCAAGCGGAAAAGTAAACACTAAGTAACAACTGTAACAAGCTGTGATAAAAGTAAAAGGGGCCGGAAATACAAGCCCAACTGTAAAGTACAACTGAAAGGGAAAAACAGCAACTGAAAAGAAAAGCTGCAGCGTCGAGCCGTCCTCTGGAAGTCCCACCTGAAGGGTGGGTACAAATAGCCTCCACTGCTCCTCAGGTCCACCTGACTGCTCCGAGTACGTCTCGCCCAGTGGTCCACCTCCAGGTACCGTCCTGCTCCGCAAGCCTCCACTACAATCAGCGATGTCTATCGTCTGCAACGAACACAACGTAGTGCGGGCATAGCCCGTGCAGGGGTGAGTATAAGCTACTCAGTAGGGACCCCGACACCCCCGAAGGTCTCCCAGAATCCACAAGGATAACCACAGAGAAAAGATACAATCAAGAAGTAGCGTCCGACACTGCTTAGGTATATGCCCATACATATACCTAAGTCATCAATTCCCGTTCGACTCCAACATCTGAGCCCAAGCACAACCCAGTCCACACAGGAAAGCAAAACGTATACCCACACAGGATAGCACAACACAATCCACAAAGGAAAGTAAAACAGTAAATCCACACAGGATTTCTCAACACAATCCACAAAGGAGAGTAACACAGGCATCATCTCACACAGGTACTTCTTCGTATGACGTTAGAGATGATCAGATGTAACCACTGATTCATCTAAGTCGTCAGACCCACAAAGGATCGGTAGGTACTAACCCTCGCAATGACCCTCATAGGATCGATCATGAATTTGAACCCAAAGCTATTGGGAAACTCCTTCTCCATCAAGTACAGTGGTTTTGCCGCTACAACCAAGCGCTTCCCTCTTACCTTGGACTACTGTAGTTCTCCACCTATCGGGTACTGTGGGCCTGGTGCTACAACCAAGCGCTCTTCCGTCGTGGGTCTGCCGCTACAACCAAACGCTCCCCTATGCCGCTACAACCAAGCGCACCTCTGTCGTGAGTCTGCCGTTACAACCAAGTGCTCCCCTGTGCCGCTACAACCAAGCGCACCTCTGTCCTGGGTCTGCCGCTACAACCAAGCGCTCCCCTGTGCCGCTACAACCAAGCGCACCTCTGTCGTGGGTCTGTCGCTACAACCAAGCGCTCCTCTGTGCCGCTACAACCAAGAGAACCTCTGTCGTGGGTTAGCCGCTACAACCAAGCTCTCCCCTGTGCCGCTACAACCAAGCGCACCGAGTCGTTCGATCAGCAGTCGTCAAGTCTCATCCAGCTTCAGGGTTTCCGCACACAGCATGCTCGTTCTGGGAGGGTCCACTCCATGAGCTAAGAGGTCGATGCATCAACTGACATGTAGTCCGAAGTTGATGTATCCCAAGATGTACCGTAGTGGTCACTGCCGAAAACACGGAGGATTCCCGTACTGTTTCCATCATCGTCGCAGTCGAACCCACCGAGGATCACCGTACAGTCGTCATCGTCGAAGTCATAGAAGCAGTCGCAACCAGCTCTAGGGTTCCCACACACAGCAAGCTCGTTCGGGAGGGTCCGCTCCACGAGCCGAGAGGCTGATAAATCAACTGACACAAAGCCCGAAGTTGATGTATCCAAAAGTTCCGTATCGTCAACAGGAACTCAACGTCGCAGACGGCGCGTCAATCGGACGCCCGGTCTGAGAGTTATTGGCTTTTTCGTCCCAGGGGCCCGGTTGGTTTTTAAGGAAAAACCAACCCGACCGTACTCCACCTGTGTCCAAACCTCGGGCAGAGTGATCCAAAAGATCCGTCTCACTTAGACGAATTCAACAAAGGTGACGGCACGTCAATCGGACGTCCGTAGCCCATGATATGAGCATTTCTGCTCCGAGGGCCCGGTTGGTTTCGTGTACGAACCTACCCAGCCGAACCCAAGGTATTACAAAACCTAAAGAACGATATACTGAAATGACTGTCTCGATCCAAGGATCGTGTTTCCACTGATGGCGCGTCTTTCGGAGGCCCATAGCTCATGTTACGGGCAAAAGACCGAAAATGGTCCGAAGACGGGGGGTCCGGGCCCAGGCCGACCCCCCCCCCCCCCCCTGGGTTGGCCAAACCGGGTCGACCCGACCCGGTCCAACCCGTCCGGACCCAGTCCGGCCTGGCTCGGCTCGGCCGAGCGGCCGAGCAGCTGGACGTCGCAGGGCGCCGCCCCCGCGGTTTGGAGGTACCGCGGGTCCGCTGGCCGCCACCGGCCGCTTCCGCGGGCCACCGTAGTTGCTCCGGTGGTCCGTTTTCCTTCCCGTCTGCGCCGTTGCCCCTCCCGGGTTCCGTTCTTCACTGCGGGATCATCAAATTTCCTTTGAGGAACGTTCCGTCGTCGCCCGTCAATTCCGCACAACCACGAAGAACGGCAGAGGGTTGTCGGGCCATGTTCGTTTGGCCCGCACCCTCCGCGTTAGTTAATAACAACGGGAGAATTATTCAACACATGAAAACATAACCAAAACAATTTTAATGAATTAAAATTGTTCTAATTGTCCGGGTTCTTCACTTTTAAAAGAAACGATCACGGGAATAAAAGGGGTTTTTCCAAATAAAAAATCCCTACCTCGTCAAGTCGTCGCCCGCGGGTTCTTCACGGAATTGGGGATCGTCGCGGAAGGAGGCGATCGTCGTGTCGCGGAAGGCGTCGCGTCGTCGCGGAAGGGCGTCGCGTCATCGCGGAATCCGGCGTTGCGTCGACGAACTCAACGGACCAAGAAAACAACAGATTTAATTATAAATAATTAAATCCGTGTTTTTTTAAAAACCACAAGGGAGATTTAAAAGAAACCCGAAGTCTCTTACCCCAAACAGCTGATCGAAGATTTCGTTGTGGAGGAAGAGACGTCGCAGAAGAACGTTGCAGGAAAAGAAACGTTGGCGTCGCGGCACACGGCGTCACGTCGTCGATCTCTGCGGGTTCGGCGTTCTTCGTCGGGGGCCGATGTTCTTCGCGTTTTTCGCGTTCTTCGTGTTTTCACGAAGGAGGATGAATAAATCTTGGTTTCTGTAAAATCCTTTCAACGAACCTTTTTCCAGAAGTCGTGCGTTGGTCTTATTTTATTATTACGCCAACAAACGAAAAAGAGGTAAGTAACGAACCATTAATTCGTAGAATTAATTCAACGAAAGAAACTGCTCATTTAATTCACGAAGAAAACCGCCCAATTAATTGGTGCGTTAAGAAATTAAGAAAACGCGTCAGTTGACATTCATAATTATGGGTTTTCGCGAGTGCGTTACTTAGCGAAAAAGAAACAGTGGGGCTCATGTGGGCCCCACCTCACAAATATCCTACCAAGAGGGTAGGATATTTTTGGATAGCACCCTATCCGGATCAACTCAGCTTAAGCCGGTTTAAGTGGCTTCCAAGTGGCTTAAGTGAAATAAAATAAAGTTTGTCATACAATTATTTTATTTCTTAACTTTATGCCCGAAAATTAAAAACCACACCCGCGAAAACGCAACTCCGGAAGAGGCGTTTCTAAGCAAGTACCGGCACTGCGATTCCATCGGTACCCTCAGAATTCGATTCCGAGCACTGGTTCAATAGTTAGAAAAACCCGCTCGTCAGTTCACTGAACGTACCAGAGCCAATCTTTGGAAAATGATTCCGGGCACACCGGGCCTCGGAATCAGGTGTCGTCAGAAACTGCGCTCTTGTAAAATTCCAAATAAAATTAAGAAAAAAAATTCCATAAAATTTACGGGTCTTTACAATGCTTGAGTAGCTCGAGCCACTACCTTCACCGCATATTGATCTCTTTCTATGAAATGATTTATTTTAGTCTCTTATATTCTATGTATATATCGTATATTTCACTATAGATATAATTTATTCATCTCTTCAAAGAAAATATTATATCTACCAACTCAAGATCATGAGTTGGATAGTTCTCTTCTTGAGTCTTCAATTGCCTTGATTTATATGCAATAACTTTATCATTATTTATAAGGACACAACCAATTTCCTTCATTGATACATCACTATATATCAAAAATCCATTATTTATGGATATTAGATTCAAAATAGGATCATTAAACAATCTCCTCTTCAATTCCTCAAAACACTGTTCACATTCCTTTATCCATAGGAACTTAACCTCGTTATGTGTAAGATTGGTTAACAAGTTATCCAATTGGGAAATTTTTTAGGAAAATAACTGATAGTAACCTACCAAACCAATGAATATTACTTGGTTAATTTTTTTGGAATATTCCATTCTTTGACATCTTTTTTCTTTATAGGATCAACTGATATTCCATCTTTAGAGACAATATGGCTAAGAAAAGAAACTTTTTGAGGCCAAAAACTCCCACTTGATAAATTTCCCACATAAGTATTTTTTTCTAAGAGTATAAAGAATAATATATAAGTGATTATTATGGGAATAATATATTTTAGAATACACTAAGATTTCATCGATAAACAACACAACAAAATTATCAAGATATTCCTTGAATACTCTATTCATTAGATCCATAAAAATAGAGGGTGCATTAGTAAATCCAAATGTCATTACTATAAATTTGTAATGTCCATACCACATTCAGTGTTATATTAAGAATATCTTTCTTCTTTACTCATAATTTATGATACCCAAAATGAAGTTCAATATTTGAAAAATATTAGGCTATGTTAAGTTGATAAAATAAGTCATCAATGTGAGGTAGATGATACTTTTTCTTTATCATAATAGAATTAATTTTCTTATAATCAGTACACAGCCTCATAGATTCATATTTCTTATTAATTAAAGGAATGGGGGATCTCCAAAGTGAAATGCTAGGGAATATAAATCTCTTATTACAAAACTCCTCTTGTTTTTTCTTCAATTCTACTAATTCCACAGTGTTCATTCTATAGAGATTCCTTAATATTTTTCTTGCATTGGGGATTAAATCAATAGAAAACACAACTTCACACTCTATTCGATGTCTAGCTAATTCCTCATGAAATACATCAATATATTCCTATAATCTATGTATATTCTTTATTTGAAGATTACCTTTTCCATATATAGGTTGTTTCCTCTCTTATTCCCCAAGTATCATATTCAAAAGAGCTAGTGGGGGTGGTTTTGGATATAACTCAGGTTATGAAGCCTCCCCTCTAAAGATAAGGAATTCCAAATCTACATCACAAATCATAATTTCCTTCTCTTTATAATAAATTTTTTCATCATATTTAGAAATCAAATCTCTACTAATTATTATATCAAAATCAACCATAGGTATAATAATCAAGTCTATAAATAGGCAATGTTTATGTGTCATAATGGGTACTACCTTACATATCCTTATTGAAATGAGTTTTCCACTATGTTTTTTGAATGAAAACACCCTTCTTAGGGTTCTTGGTAAATATATAATTTTCTTAGAAAACATGGAATATATAAACAAGTGTCAAGATCTAGAATCAAATAAATCAGTGGATGAATTTGATTCTATGATTAAAGTGTCTTTCACCACATCATTGGGAAGTTTTACCTTAGTTATAGTGATCACATAAGATTGGCCTTCTCCACTTGAACTCTTATATGATGTGTTACCTTGATGATTGGGTAATTTGAGTGAATAATTCTCATTTTATCTATAATTAAAGAATAGGAAATAATTTATGTGTTTATTCCCTTTGCATTCATTAGATAGATTACCCTTATCTCCACACTTATAGAAAACTCCCATTACCTTCAAGAATTTTTTAGGATGCTTCTTTCCATAATTTTCACATGAGGGGAATTTATTTATTCCCTTATTCTTTGATGTTTTTTCTTTTTCATGGTTCTACACTGATCACTTTTTATCTTGATTTACCATGAAAATATCCAATCTATAAAAAAAATATTTTGATGGCACATAATACTATTTCATCATGTGATAAAAAAAATTAGAAACATCTCAAATGTGCTAGTTTGTATTGAGGAATTTAAATAAATAGTAAATTTTTCTCTCTAGACTGTGTATATAATCCATAGAATACCTAGATATTCTTTCAAATGTAGCCTCATACTCTACAACACTTTCTTCATCCTTTTTCTTTAAGCTGATGAACTTTCTCTTCATTTCAATTTTTTTCTCATGAGGAAAATATTTATTCAAGAATATTAATTTAAAAATATCCACTCCATGTGTTCTATTTATTCTTCCTCCATAATATTCTAGATCAATGACCACCATTGATCAACATGACCTCTAATACAAAACAATTTCAGCCTAACCATTTACCTTTCACTGCATCCCAAGTTGAGAAATATATTTTCAAGAGACCTGATCTATCACTCAACAACCACCAGATTAGTAGTTTCACTAAAATATGGAGGATTGTGTCATATAAAATGATAAAATATATGTGTATAATATTTTGGAACATAATTTTTCTCTATATGTTCAAAGTTATTAGACGTAACATGTGTCAGCTTTCCTAATATGGTCATGATCTACTCAAATCTAACACTAACTATATTGGTTTTCTCAATGGGGCAATCCCTATGTTAACCACCAGTATTAATTCTATTTATTCTATAAGGTTCCATCAATAAATAATGGAATACACTGAATTAGTTTATAATCATCATGAATATTGATCCATAAAATTAAAACCCCTCTAAAAGTTCTCAAACACTATAATAGACTATAATAATTCTCATGTTAACTATGTTCATTTAATATATAATTATAAAGGTTTCTACTAAACTTCCTCTGATTCCAATAGTAAAAAACCCAACTCTAGTAACCCATATCCAGTGGTTACTTTATTACATTAGCAAAGATACAAGGGATCTAATCCTAAAGGACCGAATAGTTTATTAGTCTTGGTAAACTAGATACATAAATGATACCCATTATAAATTTGGAATAAAATATAAACATAACAAAAGAGAACATTTATGCATATTCAAAAATAATTAAAAGATTTCTTCTTCATAGCTTAGGGAATGGAAAAAAAATAAGGGTGAGATAAAAAAATTCATTAAGGGTTATGTATAGCATAATCTGTCATGAGTAAATAAGGCATAATCAATATGAAAAGATAAATAACTAAAAACACATGTCATTTAATTAATAACATGAGCATGAAATGAATCGATGGATAATATTAATGAAATAATATCATAGATAATAAAAATAATTGAATTATTAATGAAGTAAATTCATACTATTGAATTTCATGATTTCAGACATCAAGATATCCCTACCATCAAAACCTTACACCAACACAGGGTAAATACCCATTTAATTTAGACAACTAATTGGTCTCATGAGACTTATTGATGCATCTAAAGCTATATAATTTTGGGCCCTACACATCACAGTATGTCCAATGCACTCATCATATATAAAAATATTTATTTAATTCATTAACAACATTTTTTATCAATAAATATCTATATTGAGTAAAGAATATTTATTAACATTAATTCCCCAATCATTCAAATAACTCTCGAATTAGAACATTTTGTGTAAAAAATGGCCTATATTTTAAGAAATAATAATATCCATGATAAAAATAATATGGATATTTAAGGGAAATTAAATGTTCAATTATTAAAAGAAAGTGAATGTTCCAAGATAAATTCAATGGCCACAAAACTAATAACATATAAAAGATTAAATTTAATTAATTAGAAATATAGGTTTTGAAATAAATTCACATATTTTGAAGAATAAAATAAATTGGATAATAAATATTTAAATAAACTTTCTCAAAAGATTTTTCTTTATATTTAATTTGAAAATAAGTATAAGAAGGTAAATATCATACAAGGGTTATAGCGGCGGGGAAGTCTGTTAGCACTGTGTACGTTAAAAATATTCCTTTTGTCTTTTTGTAAAGAAAGTTGAAAATGAACCATTTTGGGAGAACATTAGATAGATTCCTTTCATACCATGTAATAAGTCAAGGATAACTTAAATTATACTTTATAATTTTTTTAAAGTAAAAATTACTTTTAAAAAACAATTTTGAAAAAATATATGAAAATAGAAGAAAAATATATCTGATCAAGAAGAGAAATAAGATTAGCTTTTCTTTTAAATGTTACTCTTGTAAGAGTAACTTTAATTGCATTATTAATCACTATGAATAAATATATATTCATGTTAAAAACCTAAAAGGGGTATTATATTCACCATATAAAATTAATTAGGTTCATATTACCAAATATGTCTCAATGGAGTGAAAATTAATGAAATCCCTTACTTCAGGCCCGACTTCCTTCGTACATGTTCAAACCCCCTATATAATAAATAAAAATTTATTATAAATATATTAAAAACCCATACTCATATATATTATGGCATATGTGAATTACTTATAACCTTTCATCACCTATTTATTAATAATTGTTTGTTAAAATCAATGTTTCGGGTAATAACTCCTATGTTTTTCATGTGTGTTTTGGTTCAGTAGTTTTGGTCCTTGTACTTTGATCATAGTTCTATCATCACCATAATGTTAATAATGATATAGATATTATATATATTCATAATATATGTATTTAGAGTCATCCTTAAAAGTAGAGGTAGAAAAATTAATTATACAGTTCATGAAGATGGTAGGTCATACATACACATGAACATTGTTTCCATTTTTCAACAGATGGAATAAAATAAATATAAATAACAAATAACCTTTAAATAATCATTTTTATATCATAGATATCATATTTAATCATTAAATCTATTCTTATTACCATCAATGAAAAAATAAAATAAAAAACATATCACATTGCTTCGTGAAGATAGCCACTATAAAAAAATAGTATAGTTGGCGGTGATTATTTATAGGGGATTGTCCACAACCCCCTCTAAATTAAATTTTGAAATAAATTAGCAGTGGTTTATACATAACCTCTCTTAATTTATATCATATATATTTAAAAAAATAAAATAAAAATAGAGGGGTTTTAACCCCCTTTATTTTTCATTTTTTAAAATAAATTTGTTGTATTTTAGTCGCGATTATGTCAAAACCACTCTGCATCTCCTAGATTAAAGGGACTTTTAACCCCCTCTAATTTTTTTATTCCTTTTAAAATCTATCAAGTTTTATAATGTGTGTGTCTTAAATAAAGACATTATATATATATATATACATTGTAAACATATAATATAATTATATTATACAAAAACATTAAATGTATATATATAAACAGGAATGTAATTATATACAAATAATTATATAAATATATATATACTATATTATATTATGTATATATTATATTATATATATATATATATCTTATCATTAAATATATATACAAATTAGTATATAAATAACTATTTACCAATAAATAAATAAATTTATATTAATATACAGATAAGTATTTAAATTAATATATTAAATATATATTTGTATACATAATATAACTATATATGTAAATACAAATACATGTATATATATTTATATAGAGAAAATATATTTACATATGAATATAAGTAAAATTTTATCTATATATAAATACTATATTATATGTATATATATATTATAAATATTATATATATATATATATTATAATTAAATTAAATTAATTTTATATTAATTTTATGTAAATAATATATAATATAATATAAATATATTAAATTTAATACATATATAAATATAATATATTTTTTCATACATTTAAATGTATTTATAAAATATATAATATATATTTTTATCCATATAATTATGTAATATATATATATATTAATATTTTTTTAATTGTGTACGCATAAATATAATATATGCATATGTGTGTGTGTGTGTGTAATATATTTGGGTAATATATTTGGGTAATATATAAATATATAATATATAAAATATATATCTTTATATATATATATAAATCTAATATATAATATACTTCAAAATATATTATATATGTATGACATATATATTTGTATTTTCTAATTGTATGCATATAAAAATAATATATCTATATATATTTATATCGATTGGTATAATATTAAATATATTTGTATTTGTGTGATATATATTATTATTTTATATTTTTGAATGGGATTATATATATTTGTGTGTGTGTGTGTGTATTTGAATAATGTATTTTTATAATATATAATATGCATTTGTATACATATAAATATAATAAATATAAATATAATACATTTATATTTATATTCATATTCATATAATATATTTTTATAATAGAATATATATTCATATGTGTATGATATATATATATATATTTGAATAATATATATTTTTACAATATATATTTATATTTGCATAATATATTTGAATAATATTATATATATATATATATATGTATGTATGTATATATATTCGTATAATATATAATTCAAATGTATATAATATAAATATGAATACATTAATAAATATAATATTCTATATTTTTAAAAATATATACCATATTCTTATCAATGTATACATTAATATAAATGTATTTAATATATAATATAAATGTGTACATGATATAAATATGAATAAATTAATGTAATATATATGTATATGTATATAATATCATATTTATATTTGTGTATACATTAATATAATTTATTTAACATATAATATAAATATATACATAATATAATTATGAATACGTTAATGTATATATAAATTTATATATATATATATATATATTTGTGGATATATATTTAAATATATTAAAAATATATTATAAAAATGATATTAATTTATATAAATATTTCAATGTATATAAATATAAACATGTGTATATGAACTTCAGAAGTTTCATTTGTTGAAGTGGGAAAGTCTTTGGTCGTGATTTGGGGAAGCGAGGGTTCAAATTCCAATTGTGGATTATATTTATAGGAGGGCAGGGTGGGGTTGCATATGAGACCCATGTGTGCCAGCATGGTAGTCAAGGTGTTGAGGGTAGAGGTAAGGGGAACACTTGTTTGTGTATCATAGGGGTGGGAAGGGGAGGCGGAAAGGCCAAAGGCAACTGAATTTTTCAAAAAAAAAAATCCTAATAATTTGGGATAGTTATAAATAGCCCCAAATTTTAAACTATATTTCAAAAAAAATAAATGGCATCTCTTAGTAATCACCATAATAAACATTGAAAATTATAAGGGGTTAAAACCCCCTCTAAATATATGTTTTTTACAAAATTTAGAAGAGGTTAAACCTCTTTTAAATTACCCACCTCTAATTGTTTTTAACTTTATGAGTAGTTAGAAAAAACCACCTCTAATAAGGGTAGGAGTCCACTTTAGTAGTGGTTATTAAGAACTAACACTAAATTATTTAGTTTAGGTTATAACCCCAACTAAATGCAAAAATACCCCCCACCTAATCACACTATTTTTTTTAGTGGATAGTCCACATGTACGCATGCGCGACATTATAATTTTTCAATGAATTTGAATGTAAGAAGGTAAATGTGATATTATAATTAATAAAAGTATAATTATATTATAAATTTCATATATATATATATATATATATGTATATTAAATCCATCATTATATTCATCTGTGAGAGGTGGTGATGGAAAAACATTACATAGGTTCATGAGGAGGTAGTCCACCATAGACACAATTGACGGTTTCATTTCCCATTTGATGGTTGAGGGGATTTTTTTATCGACTACTCAATTACCATTTCCTCTTTTTGCCTTTGAGCTTATATATGATACTTGAACCTTATTGTCTAATCTTCCCCCTTTGAGATGGAGGTGCACAAACTCTCTATTGTCTAACCACTACTTTCATTTCTAGTCATTCGGCTACTTATTCTACATATAGAAGGAATCCAAAAGCATGAACTCGGTTCATTATAAGGAAATGAAACCCAATGAACCCCTACTTGATCTATCTATTGGAACTCAGGTGGACTTAATTACACTATTATAAGAGTACTGAAGAACGAATCCTTACCTTGGAATGACCCCTGACTTGAAATTTTGAGGCCTAATGAATCTTATCAAAAGTTATAAAATTCCTCCATCACTGAGAGTTTTATTGGTGGATTAACTGAAGTTATTTATCATTCCAATTTTCTTATTTTCTAAACAGGACTCAATTAGACCAGAATCCAAAAGCGCAGGTTTTGACAAAGATCTATTGAAGGGAAGGGTGAAAGATATGAACTTTAGTATATAAGAGATACTAGTTTTTTTATTTAATCATGGTTGAAGAAGATTTGAAGGTGGTGGAAGAAAAATAAAAACAAAAATGCTCGATTAAAAATGATACCTCTTATGTGGAAAACATATTTACATTCTCACCATAACCTTTTTTAGGATGGTTTTTTTGATCAAACCAGGGACTTTAGGATGTGGAGAGGGGTGTACAAAATGGATTTGTGTAGGTATTGGCTAAACAAAAAATTACTCTTTAAGTGTGGAGAAGATAGGATAGTAAGTTTCCTTTTTTAAGTAGAGGAGGGGCACTCTTGTAATTTCCTAAATTATTAAATTAATATAAATTAATTCTCATATTCAAATGGATCCAAATTGAGGATTTTCTAGAAAATATAAGGTTGAGTTGAAATCCTCTCATACAATAAGAATTTGATGTGTTTTATGTGATATTTTTCACCCATATTTTTTATTCTAACCCCTTTTAATCCTTTTTAACAATTATCATAGTAATAATGTTTTTACTATTTATGAGCTAAGAAAATTCTTATGAAAAGAAAAATAGCCCATAAATGGATCATGGTCGATATTATTATATATTTTATATTCAATTGGTTGAATATAATATTTTTAGAAATTTTAAATCATTTAATAAAAAATTATTTATTATAAAATATCATTAATATTCATTCTAACACTATTCATTTCATTTTATTTTTAAAACATCAATATAGAGATAGAATTCGAATATAGTACTTTAAAACTTATCTACCATACAATATTTATCTAAAAACATTAAGAAAGAGATATAATTATAATCGATAAATTTATAACATCTTTAACATTTTTTATTTATCAAAAAAAATTTGGAACACAATAATTTATTCAAATTATATTAATTTTAATATTTTTAATATGATTTATTTTATTTTCCTTTTATTTAAATAATTAATGATCGACGTTTCATAATAATTTAAGGTAATTATTTCATCACTAAAAATTATAAATAAATTACCGTGATAAAGAAAAATTATTTTTCCTTCAAATGAGTATTTATAACCGAATATACCTCTTTTTTATCCCTATGTGAACACATAAGATATTTTTAAAAGTAAGAGAGTGGTATTTTTCCTTTTATTTACTTAAATTATTATAAAGGTCGTATTCTTGGTCATATGGCTTGAAAATTTGAAATTTATTAAACATAGATAAGTTAGGGTCTAAATATGTTCATAAAAAAGGATTCAGACAAGTCTAATTGGAAAAATTACCCTTATCATTTGGTTTAACCACTAGCAAGCTTGTTTTAACCTTAATTTTGGTAATTAATTTTTATTGTTTTTACTATTCATTATGACCAGAAATTAAGTTAACTTTATTACCTAATATTAATTATTATTATTCTAAATATTTAATCCATTTAATCAAATTCAATTCATATAATTTGAATAATTTAATATAAAAATAAACCTAAAAAATGTGTCAAAAGAAAGGTTCTTCAAGAAATCCATTTTTCAAGCATAAGATGATCTTATATTAACCATATGACTAGTAATAGTCATTATGTGGATTTAAATTCACATATTTATATATATAATAAATAAATTTTATTTAATTCATTCATCATTGATTATTATTTTAATTGATTAAAATGGAAAGACATTATGCCTTTGTTAAAAAAAATTATTCTGAAAAACATCACTTTTTTACCTCAAAATGAACTTATTTTATTTATATTGAATTGATATTTAATAAATTGGTAATTATATATATTATAATACATTATTATAAATAAAAGTAAGAATAGTTAAACACTACATTTTCAATTATTCATAAAAGCTTATTTCTAGGGGAAAATTTCCAAAATTCATTCTAGGATTATTTTGACCAAGTAAGTTCAAAATAAATATTCATCATATAAAATTAGAATTTCTGTGAAAGTAAATTTTAAAATTTTCAATGTATTATAGCTTTATCAAAATATATTTTTCACTTACTATGATTTAATCTCAGGTGTTACACTATACAGCCTAATCGAGGTACAAACTCCCAAAGCTGCATATAATCTATACTAAGGGCCATTAACCAGAATGTAATATTAGGCTAGTAAAGAATGTGTTCCCATAAGTTACACTATATACTCTTAGTTTCCCATGATATATTAAATAGAGGTGATCCAATAAATAGTATCATATGTTGATATAAAAATAAACACATATTCCATTACATGAAATGGGAATCATAAACATTACCTCACCCTCAAGAACCCCTTCTAGGAATAATCCCCCTTAATTGTATAAAAAATGGTATCATAATTGTGTCCCATGTTGGACACAATTTCCTCTATTTCAAAAATATAAAAAAATCAAGGGGAATGTCCAAGGGTGTATTTTTTTAGAAAACCATCATTTAAAGTGGTAACTAGTCCTTAAAATCATTATTTAAAGCTTAAAATTCATAAAACTAACTTCTAAAATCGTTCACATGACATCAAGAAATAACTAAAAATTTTGTGAGTTTATAAAATCCTTTATAAAATACCAAGAAACCCCTTATAAAATTTAATAGAACCTTTAGAACCATATTGGAAACAATTGGTATTTATGGTTGAGTAAAAAAGATTTTTCAACTTTGAAAAAAACAAATAGAAACCATCGTATTCCATGAAAATCAAATGAAAACCTTGTTTCCTTTCCAAATAATCCCTTACCATACTTTATGATATCATTTAATATCTAAAACTTACATTTAAAACTTAAAGAAATCCTATTTCTAAAATTTAAAGTTAAATACAAGGAAAAACCAACCTTAAATCATTGATTTCCATTAGTGAGGTGTTAATCCACCATAAAGAGGTACGAACGAACCAAAGAGAACCAAACCAAGCCTTATGACAAGAAAACCCCCAATTAAAATCTATCTGATAATAACTATAGGTTTCTTAAGACCATATCTAGGAAAGAATAAGGTATAAGTAAGGCACAAGGAGGAGATGAGTTCTAGAGGTTATATCCTTAAGAGTTTGGCCTCAAATCATAAATAAAACCAATAAAATCATCATGGAATTGAAGGAAAAGGAGTTAGGTGGTGTTAAAAATGTGTGGGGATTTAATGAGATATAAGAGGGAAGCTAATGGGTTAAATTCAAATAAGGTTATAATGGAAATTATAACTTTTTAAGTTCTGGGTAGGTTGTATGGTTCAGCCGCATAGTTTACCAAATCATGTGTCAACCATACAAAACCTTCTTTGTTAAAAATCACATGACTTCACATAGTTGCCTCATGGTTTCTTCTAGTCATGTGATAGACAATTCCTATAGAAGGGTAACCACACATGGTCTTTCCCAAATCATGATCTATCTATGTAAACTAATAATGCATATTCAAAAATGAACTAAGAAGGCCTTGTGTAAGGATATACCACATGGTTTCTCCTAAACCATGAAACCTAAAATATGTGCCTCATAATTTCTACTAAATGTTCATATATACAGTTTAATAAATTGGGCAGTGACCATGCAATAAAACCATGTAATGGGAAAAAAATTTCCATAATTTTAAAATATAAAATAATTTCATCCTAAAAATCAAGTAAAAGATAAAAAACCAATAAATAAATAAAATATAGGGGAAACCAATGTCATAATTTGATGAATCTCCCTACAACAATTCTTTATGATCCCAAAAGGCTTAATTAGATTCAGTTGATCAATAAAAAGGATGAAACACAACCCCCATATATAGTGACCCTCACTTTTAATACATTAACATTACATAAATTTTGTGGAATACATAAAACATTTTACAAAAAGATTCCCAAACACCATCCTTGTCTAGTTCTTTTGGAAACATGAAAACATAAAAAAACTGATACATAAGTGAGCTACATTACCTCCCACTAGGTTCTTCTTGACTATCACCCTTATTAGAAACAAAAAACATAATACATATCTTCATAACCCAGGGAAGGAAACATAAAAACTGGTGAGATCAAATGCTCAGTGAGGGTAAACAAGGGAGATAAGTAACCATAATCATGAGTATAAGGGTATGAGAACATGATCATGAAAATTGAATATAATACCCTGCATATCAAAGATCATATACATGAATCATGGAATAAATATTGGCAGATCATAAGACATGAATGATAAGAAAAAAAATAACATAATCCATAAATCATAATATAAGAATAAAACATGGAATTGTGGAAGACACATAAGTATAAAATATGATTTTCATAGTTTCTATGGAATCAATTCCAATATCATCTTGGTAGTATGAGTTCACTCCTCATATTATCTTGGTAGTTATAGTTCACTATCATGTACATATTAGTTACATGATTTCACTCCTCATACCATCTTGGTAGTCATGGTTTACTCTCATGGCCATCTTAGTGGTCAAGTTTCATTCCCAATAACATCTTAGTCTATATCATGACATATAAATCTTTACCCAACGCATTGGAGGGAGATATAGGTCTCACCCATCTCATAATTAAATTATACAAACATGTTCCACAAGATCATAAATAATCATATCATAAACCATGAAATGAAATGGGTATTATAAACATGTAATCATATCATAACCTATGGAAAAAAAGTTTCATAACCATTTCGTCATAAACATAACCTGTGAAAAGAACCAGATTTCAAAAGCATATAACCAGTGAAAAGGAAAGGGGTTTCATCAACATCATTCCATCAAAACATAATCTATTCATATAAATAATTTGAAGAGAAACATTGAATAATTTCCTTATAAATGCATGAGTAACACCAATGGATGTTATCTTAGTAGTGAAATAATTTTGAAAGATCTTTTAAAAACATTTCTTAAGGTAAAAATTCTTTCTCAATTAAAAATGCCTTTTAAAACATAAAACCTTTTTTAAAAACATTTTCTTTAAAAATAGATTTTAAGACCTATAAAAGAATCATTTAAAACTATAAAAAAATTAAAATCCTTTTTCCTTGACAATGTTCTTTAAAGATCTTTCGGAAACATTTTTGAAAACATGGTTTTTGAATACAATAGAAGTCAACCGAAGAGAGAGAAGATCAGATTTTACATAAAAACATTATCATAATTACCAAAGAGTGTAAAATGGTACTAATATATGTCTTTAATAGCCATAGGAGAGGAAAATTCATGAGTTTTCCTAACATATGGATCAAAAGATCTCATCAAAGAATCATAATCATTAACAATCTCAAAAAGCGATGAGATTGTTACAATAAACTCTTACCAATTGGTTACTTGGGATAATACTCTCCATGTAAGAAAAATAAACTATATGAAGCTTAAAATATCATTAAAATAAGTATATTAATGATATATCATGTAAAATTTAAGTGTATTCACCTCAAAAATAATTTATGTGCATAACAAAACATGAGTCTCAAAGAAGGAAAATTGAGACAAACTATTTTACCGATTTAGTAACTTTTGAAGCTTAATCCCCATTAAAGAATGATCATTAAATGGATATCTAAATACCCATAAATTTAAGTATAAGAGACATATAATATATTCATGGGAAGTATATACACCACATAAAAGGAATGGGTGGTGAATAAAACATGTATCTCATGGAAATAAAAAGTAAGATGAAATCCTCTTACCATGGGTCTTGACTCTCGTCGTACTCGTTCAAACACTTGTATAATAAATATAAATTTATTATACATATTTTATAGATCCATATTATTATATCTAATACCATATTTTTTTTATTATGATATTATATTACTGACTTTTAAACCATCCTATGTTATGGTTTCACTTCAGATAATATTCGATTTACTCTAAGAATGTGTATTAATTTATTATATCTTTGTTCCTTATACTTTATATCATGGTTTCCAGAATTTAAATCCTGATATAAATATCATTTATATACTATATAATTTTATTATAATAATATATATAATATATAATTATGAAATGTAATACACCATTCATATAGATGGTAAGTCGTACGTATACATGAATGTTGTTTCTATTTTTATTAGCGTATTGAAATAAAGAAGGTAAATGAAAAATGTATATATATATATATATATCATTATTAGTATAGTATTATTATATCATATATATCCTATAATTTCACTAAACCCATCCTTAATACATTCTATGTAGTGTGTGAATTAATCACATCGCTTCGAGGGGGTAGTAGTCCACACTTCCTCAAACAAAATTATCATACGAACACAAATTAGAAACTAAATAGATATGTTTTGTAAAATTAATAACAAATATTAAATAAATAATAAATATAATATAGGACATGTATAAACATAGTTTCCGTCATAATTTTCACCATGAGAGTTGGTAAGGAAAATTAAACAATCATCATTTGGTGAGGTAGTAGTTCGTCGTACACATAAATAGTATGTCTATTACCCATTAGATGTATTTGTCTGTAAGTTTGAGTTGAAAACATAACATAAAAATATCATAGTATATTGAAGATACTAGTGTTTTTATACAATAATGGAGTAAATAGATTGGAGGTCTGTAGAAATAAAATAAAAGAAAGGACTTGAGAGATGATGTTACCTCTTCATTAGGTAACCCCTTAGTTTCCCTTTCTTCCTGAATTTCATAACCATCTTCCAGGGTGAGATTCAAAGAAAAACCATTTCACTAACATAAAATACTAGATTGCACCAACAATTATCATTGTAACGTTTCTGCTAAATTTGATATTCCTCGATATGTTGTTGAATAATTCTAACCTTCTTAACCATTCCTTCAGCAATCTCAAATCCCAATATCTTTATTTCTCCAACTTCATCCTAGAACATTATATCTCCAAATTTCTTCCAATAAAGGGATTAATAAGGTTCCATATAAATTTTTAAGTGAAATATATTGTTTTAAGAAAACTTAACTAGAGGTAGGTGTTGATCCCAAACACCTTTGAAATCTAGAGAACAAGATATCAACATATCTTCTAGGGTTTGAATTTTTCTTTTAGACCGACCATATATTTGAGGATGATAAGTAGTCCTGAAACTCAATTATGTATCAATTTCTGGCTGAAGACTTTGTGATAACTTTTAGGTAAACTTCGGATCCCAATATGATACAATATAATGTGGTAATCTATGCAACCTTACCATTTCCTTAATGTATATCCTATAAAGGTGATCAAGAGAGAAGTCTTCTCTATTATAGATGAAGTGTGATGACTTAGTAAGGTGATTAGCTACCACCCATATAGCATTAAATCCTTTAGAGGTTTTGGTTAGTCTAAAAAAATCCATAGTTATGTTCTCTCATTTCCATTGTGATATGGGTAATGGATGCAATATCCTCTTTGACTTTTATCATTCAGAATTAACTTGTTGGAATACCAAGTACTAAGATAAAAACTCTATGATATCTCTATTTATATCATCCCACATAAGTATTATTTCAAGTCCCGATACATCTTATTACTTATAAGATTAATAGAGAATGAATAACTATGAGATTAATCTAACATATCCTTCTTCAAATATAGTTCGGAAGGAACACATACATGGTTCCCAAACTTTATCATTCCATCCTAATCAAGGTTAAACTCAGGAACATTTCTAGATTTCTTTTATAGCTCTTCATATTCCTTCTATTCCTCCTTGATCTTTACTGGGATAGAGTTTTGAATATTAATTAGATAAATATAATATTTTCCCCTTCCTTTAGGATTTATAGATCCGTCCTTTTCAAATCTAGAAATATTGGATCTTTTGTGATCCTCATCATGGATAAGCTAGCATGATCCTTCAGACTTAAATCATCTTCCACCTTGTTCACTTTACCGTGGTGGTAATGTATTGAGTATTCATAATACTTTATCAATTATAACCATATTCTATAACATGTTTTCCACTCTTACTATGTGAATATATATTTTATACTTTTATGATTGGTTTATATATCACACTTTACCCCATAAAGATAATTCCTCCACATCTTTAATGAAAAAAATACCTATGCTAACTCTAAATCACGTGTTATGTAATTTTTCTCCTGAATCTTCAACCGTTATATTGAATAAGCAATAACCATGTTATTAAGTATAAGAACACATCCCAATCCCTTCTTGGATGCATCACTATAGATTAAAAACCCTTCTCCAGTACAGGGTAATGTAAGAATAGGTTCACTAACTAACCTTCTCTTCAGTTCCTTGATATTTTCCTCACATTCATCAGTCCATAGGAACATGACACCCTTTTGAGTTAACTTTATTCAGAGGATTAGATATTCATGATAAATTATCCAAAAACTATCGATAATATTCTACTAAACCAAAAAATCTATGGATCTCACTCACCATGGTTGGTCTATACCAACATTCAATAGCCTCTGTCTTTTATGGATCTACTATTATACCATCTCTTGATATTATGTGACCCAAAAATGAAAACTTTTTCATCCAAAAATCACACTTTGTAAGTTTTTCATATAGATTCTCCTTCCTTAGGGTATTTGTTACAATTATTAAGTGATCTTTATGCTCTTAATTTCTCTTTTTAATAGATAAGAATATAATCTATAAAGACTACCACAAACTGATCGAGGTAATCTCTAATGACTTTATTAATTAAATCAATGAAGATAAAAGGGGAATTAGTTGAATAAAAGGAATAACTTTATATTCATAGTTTACATACATTGTATGGAATGTTTTCTTTGGTATATCCTCTTTCTTGACCCTCAATTGATGATATCCATAACTAAGGTAAATCCTAGAAAAGTATTGATCTCTATGTAGTTTATCAAACAAGTCATCATTACGGGGGGATGATACTTATTCTTGACCGTGATATTATTCAACTTCTAATGATCAATGAATATTTTCATTGATCCATATTTATTTTTCATAAAAATAGATAGTGCACCCTAAGGTAACACACTTGGACGAATGAATCCCTTATCAAGGTTTTCTTGAAGTTTCTTCTTCAATTTCTACAACATAATTAGATACATTCTATAAATATTATTTGAAATTGGTATAGAAACATGTATGATTTATATTGAGAAATCAACTTTGTGTTTTTGTGGGAGGCTAGGAAACTCTTCCAAAAAGACATCCACAAAATCCTGAACAATAGTCATATCATCGATATCGATTTTTTCCCCCAACCATTTGAGATAAATAACCCTTTTGAATGGGAGTTAAGACCCATACACTAGATTTAATATCCACATGAAGTTAACACTTATCATTACATGGATGGATGATCATTGGAGGGTTTGAAATATCAAAATTAACTTCCCCTCCTTGATAATTGATGTGTGATTTATGCAGAGAAAGCCAATCCACGCCTAAGATGACATCAAATTCAACCAAAGGAAGAATGACAAGATTTTCAATAAGCGCATTACCATAAACTTAAATTGGATATAAATCAAAGACTTGAGGTATAATCATCATACCATTAGGGGTCTTCCCTAATAATTCCAAATCTAATTGTTTTGGTGGAATCTTAAAACCCTTATCAAATTATTTAGATATGAAAGAGTGGGTAGATCAAGAATCAAGTATGGCATTAACAGTTCTAGAATGGATGGTAAGTGTACCTTTCATCATGTAGTTATTTCACCCCTCATTGGAAATAGCGATAGCATGATATTTCTTCTTTTCCCTCGTCTTAAGAGGTTTTTTACGCTGATCATCATCACCAGCCTTTGGGTTTGGGCAGTGGTTCGAATAATTCTCATTCTTATTACACTTGTAGTAATGAATCATTGGAGGTTCATTCTGTGATTTTTTTCTCCATTCAAAATGCTAGTTAACTTCTCCCAATCACTTCAATAATAAAATTCTCGATGGGCTTCCCTTCCACAATTAAAACATTTATTATACCCCTTAAGGAAATTTCCTCCATGATTCTTCCCACACTTAGAGCATAAATGGAAGCTCACCTTCTTCCATTAATGGTTTTTAGATTTTTCTTTAAACTCCATCTTCCTCTTCTCATAAAAATCATGAGATTAATATATGACTCCAACCTATATTTCAAATTTGATTTCACAATGCACAATATTTTCATAGATACTAAAGGCTCTTATGGACAACGCCCTTTTGAGACTTAGCTTAAGACACTGAAGAACCTATCAACTTTATCTTCATGTTGTATTATAATTTCTAAAGCATACCTCTAAAGTCTCATGAAATTAGCCCCACAAGTACCAAAAAATTCATCATCCCTTTTCTTCAACTCAAGTAAATATTTCTTCATCATGGTGTGAAGAATATGAGGAAAGTACTTATTAAAAAATAAGTTCTTGAATTCATCCCAATCCATGGACTCAATCTCATCTTACTACCTAATATTCTTTATTAGATCCCACCACTGATCTGCTTTTCCTTCTACCTGATAAACTGCTAGAATGACTTTCTCATGGTCTAAACATTGAATAATAGAGAATATATTTTCATTAGTACTAATCCATTATTGAGAAACATGTGGGTCAAAAGAACCTCTAAAATAAGGTGGATGTTTCCTCATGAAATAATCAACAGAATTTTGTTCCCTAATTTTCCCATTTGTAATTCCACCTTGATTCATAGCTTAATAAATCTGTGTGAGCATAGAAACAAAGTTTTTCATTCTATCTCCCATAGAATTCAGTTTCTCAGGAAGAAAATTGTTTCATTTTCCATATAAATGACCATTAACATGGTTCCTTTGGGTTCTATCCACTGACTAAAACCAAAATCATAGAGTAATAAATAATTATCATAATGGGGAACCAAATAACCATGAAAACTCAGTTATAGGATGTCTAAATTATGGAACCTTTCTTAATATATGGAACCTAAGGTTTATCCTAGTTTATTCATAGATAACTTATAATTAAATCATTAATAATGGTTCATGAATAGTATGAGAATTCCCATATCATATCCCCATGGAGTGTCAAACCAGGTGTGTAGTAAGACTTCTTGTCATGTACCAGATTACCCCAGGTCAGGCCTGGAATATCTTGTTAGAGTTGTTACCCATAGGTAAATCTGTACCAGATCCACATCCACTTGTAATATCTAGATAGGGATTTATTTCTAGGAAACCACTCACTCTATCCTTCACCAAAATTCAAGGAAATTTTCTTATACTTTTCATTATCCTTATACTTATCCTTATACGTGTCCTTAGGGATTTCACTAAGGTTTTCTCATCATATATTCCAAAGTTTAACTAGAACGTTTCTATGATACCAACTATATCAACCCTTGCTTTTCATAGACTAACATTACATAACTTTTTTGGAATACTTAAAACATTATACAAACAAATTCCCAAGGACTATACTAGTATAGTGCCTTTGGAAACATGGAAACATAAACAAATATACATAAGTGAGATACGCTATCTCCCACTATGTTCTTCTTGACTAGCACCCTTCTTAGACACATAAACATAATACATATCTTTATAACCTTGGGAAGGAAACATAAAAAGGTGTGAGATAAAATTCTCTATAAGGGTAAAAAAGGGAGATATGTAAGCATAATCATGAGCATAAGGGTATGAGAACATGATCATTAAAATAGAAGATCATACCCTATATATCAAAGATCATATACATGAATCATGGCATAAAACTTTCCAGATCATAATACATGAATCATAAGGGAAAAACATAATCCATGAAATCATAACATAGGAATAAAATATGGAATTGTGTTAGACACATAAACATATAATATTCTTTCCATAATAGCCAAGGGATCACTTCCAAGACCATCTTGGTAGTATTCGTTCACTCCCCATACCATCTTAGTAGTTATGGTTCACTCCCATGGCCATCTTAGTAGCATGAGTTCACTCCTCATACCATATTAGTAGTCATGGTTCACTCCCATGGAAATAGTAGTAGTCAAGGTTCATTATCAAGACTAGATTACTCTATCACATGTGATAAAAATATTTACCCAATGCATTGGATGAAGATATAGATCTCACCCATCTCATATTGAAATTATACATACATGTGATAAAAGATAATAAATAATCATATCATAAACCATTAAATGAAATGGGTATTATAAATGTGTAATAATATCATAAACTATAGAAAAATATAAGTTTCATAATCATTTCATCATAAACATAACCCGTGAAAAGAAGCGGGTTTCAAAAGAATATAACTCGTGAAAGAGAAATGGGTTTCATCAACATCATTCCATCAAAACATTATCTATTTAGATAAAGAATATGAATGGAAAGATTGAATAATTTCTCCATAAATGCATGAGTAACAACAATGGATGATATCTTATATGGGATATAATTTTGAAAGATATTTTAAAAATATTTCTTGAGTAAAATATCCTTTCTTCATTGAAAACATTTTTTAAAATATAAAAAAAATTGAAAACATTTTTATTTGAAAATAGCTCTGAAAATTTATAAAGGAATAATTAAAAACTAGGATACATTTTTAAAATATTTTTTCCTTGAAAATGGTCTTCAAATATCTTTTTAAAACATTTTTGAGAACATTTTTTAAGTCATGGTTTTTAATATAATATATTTCTAACTGAACAGAGAGATGGTCAAATTTTACTTAAAAACATTATATTAGTTACCAAAGAGTGGGAAAATGGTACTAATACATGATTATACCTTGAATAACTTGAGTATAGTAAAATTAATTATTGTTATTGAGATATGGATTATAATATTTCATCAAAGAATCATAATCATTAACAATCTATGAAAGTGATGATATTGTTTCAATAAACTCTTACCGCTTGGTTACTTGGAATCATAGTCTCCATGTAAGAAAAGTAAATTACATGATCCTTAAAATATCATGAAAATAATTATATTAATTATATAACATGTAAAGTGGAATTATATACACCTCTAAAATAATTTAGGTGTATAATAAAACATGACTCTCAAAGTAGGAAAATTGAGACAAAACTGTTTTACCGATTTGATAACTTTTGAATCTTAAACCACGTGAAATAAAGATCATAACATGGATATTTTAATACCCATAAATTTAATTATATGATAAATATAATACATTCATGGGAAGTACATACACCACAAAAAATAATGGGTGGTAAATAAATCATGTAACTCATGGAAATAAAAAGTGAGATGAAATCCCCTTACCTTGTGTCTTGACTCTTGTCATACTTGTTCAAACCACCTGTATAATAAATATAAATTTATTATGAATATTTTAAAGAACCATATTATTATATCTAATACTAAATATGTTTTTATTATAATATTATATTTACCTCTTGTTAACCATCCTATGTTAAGGTTTCACTTTGGATAATATTCGCTTTATTCTTTGTATGTGTCTTAATTTGTTATATCTTTGGTCCTTTTACTTTACATAATGATTTATAAAATTTAAAAAGGATATAAATATAATTTATATAAATTTTATATGTATTATAATAATCTATATAATATATAAGTATGAAATATAATACACTGTCCATGGAGAGGGTAAGCTGTACAGTACGCATGAACGTTGTTTCCATTTTTATTATCGTATTGAAATAAAGTGGGTAAATTAAATATATATATATATATCATTATTAAAGTATAATTATTATATCATATATATCATATAAGTTCACTAAATTCATCCATAATACATTCCATGTAGTTTGTGAACGAATCACATCTCTTTGAGGGGTGGTAGTCCACACTTCTATAAAAAGAGATTATGGTATTAACACCAAATGGAAAGTAAAAATATTTTTTTTAAAGAATAAATAAGATTAAAGAAATAATAAATATAGCAGATTAAATATATAAATATATTGTTCATCATAATATCCATTATGATAGGTGGTAAGGAAAATTGAACCATCATCATTTAGTGATGTGGTAGTTTTATGTACACATAAACAGTATATTTGTTACCCATTAGATGGAGGTGTGTTTAAGTGTAACTTGAAACATTAGAATAAATAAATAAAAGTATATTTAAGATACAATTTTTGTTATAGAATCATGTAGTAAAGATAATTAATATGGTGGATAAATAAAATAAAATAAAGGACTTGAGAGAAGATGTTACATCATAATCGGGTAACTCCTTTTGGTTTATGCCAAAAGGCTTACTTGGATTTCATTATTACCAAGGGGAGTAGTATATGAGGAATTTATTTATGTATATAATATTATTTTATAGATCTTGTCCAAACATGATAGGTTTTAGAGGTTTGAATAAGTGGGCGAGGTGGTGGCCTTTATAAGGAAGGAAAATGACTCACTTGGAATTTTTGAAAACAAGTTAGGTGTACACATGTTATTACCTAAAAAGGTCATATAAAACCAACATAAATAAATAATTTAAGGTTTATTACTGAATAATTTCCATAAAATGGGTTTTTTACATGTTTCAAGATTATTTGGGCCCCTAAGATTAAGTTTTAGTGCCTAATTAAGCTTAATTTGACATTAATTGTTGTGATTAATTTTAATCACTTTTACTAATAATTTTGGTAAAAAATAAATATGATATAATTATAATATAAATATTAAACTGATTATAAGTTTTTATATCCATTTTTATAAATTCAGTTCACATAATTAGAAAAATTAAGATTGATGCTAACCCTGCAGATGGGATGAAATAATGGGTTTTTAAAGTAGAAATATATTCAAAATTTTGCTAAGTTTTTATATACAATTTCAAAGTGAAATTGATTATAATTGACTAATTTGTATTAATATATTTATAATTTAACTATTGTGACCTTAAAACAAATTTAAAATATAATTTCACATTAATAATTATTTAAACGAAAAGGCAGTTATTAAATAAAATGCATTATTTAACATTATTTATCAAAAAATAAAGTTTCTCAGAAAAACACCAAAAAATCACCCTAAGATAATTTCAACATTATAAATTAAAAATGAAGTTAAATTTATCAAATTAAATTTCTAAATGTGTCTAAAATTAATTTTATTATTTTTCATAGAAGGATATTAAAAGCAGTTCATTTGAGAAAATATTATTTTTAAACATATAAAGTCTTTAACAAGAATTATATATTTCATTATAAATATGTTTTATTTCTATATAACCATTATAAAAAAAATTTAAAATTATTTATTACTATTCATATTACTAAGTTTAATGGATAGTTTATAATTATCTCATTTAAATACTTATAACAATAAAATGATGTGCCATAGAAATATCAGTGTTGTGTGTAGCGTATGCCAAGTTGATGTTGCATGTAGCATATGCCAAGTCATTATTATGTGTATCATATTCTAAGTTGGTGTCATGTTACGTACACCCAGTAGGTTCCATGTGAAATTAATGTTCGACTTAGTTTATTGTAAGACATAAATTAAAATTTAATTTATTTGAAAAAAAAGGTCCATAAAAACTCAAGGTGTTACACCTCAACCACAAATTGATTCTCAAAGCAAAAGAACATAATGAACTCACTAATAAAAATACCAAAATTCTAACCATAATGATCCAAGCATGTCTCCCAAAAAAACTTGAAGTCTACAACTAAAAATTTGTTGGTATTTAGGGTTTTATTACTTTCTATGGTCTCAAACCAGTTTAGAATTTATAGTTCTAAAACAACCTAAAAACAAACTATGGGTGTATTTTAGCTAATGTAAGCCTAAGTTATATCCCACAAAGACTTGGTATACTATAAAATTTAGATGATACTACCTATAAAATACTTGAATTGAATTCTAACTATTCTAACATAGAAGAATCGAGAATGATTAGAATTTACAAGGAATTTTCATTATTACGTTCATGATATAAAAAGGTAGAAAATATGTGATGATATTAATTATGTTGTCGGAACTAGGTTATAGTGAATCCATTGGTTTGGATAATCACTCTCCACTCCCCTAATCTCCCCTTTTTAATGTTCATACACTTATAATTACTCAAAATGTGGGTAAATATAAACTATGTTTAAGAATACATTATAAACTCACAAAGTGGTCATATTGGATGCCTCACACTCTTGAAATCACACTAAAAATCACTCTTATACTCAAAGTAAATGGTCATGCTCCATCAAAAAAAGACATTAAATCCATACTTCACCACCCCTCATATAATAGTCATAAAATGGATAATAAAACAAACGAAATAAATGAATAGAATGGTTATGAGATCCTGACATGAAAACCATAAAAGAAACATACTTTAATTAAAACAATCCCCTTTACATAGAAAAAACCAGACACAAAAACCTTACCCACTCATGCTAGCCATGATAGGTGCTAAAATAAACCCTGAAGGGAACTCTAGTAGAACCCTCCAACTGAAGATGAGTAGTAACCCTCCAAAATCCAATCCCCCTCACTATGAATAGAATCTATGTATTTATAGACCATTATTTATCAAGATAAAACCTTGTATATTAACCTATATCTCCTCTATGTTTTCTTGTATCTGTATTATCTTCCCATAGATATCTCAAACTTTAAGTGTGCATGTGATCCTTATGTACTATTCTCCCATATCTTCTCTTGTGATATATATTTTTATCCATGATAGAGGATAATTCATATGATCAGTTAAATATTAATATATATGATGGTTTGAGAATTTCTTAGATAGATATTACATCCATTTAGATGAATATTCAATACATAACAATCAATCCATGCTAAAACCATAAAGTTTTATAGTCTTTAGAGATTCGATATACAATATTATTATTTTATTAAAGATCTTAAATATCTCCATAAATATATTCCCTCATCGTACACTTTGTATAAATACCCAACTAAAAACATTCTTCATAACCTGGGTAAAGGAAACATAAGAAAAGGGTGATCTCATATTCTCAGTATGGGTAAACATGGGAGATATAAATAGATGATCATCTGAAATAATAAGATAAGAATAATGGTATGATATCATGACCATAACATAAAAGGTTCATTCCCAATCTAAAAATGATCATAAATATGTGTTATGGTATAAAACATTATCATTTAAAATGACATGAATCATATGAATGAGAAGTTATCATTACTAAATCATGAACCATAAATTCATGTCATAAATGTCTGTGGAATCATCATAAGTATAGAAATCATTTCATATATCAATTTTAATTATCAATAACATCAGATAAGTATTCAACACTTGTTTCCCATAGTGGATCAAGCACATTTACTTGTTTCCAATAAATAATAAATCACATCAACTTTCTTCCCATAATAGATCTAGAACATCGATTTGTTTTTGATAAATATCATATGAGATATAATACTTAGCCCAATGTATTGGAGGGTGATATAGGTACCACCCATCACATAATTAAAATAATACATATTCATTTCAAAAGATCATAAATTATTCAATATATTGTAACCCATGAAAATAAATATTTTTTAAAAACATTTCATTATATCATAAACCATGGAAAAGAAATGGGTTTCATAAACATTTCATATTTTCATCATAAACATAATAAATATATAGAAATAATAATCATGTTATACTTAGATCATAACCCTAGTAAATAATAAGTATAATTAAAGGATGTTTTCATTTATGAATTGATATACCATTAAAATATCATTTAATCCTTCTTAAGAAAAATACTGATTCAAGTTAAAAAATCACTTTTAAAAATCTAAAAATGTGTATGAAATAAATAAACCATTTTATTTTAAAAACCTTATAAAATTTTAAACTGATATTAAAATAATAAATTTTTCATGATAATCTAAAATTATTTTCATGTCGTATAAGTTAAAAACACTCCTTTCATACTTTTTTCAGAAATTCACAAAGTACATTGTTTAGAAAATGAAAAACAATATTACCTTAAAACTATTTATTAAAAAGTAAAGAATGGGTAAAAATGATATTTAAAAATTGTAAGATAATATTAAAAAAATTAAAAAAAATTATAAATCATGAACATTGAAAAGAAATATCTCCCAGTAAATACTTCAATGTAAACAATCCCAAATAATGATGAGATTGTGAAATAAAACCTTAACTCAAGTCTCACCTTTCATCATTCATTTTCAAAACTCATTTAAAATAACAAATTAATTTGTTATAAATTTTTCAAATAACTATACTAATATATATCATAAAATTTATGATTTATTTATGACATATTATCACCTGTTTATTAATAATTTGTTATTAAAATCACAACCCTAGGTGATAACTGCTTTGTTTTCCATGCATGTTTTGGTTTGGAAATACCAGTCCTTATACTTTGATCATGGTTCCATTGATTAAATAACTTTAATCATGGAATAATAATACTAAATAATAATTATTTATATATTTATAATCATTCATAAAAATTATAGATAAAAAATGAATTTCAACGTTCATGGAGACGGTAGGTCGTACATACACATGAACAGTGTTTCCATTTTTCAATCGGTGGAATTAAATATAGGTAAATAATAATTAACATTTATAGAATCATTATTATATGATATATATATCATATATATTCATAAAATTTATCTTTATTACCATCCAAGTAAAATATAAAAGAAAGAAATCACATCACTTTGTGGATGTGGTAGTCCACACATATGCATGGACAATGTTATTGTTTCCCAAAGGATTGGATGATAAGTAGGTATAATGGATATTATCATTACATAATTATAATTATCTTATATATATCAAATATAAATATTAAACCCATCATAATACCCATCTGTAAAATATGGTGATGAAAAATGAATTGTATTGCTATGTGGAGATGGTAAATTGTATGTATGCACGTGCGATACTTTCACATAATTTTTGATAGAAAATAGGGTGTATAATGGTGTTCTTATAATGATAATAACATTTAATAATATTTATAATACTGAATATATTATTTTATGATAAATATAATATATTTATAGGAGGTAATTCAAATTATAAAAGAAACTTATCAATTAAGATGATTACATATTCTTAGAAAGAACTCCTTTAGATCTCCTCTTAACGACCCTAGAGTTAGTCTTCTGAGAAGACCAGAACCTCTAGAATTTGTCTAGGGAATTTTATAAGAGAATTATTTAGAGTATTTTTGATCAATAAGGCTCAATTTAGGGTAATAAAGTGTAATAGGAAGTGAACTTTTATAATTGTGGTGACAGACACTTTTGGAATCCCTTAAAAGATTAAATTATAATAAATCAATTCTCAAGGAAAAAAACAAATGGTATAGTATTATAATTTAATATTGTATAGGATTTTAATACCATAAAAAATATAATTTAAACAATTTCTTATAATTTTAAACTTTATCATTTTAATTAACACTTAGTTAACCAATTTTTATTTTAACTATGGTAACAAACATTTTAATATTAAAAGGTTGTAATTTTTTACTTATATGAGGACATTTGGCTCATAAATGACCAATTTACGATATTTTAAACCATATATTATCCTATTTTACTTATTTGAATATTTTTATAATTTATAAATGATTTAATAAAATGTTTTTTTAAGAAAATCGTTATTGTCAATTTTGACACTATTCATTTTATTTAATTTAAAATACATCAATACATAGGTGGAATAAAAATATAATTTGTTTAAACCTCCATAATATGTCATTTAAATTTATAAAACTAATTTTTCAGATTAACTTATTAAAATTATAACACTTTTAATATTTTTAAAATCATTTATTTTATTTTTTTATTAAATGGAGAAATATTGTGTCAGTGTTTTATATGAAATTAAGGTCAATATATAATTACTAAAAATTGAAAATAATTTTATATCATGAAAATAATTTTATTAATATAAAAAAATAGACACTTATATTCATTCATAACATACTTTTTTCTCAATGTTGACACATAAGAGATATTAGAAACAAAGAGAGTGACATTTTGTAACTTTCTTTGATTTAAATAATATATAATCCATTTTCAAGGAAAAGTTTCAATTAATTAACAAAATTTAAAACCTTAGGTATTATGGGTTGAATTACCTTCAACCATTAATAATTTAGATGAATAAGTATGTCCTTATCACTCATTTTCAATCTGAATTAAATTGATTAACCCCTTACTGAGGCGATAAGTTTTTACCACAGAAACTATTCATATTGATCAAAAATAAAAGGGGACTAATTACCAATTTTAAACATCCTAATTATAAATATGTAATTAATTTTATCGAATTAAAAATCTATAAATTGAAAAAAAAAATTAAATTAAGTTCACAAAATACTACAAAAAAAAATTTTAGAAAAATATATTTTAAGCATAAAAATAGATTTATTCTTATCCTATGTTTAGAAAAATATTTATTGAATATTTAAAACATTTATTCAATTATATAATAGAAATTTCATTAATATTATTCACCAATTTTTATTAATTTAAATTATTGGTATAAAATATATTTCATATATTGAACAATTTTTTGAAAAAACACCAATTTTTTTGAATTAATTTTTATTTTTTAATGATTATAATTTTTTAACTATAGAATTCATTTTATAATTGTGTAGACCATATATTTTTCACAAGTTAGTTATTACTATTCATACCCATTAATCCAATGACTAGGCGATAACAGACACATTATATTTTAATAATGTTTCAAGGTTCACCTAAACTCACTCTTGCATGTAATGCAAGATATCGAAGAAAAACAATTATTTTAAGAGAAATATTTCATAAAACTATTTGGGTATTACATTATACCCTCATTAAAATGAATTTATTCCTTGAAATTTTTCACTCTAATAAAAATATGTGAGGATACTTTTGCCTCATCACATCCTCGGGTTCCCACAAACCTTCCTCAAATTGATGATTTCACCCAAAAAAACTTTAACCAGGTGAGTGATCTTGTTTTTTTGAAATTTATCTCTATTATCCAAAATCAATACTAGTTTTTATTCATAAGAAATATCTTCCTCTAATGGTATGACCTATTATTTTATTATTTTTTAAGGATCTATTATGTACTTCCTCATGATAGATACATGGAACACATCATGAACTTGAGAGAGATTCAGTGAAAGTGTTAATTGATAAATTATATCCCTGATGTGATCAAGAATTTTAAAAGGATTAATATACCTTGGGATTAACTTTCCCTTCTTTATAAATATTATTACTCTCTTATAGGGAGATATTTATAGGAATACCTTGTCACTCACTTAAAACTTTTAGTATTTCTGATAATTTTCCGCATAACTTTTATATCAACTCTGAGCTACACTTATGTATAGTTGAATATATCTAACCTTATCTACAATTTACTAAGCTAGATCATGTCTCAATAACTTTATTTATCTAAATTCATTCCCAAATTTTGGAGTTCTAAAATAATTTCCACATATTGATTCATAAGGATCCATTTTTATTCTTGAGTAAAAGCTATTATTATAATAAAATTATACCAAAGGAAGGTGTTGATCCCAAACACCCTTTATACCCATAGAGTAATCTCTCAACATGTATTTTAGACTTTGAATGGTCTTGTCAGACTGACCATATATCTAAGGATAATAAGAAGTATCAAAACCTAACTCTATATCCAAAGCCTCCTGAATACTTCTCCATAACTTCGAGGTAAACCTCAGATCTCGATCAGATACAATGGAAATTTTTACTCCATCAAATATTACCACTTAATATATATTCTGTAAAGATGATAAAGATAGAAATTTTCTTTGATATAAATTAATTGTGTTGAATTCATAAGGTGGAAACTTATAACCCATGTAGCATTAGAGACATTAGATGTTTTGGGGAGTCTGATGATAAAATATTTAGTGATGTTTTCCCATTTCCATTCAGGTATGGTTAATGGTTGTAACATCCCATTAGTATTTTTTCACTCAACCTTAACTTGCTAAAAAACCAATCACCAAGAAATATACTCTACAATATCTTTCCTCATGTAATCCCACCAAAAATACTCTTCCAAGTATTTATATATCTTTATACTTCCTAGATGAATATAAAATGACGAACTATGAGCCTCATCCAACAACTCCTTCTTCAAGTTTGGTATGGATGTAACATAAAAAGAGTTTCTAAACCTTATTATTCCATCACAATAAAGGTTTAACTCAAGAACATTTCCCACATTCTTTTGTAGATCTATATATTTCTTATAGACCTCTTTAATATTTACTTGGATATATGGTTAAACATTATTTGAACTGGATAATATTTCTATCCTTCCTTTAATATTTCTATATCCATACTTTGTAAACCCATAAATACTGGATATTTTGGGATCCTCATCATAGATAAGCTAGCATGATCCTTTCGACTCAAAGCATATTACAACTTGTTCACCTTCCCAGGGTGGTAATGTATTGAGTAGTCATAATATTTAACTAGCTCCAAACATCTTCTTTGGAACATGTTAAACTCTTTTTGAATGAAAATATATGTTAACCTTTTGTGATGAATATATATGTCACACCTTTCTCTATATATATTATGCCTCTATATCTTTAATGAAAATATTACTAAATATAACTATAAATTAGGAGTTAGGTAGTTTTTCTCATAGACCTTCAACTGGAGTGATATATAATCTATCACCATATCATTTTTCATGATAACATGTCCTAGTTCCTACTTTGATGTGTCACTATAGATTACAAACCACTCTCAACTATAGCATAATGTGAGTACAGGTGCACTAACTAACCTTCTTTTTAACTCCTTGAAATTATCTTCACATTCCTTCATCCATATTGAATTAAATTTTTTCTAGGTCAACTTGGTTATTAGATTAGATAATCATGATAAATCTTTCATAAAAAATCAATAATATCCATCCAATCCAAGAAAAATATGGATTTTAGTTATCATGGTCAGTCTATGAAATTTTTTAATAACTTATGTCTTAGAAGGATCTATTTATGTACCCTCACTTGAGATTATACGTCCCAAAAATGTAACTTTATAAATCCAAAATTCACACTTGGTATGTTTTTCATAAATATTCTCCTTCTTTAGGATCTTCAAAAAATCCTCATGTTATATTCATGCTCTTTTGTGATATTTTAATATATAAGAATATCTTTTATAAATATAACCACAAATTGATCAAGTTAATATCTGAACTATATTCATTAAGTCTATGAATATAGAGGAGGAATTAGTAAGACCAAAAGGAATCACTATAAATTCATAGTGTTTTTACTTTGTATAGAATATCATCTTGGATATATCCTCTTTATTAACCCTCAATTAATGATATCCATAATAAAGGTAAATCTTAAAAAAGTATTTATATTCACTTAGTTGATCAAATAAGTTATAAATATGAGGTAGAGGATACATTTTCTTGATTGTGATCTCATTAAGATGATTATAATCAATGCAAAGATGCATTTACCCATATTCATTTTTAACAAATAGAATAGGAACACCCCATAGTGACACACTAGGGCATATTAATAACTTATAAATATTCTCTTGGAGTTTCTTATTTAATTCCAATAACTCAATTGGGTTCATTCTATAAATATTATTTGAAATAGGCATAGCACTAAGTATGAGTTCTATTGAAAACTCAACTTCATGATTCAGTAGAAGACTAGGAAATTCTTCTAGAAAGAGATCAAAAAACTCATGTATGATAGGTCTATCCTTAATGTTTAGTTTATCACCAACCATCTAAGATAGATAAACTTCATGTATAGGAATTATGTCCCACGAGATGGAAGTAATTTCCAATGTAATAACATATTCATCCTTGCATCGATAAATGATCATAGGTTTATTCAAAATATGAAATGTGACTTCCCTTCCTCAAAAATTGATATGGGATTCATATAGATAAAGCCAATACATGCCAAAAAGAACATAGAATTAAACTAAAGGGAGAATCTCAAGATCTTCATGAAGAAATTTCCCACAAACTTCAATTGGAGAAGAACTATAGACTTGAGATGTGAACAATGTTCCATTATGAGTTTTCACAGTTAACTCTGTATCTAATTATTGAGGTGATATGGGGATACCCTTATAAAATTATTTCGAAATAAAAGAGTGGGTGGATCCATAATCAAATAAGACATTATTTGTTCTATAATACTTTCATTACATCATTCTTATAACACACTTTTTCATTCATGATTGTATGAAATTTCCATTTGTCTTTGGGCATAATAGGGTGTTGAATCTAGTGAAAAAACCTTCATATTCTTGCACTAGTTTCAATAATTCCCATACTTCTTTCATTTGAATCATTGGGGTATAATAGGTTCATTAGTTTTAATCTTATTTTCCTTTATTTCATTGATTATCCTATTCATTGCCTTTCAAAATTCATGGGCTTTATAACCCATATTTCCATATTTAAAGCACCACATTATTCCATTAAAACACTTTCCTTAATGTTTATCCCCACATTTATGGCACGTAGATGGCTAGAATTTTTTCCACCACGAGTTTTATTATATTTTTCATGAGACTCAACCTTTATTTTCTTATCAAAACTATGTAAATGGGGAGAATCTTCAATTTCCATTTCTACTTTGAGGGCACATTGAATGATTTATTCATAGCTACTAAAATGTATTATAGGTAATAAATTTTGGAGACTTGGATTTAATCCACTAGAGGATCAATCAATTTAACTTTCAATGCTAATAATTAAACCATAGTCATACCTTGAATGCCTTGTAAAAAAATTTGCGTGGGTTCTAATGGATTCATTATCCTTTTTCTTTTTCTCAAGAAATTATTTCTCTATATTTTTACAGACCAAGAACGTCTAGGATATAACCAAGTATAGTCTCCTAAAATTTGTTAAATAAAAGTAATCAAGGCTAGGAGTTACAATGGGTTTTAAAAATATGATAAGGAATCACACCCCACATATCTCCCTCCACCAGTGGTTCACAATAATCTAGTGTTTTGAAAGACCACAGAGTGTTCATCTCTATGATCTCCCTATTTTAAAAATAATCTAACACCTAATTGGATTCCATGTATACATGTGAAACAATCAAGTTGAGATGATTTACTTGGTTCATGCACTGAATCCAATGAGGAAAAATCCTCTAAGTAGAATTATTGGTTATTTGTTTTAAATTACTCGCTACAATTTTAGAATCAGACTCCACCCATAAATACTTCCAATTATATTGGAAAACATGCTTACCAACATATATCATTTCCAAGATTTCATATTCATAATCAAATCCAATACCGATAAAATGATAAAATCAAACCATTAATGACCACAGTGGGTGAGAAAGATCCCTCCATAACCTGAGGGCCTTGTCATACTGGAAGTTTCACCATCAACATTGACTTTAATCTATAAGTTAAGAAGAGGAATCAAGAATACAAATTTGGACACAATTGGTATCCTGGATCTTCTCATAACACCTAGTTTTCTCAGGATATTCAAGGCTTAAATAGTATTGTTCATTACTCTAGTTTATAACTTTGAAGTATCATAAATGTCCCTGGGAAGTTCAATTATATCATTGTGAATTGAGGGTGGAAGGTTATCAAATACCTTTTCATTTCCTACCTTCCACACAAGTATAAAAAGGGAGGAATCTACAACCAAAATCAAGTTGAAGAGTTTATCACTCAGCCCAGATGATATGATAGACAGCATAAATTAATCCATCTATAATTTAGTGAACAGTTTCAATACAAAAAGATCACCAAAATACCTCTAAAGGTCTCGTGCAAACTCACACTCCATAAATAGGTGTTGTATGTTTTCTTCAGTCTTCAAGCATAAATGACACGCTGGGAAAATATATTTTCTATCCCTACTTAGTTGATCATGTGTAGGAAACCTATTTTTCTATATTCTATAAAGAAAAATAAATCTTGATGGTTGAATAAAACGTACCTTGAATTTTTAAATCCATGTTGGTTGTAGAGTATATTCATCACACTTCAGCTTGTAAAACTATTTAACATTGAAATTATCATTCCTTTTGGGTCTCCATATTAGATTATACATATCCATGAATGAATAATTTTGAATCTACATTTTTATTTAAAGAGGAACAATACAATAGTGACTATTGAAATGTAGTAGTTAATTGAAAATTGACATATTAACTTTGTCAGTTGGAACAGTAATGATGTCATTGATTGGATTTCTTATCCATAAGGTGCTCAAACATTTGAGACCGAACTATCTTCTCAACATCCATCAAGTATTCTGTATAATATGATTGAATAATTGCCAAATTTATATCCAAAAAGATGAAGAAAGGTGATGAGTATATCCATCTAGTAACTTCCTTTAGATCTATTTGAGAGGAATTCAAAAATAAATTCCTTAGAACACACAATATTCCATGTGAATTTCCCAATTATCCTATAATTAAAGATCCTTATATCTTCAATTCCAAGCCTTCCCATTTTAATAGGATTGATACATTATTTCCATACAAAAGTTATCAACTTCATTTCATACATGGATCTAGTCCATATGAAATTCCTTATCAAACCTTGGAGTTCATTGATAAGACTTCTTTCTCACCTATAAATAGAGGAGTAGAGAAATTTAGATGAAATAAACAATTAGATAAGGTATACCCTTCAAGCTTGATACATGGATTTTCCTTTCCATATATCCAGTTGTTTAATAATTCCAAAGTAGATGTTCCCAAGATACTGACTCTTCACCTTACCCAAAAATAATGGGACAATAAGATAATTAAATATAAGAGATCCATTCCTCACTCCAAGCCTTCTAGTGATCATGTTTTTTCTTCTAATATTTATTCCATCTCTAAACATAATAAATGATTTATTCCAGCTAATTAAATTTCCTTCCACATCCTCTTAATGTTTGAAAAGATCTTTAATCGCTAATATAGTACATTAAGAAGCCTAACTAAAGGAAAGGATGTCATCAACAAATAAAATATGTGATGGAGTGAAGTCTCCTCTCCCAAATTTGATTCTCTGGTAAATTTTAAACTATGTAATAAAATTTATGCATCTTCTCATATAATATTCACCTATATAAAACAAAGGACCTAAAATAGGGTCTCTATGTCTAACACCTATTGTGCATTGAAAAAATTCATTGGATGATCCATTGATGAGTATGGACAATCCTGAAGAGGTGAGAATGGTATTAACCATCTTTATAAAAGTTTCTGAAAACCCATAATTCTTGGGGAAACCAATAAGGAAGATACACTTCAATGTTTCAAATGCCTTGGAGATGTTAATTTTAAGTGCAAACTTCCCCTCATTCATTTTCCTCTTCATCAGATTGACACTTTCAGAGGTTATGAATAAAAAAAATCCATTTTCTAGGTACAACCCCAAATTTTTTTTGGGGTAGTATTATCCTTCATAATTTCACCCAACATACACATGACGATTATACTAATAATTTTATTAACTATGTTCCCAATGGAAATTAGCCTTAAATCCTTGATATCTATTGTACTTTATTTCTTTGGAATCAAATAAATGAAATGTTAATTGATTACATAAGGCATAAAAGCATGAATAAAAATAACCCTCACTACATTGATCATATTATCTTTCACAATATCCCAGTAACACATAAAAAGTTTTTTTGTAAAACAATCTATACTAGCTACATTGTCCATATTCAATGAAAATAGATCCATTTTAACTTCTTCCTTTGAAGGAGATATGATGAGATCTTAGTTTTGGTTCTCCTCAATTCATATAATTATATTTTCTATAATTTTGGATGTGTTTTACATTCCATCATCATAGTAAAACCCTTGAAAATATTCCACTACTACCTTAGTGATTTCATCCTCATAGGTGTGCATGAATCCATCAATGCTCATGTAATTATTTCCTATTATTATTATCTATTATTTAGGAAATATATGGAAGAAAATTGAATTTATATCTCCCTTCTTAATATATTTTATATTCAAATGGTTACAATCTAACATTTCCTTAGTAGTTAAGAGGCCATCCAACCTAGAGTGGGCTTCAATTTCCTCTCTAGAGGAAGAAATCTAATGTTCATTCTTGATTCTAAATTGTGTAAGATTTTCTTCAGCATCCTTTATTTAAGATCAAGTGTAGAAAAAGGATTTTCTACTCCATTCCCTTGGTAATATTTAGTGTTCTTTAATTTCCTAGTAAATATTTGAAGAGGGATACCAATATATTTAAATTATTAAGCTTGAAGAATAACCTCCATACATCAGGAGTTATAAGCAATCCATAATTAAAATCAAAAGGTAAAGGTACTGAACTTGTAATCTGAGTGGATATATCGACAGTGATGGGGTTACGATCTGAGTAGTACTTTAGGAGGGTGCAATCTGAGACCCTATCTTCCCCACTCCTATAATTAATTTTTATAAAGAATCTATCAAGCTTTCTTGATTGTCTCATGTTCAAGGTGTACCTATTTCATGTGAATTTATCTCTAGAAAGAGGGACTTCCAAAAAATTGCATTGGTCAAGACATTATGAGAACTGCAAAGATGCTATTTTTTGAAGATAGAACCTATTATTTCTTCAGTCTTCAATACATTGTTGAAATATCCCATTATTATCTATTTATGATCCATATTTTCAGAGACAAGATCCCTTAATAACTCCCTTCTTTTGATGCAAGATGTAGATTCATATACAAAATAGATAAAATATTTACCACTTTAGGTATTGAATGAGACTAAGATACTTTTATTCATTTTTTTGTATGTAAAAATTTGAATACTTTCATTCTTGGGAATAAAAATATAATCCATATTGGAATCATGTAAATTTTGAGCAACAAATTTGTACCCAAGAGAGGCCCACTTAAAATCTTTCCTTCTCTCAAACATCATATTTGGTAAAACAATTCCAATAATCAAGCGCTTATAGGCCTTGATATAATTTCTAAGGGATTTGGTCATTAGGTAATTATTTATCCCTTGAAAATTCTAGTATATATTATTCATTGTTTGAGATCTCTACCTCTTGTTAGAGGCCCTTATTTCTTTGTCACATCCATATAAGTTTTACTTTTACTTATTTTCCCTTTATTCTTTCCTTATTTTGAATATTCTTCCTTTATTGATCCATCCACAGCATCTCTATCAACAATTCACCAGTCCTCATTAGCATTATAGTACTCATTATCTTTCTCATTTTTATGATGTTCAATATTCTCATTCTAGTGAGCATCATCTGCATCATTAGACCAATAAATCCACCTCAAAGGTGTGAATTTAATACTATATTTCATGGGATAAATGGTATTTTCAAATTTAACCCTCCTTCCAGCAACCTTGGAGGGGGAGACCTAGAAAAAACTTATATCCACTATAATGTAATTAGAATTTAAATCAACCTGAGCCTTTATCATAATGATTTTCCTAGAAAGGGGTACAATACCAGCTGGACATTCCAAAGCATTATCAAGATGTCCATCACACTGGATGTAAGTCCTGGAATTCTATTCAGTGAGGGGCTTCTCAAAATCCTTATAGTGTTCCATATTTTCCTACACTATCATCAACTTTTAGGGAACACCGGAATTGATTCCATTATAATCATGGTCATGTGATATTTATAAATATGAACTATCATGTGAAGTCTCTTTAACTCTTCCATCTACTGCTCCAACATCATTATGTATCAAGCATCCAGTGTCAACACCAAGAGCAGGTCCATTACCCTAAAGATGCAATGAAATCAATATATCATCAGAAGTATGTTTTCTATAGAATAACTCCATTTATAATTCATATTGAATAATATAAATGATATAAATAATACTATTATCCAACATGTTCACTTCATCTTCAGGAGGTGATGAAACATAACTATCCTCAATAGGGGTAATTTTAGTTTTCTTAACATTTTTTTTCTATATCAACTTCACTAGAGGGTCCTATAATCAAGTCACATTTCAATTCTAGAGGCAGGATCTTTTATTTACCTTTCCTTATTTGACAAGAAGGATCATTATGGACCCTTTCCTTAGAGTAGCTACACTCCTTGTCCCTGTTTCATTCAAAAGAAATATGACCAAAAAAACTAAAATTCATACAAAACCATGGATTACTTTCATATTGGATTTAAATTTTTATGATGTCTTCACTTTTTGTTAACACCGCCTCTTACGCCAGAGTATTGGACATATCAACCTCTAAAAATTCTCTTTTATAGTTCCCAAATCATGGGTTATCTATTTTATTGTCTATTCAAATGGGATTCCCAACCAAGGAGGCAATATCCTAGAGGATATGTGGATGCTAGTACAACCAATTCGGCCAACAGATATGAATCCATATCTGATCATGACAATTCCTTACATTATCAGGATTAATGTTCCTATCTGATTACTAGATTCTTAAGAACCCATGTTTCTCAGAGATTGACCCAAATAAATATTATTTTTTCTTACATTAATCATAGTATAAAATCACATGATAATAACCACTCCCCATTTCCATAATTCTCTAGTCCTCAAACCCCTATATCTTCACTATCCTTCGAGTGAGATAATTAAATTTCCATAATTTCTCACATTTTGTAACAATAACCTGTGAAATGATAGAGTACCTATAGATATTAACCTATTCTTAAGCCACATCTTGATTGGAAAAGACATTCGTGACTTTTCCTTGATGATTCTTCCAGTTTGAGGTGAAACAAATTCTATTAAAGAAAGGATGGAATCATATTTCACCACCTCTACAAAGTTCTTCTTCGGTACTACCACATTATTGGGGGCGCACTCAACCCCCTTTTCTTTCAAAGTAAATTGAAATATCTCCTTATGACCAATATAATAGATCACTATTTTACATCTTATAGAATATATAGGATTCCTATTTTCATATTCTTTAGGTTTTCTAGGGTTTATCACCTCTTTGATCCCCCTTTTCTCTGCCATATCCTCAAGAGGTATAGTTCTTAACCCCCAACCAATGAAATAAGAAATAATTGTACAATATGAGGAAAGTATTTATTTAATAATATCCTCTTAAACTAATCCCATTCCATGGATTAAATTTCTTCCCCTTTTTTGGTATTCTTAATAAGATTCAACCATTGATCTTATTCACTTTACAAATAATAAATAAATATGAAAAAAAATTCATGTCCTAATCATTGAGGAACATAACATATTTTCTCAATGGTTTTAGTCAATATTGCATCCACTAATGGATCATAAGACCAACTAAAATAAAGTAAATGTTTTCTAATGAAATATTAAATAGCACATTATTCTATCCTTTGGTTATTTGGAAACTCATCATGATTCATATCTTGAGAAATTTTCATGATCATAGTAGTAAGATTCAATATTACAACTCCCAAAACATTTGGTTTCTCATATGGATAATCATTTCATAATCCATCACATTAATTATTAACATGATTCCTTATAGTTACATCCATTAACTTAAACCAAAAATAAAAGTATGAGAAAAAATATTCAAAGTTTAAAACCACATAAATTCGTTTATAGAATGTATAAATCGTGTTTCATTCTTCTATGACACCTCAGTTTTAACCTAGGTCATTCATGATCATTACCAAAACTTTTGGGATTTTATCCTATACATAGACCTATCCCCATGGTTTTCATAAAAATTTTATAACCCTAATCTAAAAATATTGACTAAACCCTACTCTGATACTAACTATAATGCCTCGATCATTTCATAAATAGATATTAAGTCTATTTAAATGAATATTCAATACATAACAATATAATCCATGCTAGAACTGTAGAGGTTTAGAGTCTTTGGAGATTAGATATATAGTCTTCTTATTTTATGAAAAATATTAAATATTTTCCATATATATCTTCCATATTAGTACTTTTTATAGGTATACCGTACTAAAAAATTCTTTATAACCTTGGGAAATGAAACATAAGAAAAGGATGAGATCATATGCTCGGGAAGGGTGAACATGGGAGATATAAATCGATGATCATATGAAAGTATAAGATAATCATAAGGTTATGATATCATGACCATGACTTAAAAAGTTCATACCTAATCTTAAAAATATCATAAACATTATTTATAGGATAAAACATTATCATTTCAAAAGACATGAATCATAAGAGTTAGAATTAATCATAAATCAATCATTTACCATAAGTTCATCCCATAAATGTGTGTTCCATCATCATAAGTATAAAAATTATTTCATATGTCAAGGTTAATTACCAAGACCATCAGATCAGGAATCAGTACCCTTTTCTCATAGTGAATCAAGAACATTGACTTATTTCCCATAACTGATCAAGTACTTTGACTTGTTTCCCATAACAGATCAATCACATCGACTTGTTTCCCATAACTATATCATGAGATATAATACTTTACCCAATGAATTATAGGGAGATATAGGTCTCAACTATAAGATAACAAAAATCATACATATGTTTTCCACAATATAACAAAGAATTAATCATATTAAAACCGATGAAAATAAAATTTTCTCATAAACATTTCATCATAGCATAACCCATGGAAAAGAAATGGGTCTCATAAACATTTTATCATTTTATTATAAACATAAACCATATAGAAAAAAATAAGGACGATATCCTTGGATCATAACCCCAATAAATCATAATTATAATCAAGGTTTTTTGTTGATGATGAATAGATATACCATTAAAATATCATTTGAACCTTCTTGAGGAAAATACCCTTTAAAAATTTAAATACAGTCTATTTTCAAAATCTAAAATAGTGCACAAAATAAAGAAACCATTTTATTTGAAAATAACCATGTAAAATTTTATAAATATTCTTCAAATAATTAAGGATTCATGATGGTGAAAAACTTTATTCCTTTTGTATAAGTTAAAAAAGCATTCCTTTCATACTTTTATTGAAAAAGCCACAAATCACCTCATTTGGAAAACAAAAACATTTCCTTTAAAATAATTTTTAATAAATACAAACATGGGTAAAAATGATTTAAAAAAATTAAGATAATATTAAAAAAATTAGAAACTTTTTTAGAAAACATGGACATGGAAGAGAAATATTCCTTATAGGTTACTTAAACATAAACAATCCTAAATAATGATGAGATTGTGAAATAACACTTACCTAAAGTATCACCTTTCCTCATTCACATTAAAACATCCAATAAAATAAATATTAATTTATTATAACATTGTTTCATATATATATTCATAACTATATTACCATTTATGATTTATTTATAACATCTTATCACCCGCGTGTAAATAATTTGTTATTAAAATCACTATCTTGGGTGACAACTACTTCATTTTCCAAACATGTTTCAGTTCGGGAGTATCATTCCTTATACTTTGATCATGGTTCTATTGATTCCATATTTTTAATCTGGGAATAAAAATCCTATATACTCATTATATACATATTTATAATGATTCATAAAAAGTATATATAGAGAAAAATTAATTACACCATTCATGGAAAAATTAGACCATATATACACATGGATGATGTTTCCATTTCTCAACTAAGGGAATGAAATATGGGTAAATAATAATTCACCTTTATATGATAATTATTATATTATATATATCATAGATATTCATAAAATTAATCCTTATTTCCATCCAAGTAAAATATAAAATAAAAACAAATCATATTGTTTTTTTGGGGTGGTAGTCCATACGTACGCACAAATGATGTTATTGTTTCCAAAAAGATTGGATGATAAGTAGTTAGACATGATATTATTATTAAATAAGTATAATTGTTTCATAAATATAATATATAAATATTAAAATCATCATAATAAACATCCATAAAATATGGCGATGAAAATGAATTGTATCTCTATGTGGAGATGGTAATCCATACGTACACAAGAGCGACACTTTTACTTCTTGTTTGATGGGAAAGTGGGTGTGTAATAGTCTTACTATAATAGTAATAAAATTTAATAATATTTTTAATATTGAAGTTATTATTTTATAATAAATATCATATATTTATAAGAGGTAAATAATATTATAAAATAAATTGATCGGTTAAGGTAATTACCTCTTCTTAGAAAGAACTCCTTTAGATCTCCTCTTAAGGACCCTAGTGTTGGTCTTTTGAGAAGACCAGAACCTATATAATTTTTATATAGAATTTGAGAATATAATTTTTCATAGGATTTTTAATTGAGAATACTCAAAGTAGTGTAATTAAGTGAAGGAGGAAGTTCCCTTTTATAATTGAGGTGAGGGGCACTTTTGGAATCACTCAAAAGATTAAATTATAATAAATTAATTCTCTAAAAAATACCTCCAAATGGAAAGGTATTAGAATATAAGTTGGGATAGGGTTTTAATTACATCAAACAATTTATTTAAAACATTTTTTGATATAATTTTAAATCTTATCATTTTGATTAACCCTTAGTTAACCTATTTTAATTTAAACTACGGTAATAAATTTTTTGATATTAAAATGTCATAATTGTTTACCTATATGGTTCCAATTGGATCATAAATGAAATATTTATTGCATTTTAGATCATATAATATCCTATTTTTATTATTTATATATTTTTATAATTTTTAAATAATTTAATAATATATTTGTTTTATAAAATATCATTATTTTCAATTTTGACACTATACATTTAATTTAACTTTAAATACATCAAGAAAATGAGGGAATTAGAATATAATTCTTTTAAAACTACCTAATATGTCATATATATCTATAAAATTCATTTTTCATATTAAATTATTCAAATTATCTCAATTTTAATATTTTAAAATCATTTATTATTATTTTTTAATAAACGGAGAAATATTTCCCCAGTGTTTCATAAGAAAATATGGTCATTATATAATTACTAAAAATAAAAAATAAATTTTTATCAATAAAATAATTTTATTAAGATCAAAATATACACTTATATTCATTTAATGAGAGTGACATTTCCATAATATATGTCATTCTCATACATTTAAATAATATATAAGTCATTTTTAGGGAAAATTGTCCATTAAATAAGTCAATATTTAACTTAAGGTTTTAAGGGTAGAATTACCTTCATCTAATAATAATTTTAATGAATAATTATGGCCTTATAACTTATTTTTAATCCAAATTAACTCGATTTACCCTTTATCAAGTATTAAATTTCTACCATGGTCACTATTCATATTGACCAAAAATAAAAGGGGCATAATTACCAAATATGAACCTCATGATTATAAATATTTGATTTATTTTATCTAATTCAATTCCAATAAATAGAAGAAAATAATTTTAAATTAAGTGTGCAAAATGTGATAAAAATGTTTTTTTAGAAAACTACATTTTTTAGCATAAAACTGGATTTATTCTTATCTTATGTTTAGAAAAATATTTGTTGATTGTTTAAAAAATAAATTAAATAATATAAATTTCATTAAAATAAATCACCAATAGGGATTAATTTAATTTATTGATATAATATGCATTGCATGCATAAAAATAATTTTTTAGAAAACAACATCACTTTTATTTTTAGAAATAAAATTAATGATAATAATTTAATAAATAAAAAATTCATTTTATAAATGTATAGATCATATATTTTCATAATTTAGTTATTACTATTCATACATACCAATCCAATGGCTAGGTGATAATGGACACATAATATTTTAATAATGTTTTGTGGTTCGTTTAAACTCACTCTTGTGTGTAACATAATCTATCGAAGAAATAAAATTATTTAAAGAGAAATATTTCATAAAACACTAGGGTGTTACAATATATCTATTGTTTATATTATTAAAATTGTATAATTCCATTCAATTTTTGAAATGTGTGACTTCTAGCACTATATGAATGAGCCTCGTACAGTTCATGTCTTGAACTTCATTCTAATCATGAACACCAGTTTTCATTATCCTCTATTTCTATAAGATCAAACTATAAAATATTTGTCTAGTCATTCAACGTGTGAATCAGCATTACGTCTATATTGTTATTCACTATATGCACTATTCGTTTTGAGTATATGGGATCCAGGTAGTGAAATCCACGTTCCCTATAAACACCTATATTATATTTGCATATACCTTTCCATTTTCCCATGGACCTTTACACAGGTGCCACTCCACCTTTATATATATCCACACATGGACTCGTTACGCATACATAGCCTCCATTTTTAACCTTTTTTATCCATTTTATCATGTATACACTATCATTATGGACTTAAATAGATCAAAACCTCTAGCATTTTATGTTTGGAATCCATCTGTACTCCCCAACCAACACACCATGTTGATGGAGTCAAAGTTTCATCCTTGATCATTCCTTGGTCTTCAAAATAGAAATCCTAGGTTTCCCATTGATATTTCATAGAGTTTTGTGTAATTATATGAGATGTTATTGGGCTTCATAGGCATCATTCATTTTTTTTCTTATGATGGTAGCAGTGGTCGGATGGCTGGTGAGGCATCGAGCAGTGGAAGATATTTTTTGACAAAGAAGACATAGATACATCCATAGAATGACAGCGTACTTGTTATATTCAAAATTTCTACAAATAAATCATCCCAAATTATAATTAGGAAAATTCAATATTTTATTCATAAGTGATCCCATGGAATCCTTAGCACATATGAGAAGCTACCAATCCAACCCACATGAGCTTCCTTCTATCCAATAACTTCATGCTTCGGGCACTCCTATTTACATTTATCCATTCACTAACCCACGGATGGCTTCTTCGTGTTTGTTAGTTCCTACTTGGTTTTTCATCCCTCATCTTCGTGTGCATTTTAGTTTTCTCCAACTAGTTGAATACATATGCACTTATATTTGTCTTCTAAAATAATTTAAAAATTATGTTTACCAATAAAATAATTAAAAAAATTAATATATTGGAAATGTTATCAATTAAATTAAAAATTAATTGAATTAAATTTAAAAATTATATGCATGAAATATGGAGAACAAATACCCCCACACTTATACTATGATTTTTTTAAGTATATATCTCAACTTAAATAAAAAATAAGGACCCTGCTTCCAATATTTAAGTCTTATTATCAAAAAGATTAAACAATTATCAATAGGAACCAAACTACCAATCATCACATAAAAATACTACTTTAATTCCGCGTTTTTCAAAGAAAAAAATTAATCATGTATTTTATTATTCCCCTTTAAAAGAATTTAATATTATCCTAAATTCCTTTCAAGCTTCTCAATTTATTATTACTAAGCATTCTAATCATGATTTACCATAACTCTAATTTTTTTCCCATCACTCAATGGTAAAAATATAATAGAGTTGTGATCATACCATGAATAGATAATCATTTCCCTAAGCTTGTATTAGATCTCAAATATCCACCCCATAAAAAATATAAAAAATAATAATTAGGTGTTCATATTAAGGTTATAATGACTTTGAGGCTAAGGGTGGGTAGGTATTGATGTGGAAAATAATTAAATCTCAAAATAAGATTTTAAAAATAAATAATATTGCATGATAAACAAAAGATAAATTCTATGAAAGTCGCTTTCTCAATGAAATCACCTCCATACTTTCCAAACTAAAATTAGGACATAAATATGAAAATTAATAATAATGAAACATATACACCCTCTTATTTTTTCAACATTTTCTTTTTTCATATTTATTTTTTTTTCAATAATTGTGCTTGGTAAAATCTCAAATCCATCACCCGAACCCACATGATCTCCTCACTATAATAATTTTAATAGTTATATCAAGATTATAGGTTAATCTAAGGTTTATTTTTGACCTTCCAATACAAAAACCATTTTTTCTTAATTTATCATTTTTTTCTTTTCCTTTTTATTTTTTAAATATTTTTTCAAGAGGGGTGACAATTAAATGTAATGATAAATATTTATAAACATTACCCAAATCCAATGAAATGCTCCCACATATTATCCTCACTGAACTATAACCCTTATACTATATAAAACTTCTCTCTTAGACTAATTCAATAAAATATCATGAAAAATAAAAATATTAGGGTATGAAAGGATAATATAGGCTTGTAATATGGAAATTCAAAAACAAAGTCTTTTAATTGCTTATGAGGGTTAACTAGGATTAAATGTTATTGTAGGTATCAAGTATAATATCGTAACAATAAAATTTTCTCAAACATATTATAAGTGAATTTGTATAATCATAGATTTGATAAGAAAAACTCGAAGTTCAAGAAGGGTTACATGTCCCAAATTTATCTAAATAATTGTACTTATAAAATATGGGAAATATTTGGTCTGGAGGAATCTAGGGAATGGTAACATATGAAATTGTGTAATTGATCTTGTAAATTTTTACTCATAATAAATTAATCATCATAAATTTCAAAAATTTAAAGCATGAGAACATGTAAGAGTACTTTCATTTACATAAATTAACTAGTCCCCCTAAATCATTATTTTTTAAATTCATACCCCTATGCTTATCTCAAATCATTTAATTCGCCATTTGAATCATTCAATATCATTAATAATGAATTATAAAACATGGAATCATGTTATTCCTAAGTGTATTTTGTATCATAGATCAAAAATTAATAAAAAAATATAAATATGGGAAATAAATTCTTCCTTTTAAAATCTCAAAAATATATTTTAAATTTAGGGGAGAAAAAAATATTAAAATTAAATGTGTACTCTCATTTACTTATAAATCTCCTTTTTCTATATATTATTTCATTTCTTTATCATCATAGACCTAAAAATAAAACTTCCAAATGAAATTTCAAGGTCTACTCATTAAATAAAAAAATGATAAAGGGGGATTGAAATTAAACCCTAAAACCCAATTTAAATACTAAACTAAAAACTAATTTCCAATGAAGAAATTAAAAAACTAAATTTTCCTCCCATAAATTGCCTTTTTTAAAGTTGGTAGCTCAACCTTACCCCAATGGATTATATAATATATGTATGTTATAGAGATAACTACCTTTTATTTGTCCAATTTTTACTTTTGAGTGTATCCAGGTTAGCTATTTTTTCCTCCTTATTGAAAACTTACTGAAACTTTGAGGAGGTAACAAAAATCTGGACAATTATAAAGATATGAGAAGTAACTCTTGGTCTGTATATACTTGTAAAAACTTCTCTTTGACTTATAATTTTAGTTAATCATCCAAATATTTAATTACCTCTTTATTCTCAACAACCATCACCTTATCTTCATATTTTTATTCTTTTCATGCTACATCTATTAAAATTCTTTATTGAATTTATCAATTTTAGTAGGCATCACTTGTTCTTGATTCTATTTTTGTTCTTAATGATATTGTCCCAAATATTCATGTACTTTCATTCTCAAGTCATCATACTTCCTCTCTTATTCTTCTTTTATTTTATCTTCTGATTTAACTTCCTTATATTCCTGTTTCTCCTTTAGTTCATCTTCGGCATGTTTTTGAGGAGTAAATTAGTATGTGGATAGCCTTTGGAACTATTGATGGATTTATTAGGTTTTAAAAGATTTTAAAAACTTCAGTTTTTCTTTTGAGGTTCATTATTTTTTGATTTTATCTTTTAGGACATCAAAATTAAAGGTGTTTCCCCTAGAATATTAATATTTGTGATAAGATTCTGAATTTAAAAATTTATTACCATGTATTTGAATTTAGTTTTATCTCTTTAAGATGTTTCTTCAATTTATTATTTAATTTTATCTTCCTCTTTGGTTTCCTATCTTAATTATTTAGCTTTGTTTTCCATCCTATATAGGTTCTTACACACTTATTTTAAGATGAATTACATCCTATATAAGAGTGCATAATCATCACTAGGTTAAGGTTATAATTTTCCTTCTTCTTGAATGCATTGTATTTTCTATCTATGATCATTTATTTTATGTGAAAGAGCTATAATAAAAATAGAGAACTTATCATGCTCAATCAATTGGAAATGATTCTCTCCCATCACATCCAAAAATATACCCAAGTGTAAAAGGGAAACAAAAAAAATAATAACCTAACTAAAATTATTAAATTAAAAAGTGGGATGGAAAATAATATTCCTAAATATCATACTAAATTTATTAACTAGTAGTTGGAAATATTACCAAAACTGGCTCAGGTCACAGGGTATCGTTAATTCCTATAGTCTCGAACCAATTTAGAATTTATACTTCTCAAACAACCTATTAATTAACTATTATTGTATTATATCTAATGTAATCCAAAGTTTGATCCTACTTAGACTTTTAATACTCTAAAATTAAATAGATAAGACATATAAACTACTTGAATTTAAATATAACTATTTTGGCATATAATATCCAAGAATGATGAGAATGTACTGGGAAATTTTATTCTTAGGTTCATAATATAACAAAGTAGAGAATATGTGATGATATTCATGATGATTCTATAGTTAGGTATTAGTGAATCCCTTGGTCAGGTTAGACACTCTCTACTATCCTAATATCACCTTTTCTGATGGTCATGTACTTTAGATCACTCAAAAGTTGGGTAACCCAAAACCATGTTTAAACATATAGTAGAAACTAATCCAGTGGTCATGGTAGAGGCCTCACACTCTAGAACTCACACTAAAAATCACTCTAGCACTTAAAGGTTTTGTTCATGCTTGATCAAATGAAAAATATTAAATCCAAACATCCAAATCCCCTCATAAAATAGTAATATAAAAGGATAATAAAAGAAAGGATAGAAAATAATAGAATGGATGTGATATAGAAACATGAAAATCATAAAAAAACTTACTTTAATTAAAATAATCCCCTTTACATAGAAAAACTAAACACAAGAACCCTACCCTCACATGCTAGCCATGATAGGTGGTAAAAAAAGAAAATAAACTCTAATGGTAATTCTAGTAGAAACTTCTAAATAAATATAAGTAGCATACCTCTAAGATTTAATCCCCCTCGGTGTGCACAAAATCCATGTATTTATAGACAATTATCCTCTAAGATGTAACCATGTATCTTGACCAATATCTCCTCTATATTCTCTGAATCTATCTTATCTTCTGATATATATCTTGGACTCCAATTATGCTTGTGATATTTTTGTATTATTCTCCCATATATCCTATTAAGATATATCTTTTTGTCTATAAGAGAGGATATTTTGGTTGGGCTATTAAATCTAAGTATATTTGTTTTATATGTTATTCAAGTTGTGTAATACCATTCATTGTGTGAAATTTGAGACTTTTAATACTGAATCCATCTGCCATGTATAGTTCATGGATTTAACTTCATCCAAGTCCTGAAAACCAATTATCATTATCCTCTATTTTTATAAGATTGAACTATATATGTTGTGTATAGTCATTCAATATGTAAATAGGTTTTACATCTCCAATGTTCTTCACTCTTTTAACTATTCATGTTTTGTAAAGGGGATTTAGTTTACGAACTCCAAGTTCTTAATAAATACTATTACATAGCTTTACATATATCTTTATGTATCCCCTTAGACCTTTACAAAAATACCACTTACATTTTTTGTATCTCCACATGTGTCCTTTCTATTACACATATTTACATAGCTGATGTCTCATGCATGAATTGTCTTTATGACCTTAAACATATCAAAAACTTCAGATTTTTAGGATTGGAATTCATTTTTAAGCCACATCCAACCCACCACATCGAAAGAGTGAACATTCTATCCTTAAGAATTCCCCAATATTAACATTTTCTATCTTGGGTTTCCCAATTTTATTTCATGGATGTTTGTGGTATTTTCTGAGGTAGTGTGATATCCACATGTAGTGTTCATGAAATTTTCTAGTGATAGCAGAAATAGTTAGATATCTAGAAAGGTATCAAGTTATGGAGGGTTATTTATGATATAGGAAATATGAGTTCAGTCCTAGAACAAGGAAATTTATCTTATATGTAATGTGTTCATGCATAAATAATCCCATATCAAACTCCAGGGCAGTCAATATTTTATTCATAAGTGATCCTACATTTTCTTCATCTAAGATGAGAAGCTCCCATGCTAACCCACTTGGGAATCCTCCTGCCTAATGCCTTCACACATCAGGATCTTCTCTTGACACATGTCCATACACTGACCCGAGCACAGATTCTATATATCTATTAGTCCCTACATGGCTATCCATCCCTTAGTCAGCTATTCCTTGTAATTTACATTATCTAGTTAAAAGTCTAGCATTTTCACCTTCATAAAAAAACATTAACTTAAGTAAAATTCTTCAAAAAACATTTATTTTTCTTAGTGAAATTTTTTATAAAAATATATACATTTTAATTTGCTTTCCAAAATAATTTCAAAATAATTTTACCCCTAAAAAATTAAAATAATTAATATTAGGGAAATATTATCAATTAAATTCAAAAATTAATGGAATTAAATTTGAAAAATATATGCATGAAATATGGACATCAGCAACCAAATACACCTCCATCAACATAGACATACACAATAGATTCTAATATAAACCACTAAAAAAAGGTTATGATGGATATGGTGGACTCCCCACCATATTATAATTCCTCTAACATACACATACTTTAAGGAAAATAAACCAAACCCAAATATATAAACATATTATAAATACAACAATCAATGATTTAGAATTTACATAAGAAGACTTATACCCCACATGGTTAGACATTTCCTTAAAATACAAAGCACTCAAAATTAGTATGACCTCAATTAAAGATTAGTGGATGAAAACTAAATGTGAGGAACATAGAAAAATAATCAATGCCTCAAGTAAACACTTAATTAAGATCAAGTTTAGTAGTTTCGATCTAGAAATCCTTTGAAGGGGTAGATTTAGATCAACTCTCTATACATTCATATTCTTTAAAAAACCTCTATAGATGACCCAAATGGCCAAAAATGTAGTAATTCTATAGAGAATCCTAACATGAGGGTTTTTTATGACTTGTATTTACTAACTAATGGTGCATTGGTGTTTGATCCTTGAAAAAGGTTGATTAAGATATACTAAAATGCCTCTCAATACCACCACTTGTCTCCTCAGGATTATAAGGATTACCCTTTCATTTATTAGAGATCCCTTGACCACTCCTGGGAATAGAGGAAGTAGCATTCACCTCAAGCACTCCTATAAGGAATACATGAACCCAAACTACCTTTCTTAATACATATACATATGATATTAAACCAAAATCCATCACCCTCAACTGAAGATCAGGATGAATACCCCTTTCAAAATATTAAGCCTTCAAAAATCATCCATGGCCTATGATAGGAAACTAGGTAAATGAAGCTATGAACATACTCCAAGACCAATCAATTTCCACATTAAGGTTGTACAACTCAATTTACCTAGCCACTTTTATAGCCTTGTAGAAATTTTTTTTGATGAATAAGTCCTTAAAACCTTCTCAAGAAATATCCCTTCATGGTTCCATTCAAATAATGGACTTCCACCAATTTTAGCTCAGACCTTCCAACATAATGTTTGAGAACATGATATTGAGTGACCTCTGAATCTCAATTAAAAAAGATCTTATCGATGGTTCACAATCATTATTATACTTCTCAAGAATCTAGATGTCTATAAAATAGATAAGGGTTTAACATTTAAAAATTTAGAATAAAAACACTAGGTTGATCAACTAAAGGGTTCACTTATAGAAAACTATTGGTATCTTACCCTAGAAAATCCATGGATACATGATGCAGGAATACTCTAAATAAAAAAGAAATTCATAAACTCAATCAACAATCATATAAAATAAAATCAAGTCCATTGAGATGTAAATCTTAGTATAAAAATTACACTCCAAAAATTCAAACCACATTCACTTAAATGAAGATAAAAATCATCCTTTTCAAACTATTTTTAAAAAATAATATCCTAATTTTTTAAAAATTAAAACACCACCTAAAATAATTTTAAATTTTCAATAAAATATTTATTATAAACTTTTTCCTACTTCAAAATACCATGTTAGTTTTAAACTGTTTTTTAAAACTCTTTTCTCAACTCTCAAAACCCAACCTTCATACTTGAATAAACAAACTTCTATCATGAAGACCTTTAATGGATTTCAAATCCTAATTTTTCTCTTTTTAAAACTATTATTTAAACTTTTTAACACCTAATACACTTCAACCCATTTGAAAATTTTCTTTACTAATTTCAAGACTAACCATTTACATTTAAAAATATGTACCATTCTTTAAAAAAATAAATGAAACATCTAAACACACAACACAACATACTAATTTACTTAAGAGGGGATAGTAGTCATGAATGACCCAACTAAATGGCTTAGAAGACCATGATTCAGTCATTCAAATTCCACTGAGATTTATACTAAACCATGAACTCCAGATTTACATAGTTTTCTAAACCCTTCAATATCATCATGTATTACCAATTCAACTTCCATTATCATTCCTCAAAACATAGTAATCATTTAAATAATCCATATATAATCAGTATAAATTTTTAAAACCATCAATATATAAACAATCATACCCAAAAAATGAATGATGATCAAGAATAAAGACTTGCAACCAAACATCCCTTCATAACTCTAGGTTTTAAATAAAAAAGAGCTGGTGAGGATATCCCTAAACCTATATATTGAGTTTTGGTTGTAACGACCTGAAATTTTGAATAAATATTGTTTCCTAATTTTGTGTGTTATTTTATTTTATACTCAACAAAAAAATTTCATTTGATAACACGAGTATAATTAAAATGAGACCGTTGGGCTTTGACTGTTATATGACCATTGGTTAATATGACCACTGGAAACTAAACGTTTTGATTATTGTCTCTAAATACAAGTAATATTGGTGAATTATTATAGAAAGAAGATTCGATGGCATCGCCCAGTAGTCTTGGACCGATCGAAGCACATCTAACAGAACTTGGGAAGGAGGTAGCACCACTGGGCTTTGCTCTGGACCAAACCCAAGCCGAACTTCATCGTGTGAAGTTAGAACGGAATCGCCTTTGTGAGAAGTTCAAACTAATAGAAATTACTACTCGTGCGATGTTAGTCGAGCCTCCCTCAGATTCTCTCACCTTAGCACACCTTACACTTAGGTCTTATGCTGGTGTGATAAGGGGCTATATAAGGAGACCGTAACTGCCTTGTGTAATCCTTTGTTTTAAATAAAAATTGGGATTTCTTCTTATGATGAAGTTTATGAATTTTCAAATGACCGGATAAATATAGTATGCATATTTATGATGAATTTTAGAAAAAGGATATTTTAAAAATGGTTGTGTAAACCTTAAATAATTAAAAATGAGTAATGATTTTCGAAAAAATGGTCTTCTACAATTATGTTCAGTACGAAATTTAGAGTCTAATAAGATCAACTTAATTTTTGATGAATAGTAAATTATGAATAGTGATTTTATGATTAGGATTAGTAATGTGTCCAAATGGATTAATAATCTCACTTAAAAAAAGTATTTATATAATCTAGGCACCTTGATTAAGTAATGTGATTCAACAAAATGGTTAAATAACGGTTTCATAAATTATTATTCAAGTATTAGTTTTTTTCGGGTGGATAGTGTTTTTTAATTAAAAATTTAATTAAAAATATTTAGAAAATTATTTTTATAAAACGGATTTCATTTTTGAGCTCAGAGCACCGATATTATGCTATGGTAATTTTTGGGGGTTTTTCTGAAAAAATAAATTTTCGGTGAATAGTGTTTTATTTAAAAATTAAATTAAAAATATTTAGAAAATTATTTTTATAAAATGGAGTTCATATTTGTAATCAGAGTGTTGATATTTGGTTAAGGTGAAATTTTGGGATTATTCTGAGAAAGTGGAATTTTCGATGAATAGTGGAAATACAGTTTTTAAGTTACGGGTGTCTAATGACATCATTAAATGATGTATTAAGTATGTAATCAATATAGTCGACTTATGAATAGTAAGATAAGGTATGAGGTGTCCCAAGTGGCCAATACCATGGGCAAATACCATGGGCAAGCCCATGGTTTTGCCAAAACCACTAGTGAGGTGTCCCTTGGCCATTAATGCCTTGTCCCCTCAATTTCCCTATAAATACCAAGCTATCCTCTCATCCATTCGACTCCCCACTCTCCCCCAACGAAGTTCTGGTCTCATTACCTCCCAAGGAGTCCTCCCATGGTGCCCCCAAGCCTTCAAGGTCCCAACCTTTGAGTTTTAAGAGTTATGTTTTAAGGTAAGGGATCTGACCTCTCTCTTTCATTTCAAGTAATCTCTTTTATGTCATTCCTTTTATGCTCCATGTTCTTATGTTGGAGGATATTATTTTATACTCCTCTTACTGCCCTTTTCATGTTCATATAATTAGAGATCCCCTCTTACTCTCATTATTTCGTTTTATAAAGTTTTAAGTGGCGTCGTTAGGCTGCCGAAATTTTTGTAACGGATTCTTTCTCCCTTCTCATTTTTCAAGATCTATTTTCATGTAAAGTATTTCAAGTTCCTTTTTATTATGTTGGGGTATGATCTCTAAATTTATCATACTGATCTTTTATGTTCATATTATGAGAGACCCCATTTGATCTCTTCAATTCAGTATTTTGAAGTTTTAAGTGGCGTCGTTAGGCTGTCGAATTTTTAAGTGGTTCTTCACCCTTCTCGTTTTGAAGTTCTACTTTCATGTCAATTCTTTCAAGTTCCTTTTTGTTATGTTGGGGTATGATCTCTATATCTATCATACTGGACTTTTATGTTCATATGATGAGAGACCCCATTTGATCTCTTCAATTCAGTATTTTGAAGTTTTAAGTGGCGCTGTTAGGCTGCCGAAATTTTTAGGGGATTCTTTCACCCTTCTCATTCTTTTCAAAGTTCTACTTTCATGTCAAGTCTTTCAAGTTACTTTTTAATTATTTTGGGGAATTATCTCTATATCTATCATACTGAACTCTTATGTTCACATGATGAGAGACCCTATTTGATCTTTTCAAATCATTTTTGTTGAAGTTTAAGTAACGTCGTTAGGCTGTCGAACTTTCATAAGAGAAATCTAATTTTTTCCTTCCTTCCATGTTTTTCATTTCAAATGGTATGTCTTTGAAATTTAATTACCATGATCATGTATCCTTCTTATTCTGTCCATATACTGTTTTATGGGTAATTTATGAATGTTTGACCCATTTTCCCTCTCTTTTTAATGTCTTCTAAAACCTCGTAACATAGCCGTTATGCTGCAGAATTTCTGTTTCAAAATGTCTCTCTCTTTTTCTAAAGTTCTTTTATATTATTAAGTGAATACTCAAAGCTCTTTCTTCTAAAGGGTTATTCACATATATACCAAAATGTTCTATTTTAAATTCTGGGATTTACATACATGAGACCCACCTTCCTTTTCTGTGGGTTTTAAAGTGACGTAAAGATCATGTCTTTAAAGAAGTTTTTAAAATGTTGTGATTATGAAAGGAAACCCATTTATTTTATGCTATATGGGTTATTTATGAAATTTTTTATGATGATATATTTGTCTCACATGATATTAAAGGCAAATTTAAGGTTGCGCCCTGATAGCGCTCCAATGCATTGGGTAATGATGTAACCACTAGAGATTACAATTTTCACGATACCTTGGTGAATAACCTTGGTAATTTTCAAATGACACCTTGGGGATGGACCATGGTAATATGTTCATGATTTTCTATGTTAAATGATGTAGCCACATATTCAAGTTATGAAAATGTTATTTTTATTATGATATGCCTCATGATTTCATTCTCATGCCTTAAAGTTCTTTTCATGACCTTATTGAAGTATCTCAAGTTCACATGTAAAATTTTTCTCTTGTTTCCCTTACTAGGCTTTTTGCTCACCCTTTCTTTTGATGTATGTCCCTAGGTTATTTGATGTAGTAATGAACCTAGAATGAACATTAGGAGAAGCCTTTCAAGTGTTTTAGAAGAATGTTTTATGTTTTCATGTTTAAAGTTCCTGGTTTCCAAGACACTAAACCTTAAAGATCCTCAGTTTTGTAAAATGTAATGAAAGATTATGTGATAAAAAGACGGGATGCTATAGTTGGTATCAAAGGATGGTTTAGTTATTTATGGAAATTAGGATATGAAAACTCTAGGAAGAACCCTATAGAAAAGTTAAAAAAATAGGAAATCTTCCTGGTATTTTGGTGAGTATTGAGTAAGGGGTTTCCAAGCAAATACATCCCTGTCTGGATACGAGCAGGTAGAGGTGGCTCTGGCACAGATGTACATAGGGGTAAAACCCGAAAACACAGCTTTGAGCTAGACTCGAACAGGAACTGTTACACGACAACGGGCCTTGCTACACTCTTGGTTACGACACTCCCGGGGGATATGCTTTGGTAAATTCATAAGCTTAGTATGAACCATTGTTAAAGGAACAAAGATAAAATAAAATAAAGATTCACATAAGAATATATGATCATGGATAACCTAGATGGGATCCTAGGGGATCACAAGTTAGGGTATACTTTTCTTCTACAAGTTACCCTTATATGCTTTCAGTTCCTTTTCATGATTATTGGCTAAGTACTTAAGCCCCTAATTATGATTTCTATTCTTAGTTAATGGTGGGAAATGGAAGAACATGTCCCAACAACCAATTTGATAAGAAATGCGATGATTGTCGTATTAATATGACAGGGATGATTATGGGATTAAAATATGATTATTATTTTGGAAGACGTTCACTATTTTGGGGACCCTATATGATCGAGGTAAATAGATTACTATGGTATTTTCATTGAGGAGTAATGTTGACTTATATTTTGAAGAATCGATGAATTTAAGGTGGACTTATAGTAATGTAGGTTACTTATGGGAATGATTAACCTATCTTGGGTAAAATATGTTTAGTTTAGATACTTTTGTTATAAGATGTTAGGAGTGGTTGATGTTGTTTGGAGATGAACAATGAAGTTTATTTTGGAAGACTATGTTGTCAAATCCTTCTTGTATTTGGATTTCAATCTTAGTTTGGTTTATTTTGAGGAATTTTTAAGGACCTTTATTTATGGAATGGACTATGATGAACTTTGGGTAGTACCATGGAACTTTGAAGATTTAAAAGTAGTTTCTATTCCTATGGGATTATTTCTTTTTGAAGAGTTGTTTTACCTTACCCTTTCTATTTTTGGGATAATGTTTAAAGATAGAAGAAATAGATAGTTTATCTTTTGTGGATTATGAAGATGATTCTTCTGTTTTTATGAGACCAAGTAGTTTTGAATGCTCATAGTTTGGAGAAAAGATTAGTTTTGGGTAGAAACTTATTAAAGGATGAAACTCTACATGAAGATAGGTATGTTTTCTTATGTTTTTGTTTTATGTTGTAAATAAATTCCTCAAAATTATGAAAAGGAACGTAAAACAAAAACGTTGTTGGTTTATGTTTCCTACTACGTAATCAAAGAATGTTTACACACATCATAAGTTTGAGATTTTCTTATGGTTAACGTTCTCCTAATCATGTTCTCTATCACTCTTCCCCAGAACTTGACCCTTTGTTTTTCTTCCATGTCCATGTTTTCCTCCATGGAATCCTAGTATGGGTTAACTCGGGTGACCTTTGTACTTCCCTTTATTTATTTTAAAGTAATAGTTTTTCTGACACCTTTTCCGATGTGGGACTTTCAATGAAATTTCAAAAGCCGATTTTTTAAAAAAAAATTGTGAGGACGCAATTTCTTAAGGGGGGAAGATTGTAACGACCCGAAATTTTGAATAAATATTGCTTCCTAATTTTGTGTGTTATTTTATTTTATACTCAACAAAAAAATTTCATTTGATAACACGAGTATAATTAAAATGAGACCATTGGGCTTTGACTGTTATATGACCATTGGTTAATATGACCACTGGAAACTAAACATTTTGATTATTGTCTCTAAATAAAAGTAATCTTGGTTAATTATTATAGAAAAAAGATTTGATGGCCTCGCCCAGTAGTCTTGGACCGATCGAAGCCTATCTAACAGAACTTGGGAAGGAGGTAGCACCACTGGGCTTTGATCTGGACCAAACCCAAGCCGAACTTCATCGTGTGAAGTTAGAACGGAATCGCCTTTGCGAGAAGTTCAAACTAATAGAAATTACTACTCGTGCGATGTTAGCTGAGCCTCCCTCAAATTCTCTCACCTTAGAAAACCTTACACTTAGGTCCTATTCTGGTGTGATAAGGGGCTATGTAAGGAGACCGTAACTGCCTTGTGTAATCCTTTATTTTAAATAAAAATTGGGATTTCTTCTTATGATGAAGTTTATGAATTTTCAAATGACCGGATAAATATAGTATGCATATTTTTGATGAATTTTAGAAAAAGGATATTTTAAAAATGGTTGTGTAAACCTTAAATAATTAAAAATGTGTAATGATTTTTGAAAATATGGTCTTCTACAATTATGTTCAGTACGAAATTTAGAGTCTAATAAGATAAACTTAATTTTTGATGCATAGTAGATTACGAATAGTGATTTTATGATTAGGATTAGTAATGTGTCCAAATGGATTAGTAATCTCACTTAAAAAAAGTATTTATATAATCTAGGCACCCTGATTAAGTAATGTGATTCAATAAAATGGTTAAATAACGGTTTCATAAATTATTATTCAAGTATTAGTTTTTTCGGGTGAATAGTGTTTTTTAATTAAAAATTTAATTAAAAATATTTAGAAAATTATTTTTATAAAACGGATTTCATTTTTGAGCTCAGAGCACCGATATTATGCTATGGTAATTTTTGGGGGTTTTTCTGAAAAAATGAATTTTCGGTGAATAGTGTTTTTATTTAAAAATTAAATTAAAAATATTTAGAAAATTGTTTTTATAAAATGGATTCCATATTTGTAATCAGGGCTTTGATATTTGGTTAAGGTGAAATTTTGGGATTATTCTGAGAAAGTTGAATTTTCGATGAATAGTGGAAATACAGTTTTTAAGTTACGGGTGTCTAATGACATCATTAAATGATGTATTAAGTATGTAATCAATATATTCGACTTATGAATAGTAAGATAAGGTATGAGGTGTCCCAAGTGGCCAATACCATGGGCAAATACCATGGGCAAGCCCATGGTTTTGCCAAAACCACTAGTGAGGTGTCCCTTGGCCATTAATGCCTTGTCCCCTCACTTTCCCTATAAATACCAAGCCATCCTCTCATCCATTCGACTCCCCACTCTCCCCAAACGAAGTTCTGGTCTCATTACCTCCCAAGGAGTCCTCCCATGGTGCCCCCAATCCTTCAAGGTCCCAACCTTTGAGTTTTAAGAGTTATGTTTTAAGGTAAGGGATCCGACCTCTCTCTTTCATTTCAAGTAATCTCTTTTATGTCATTCCTTTTATGCTCCATGTTCTTATGTTGGAGGATATTATTTTATACTCCTCTTACTTCCCTTTTCATGTTCATATAATTATAGATCCCCTCTTACTCTAATTATTTCGTTTTATGAAGTTTTAAGTGGCGTCATTAGGCTGCCGAAATTTTTGTAACGGATTCTTTCTCCCTTCTCATTTTTCAAGATCTATTTTCATGTAAAGTATTTCAAGTTCCTTTTTATTATGTTGGGGTATGATATCTAAATTTATCATACTGATCTTTTATGTTCATATGATGAGAGACCCCATTTGATATCTTCAATTCAGTATTTTGAAGTTTTAAGTGGCGTCGTTAGGCTGCCGAATTTTTAAGTGGTTCTTCACCCTTCTCATTTTGAAGTTCTACTTTCATGTCAATTCTTTCAAGTTCCTTTTTGTTATGTTGGGGTATGATCTCTATATCTATCATACTGGACTTTTATGTTCATATGATGAGAGACCCCATTTGATCTCTTCAATTCAGTATTTTGAAGTTTTAAGTGGCGCCGTTAGGCTGCCGAAATTTTTAGGGGATTCTTTCACCCTTCTCATTCGTTTCAAAGTTCTACTTTCATGTCAAGTCTTTCAAGTTCCTTTTTAATTATTTTGGGGAATTATCTCTATATCTATCATACTTAACTCTTATGTTCACATGATGAGATACCCTATTTGATATTTTCAAATCATTTTTGTTGAAGTTTAAGTAACGTTGTTAGGTTGTCGAACTTTCATAAGAGAAATCTAATTTTTGCCTTCCTTCCATGTTTTTCATTTCAAATGGTATGTCCTTGAAATTTCATTACCATGGTCATGTATCCTTCTTATTCTGTCAATATACTGTTTTATGGGTCATTTATGAATGTTTGACCCATTTTCCCTCTCTTTTTAATGTCTTTTAAAACTTCATAACATAGCCGTTATGCTGCATAATTTCCGTTTCAAAATATCTCTCTCTTTTTCTAAAGTTCTTTTATATTATTAAGTGAATACTCAAAGCTCTTTCTTCTAAATGGGTATTCACATATATACCAAAATGTTCTATTTTAAATTCTGGGATTTACATACATGAGACCCACCTTCCTTTTCTGTGGGTTTTAAAGTGACGTAAAGATCATGTCTTTAAAGCAGTTTTTAAAACGTTGTGATTATGAAAGGAAAACCATTTATTTTATTCTATATGGGTTATTTATGAAATTTTTGATGATGATATATGTGGGTCACATTATAATAAAGGCAAATTTAAGGGTGTGCCCTGATAGCGCTCCAACGCATTGGGTAATGATGTAACCACTAGAGATTACAATTTTCATGATACCTTGGTGAATAACCTTGGTAATTTTCAAATGACACCTTGGGGATGGACCACGGTGATATGTTCATGATTGTCTATGTTAAATGATGTAACCACATCTTCAAGTTATGAAAATGTTGTTTTTATTATGATATGCCTCATGATTTCATTCTCATGCCTTAAAGTTCTTTTCATGACCTTATTGAAGTATCTCAAGTTCACATGTAAAATGTTTCTCTTGTTTCCCTTACTAGGCTTTTTTCTCACCCTTTATTTTGATGTATGTCCCCAGGTTATGTGATGCAGTAATGAACCTAGGATGAACATGAGGATAATCCTTTCAAGTGTTTTAGAAGAATGTTTTATGTTTTCATGTTTAAAGTTCCTGGTTTCCAAGACACTAAACCTTAAAGATCCTCGATTTTGTAAAATGTAATGAAAGATTATGTGATAAAAAGGCGGGATTCTATATTGGTAGTCCTAAATCTAGAATACCAGAATATCCAAAATAAAAATGGAATTTTATAATATGTTAACTATTAGAATATAAGCTTTGATACCATTGTTTCATGAAATAGTCTGATCCACCCTTTAACTGGGCACCCGAGCTGACCCGAAACATACCCATGAAGCGTTCTAAATATCCATGGGTTAGAAACAAGCACTAAGGATTCAAATAAAAACTCATAGGAATTATTTCACCCGATAAATAAAAATAAAACATAGAGGAATCTTTAAAAAACATTCCAAATTACCTATTCATACTTAAGAGATCCATGCGCTAGTTGAAAATAATAGTTTTACAATAAGTAGAACCAAACAAAGAAAAAAAATCAACCATATTAAATAAATACATAAAACTAAAATAGAAATCATTATGAGAATAGAAAACTTAGCTAATACAATAATAATAAAAAACTAAAACAAACATCCAACCTAATCTCTATGTGAATCTGCAAGTCACTATCCAACCTCAATACAAAGAATGCTCCATGAGTAACCAAAAGTTGAACATAAAACTAAAATGTATAGATAGTCATGAGAACAATGATTAGAAGGAATTCCAAAGAAACGACACCCCATTTATTACCTATAAATAAAATATTCAATTAATGGTGGTTTTAAAAATATTTTACAAACATAGGTTTTCCAGTTTTAGTTTTTAAAACCAATCATAATTCATTACCCTTATTACTTTTAAATAGATATATATAAAATGGGAAGTTTAAAAAAATTACAAAATAATTTTCCTTTAAAATACCCATCTATAAGAGTTAATAAAATAAATTATAAGACCTTTCCAAAAAATTTATCCAATAATTTAAAAAAACACTAATTCTTTGCATTAATATAGATGAAGTGGAAATAATAATAATAATAACAGAATATTAAAATAAGTTAAATATAAACTATAACAAACTATCACAACAATAAATGAAACTTAATCCATATAATAAATAAAATCACTAATGATCATGGGAATACCTTTGATCTAAGTGTAAATCCTAGAACATACTAAACATTATCCATCTATCAATTCTTATGATGCAATATAACCTCCATAATTCTAAATCATACCATATCTTCCCTAATCAAGGGGAAAACTCCCAAAGTAGATCATAAACCATAGTAAGAGCCAATAACTAGAACATAATCCTAGGATAGTCTAGCATGTTCTCTTGTAAGTTCCACTAGATACTATCGGTTTCCCATGGTGTATGAAATAGAGGTGATCCAATCAATATTTTCAAATAATGATGTGAAAATAAACATATATTTTAATATAGGAAATGAGAATTGTAAATATGGTCTCACCTTTGTGCATCCCTTTTAAGAAAATTACCCCTTATTATATAAACAAAAGTATCATAAGTGTGTATTATACTAGGTATAATGACCTCTATTTCAAAAATAGAAAAAATCAATTTGAATGTATAATGGTGTGTTTTACTAAGAAAATCATCCTTAAAATGCCTATCGGACCTTAAAATAAATAACTAAAGCTTAAAAGTCATAAAACTTCTAAAACCATTCACATGACATCATGGAATAACTAAAATGTTGGGGAGTTTATAACCCCATTTTTTAAATACCATTCACACCCTTATAAAATGTAATATAACTCTAATAAACCTATTAGAAACACATTATGTGCATGGTTGAGTAAAAAAATTCTAACTTTGAAAACAAAGGGGAAACCATCATATTCTAATAAAATCAATTGAAAACATTTTTTACTTCCTAAATAATCCTTAGAAAACTCAATACTGTAATTTCATATTCAAAACATAAATTTAAATTGGTAAAAATCATGGTTCTATAATTTAAAGGATAATATAAGGGAAAACCTACCTCAAATCATCACTTTTTGATAATGATGTGTTAATCCTCTATGAAAAGGTAAGAATGGCCAAAAGTGAACCAAACCTAACCCTAATTAAAATCAATCCAAGAAGAACCCTAGTTCACTAAGACCATATCCAGGGAGGAATAAGGTGGAAGAAATAAGAAACAATAAGAGGATGAGTTATATGGGTGATTACTTTAAGAGTTTTTCCTCAAATATTGAATAAATCCATGAAAATCACCATAAAAGGAAAGAGAAAGGATGGAGGAGGTATGCACAGGGAATAGGACTCAAATGGTGAAGAAGAGGGTAGCTTAATTATTAGATTCAAAGAGTGTTAGAAGGATAAATTCAAACTTTTTTAAGTTCAATATAGGATACATGGCTTGGATGCGTAGTTTACAAAAACATGAACCAAATTAACAAAACCACTCTGATAAAAACTATAGGTCTTCACATGGTTGACACATAGTTTCTTCTAACCATACACAATTTGTACACTATAAAATTACCATAGAAGGGTAACCCCACATGCACTCCCCTTAATTGTGCACTACCCATGTAGACTAACCATGAACACTCAAAAATAAACTAAGAAGGCCCTATATAAGGGTGAACTAAATGGTTTCTCCTAAAATATATGTGCTAAACAATTTTCCTCAGAAAATCTATGGAAGGTTCATCCACATGGTTTGACAAATCATGTAGAAACTATACAAGAAAACTATTCTACATGAAAAATTCCTAGAATTTTAAATTTGAAAACAAGTTCAGCCTGAAACTCAAGAACAATATCAAAATATAATAAATAAATAAAATAAAAGGGAAAATGAAGGATGAAGTTTGACATAACATCTCTATTTATAAATACTTCCAAAGCTTCATCATCTTCTAAATGAACTCTACCAAAACTTCTAGATACCTAATTAACCGTGCATCCATGTTCATCTGTTGAATGGAAATATGCACTACAGTCATCCATCCATGTCTCCATTGGAACATTTACATTGAGAAATAGGTTGTTTCCTCCCTATATTGAAATAACAGAATTTGAACTTCCATAAGTTGTTCTTCTAGTGACTTCCTTCCATCTTATGCAATCTATAATAAGATTTCTATGTTTTCCAAAATTCCAACATGAGAGACCAAACCATTTTACTTTCCTTAACTCCTTTATATTTATTTATATTCTGATCACCTCCAAATTTTCCTCTAAGCTAAATTCCCCCTTCCATTAGAATTAAAGGCATTACCTGAAGGAATTTAAACTTCATTTATCACAAGTTATTCATTCAGGATCATGTTCTGGATGTCTTCAAACACTAAGTTAGTTTTTTCATATGAATTACTCATTATTGTGAGTATTACATCCCATGATTATATAATTGATGATAATAGAATATTTTCCCACATATCATCCATGAATAATACTTTCACTGATTTAAACTGACCCCAAATCATGTTGAAGTCATTCACATAAACCTCCAATGACCTCATACAAAAAAGATATAAAATTAGGACACTTTGTTTAGTGTTGTTGGTTCCTAGTATATATCCATAAATTCCTCTATTAGTTCATTTTTTTTCTTCTCGTGAATGTTAAAATCCACATTTTATGACAATTATGGCCTCATTGATCCAACCTCTATTATATATACTTTTTCTCATTCAAATTTATATTTTTTTTCCATTTTGACTCTGTCTAAATTAATTTCCAATTCCTTTTGGATGTGATATTATTACACCTACATATTCTAGAAACTGAATTCCCTTTTATTAAACATGTCAATTTGAACCTTTACTTCTTCTTACATCATAACTTTTAACTATAGTAATCCAACTAAAATTTATATAATAATGAGTAAATCATGATAATGTTACCTGATATTCTTTTGAGTGTTCTATGAGTAAGAACCATAGGCTCTAATATTACTTTTTAGTAAAAGGATATATTTTTAAATCACTAGAAATAGGATAATTAATCTACTGGAATTACCTACACCAGAAGCTCTGCATAGGAGAACTCAAAAATCTAAAGAAATTATCATCCTTTAAACTTAGTGTAATAAAATATTAGAAGTAAATACACCACACTCACCACACCAGATCTAACCTTACTCACACACTTTCAAAAAACTCACTCAATAATATTCAATAAAGGAAAGAATAGGAAAAAAGTAAAATGGATACATAAATATTACATGGTTAATAATTTTAATCCAACGTCCATGGGAGAACACTAAAGAAGTTTATACTTGGAATATGCAAGAACTAAACTTATTTAATGGATAATTTTTATATCATAAATATTTCAAGTTCAATATAAAAAATTTTAAATAATCCCAACACACTTTTATATAATTTTTTAGCATGTTTAAACCATTCGAAGTTTGCAGAGACTTATCCTTAGAAATCAGCAACCTCTGATTCCCTATAGCTATCTCCACCTCAATCATTGAATACAGTAGACCACCATTGGATCTCATCATTACTTAATCAAAAGTTTTGAAATTACAAATGAAATAGAATTCCTCTTATAGTTCCCCTACTTCTGATAGCTGAAACATCAAGCCCACCTCTCTGTCAGTGATCTCTCCTTTTGGTGTATTTATCAAAACTTGAAACTAACTTCATTTCCTAACATAATGATCATAGGGTATATAAATCATTACAAAATAAATTATGGGTTACATAATTTTTTTTACCACACATCACATCATAATACATCATTTATATGTGTTCCACATATAAAAGAAACAACATAAATCATAAACATGAAATAAACCCTTGATAAATAAATGAGAAAAATAATAAATCCATAAATCCTTATTCATAAAGGTATCATGTATGATATTAATAAAATAATGTATTAAGGTATATTGGGAATATTTTATCAAGAAAAGGATCATATTTTATTAAAATATAAAATAAGGTAAAAGAAAATTGTAAGAAAATGTAAATAATAATCCATAAAATGAAATAGTTTTATCAAACATTTATCAAAAGGGTAAAAAATATTTAAAGTAATAAGATAATAAAATATTCACCAAAAACCCCAAAAAAAATATGTTAAAATAATGAAGGGTTTTTGGAAAATATATAACTAAAATAATCTTTTTAAGATAAGAATATTAAAATTAAGAAGAAAGTGAACTGATCCCTTTATCAAGTTTAACTTAAAGAAGATATCCGAAAGAGAACTTAGAGTGACATGTATATCACCAGAAAAAAAATTGGGATAATAGAATAATATACATCAAGAAAATATTTTTAAATAATATATAAATAATATAAATGAAAGGGGGGAAGTGAAATTGAAACAGTGAGAGAGAGAGAGAGTGATAGAGACCATATCATCAAGCATGAGAAAGAGTGGGAAAGTCCCCTTACCTTGAGTCCTAACTTTCTTCTGACGCACCACTGACCACCTGAATAGTAAAGCTACATTTATTAATTACTTACTTATAAACCATTTTCATATTTATTTTATCTATATAATATATTTATTATCATTTTTTATTTAGACACTAACTTATTATTGTTCGCATCGACTATTTTGATGTTGTTCGATTCATAGTTCCAAAACAATCTCAATATAGATGTGATAATAAAAATTCATTGTATAATGGATTCATATTCTCAAAAAATTATCAAGTTATATGTTTCATATCATTACAAAAGTGATTTATTTCAATAAACTAGAATATAGTTGCAAATTTGTATAATATTCCTCAGTAATCTTGTTTTTTATGGTTAAAAATAACTATAATTATTTACATTTAATATAATTATTACAATAAATAGTTTTTAATTACAGAATCATAGAACTGATATTAATTGAAAATTACATTACCTTCAATAAATAAAATAATTTTTAATAATATATATGAAAGGTATGAGTGAAAAATAAAACATCATTATTCACTTAGGTAGCGAAAAACTACCATGGGTGATAAGATATTTTTTAATAAAGTTAAAAATAAGAGGTAAAATAGTAAATATTAGAGTTTTATAAAAACATAAAGGTGTATTAAATATTCTATTTTAAAGTAACTTGGGATAATTGTAATATGAACATGGGTTTTGAAACCCTTGCCTCATACTTTTAGTCACTTAAATACTTCAATGGAGGGACTATAGATTACACCAGGGGATTGAGGATGTGGATAAGAGAGTGTAGAGAATGATTTCGATAGTTATTTTGAAAAGAAATAGTTTTGAAAGTGAAAATAAAGGGGTTCTTGAGATGTGTTTATATAGTCAAGGTGAGAGCTATTTTATAATAAAGTATTAATTATTTTATTTATTACACAAAAAACTATAAATAGTATTGATTCTTATGACTTTTATTAATGTATGATTAAAAAATAAGTTTTATTTGACATTAAAACCCTTCCAAAACTAAATGAAATCTTGAAAATACTTTATTAAAGGTAAATAATCAAAAATAGTTTTTTATTATAAAAAAATATAACTTGGGTCTTGAAAATTTATTGAAAGGTTTGAAAATTTAGTTTATTATTTTTAAATTAAATATGTTACTAATTAAATACATTTTAAGTCATGAAAAATGTCTTATAAATTTTTAATTTATATTTATGTCATGATTATTTCATAAAACTTACAATATTTGTAAAAATTGTTGTTTTTACTATTCATAAAAAATATTTTTTTCAAAAAAATATAAAACAATCATCCTAAGCTAATTTTGATTTTATGATTTCAAAAATTAATTAGTTTTTATAAAATTTATATTCTAAAAATTATAAAATTTATATTTAAATAAAATCATACAAGAAATAGAAAAACAATTTTCTCATGAGTAAATTCAATTTCATTTACTATAAGTAACTGTGTTTCTATTTTTTATAATTTCGTAATTATTATATGATTGATAATCAATTATAATACATATTTTAATCAAAATAGTTTTCAAAGTTAGGTGATTCTAATATTTAAATATTAATATAAAAATTAATGTTTTACAAAATAAGTTAAAATAAACATTTTAAAAAAATTCTTATTTTTTATTTAAGTTATATAATTTTAGAATTAATTTTATATAATATTAATATTTACTTTTAATTATTATAAACGTTACTTTTAAGGTGTTTTACTACTATCATCAATTCGATTAATATTTTAATATTTGGTTATTATCTCCAATGGTAAGTTAATATTCCAAAGCTGAGATAATTATTATTATTATTATAAATACATTTAATTTAGTTTGATATTCATTCATCAAAATTTTATCAATGTTAAAATATTTCAATCATACTTTTAATAGTTTATTTTCTATTTAAATATTTTTCACATATATAAAAATTAAAAGATACTATGATGCAGTAGAATTATAAATTATAGTTATGTTATTTGTGTGAGTTTATTAATCCATTATACTGTTTGAAATTTTATAGAGTGTGTTCATACTTTATATGTAATGTTTTCTATTGATGTAATAAAATGGTGTTTGGTTTTGTTATTTCATGTTTGTAATTTGTACTCTATTGTTGGATTTCTAATGTTTGAAAAAAACTTTTTTAAATTAGGAGAAATAAAAAGAAACCCAAAACCAAGATCAGACATGTAATTCTTTAGACCCAACATTAACAGATAAACACCATATCCTGAACTAACACGCAATGCACACTCTAAAAAGCCTTTATTCATGAGTATATTTAAAAGTTTAATGTATGAATGTTAGAATTTGATTTTTTAAAAAATAAAATTTATATTTGAACTCTTCATAAATATATTATCTTACGATGAGATTTTTGGGATTTTTCTAAAATATTTTATTTTTAATTGAATAGTGAAAAATACAATTTTTTACAAAATATGAACTTTTATGGCCATATAATTTATAAGAAAGACCTAAAAGTTTATAAAACCTTTTAAATGATAAAATATATGTTTAAGGAGTAATTTTTTTTGAAATACTATTCTAAAATTATAAAACACATTTTTAACATTTTATAAACTTAAGTAAAATTTTTCAATAAAAGAAAACATTTTTGGTATTTTATTTTAATTAAATATTATTTTGTTAAAATTAATTTTTTTTAATTATTTGGAATCCACATAAAAATTATTTATGTTATATTAAACCAATTTATGTCATGAAAATAAAAATCATTGATAAATTTATCCAAAACATAATTTTTATGATTAAAAATACACACTTTCTAAAAAATGGGTTTTATGTACGCTAAAATTAAAATTAATTTTTCATACAGATATTAATTATATTTGATAAAATAGAATTTATATTTATAATTATTAAATATAATTATGTAATGATTCCAATCCTATTTTTATTCATTTAAAATAAATTACATAGGTTAAATATTATTTACCACACTAAAAGTAAAATGGTCGTTTTCAAAGAATTAATTTTATAAGAGTTGTAAAAATTTTATCTAAATAAATTAGATTAATATATTTAAAATTATGACTTTAATATGATGATTAAATATATAAAGAATATATAAAAACACTCATTCAATTAAAAATTCATAAGAAATAATAATGAAAAATATGTAATGTATAAAAAGACATTTTTCTATAAAAATAGTTTTCCCTATATCTTATGTTTTAATTTAAAAGTTGATTTTTTAAAATTTTAAAATTAAATTAGATTGAATAGATTCAAAATTTGGATTCATAATTTCAAAATTTTGTAAAAGGGTTCATATATATTTTTAGTAATAATATAATTATTGCGGTTAATTTTTAATCAAGATTAATAAGGGTAAAAATCGGTAAATAAAGTATCTCAAAATTTTAATAATTAAAAGGTCAATTACACTATATAGAAATTATTTTTAGGTATTAAAGTCATAAAAACATATTTCACCTACCATTCCTCCACCTAACTCACCTGACCCACCTAACACTCATGTGATTTCATTCTTACCCCTCACCTAACTTTAGTTTCTATGAAAAAATCCCCCCTTTTCACCTATAAAAGGTGATCACTCCCACCCATTCTCTTATACCACTCCACCCCAAAGGCATTAATAATTAATTTTCATTCCTTGTCCCTTTATAAATACCTACCAATTAATTACTAAGGTTTTAAGGAGTCCTCTCAAGATTTAAAAATATACTTAGAAAAGTAAGGGTTCCCAACCCTTCTCTTTCATTTTAATTGAAATTATTTTATCATAATACCATTTAAACATATTTAATTGTTTTTAATTTAATGGTATTTTATCTCATTTAATATATTTTTTTAATTAGATACTACTTATCCCCTCTAATTATTTCATTTTTCTTATGTCATTATTATACCGACATACGGGATGTCATTACACCCCTTCCATTTTCAATTAAAAATATTTATTGTAATGTCATTATACTCATAATTATATGCCATTATCACACATTTTATATATCTACAATGATATTTCATCACATTAAATCATTTTACTAAACTATAATAGTGCCCAAAAATCCTAAATTTTGAGAAAGTAAAGATTTTATGGTTTTCCTAGGAATGGCATCCATGTATGGATACTAGCTAGTGTATATGGTTGTGGAATAGATGCACCTTAGGGTTATCCCATTGAAAAGGGTTAGTTGAATAATATAATAAACCATCACTATAATGCATGATGAGTGGGCCTAATAGTACACACCTGGATATACACTCTCAAGGGATATGATTTGGAATATTATCATGCTCTTTATAAACCATAGTGAAGGATTTTTCCTACAATTTCTTTGGTATCCTGCCAATGAAAACTATTAAACTAAATTACTATATTATATTGATGTAAGATCATAGTTTTTTAGTGAGGTAATTATCTCCTAATATTAGTTTAAATCACTTTAATTATATAAATGGAAATTCCTATGAGATTTATGGAAGTTTTGGGAGCATTATGGCTTGATTAGGAACCCAAATATCTGGGTTTTTTGAGAAACAGGTGAGGCGAAAATTTAGTGCATGATTAGTGATAAAAATACACCTAAATTGTGAATTCCACAAGGGGTTTCATTCAGATTTTTTAACCATGAAAGTAGGGTCTCATGGCCAAGAAAACCTATAATAATTTGTATATAGAATTTTCATGGTGTATGCATAGTTTGTCTAACTGGGAACCTAGGACATATAGGTTGAGGGGTGAGAGGTAGTGCTGAGAATATGATGTGCATGTGATTTATCAAATCATGTGCATGGACCATGTGAGGGTGTGTCTCATGGATAGTGTGAGCCACATTTTTGTCACATGGTTTGGAAAATCAAGTGTCCAAACCGTAACCCTTCTAAAAATGGGTGAAATTATAATGTTTTCCTCATTTCTATTAAACCTATTTTTCTCTTATCTTCTCCCATTTCTTACAAAGTATCCACTCAAGATCCCCCTTGTATCTCCTCCTAGTCTTTATATAATCTCCCTCATTTGGACTCAAAATCAAATTTCTTTGGTCACCTTTGATCACCTTCAGTAATACTAAAAATCCACTTTCTTCCTTTATTAATTTTATTATTTTTTATTCATGTTATCTTAATACGAACTCTTTTTTGAGTCAATAAGGTTTTCTTATGACTTTTACATTCCTTCATGTTTTGAAAATCACAAACACTCTTTCTTAAGGAAAATTTCTTTTCCCCTATGTTTTATCTTCATAAGGAAAATTTTCCTTCCCTAAGGAAATTTATCCTTACCATGTTTTCATTATTAACATTCTAAGTATAAAATTCGGTATCATATCCAAAACCTCGGAATATTATATATACTTAGATATAAAGAATTCTTTTTTCAGGATCCGAATTTAGGTTTCGAATTCTTGTGAATTTAGACTCCGAATTTTTTATGAGTTCAGGTTCTGAGTTCTTTGAATTCAGACTCCAAACTTTTATGAGTTCATGTTCCGAGTTCTCTGAATTCAGACTCCAAACTTTTATGAGTTTAAGTTCTGAGTTCTCTGAATTCAGACTCTATGTTCTTATAAACTCAAAATATAAATTCTTAGGAATTCAGACTTTGAATTTTATAGAATTATAACTCTGAATTCCTTGATAAATAGAATCCAAATATCCATGTATTATAGAATCCGAATGGTTTTTTGTTAGACTCTGAACTTTTATTTTCATTACATTTCAAAAAATGAATTTGGTCAAGCAACCATATTTTTGTTTACACTTTTTTGAGTTATAAAATGGTGTTGTGCATTATGTTCCTAACCAACCTTTGTTTGAGTGACACATGTACAGGTCCCTCCAAAATTCAAGGAAAAATATGACCATTGGATGAGGGAGATGACCATTGAAGATGTGCCTATAAATAGAAGATCATTAGAAAGAGCTCACACAACTTTGACACTGGTTGATCAATCTAGAGATTACATGTTTTTAAAGTGATTTCTAGAGAGAGACTCATGCTTTGGGTGTATTGAACATCATGTTCAGAATTTCTTTGTACAACTCTGAATGTTGCTGAGTACATTCAAGGGCTTCTGAGGATAGGAAGTCAGAGGTGCTGACTACCTTGAAGTTGAGGGCTTCTAAGGATAGGAAGACAGAGGTGCCAACTACCATGAAGTTGGGGACTTACGGGGATAGCAAGACAGACTCCAATTTTTGTATCGATGGATTCCCCTGGTGTGGGTAAGACAGACTTTCTTGAAAGTATAAATCAAGGTATATTTATCCAAGGTTGTTGGATACCCTTCTCTTTGGGTTAAAAGATTTACTACTTGTTACTTTTATTGTTTCATGTTTTCCACTACAATTTTGATTATTGAGGAAAGTATAACTATATTATACTTTCTTATACTTGTACTCTGATTAGTAATATTCTATATGCTTTATGGTAGAATATTTTTCCTTGTAAACTTTTTTTAAGTTTCATTTCCATAACCACATTTCTGGAATCAAGCAAGTTTGTAGAACTTAGAGGTTTTGTGAATTTACCTTGTTTAACTTTGTTAAACATCTTCATCTTTAAAAGTTCTAAATGAATTTTTAAAGTATACAATTCACCCCCCCCCCCTCTTGTATATTGAGCATCTACATCATTAGATACTACATTCAGTATCATTTTGATCATATACTCTTATACCCTATTTTTTTGGGTATTTGTCTAGCTTCTTCAATTTCTCTCATTCCAGCTCAAATCTGTAGTTGTATTATATAAGGAGTCATATACTGGTATAAGGTTGGTGGTCGAGTACTTTTCACTAAAATTCTAGTTTTTTATATCATGTATAGTTGTTTCACATGTCTAACTTCCCACTTGTTACCAATAAAATGTATAATTACTAAATTTAATCTGTTAGACTTTGATGAGATACTCACATAAACCCATGAAATTGTTAGAGGTTGATTAACTCAACTTAAATAACCTCTTTAGGTGTATTTCTATATGATAACTTAACACTTTCAACATGAATATGTGACCAAACCACCTCTTAATGTGGGTTAGGCTTGTTAACTATGATTCAATTGAGTAAATAGAATTAACTAAAATGTAAATGATACAAATGAAATTTTAATGGTGAGGCCATTCCATAATACCCTTGTTAAACTATGAATTATTCCCATGGATAAATGGGATTAAATTAAAGGTGAAATAGTGAAATACTTCACTTGGATTATGAAAGGTTAAACATGATTATAGCTTTTATTATGACCTTTATATACTATTATAGGATAGCCTTCCTTAGGAAATTTTGGATTCCCCACTTAGGTTTTCCTTCACTACCCAGAAGATTCCACCTGATTTATAGATGATTTTCTTAAGATTTTACACCCCTCTTGGACTTGGTCCTTGTTTTACTTTGATGACTGGTTGGATGTGGTTTTGTGGAATCATTTGTTACTTTCTCCAGAAATTATAATTCCATGGATTATCTCCTTGGATTTAGCTTGATGTCTTTTGTACATGGATAGCCTTGGATTACCTCCTTTGGCTCCAATAAAGTATAACCTAAGACTACATAGGACTTGTTCCTATGTATTAGTAGAATTATTATTATAGGAGTGAAATATCGAGGCTACACTCCTAGATTTCACTCATTTTTCTTCATTTCCAATGTCACCTATGATATTTATGAGTTTTTTTACCATATGAGCTCATGGATTTACAATAATGATATTATACTTTGATTCATTGGTTATATGCCTTGGGTCTTGAACAATACTAAATATATATATACACATATAATTATATATGATGAAATATATCTAGATACATTATTTCTTAAGAAGAATCAAGTAGTGTCAAATGGGTATCCCCTAAGAACCAGAGCCGACTGGGTTTATTTTATTTTACAACATTCATTTATAATTGTACCTACACAATATTAATTTTATTTCCACTGGATGTATTATATTAGAAGTCATTGTTGGTGGCCTACTAAGTTTCACTCACACACTGTTCAGGTCACTGTTTGGTATCTGAACAAACTTCATTGATACGGGTAGGGACAAATGGAAATGTCCATCTATTTCTATTCTAGGATATGGATTGGTAAGTGATTGACTCAGATGATCAGGATACTCTTGGAGATAGTTAGGGATTTTTTATATATTTTTATATAATAGGTTATATTGTATGGATGCTACCCTATTCCCTTTACATTAATTTTAAATAGCATTATGAGATCCTCATTTTTTGTATATGAAACTGGGTATTATTACTTCTATATATTTATTATCAGTTGGATGTTTTTTCTTATGTTGTTATTAATTTCATGTTTCTATTGATTTATATCTATTAACCACTATGAACCACTATAAAAATGAGGGTATAGTCTCCCCAAAATACCACATTAGACCCTCACTATTATATAGAAACCTCTGGTGTATGAGGAGGTGTACTTGAGGTCATGTGTCCAACTAGGTTTAGTTACTTATAAGTGGACCAGGTCTGGGGTATCAAAAAGTGGTATCAGATATTCATTTTTCCTTATCTTTATATTTTTGGGATACTAGATAGGAGACTAGGATGTGTCATAATTTGGTAATGATCCTGTTTTAGGGAGTGGCTAACCTATATACAATAAAAATACAAGTTACCAGGGATGGGACTTACTATTCTGGTTTTTTCATATTATAATTGTACTGATTTAACCATTGGGTAGAACACATTAATTCTAGAATTTATTATAATTATATATTTTTCTTTTTCCCTTGTCCTATATAAAGGAAGTATTGATCATGCATTATTATAGGCACCTATGGATTTATATGTCATGCATATTCCATGTCATGTTTACTTTATTGTGTGCACTTCCTATTTAATCTCACATAAGCCTTCAATTTTTATGATTGTAATTTTTATAATATTTCTTATAGGGGAAAGGATAAATAATTGATTAATTAAAATATTTTCATCAACCTAAATGGTGTTTTACTACATATCTTGATGGTAAAAACTTAACTAATCAATTATCACATGTTTGAGCCATGAAACTTCAGTTAAATGGGCTTAAACATTAGTTGATTGTGATTAAATGGATGCCAGTTATAATTTATAAATCGAGTGACTCTATGAATTAGAAATGGTGATCCATATAATTGAATCGTTGTATATGGATTATTACATTCTAATACCAAATGTGAAAGGTTGGTTGTAGTTACATGGCGTGCCAATTGTAACTTATAAATATTAGGTCTTTATATATTGGGAATGGTAAATCATCCAACTAAACCATGGTATATATACAATTGATGATTTATAATTCTTAAAGGGATCAATTACTATTAAATGGGGATGTCAATTTCAACTTAAATATAGCTTTCCTCTATAAACTATAATTGGCACTCCATATACTTGAACCTTTGTTATAAAATAGGGAACCTTGACCTAGACCTTACTTCTTAGTGGGTAGTGGGAGTATCTATTGTTCTTTTGAGTGATATTTCTTATTATCAAATATCATTTTGAGGTGTGTGCCTGTAATATTTAGATATATTCCTTCACAATGGACACGGGTTGAATGCTAGAAGAGTGTTGACATCCATGCTCCAGAAATAGTGTGACCTAAACCACCAGTATTACCTCTTATAGTTTCACATGTAGCACCTCCTTTTATACCTAATTTGTTCACTAATGATTAATTTAGATAGGGTTTTCTATGGATAGTAAAGTCCATGCGGAAATCCCTATGACCTACACTGATTATGTTAGAATTGACTCAAGAATTCCTGTAGCAACACCCTCCTACCTTTTGAGGGGAAGGTTCTCCCCAGGCTATTAAGTATTTTCTAGAGCCTATGGTTAGTATCTTTGAGTATTTAGAGACACCTTCAGATTTGAGAGTGAATCTCATAGAATATATGCTTAGAGGGTCTTTCAAGAGATGGTGGGATGTTTTTTCCTAGTAAGATCAGTACAGGTTTATGGTTTGGAGGGATTTATAATCTATATTCTATGGTTATTTCTTTCATAGTACATTAAGTGTTCATCAAGATAGTGACTGTATACACCTGGAGTAGGGTACATTATTCATTATAGACTATATAGCTAATTTCATGGAGATCCAACATTTCATTCCTTCTCTCCTCGGTGATGATTTATCTAGATATAGATGATTTAAAGATGGAATCAGGTATGTTATTTGATCATAGGTCAGTATTTTCCATTTGACTACTTTTTCATAAATAGATAATATGTCCCTCATCTTTGGACATAACCTGTGGGAAGATGAAGGTGTAGACCAGGGAAATTCAGTGTCTAGACAAGGCGGCAGTTCATTTGGTGGTAGAAAACACCACTTTGAGGTTTATTATGGGGGAAATAGTTTTCATGGTGTGTTCTCGGGTATCCATGTGGTATTCCACTAATGTGGGAGGTCGGGACACATGAAGCTCCAGTGTATTAGAGACCCAGTTGAGTGTTTATCTTGTATCTGAATTGGTCATATTCATTGATTTTGTTGAACTTTACCATCAATACCTAGTGAGAGAGTACCTACATCTGATTATAGGCATAGGATTGGGATCAATAGTTCCCTACTAAATAGGAAGTTGTACCGCCACTTGTTGATTAGGACAAAGAGGTATTCCTAGTTTAGGAACCCATACTTTTGATATGTAACTCCATCCGAGTGAACCTGCTCATGGTTGTTAGGTTACGGCTTAAGGCCACAGATCAAGCCAAATATATGCAGTACAACCTACACTTGAGGAGTATAATGTCAGTACATCCATAGTTCGAGGTATTATTTTAGTAGTCTCAACATTAGTATCTTATTTATTTGACACTTTCACCTCACATTCATTTATGTCATTTTTGTAGTTAGTATCCTTGTTTATTAGATTGAATACTTATATGGAGTGATGACTATCGATACTCTATTGGGAGTGCAATCAGAAAGTTTGCTTCTATGAAAGGAGTGTCCCATTGAGATTAGTGGCTATTATCTATTCTAGGATCTTTTCATCCTTGAGATAATAGGTTTTCACATCATTCTTAGGATGGAATGGTTAGTTCCTTTTTTTTCCCATATTAATTGTTATTTACGATGGATATCCCTCTCATCACTCAAGGGTCGTATCCATGTTTACAATGGAGAATGGGATGTCTATGAAATTCATGAAGGACTTGAGTATCATGGGTTGGGTGGAGTGTTATCCTAGATTTATATAATTTTTATGAGTGGTTAGGGATCACATCAAGAAAATTTCAATCTAGTGGTGGATCATTTTAGGGATGTCTTCCTATATGAATTTTCCAGAATACGTCCTAAGAGAGAGGTAGAATTCACCATTAATCTTGTTCCAAGAGCATTACCAGTATCTATTCCTCCTTACAGAATGATTATTACTAAGATTTAGGAACTCAAGATGTAGTGGGAGGACCTGAAATCTAAAGGGTTTATATAGACCAGAACTTCTCCTTGGGGTTTATTCATGATTTTCTCCAAGATAAAATATGGGACCCTCAGAATTTTCATGGATTATAGATGACTGAATCCACCTACTATTAAGAACCAATACCCACTTCCTTGGATAGAATATCTCTTCAACCAACTCTAAGGATCTCATGTATTTTCAAAGACTAATTTGAGGTAGAGCTATTATAAAGTATGGGTTAGACCCTCAGATATAATGTGTATATGTTTCTGAAGCAGATATGGAATTTATAAGTATTTGGTAATACTATTCGGCCTCATGAATTCCCCAATTCTTTTATGGACTTGAGGAATCAGGTTTTCCACCCATACTTAGACTCCTTTATGGTTGTTTTCATGGATGATATCTTAGTGTATTCTCAAACTTTAATTAATAATTCCAAAAACATTGATATCAAATTGAATAAACTAATAGAGATCCAATTAAATTCTAAGATCCCAAAATTCCACTTCAATATTGATAAGGTTCACTTCCTAGGTCACATTATCTCAAAATCAAGAGTATTTATGTATCTATAGAAGGTGAGAGCCTTAGTTTCTTAGGTAGGTCCCAAAAATGCCTATGGAATTTGGAATTTCTTAGGACTAAATAGTTATTATAGGTTTTTTATTTAATATTTCCCATACCTTACATCAATTATTGTAGTATTAAAAATGAAGGGTGTTAAATTCTCATGGTTTGAATCTTGTGATAAAACTTTTTAGGTGATGAAAGGAAGGATAACATCAGAATTGATCATGATCCTACCTAATCCTGGTAGAGGATACCCTATTTATTATGATGCATCAGGAATCAGGATAATATCTATTTTGATGAAAGTGGAACAATGTGTAGAATATGGGTCTCTATAGTTGATACCTCATGAGCACAATTACCTAATTTATAACCTTGGGTTAGTAGAAACTATCCATGCCTTATGTTACTAGATACATTACTTGTTGGGAAAATGGTTCGTAGTATACATGGACCATAAAATTCTCAAATTCATATTCAATAAGAATTATTTTAACCTCAAATGGTGAATATGAGTTTAATACCATCATTATTTAAATTTATAAATTACCTATACACCTGTAAAAGGTAATGAAGTGAATGATGCACTGATCTTAAAGACTCAAACACAATCTATTCAGGAAGTTATATATGAGTGGCTACTGATGGACCCATTTTATGATATGCATCTTGAGGTTCAAAAATGTAAGGAACATACTATTCTCACAGCCCTATCAGTGAATTATTCACTTTTAGATTGAATTAATATGAGATAAATTTATGATCCCAAAGGCTTAGTCCTAAGGGAAAGTGTATTAGGTGAGGATTCACCACTTGGTTGGGTTGTTAACAAGGATGAGATATTATAAATTCATGGTCATGTATGGGTACTTGAGGACATATGAGAGGAATTAATGTGATAATCTCATGCTTTGAAATGTGCAGTACATCTTGGACTTATGAATATGTACAGTGATTTATACCCCCAGTATTGGTGGATGGGGATGAAAAGGGAGATGGTAAGTTTTGTTACCCAGTGTTCACCCTATTAATAAGTGAAGGTATAACACCAGTGAAATACTAGTATTTTATAATAGTTAACCATCCCATAGTGGAAATATAATGACTTCACTGTGTATTTTTTGATAGGTTTACTAAAATCCACTCATAGAAATGGATTCCTATGGGTCATTGTGGATAGGCTAATGAAGGTCTCTCGTTTCTTTCCAATTATGGAGACCTTGTCAGTGGAGTAGTTTGGAATACTATATTCCCATGAGATTATTTGTCTTCATGGTATCCCCCATATAATTATATCATATAGGGTTTCTTAGTTCATTTATTGGTTCTAGAAAGGGTTATAGGAGGCTCTGGGTTCATATGTGATTTTGAGCACAGCCTACCACCCTCAGATAGATGGCCAGTCTGAGCATACTATACAAGTGTTATATGATATGATTAGATAATTCAACCTTGATTTTGGGGGTTATTAGGAGAAAAATATGACCCTTAATTAATTCTATTATAATAAAATCTTCCAATTGAATATACATATAGATTCATGCGAGGCCCTATACAGTAATCTATGACAATCACCTTTGTGATAGTTAGTGTTAGGGGAGGAAGTTCAACTAGGAGCACATCTTATTCAAGAGATGTCATAATAGGTAAAAATTATTAGAAATAATTTGGATATATATCAGTATAGAAATAAGTCTTATATTGATCATTGTATCTATCCACTATAGCTCGAGTTGAGAGCTTTGGTATTCTTGTGTATTTCTGCTAAACTAGGTCATCAATGAATTTGAAGGCAGCTCAAGTTATCACCAAGATTCGTTGGAACTTTTGAGGTTGTAAAGAGGGTCATAACTATGGATTATTGGATAAATATTCCTCATATATAGAGGAATATTCATGATGTCTTTCATGTTTCTCAATTGTGTTGTTACTATTCATACCCATCTCATATCATAGCTTGATGAGGTTTATTTGAATGTTAATTCTTCTTTTGAGTAATATCCTATTCATATTGTTGATTTTAGCATGAAGGATCTCTAAGGTAATATATTTTCTCAAGTATGATTGTTATGGTAGCACAATTTTGTACAGGATGAGACCTAGGAGAGGGATTTCGATGTATGTGCTTAGTAGCCTGAGTTATTCTCATATAATACTCAACCACCCTCATAAGGGAAACTCATGGATGAGTGATTGTAGGGAGGGGAGGTTATAAGATCCTAGTTTTTATAATGTGGTATAGATATCTTAATTTCCATTTAAATCTATTTAATTATATAAATATAAATTCCTAATAGGGTTATGGAATTTTCATGAGCATTTGGGCTTGGTTAGAAGCCTGGAGTTCTATGTTTTTGGAGAAATAGGTGATGCGTATGGTTAGTGTTAACCATATACCTCAACCATTAAGACCATAAGGGGTGACATGTGGTTTTCTTAACCATGAAAGTAGGATTTCATGACCATGAAAAACCTATAATAAATTGTATAGGGAAGTCACATGATGTGTTCACAATTTGGCTGACTGTTCTCCTATGTCGTGTGAGTTAAGGGTTGTGAGGTAGTGTCGAGAACACGATGTGTGCACATTTTATCAAAATGTGTGCATGGACTATATGAGGATGTGTATCATGGATAGTGTGCGCCAAAAGTTTGGTACATGGTTTGGAAAACCGTGTATCGAAACTATGTGCCTCTTAAAAATGGGTGAAATTCTATTTTTTTCCTTCTTCCTCATAAATATAATATTCTCTTCTCCTCTCCCATTTCTTACACTGCAGCTACTCAAGCTCCCCCTTGAATCTTCTCTGAGGATTTGTGAGATATACCTCATCTAGACTCAGAATCAAATATATCATGTTTGATCACCCTCAATAAGACTATTAATCCCATTTCTTCCTTTATTGTTTTCTTCTCCATCATTGATGTTATAGTCATGAAGATCTTATACCCTATTTTTAGGGTGTTTTTCTAGTTTCTTTGATTTCTCTCATTCCATCCCAAATCTAAATATAATATCAGACAAGGAATCATCTACCAGCATAAGGTATGTGTTTTAGTACTTATCTCTATAAGTCTAGTTTTTTATATCATGCATTGTTGTTCCACATGATGGAATCCATTCATTCCACCTCTAAAATGTGTAATTTATAAATTAAATTTGTTAGACCTTGAATATATGATCCCATAGACCCATGATGTTGTCAAAGTTTTATGACCTCAACTCAAACCACCCCTTCATTTGTGTTTATATATGTTTCTTTAACACTTTAACCATGCCTATGTGACCAAACCACCTCATAAGGTGTGTTTTTCTTGATAACTATGATTCAAATGAGTAAATGGAACTTATTTAAATGTAAATGATATGAATGAAACATGAATAGAGATTCTATTACACTTGACCCTTCTTAAACAATAAATTATTACCATGGCTAAATGGGATTAAACAAAAGGTGAAATGGTGTAATACTTCACTTAGATCATGAAAGGTTAAACATTTTTATGCATTTTGTTACGACCTTAATTGTTTTCTTAGATGGAAGTGTTCTCTCTCAGATTGATCTCCATAGCACGTTTCTCCCCTTATTCTTCAGCTTTATCTCTTGGTGTTGGAGTGCTCTTCTAACCTCCTTTCTCCCAATGAGATCCCTAGAGCATTCTCCTTCACCCTTCCTAGGGTCTTATCCCCCAATATCATTTCTTTCTTCTAGGGTTTCATTCCCTCACTTTCCTTTTTTTAGGGTTTCATCACCATTTTCGTTTTGGGTTTCATCCCTGTGTTCATTTAGGGTTTCATCCTATTTTATTTTTTCTCCTTTGGTGGATATGAGTCAAAGATCTGTTGCTATTAGTTATTTTTGATGTTGCGGTGGTCTATATTTTTTGGGTGAAGGTTCGTTGTTACAACTGTTTGATATGTGTGTTGGTGATTTCTCAGTCACGGATTTATTTGGAGGTTCCACCCACTCGCACTCCTCTTTGTATTCTGGGTCCATCACGCTCTCCTTGGTCGGTTGGTTCCATTGGATTCCAAGAGGCTTTGGGTCTAGTTGTGTGTTGTAGTTGGTGGTTCCAAGTGGACCAAATTGGGTACAGGAAAAGGTGTGGTATCAATCTGGTTTATCCTTTTCAGTGATGATCACATCTTTCTGTGAAGGATCATTTCTACTCTTACTCTTCTCTGGATTCATGAGCCATCTCTTCTCTCCAGGTTGTTCTGGAGAGGTGGCATTCAATGGAGTTTTGGGAGGTGTTGTTAGAGTGGATATCAGTGTTCCATGAGTTATGATCTTTTCTCAATGGTGTTTTAATAGCAACGATGGTGGTGGTTACAAGTTGGTATTGATGATTTTCTGGTTGTGGGGGTGATGATGGTGACTACGGTGTCTGGTTCAGGCGGTGGACATCGAAGAGTGGATGACGGCAATGAGCAGATAATGGTAACCTTGTTGACGAGATGACATGTTGGTGGTGACCGTGATTTTCCGGTGATATGATGAGTCAGTGATGTGCTCTTTGATGGAAGGCAGGTTTCTTAGGCGGCGCAGTCCTTGGTTGCCTCATGGGCTTTGAGGGATTTTGTGTGATGATGGTTTGTTTGAATTTTGAAATAGGTGGTGGTGTAGTATATGCTTTGCTTCATTTTTTGAACATTGAACTATGTAATGTGTGGTTTTTTTGGGTGTTTCTTGTTGGAGGATGTTTTGTAGGATCCCACTGACCCTCAAAGTGGCTCTTTTCAATAAAATAAAAAAATGGTTTATGGTATTATGACCTTTATATAATGTTATAGGACGGTCTACCTTGGGAATGTTTTGGATTCCCCACTTAGGTTTACCTTGACAACCTAGAGGATGCCACCCGATTCATAGATGTGTTTTAAAATATTTGAAACCCCACTTAGACTCGGTTCTTATCTTACTTTGATGAATGTATAGATTTGATTTTTCAGAATCATCTACTACTTTCTCTAGAAATTATAATGCCTTGGATTATTTCCTTGGATTCGGCTTGATATCTTTTGGACATGGGCCACCATAGATTATCTCCTTGGTCTCTTATCAAGTCTAGATTGAGGCTACCTAGGACATATTCCTAAAGTTTTAAATAATTATTATTAAAGGAGAAGAATTTCAAGGGTATGCCCCTGTATTTCACTCATTTATCTTCATTTCTAATGTCACCACTAATAGATGTGAGTTGGTATGAATCTCTAAGGTCATGGATTTACACATATGATATTATACTTGTACAGATTGGTTATATACCTCAGTTCATAACCAATAGTACATATATATATATATATATATAATTATATATGATGAATTAAGTTTAGGGAAATTTTGGCTTAGGCCAAAGTAGGTTGTGTTTGATGGGTATCACTTAAGATCCCAATATAGCTGGGTTAAGTTTTTTTACAGATTTCGTTTATTATTGTACTTTCACAATGTTAATTTTATTTTCACTAGTTAGATTATATTAGACGTTGGTGGTGGTGGAATACTGAGTTTTACTAACACCCTATCTGGGCCACCGTTTGGTACTAGAATAGACTTCATGGATGTGGGTAGGGACAAAAGGAACTATCTATCTATGGACACTTGACTTTTATTATATGAGGGATGTCACACCCCAATTTTTTTATTTTTATTTTATTCTAGTTTATCTTTTTTCTTGGTTTTTATATCTCAATTTTTAGGTGTTCTATATTTAAATTCTGAGTTTCGGGATATTTTTATTCAGTTGTACTATTTAGGTGCACAATTAAGGGGTAACTGTGTGGCCTCTTGATGCTGATTTCCTTTCTATTTCATTTTGAACCTCCATGGTTAGTTTCATGGGCTGCTCATGGTTTGGTCCAAACTATGCGGCTCTCAAGGAGAAATCATGCAGGTCTTTGGGTGTCTCTGGTTGAGAGTGAATTTCCTAAGCATGATTATCCAAACCATGCAGAAGCCATGTGCATGGTTCAGCAATTTTTTACAGAACCATGTCACATGGTTGGTGCATGGTTTCCTAAACTATACATCCGAACCATGAAAGTTCCCAGTGTGTCTAGTAAGGGACACACAGTTGGTGCATGGTTTGGGAAATTGTATAGCCTAACCGTGCACAGTTCCTTGGTGTCTTAAAATTGTGAAATTACTCTTCTACCCTCCTTTTATTTTATCCCAAAAACACCCCATTCCCCCATCATTCGGTTTGTATGGACTTAGGAGGATCCTCCCCTCTTCCTCATGCCTCACACCTCCCTCTTTGATGATTCTAAGGTGATTACATCAAGTTTTGGGGATAAATCATCAAGTTGGTATCCTATATTCCTCCTCTTCTTCCTTCCATTTTATCTTGAGTTGTTCTTCTTCCTTAGTCTTATGGGTTAAGGTTTCATGTTTATTTATGCTTAAATTGGGTATTTTGTCATCTTAGGGTTCCTTGTGAATGTTCTTTCTTCTTAGAAACCTCATGGAGTTGTTTCAGGTTTTCATTATTGAAGCACTTGAAGTTTGAGGTAGGTTTCCCTTTTCACTTGTCCTTTAAATTCAAGAATCATTTATTTATCTAATTTTACACCTTACTTGGATGTCAATTAGTGATGTATTACTTTTATAATAATTTTTCTATGTTAAATGAGGTGGTTTCCTTCTTTTTTTTAAATTATATGGTTTTTTTATTGAGCTATGCATGCCAAGTGTTTGATAAAATTCCCAGTTGGCCTTTGTAAGTGATTTTTACTTTTTAAGGAATAGTTTTGACGTGGAAAATGAATTTGGCATCGATAATAGTGGTTCGTGTTACTTAAATATGTTTTTAAAAGTGGTTTTGGATTGAAAACTAAGTGTTTGATTTCATATGGAAATGGGTGGTATCTTAAAGAGTGTTTGAGGCCCATTTGGCACTTGTATAAAATTGGTTCTCTTGAAAACTTTCCTTGGATGGTACTATTGCCTTAGTTATATTGAATGGGATGGTAGTTCCTTGGTTTTGCACTCCTTCATGATATATTTTTTGAAAGGAAATATACATTTCCTTGGGGTGATTCGGGGTGATGTTTATGTGTCGATATATGTATATGTGGTTGGTTACTTGTTTGGATTGATTAGATCACCCCACTTTAGTCTCAACATGGGAACCTGGCATAACTATTGGATTTTTAGTGAACGTTTACTACACTAGCTTAGGATTTAGCTCTGGATAGTGGCCCTTAGTATTGACCTTGATCTTCTTTGGGATAGTGCCCCTCGGTTAGGCCAGGTAGGGAAAAACTTGGCATATGGGTGAGAATGATTTCATTGGGTGAGGCATGCCTATGGGATGAGTCAGATGTATAGTATGTTCTAGATTATCCATTGAGCTTCTAGGTTACCCCATGTAATTTTTCAATTGGTTATCTGTGGTGGATGATTGAGATATATTATTGGTTGTTCACTCTTGTGTGATATTTTTTAATTTACCTTATCATATGTTTATTATTATTGCTTCTGTGTGTAATGTATCTTCTTTCTAAAAGTGATAAAATGGTTTCAAGTGTTTATATAAAAAAAATTACACTTTTATCCTCCTTTTTTAGGTAAAAACATCATCTTTATCCCTTAAAAGTATAATTTCCCTTTCTTGTAAATGAAACTAGTTTTAAGAGGGAAAAGGGAAATTGACCGTTCTTTTTTTAAGAGGAAAATGTGTGAAATCCTAGTTTCATGTATTATATTAAAACCTATAATTGATTGTTATTTTGTTTAAAGGAAATTCATTGGTAATAGATCTTTTCAAGCATGCCTACTGAGTTTTAATACTCATTCCTGTAGTTCTTTCTTATTTTTAGCTTCTAATGTGGGTTCCAACTTGGTATTGATCATTGTGGGCGATGTTGGGTTTTGGGATCGGATAGTGACCCTTGGGGTCACATGCAGACTTAGTGGTAGTTAGTTTCATTTTGGTTTTTTATGTTCATCTTGTTATATTCACATTTTTTTTATAAATGATGTTCAATTTGGAAAGTTTACTTATTGTTGGATGCTCTATTTGGTTATTTTACCTTAGTTTATTTATTTATTTTGGGTTAAATCATTCTCTTTTGGATCTCATTGATTCCCTTGGCACTTTTCACTAACCTGGGAGGATTGGGAATGCCTCTTAGTTCTTGTTTTGGTCCAACTCAGGTGACCGGTTCGGAGTCAACATGGGTAAGTTAGTGACAAAATGGTATAAAAGGAGGTTGGTTCCTTAGAGGACCTAGCTTCAGAGAACCCTTTGTTATTTGGGATGTCAAGGTAGATGGAGTAGAACTGTCAAATATTGGGGTGTAGGTATGGGGAAGTTTATAGAAAACAATTTCTGGACCAAACCTTGGGTTTCCATGGGAATTCAGTTTTCATTTGGTTTATGTGGTTCTTGTGGGTTGTTTAGTGTTTGGGAAATGAAACGAGAGTTGGGATAGTGATCCTAGTAAGATCACAGGACCTAGAAAGGCATGTGTATCTAGGTAAATGGCTCTAAAAGACTCTCTATGATAGTGGTGTGATTGGCATATGGCCTCCAACCATATGTCCAAGTCACACATCGACACTAGTTTCCCACTTTGTGAGATTGTTTTTTATCTTCTTGGTTTGAGTTTGTTTTGGAAGCCTTTTTTGAAATTATGAAAACACGATTTAAAGAGATGATATTTTGGTTTTTCAAAGATATAAAATGTGTTTTCAAATTTTTTTTAAAGAGGGTTTTGGAAATCTATTTTAAATAAGGATAAAGTTTTGATAAAATGAGTTTTGGATAAAATGATTTTTGATGGAAATGTTTTGAATGGGTCAAATTGGATTTTGGGGTGGAATTAATGAGATTTTATTATTGAGAAAAATAAAAAGGGATTAAAGTGTAGAGTTTGAAGATGGTTTTTGACATGGCAGTTAGTGAGCTTTTGAAAAAGTATTTTGAAATTTGAAACTTGGGTTGAGTGTTTTGTTTTAAAAATGGAAATTTTCTATTTTGACCTTTGTTATTATCAAGAGTTCTCACATGCATGGATGTGTGTAAAGAAGTGGGTGATTCATGAAATGAGTGGATGGGTTCTCAGATTAGCATAATAATATTCATGTGTGAGGTTATATGGAATACTATTGGTGAGTGCACAACTTATCAAGTTTTTTTTCTTTTCAAAATCATTTTTAAGAGGAAAATTGTGATGTTTTGAGAATTGATTGTGTAGCATGTTTTCTTGTGATTTGAGAAAGGTTGTTTAAGTTGTGTTTTTATTTTGAGTTCTTATTGGTGAATTGGTTTTGATTTAGTTCTTGGTTTTCTTGTTTCTTAGTGTATTCCCCCACCAAATATTTTATAGATGTTTGAGGTGAAGCTATGGGTGATTCACCATTAGTGAACCCTCCATTTGATCAAACTAAATACTCCCTTATTGAGTTTTGGAAGTTGAACCCTCCTCTCTTTTATGGTCAGGTGTATCCTCTTAAAGATGAATATTGGAGTGGAAATCGAAAGGATCTTCTATTTCCTTGAGTTTTTTGAGTCTCTAAAGGTTAATTTTTCTACCTTTATGCATGAAGGTATGAGTTGGAAGTGGTGGAAGCTGGTCATTAGGACAAATCCTCATGAAGGAATTTCATGGGAATTCTTCTAGGATTTTTTCATTCATCAATATTTATCTGAGGCTCTGAAGGTGAGGAAGGTGATGGAGATGTGTTGTCTTCAGCAAGGTGATGGGTCGGTGTTGGAGTTCATTCATCATTTCATGGATCTAATTCCTTATATTCTAAAATGGGTCGAGGATGATTCTATAAAAGCTCAAAAGTTTGATAATGGGTTTTATCCTAATCTTCAGTTGAAAGTGTCAAATCTCAGTTTAACCTCCTTTATCGAGGTGGTGAGGCAAGCTGTTTAGGTGGAAGCTATGTTAGTAGGAGTAATCAATGTGGTCAACCCTCCTTTAGTATCTAGAATTAGTGAAGGAAATTATAGTAAGGATTTGGGAAATCTACCTAAATCTAGTGGTTCTAATCATTGAATCAATATGCCTTAAAATCTCTCATCAGCTTCTTATAGGTACAGGATCCTAGTGAGTCATCAATGTGGAAACCCGGGTTTTAAGAATCCACTATGTCCAAGTTATCTGAAGACCTATCATACCTATGGACACCTAGGTCACTTGAAACAGTTCTGTTATGGTGCTTCCAGAAAGAAACATGAATCCAAATCCTCCCCTTCAAAAGAAACCTCACCCATTTTCAGGAGTAAGATTTTGATCCAAGTTCATTTTTAAGGTCCCTATCCATTTGGGGGTTTATTTTATTATTGTAGTAGTGTTTTAAAGTGTTTTAATTTTCTAGTAGTGGAAAAGGATGTTTTAAATCTATTTTTAATTTTCATTTTAAATTAATGTGTGTCTTTTGGAAATTCTGAATTTTTCTATTTTTTAAGGATGGGTGTTCATTATGTGTATGGTTTCATTTGTTTCTCATTTGGGGTGAAAGAGGGTGATGTGTGTGTATATTCCAAATCCTTTTTTAGTGGAAGTTCCTTATTGGAGTGAAGTGAGTCCTATATCATATCATGTTCATTTGGTTCTTCCTGGGGGTTGTGTGTGTTTTTCCAGTTTAGAGTATTAGGGTTGGTTGTTCATGTTGGTTGGCCATCTGGTAAGAATTCAAAAATGGTGGGGAGTCCATTCGAACATCCCATGTTGGTAATGTAATTATGTTTATGGTGTTGTCTTATAAATTTGTGTTTTTATTTAAGTTTCTTTATTTTTTGTCTTTTCTATCCACATCGATGTTGAGATTTTTTTAGTATGCCAATGGTTTTGTTTGTGGCTAGTTTGTGCGGGTTATGTCTTGAGTTTTATATTGTTTTTCAATAATTGGTTTTGGTTCACTGGCTTGTTTCAGGTATAAGTGAATGTTTTCATTTTGGTGGTGGTTGATTTAATTTCTGTTTGAGGAATCGAATCATGAGAGTGTGGGAACATTTTTCTTTAATCAATCAACTAGAGATGTTGTGGATTTATAGGGTAATAAAGCATAATATTGGGGAGAATTATCACACCCTGGTTTTTTTTTCTTCTTTTATTTTGGTTTATCTTTTGTTCTTGGTTTCTATCTCTCATGTTTCAGATGTTTTGGATTTAAATTCTACGTATTGGGCTATTTTTCTTCAGTTTCATAGTTTAGCTGAACGATTAAGGGGAAACTGTGTGGCCTCCTAATATTTAGTTCCATTCCAATTCATTTTGAACTTGCATGGTTTGAGTTGTATAGTATAAACATGGTTTTTCCCTAACCATGAAACTCTCAAGGAGAAAATTTGTGGGTCTATAGGTGTCTCTAATCGAGATTACACAACCCAAGCATGGTAATTCAAACCATTCAAGAAGCTATACACATGGTTCTATAATTTTTTACAAAACCATGTTGCATGGTTGGCACACAATTTCCAAAACTATATATAAAAACCATGTGGGTGCCCAATGTTTCTAGTAAGGGGCATGCAGTTGGAAAATGGTTTGGAAAACATGTGGCCTAACCATGGACAGTTCGCATGTGTCTTAAAAGTTTGAAATTCCTCTTCTAGCCCGTTTGAATTTTAACCCAAAAACACCCCATTCCTCCCCCATTTAGTTTTTATAGCCCTAAGAGGATCCCCCCCTCTTCCTCATGAATCCCACCTCCCTCTTTGGTGATTATAAGGTGATTTCTTCAAGTTTTGGGTATAAATATTGAATGGAATATCCTCCTCTCTTTATCATCTTCCTCCAATTTTCTCTTGAGTTATTCTTCTTACTTGATCTTGTGGATCTAGGTTTCATGTTTCTTTGGGTTTAAATAGGTTTCTTTTTCATCTTAGGGTTCCTTGTGGATGTTCTTGCCTCTTGTAACCCTTTTAGAGTAGTTTCGGTTGGGAATTGTTGAAGTGCTTCTGGTTTGAGGTAGGTTTCCCTTTTAACGTGTCCTTTAAATTCAAGAATCATTAACTGTTTTCTTTTCACAGCTTCCTTGGATGTTAAGTAGTTATTTATGATTTTTATAATAATTTTTTATGTCAAATTATGTGTTTTCATTTTTTTTTAAATTGTATGGATTTTTTTTGTTGATCTATGCATGACAAGTGTTTAATAAAATGTTTGGTTGGATTTTGTAAGTGATTTGTGATTTTTAAGGCATGGTTTTGACTTGGAAAATGTATTTGGAATCAAAAATGGTGTTATGGGTTTCGTTAATGGATTTTTAAAATTTATTTTGGATTAAAAATGAAGTGTTTGATTTCATATAGAAATGGGTGGCTTCCCAAAGAGTGTTTGAGGCCCATTTGGAACTTGTATAAAATTTGTTCTCTTGAAAACTCTCCTTGGATGTTTCTCTTGCCTTGGTTATGTTGAATTTTATGGGAGGTGCATGGTGTTTTACTACTTCTTAATCTATTGGTTAAAAGGAAATATATTTTTCCTTGGGGTGATTTTGGGGGGGATACTTGTGTGTGATGCTTGTGTGGTGATATATGTATATGTGGTTGGTTTCTTATTTGGATTGATTGGATCACCCCACTTTAGTCTCGAAATGGGAACCTTGAATGGCTAGTGTATTTTTAGTGAATAGTTATTTCACTAGCTTAGGATTATACTCTATCTCATGGACCTTATTATAGAACTTTCTCTGATTTGGGATAGTGCCCCTCAGTTAGGCCAGGTAGGGAAATGAGTGAGCATGTGGGAGATAATGATGTAATCGGGTGATGCATTCATATAGGATGAGTTGGATGTATAGTATATTTTAGATTATCCACTTATCTCCTAGGTTCTCCCATGTACTTCAGAACTTGGTTATATTCCATGGATAGTTGAGATGCATTGTTGTTTTGTCGCTCTTGTGTGATATTTTTCCATTACCCTTATTGTATGTTTATTGTTCTTGATTCCTTATGTATTGTAGATTCTTTTTAAAAGTAGTAAAATAGTTTCAGGTGTTTATGGAAAAATTTTAGAAATTTTTTTACACTTCTATCCTCCCTTTTTAAGTAAAAACATCATCTTTATCCCTCAAAAGGTTAATATCCCTTTCTTGGAAATGAACCCAATTTTAAGTGGAAAAAGGGAAATGGACTGTGTGTTGTTTTAAATAGGAAATTTGTGAAAATATAGTTTCATATATTTTATTTTAAACCTATAATTGATTATTCTTTTGTTTAAAGAAAATTAATAGGTAATATATATGTTTGGGCATGCTTACTAAGTTTTAATACTCACACCTATAGTTAATTCTTATTTTTAGCTTCTGGTATAGGTTATATCTTGGTATCAATCTCCATGAGTGATGTTGGGTTTTGGGATCAGAGAGTGACCCTCAGGGTCACATGGAGACTTAGTGGTTATCAGGTTCATTTTGGTTTTTGATGTTCATCTTTTTGTATTCATTGTTTTTGTGTAAATGATGTTTGGTTTGGAGAGTTTATTTATTTTGGGATACTCTGTTTGTTTCCCCTACCTCATTTTATTTATTTATTTTGGGTGAAATATTTTTATTTGGTTATAATTGATGCCCTTGTCACTTATCACTATCCAAAGAGGATCATAAATGCATCTCAGGCCTTATTATGATCTGAATCAAGTGACAAATTTGAGGTGGACTTGGGTTGGTTCGTAACAATGTGGATATGTAGAAGATGATTGAGCCAAGTTCTCAAGATTTTCTTGGATATAGTTGGGGAATCTTGTATATTTTTTTATAGTATGTATTATTGTATGTATACTATCATTATCCCTTTACTTAAATTTTTATATAGTATCATGAAATCCTCATTTTTTTATATGACACTGGTTATTATTGCTTCTATCTATTTATTATCAATTGGATGGTTTTATTCCATTTTTCTCACTTTCATGTTCCCACTTATATATGTCTATTTACCATTATTCACCACTATAATAATGAGGGTATAGTCTCCCCATTATACCACCATATACCCCCACTACTAGTCGATATCCTCTTGTGTTCAGGGATGCATGTCTGAGGTCATGTGGACAAAAAAATTGATTACTTATGAGTGAACTAGGACCGGTACATCATAATTCATAACATAATACTTTGAAAGTACCATTCACTACTACCTTATAATTATTTATTTGGTAAGAATACTTCCTTTTACATTGATAATACCTTATATTCTCTATGTTGATTATGTATTATTTAACAATCCACTTTATTTATCTAGAAGTCTTATGTAATGTTCCTTTCTATTAAAAAAATATAATCCATCACTCTCTTTTTCTTTCTTAACCATCAACTGTGAATAATAATAACTTTTCTTCTAATGCCTTTTCTTTGTGAATACCTTGTTTTCTATTTCTTTGATTGAAGGGTTTTCTCTTATATTCCATATAATAAATAATTAGAGAAAATATTAACTTAACAATATACCCCTTTATCTATACAATGTTAATTTGAGGGATACTTACATAAAAAAGATATTCCACTTATCGATTAGGGAACTATTGAAAATATATTTTTTTTATTCAAGTATGGATGTTAATTGATTACTTAGGAAAGTTTATTATGTATTGTTTAACTATCCACCATCTTTCTATGTATGGGTTATGATCATGTTATCCCTTTTTGGTTTGAGGAAAATTATTGGCATACCATATGTTGTTATTCCAATACAAGAGATTATTGGAAAATTTTATTATGTGTTTTTATTAATTTTATCATATGATGAATGCATTAGAAATAATTAGTGATGGTTACAGCTCAGTTATAGAAATCCCCTTAATGCATTGATGGGTGTCATGAGACAAAACAACTTGTGTTTTGGTGTATATCTATCCATGTATCAGTATAGTGTCTTGGCACATATCCTTGATATTATGTTTTGATGTACATCATTATTCATTCCATCAATATGAGATCAATTATTTTTATCCTTGTTTTCATTTATTTTCATGGATATATCATTCCCTTGGTTTTAGTTGATTATGTATTCATGTTGTTTATTTATTTATGCCATATAACTTGTACCATGTTTATGTTATGATAGCTTCCACTATATGTTACTATTTATTGAGAATATGATCTCAACCTTATTTTTTCCTTTCCCAAAAAATCCTAGAAGAAAAATATGTGCAATTTTCATAGATAATATAGAAGGTATAATAATGTTCTCATAATGTGTTCATGTTGTATCTTATGTTTTAAAATGTAATGCATGTATGTATCTAGTCTTCCAAGACTACTAAGTTGTTGGATCCTTTAAGAAATCTTGTATTCTATACCAATAATTTAATATAACTTCCCAATCTAGATTTCTGGATTCCATGTTTTTTTTGGTTATCAGAGTAATTTTAGTAGGGACCTTGGGGACTAGATTTAGAGGAACCTAGTTGTATAGCACAAGTAATATAAAAACCCTTTAATAGATATAGGAAAAAATCTATAAAACTTAATAGGAATTATATTTTAGAATTCAATATAATTAGATAATTATGTTCATAGAGATATAGAAACTAATAAGAGGAATTGAAACCATATCAACACATGTATCCAATATAAGTATGTTCCCCCTGAGCAAGTTAATAAAGTTGGAGTTGAGGCTAATCAGATCATAACCATATTAGGGTAGTTGACCCCAATTATAAAAAATAATTCCACCCACATAGAGTAAACTAATGATCCAAAACATAGTATAAATTTTATGGATCACTTCATGCATAAAAAAACTCCAACATTTAGTAGAACTACTAATCCATTAGTAGCTAAATAATTGATAAATGTTTTCAATAAGAACTTTCTTTCTTTGGAATGTAGTAAAAAGGAAAAATTCATTATGTTGGTCCATCATGTGAAGGGATATACAGACCAATGGTGGTCACTAATTCAAAACACTAAAGGGGAATATAATATGAATTTTATATAATTGAGAACTTTTAATAATATATTCTATTAAAAATACTTTCCTTGTGAGAAAAGAGCAGAAATGGAAAGGCAGTTCCTCGATCTTAGACAAAAGGGGGAGGAAAATTTTGTTGAGTATCAGGCTAACTTTATGAGGTTGTCTAAACAAGTTTTGGACTATATATGTATATCAATAAGAAAGATTTATCATTTATTTAATTGGTTAAAGTGGAGACTTTGAAGGGTATTGCTCTCTCATGACTTTTCATCATATGAGGATATAGTATCAAGCAGTATTAATATAAAAATGAAGTTATCTATGATGTATGTATTCAATGGAAATCAAGAGAATAATATTTTATATGATTATCATGGTAAGTACAGTATGGTAAAGGGGAATAAATAAAGTATGATATTTATTATATGTGATTACTATAGGAATAAACCCATTTGGGTCTTACAAGAAGGGGACATAATTTAGTTACAAGTGTAAAGAAAAAATCCACCAAGCTTATAAATGAAAAGGTAATGAAAAATTTATTGATATTTAATAATTTAACTATAAGGAAAAGGCACATTTGACAAACCAATACCCCAAAAGTCAAGGTAATTTACCTTATAAAATTTCAATGGATCAAGGCCAAACTTTTGTGATTACCGCAATTGAATTCGAAGTTCCTAATAATGTGGTGGTAGTTACTTTGATCAGAGACTCAAAGTTAATTAATGTTTTATTTGATTATGAATCATCACGCTCTTTTATATATTTTAGATTTTTCAAAAACATTAAATATTTCTCTATCAACCAATTAAGTGAGCTATCAATTAATACACCTAGTGTAAATCTTATTACAACACATATATGTCAGTCAGTTATAATTATGATGCATAGACATATTGTATTTGAAAACTTGGTTACTATACCTATGGTTAGCTTTGATATTATCCTTGGTATGGATTGAAATTTAAAGTATAATGTAAATAATTTATTTCCAATGGAAGGATATTATGATTCATGAAGGTACAGTGGAATCTCTTATATTTAGTGGGGGCTATATCAATTAAATAATTTCTAGATCCTCACTCAATAGTTATCCATAATGAAATTATGGTAATAGAGGAAGATCAAGTGTGATATACATATATAATAAATATAACCTCAGAATAGAGGATGTGCATGTGGTAAAAAAATTCATTGATGGTTTTCCATAAGAATTATATAGTTATCCAGCTAATTGTGAAGTTGAGTTCTCCATTGAACTCATTCCAGATGAAAGAACCATATCTAAAAATCCTTATAGTATATCACTAATGGATTTGGTGGATTTGAATAAATAGTTGTAGTGTTTTTGGGATAAATGATTTATATTCCCAAGTGTTTCATTCTGGAGAGACCCTATTTTATTCATGAAAAATAAAGATGGGTCTATGAGATTTTACATCAATTAGAGTGAGATCAATGTCATTACTATAAATAATAAGTATCATTTACCATTCATTGATGAATTATTTTAACATCTTAAGGGATCCAAAAACTTTTTAAAGATATATCTTCACTCTGTTTATCATCTATTAAGGGTGAACAAGGATGACATACTAAATATAGCATTTCAAACAAGGTATGGACACTATGATTTTATGGTAATGCCTTTTGGATTGACTAATGAACCTTATTTATTATGTATATAATGAATATAGTATTCAAGGATTATATTGATATCTTTTTGGGTGTATTCATTAATTATATCTTGATATACTCTAAGATCTATGAATAGCATGAGAGTCATATGAAAATAATTTTAGAGAACCTAAAAAAATTATATGGAAAATATAGTAAGTTTAAAGTTTTTCTCAATGAAGTTTCTTTTCATGGACATATTATCTCTAAGTATGGAATATCTATTAACCATTCAAAGAAAATGGTATTTGAAGAATTACCAAAACCAAATAAAATAACTAATATTTGAATATTCTTGGGTTTAACAGGTTACTATTGGAGGTTTATTCAAGATTTCACCCAGTTGGACAACCAGTTAACCAAGTTAACATGTAATGGAGTAAAATTTAAAGGGTAAAGGTAATGTTAATAAAGTTTTAAAAAGATGAAGAGGATACTATTTAATTCACTTGTGTTGAATTTACCATCAGGTAAGGAATGATTTATAATATATAATGTTGCATCAAAGAAAGGACGTGGTTGAATCCTTATGTAGAATTATAGTTTGGTTTTCATATGAAAAAATGAAATTGAAAATCCATGAATAGAACTATCCAAATCATTACCTTGAGCTGGTAGTCATAATATTTTCTTTGAAAATATGGATACACTGTCTCTATGGTTAAAGATGTGATATATATATATATGGACTATGAGAGTTTTTATAAGGCCCTAGACTTATTCATTACATAATCTTCAGTTTTAATCAAGAATTTACTTTCTATAACATTGAGGATATTTTCAAGTTTAGAGTTTTATAGAATTAGGCCATAAATATTACATAACATCTCAAATATTACAAAGTAGACACTTCTAATCACTATCCATTTTTTCAAAAAATAAACCTCCTAAAAATAAAACATGATGTCTTTTTCTGGATAAAAATATTAATAACATTTATCTTGATTTATTCCTTAATCTTACCCATCCTTATACCATACGGAAAACATTTTATAAACTAGGGATAAGCATAAAAACCTCAATAATGGAATATAAAATAAGGAACGAAACTGTTAGTCCATGAATATTTTAAACTCATGAAAAAAGTTTCACAAAATCATAATTTTCACCCATAAAACATAAAATATTTAACATAAATCATGAAATCATAAGATTCATGAAAAAATTAATGGAAATCATAAGTCATAAAGGTAACTTTGATCATCCATATCATACTTACAATGTATCTTTCACAACTGCATAGGGGGTAACCTTCATGGATACATTTGTGATACCCATCATATTATATTCCCTAAATCTCTTAGGAGAAACCTTATCGTTTAACTTTGTCTCAATACTATAACACCCTTAGATTTTATGAGATATATTCTTTTTAATTACTTTTATGTCTTGTGTTTTACACTACACCAAGATTAACATGCACTATATACAACACTGTATTAGCTTAAAGTATATGCAACACCATTCTTGGCCTGTGTTACACATAATTTCAAGTTCTTTTGATAGAATTAATTTCACATAAGACTGAGTAAAAGTTCTAACTAAATATTCAAACCAAGTCATTATAATGGGGGGTATGAATATTATTAACTTCCATCCAAAAAACTATTTAAATGAAAATAATTGAGTTTATAAAACAATAAAATCACTCTTTATGGATTTATTTGTGAAATATATATGTAATATATTCAATGTAATATTTTAAATTTATCTTATATTTTTTCTAGATATGATATAACAACAAATTCAATTTTTTGGATAAAAGAAGTATTTTTTAAAAAAAATATAGTTTTACCACCTTTTGATGGAGAACCCTTTTTAAATATAGTTTTTGACAATTTTATAGGTTCTATTTGACATAAAAAAATTCTTATTTGTAAACGGGGAATAAAATTTTACCCTGGATGAAATTCTGGTATTTTATGATAAAATTTATATTTTAATGAATAGTGAAAAATACTACATTTTAATTCAAAACTGCCTTTTCGTCTAATTTATTTATATAGTTAGATTATATTTTTAATTACTTTTAAAGTTTAATTGAATTTTTCTTTTAATTTAATACAATTTAGGTCATTGGAAGTAATTTCACATTTAAATTGGACATAAACACATGTTAATCTTTTGATAGTTTTTACTTCTTAAAAATCCACTTTTTGGTTTTGACAACGAGAATTAATTTTAAATTAATTAATGAAAATTATTTGTTTTGAATTTGTAAAAATTGATTACATATTTTTAATTATAAGGTCCAAATTATTTAAATAGGTTCCTTTTATTTTTTGGATATTATGAATAGTAACTTTAGTAATTATATTTTATTTACACGGTTAAAGGGTAAATTAGGTAAATAAGGGTAAAAATAATATTTTAATAATATAAAAATACCCTAACAAGTATTTTGATATTATTTTATGAGTCATGGGTGACCAAAAAAATCTTTATTCGGAACTTTTGGCATTTTGGAGCCACTTGGGTGTGAAAATGACATGTTATAATAATTAATTTAATGTAAAGGGAAATATAACATAAACATGTATCTTTTTACTAAAACAATTTTAATGTGGGGTTATATAATTGATATATTTGTATATAAATATTAATTTTAAATATAAAAATATTTCATAAATCATGGTATTTTATTTATAATTTTTATAAATTGGATAAATAAATTTATTTATGACACAATGATGATGCAGTGATTACCATATTAATGAAAGATTCAAATAAATGATATTATAAATATTAAAATAAATGTAATTTGAAAATTTTGATGCCATCCACAAATTTTATGGATTATTATGACATTTTATCTTTGATTTAATGTGTTTTCTTGAATCAATCAAGTTGTTATAGCTTTAACAAAAATCAATTACTAAATAGTGTCAAAATTGACATAAATGAGTTTTTAAAAAAAATACTATTTTATTAAATAATATAATAGTCATAAAAATATAATATTCTACAAATTAACTTATATAATGTTAATAATGTTATTAATGATTCACTTTAGGTTCTCTTTTCATTTTATAGTAACTATATTGACCGTATAGTATGAAAATACAAGAAGACATGGTAAGAGTTAATTTGTTTAACTAAGGGTTAAAGCAAAAAGATAAGGTTAAATTTGTGACAAAAACATGTCCAAAACCTATTGGTAGAGATGATTTATACCCATCCTCATATTATCCTATAAATATATCACTTTTGATCTATTATAATTCTAAAAAAATATAATAAACTAAAATTTCAGGACTTTCCCAAAGTGCCCCTCCTTCCTCTTATAAAAGGCCACCATATATACACACTTACTCACACCTCTCAAGCCCCTTGTATCATCCAAATTATACTCAAATAAGATCCCATAATTCCTCCCTTACTCTTATATTCCACACTTTGGGCATAAATCTATCCTAAGGAGACCTTTTGTGCCAATCAAAAGGAGATACTTGAAAAAGAGGTAATTGTTTTATCACCTCTTTCAAAATTCTTTTTCTCTTCTACTTCCTCTTATTATGTTGTTTCCGTAATAAAGTAATAAATTAAGTAAATTATACATTATAATATTTTATTATAATTATGGTACAAAATTATACCTCTTTTTATCCATCCTATGAATAACAATATCACCATGCGTGTGAACGCATGGCTTACCATTTCCACACCATGGTGAAATTTTTTATTAAACAATAATGAATTTGGATTAGTATAATGATGATTATAATGCACTTAAATAATTAATATAAAATTATAATTATTAATTTTAATTAATATACCATCCAATTCCATACCATTTAACCATTAAGTGAATGATATCATTGCTTGTGCGTACGTACGGCCTATCATCTCCAGGATGTGATGCAATTCATTCTACATGATCTTTATTAAACCACTATTATAGAAATGAATGGAATGAATAAATATGATATATATTATACTAATATAATTTTTTAAATTATATAACTATAACCTAAGAAGTGGAACATGAAATTATCTGACAAAAATTTCATAAGAACATAAAGCAGTTAATATCAAAATAACGAGTGACAATGAAATGTTACTAAACAAATAATGATGATATAATCATACATGATATCATAAAAATAAGTATTATTCTATAATAATTAAATAAAAATATTTAAATCATTATACAGGAGGTTTTTATACATACTAAGGATATCGGACCTAAGGTAAAGGATAATTTTGCAATCTCATTATTGTCTGAGATTGTCTATATGTAAGTATTTATTGGGGTATATTTATCATCCACGTCCATGTTTCCTAAATATATAATATTATTTATATTCTTATAATATTTTTTAAATTCAATTTTACCCATTGGTTAATTTTTATTAAACGGTATGGAAGTAATATTTCTTTCATTAACCATTAAGAGTTACTTGTTGAATTTTCTGATAAGAGTACGAGAAGATTGTTTTTTAACTTATACGGCATGAATGGATTTTTACGTTTTCTTAACACCTTATTAACATGAAGATTCCTATACATTATTTAAATTTTATTTTCAACTAAATTATTTTATTTTAAAATTTCACATCATTTTGAGAAAAGAAAACATTTTTTAAGAAGAAAGGATATTTTCTTCAAGAATTAAGTTCAAGTGTTTTATCAAAATTATTTTCCATATAAGATGACACTCTTTAAATAGGGTTGTGTTTCTATCCTTATTATTACTATGATTTTATTTTTTTAATTATGGAATGATATTTTATATGTATTATGTTATAATGTAATGATGTTTAAGAACCCCATTTTATTTCTTGGGTTATGCTATGATGAATGATTTATGTTTTTGTGGCACATGTAAGAATGATTTCCTTATGAGATTGGTGGGAACTATATCTACCACAAATGTATTGGGTAAATATTTATATATCATGAGATAGATATTAATTTAATGGAAAGTAAATCTGATTCAGTAATACAGGGCTGGAACGGAAAGTAAACCCAGTTTAGTAATGGAATTTTCCCGCTATGATGGTCTCGGCTATGAGTCTTGGCTAATATGGAAATGATTTTCTATGATTATGTGTTTTCCATAAGTTTATGTTTTATTCCAATGATATTTTATCATTGTTAATATTCATTTATGATTTATTCCTTATGAACTTCTAAGATTTATTTCAGGAATCAAGATTTTGATATTCAAAAGTTTTGTTCGTGTTTTTTTACATTCATATGTTCATATATTGTTTTCTTACCCATACTGATCATCTAAGCTCTCCCTTTCTTATGTTTCCATTCCTCAGGTTATAAAGAAATAATTTAATTAGTAATACTAAAGTGGAATATCCTTATGGGAGATGTTGAAGATCCTTCACAAGTTATAATAATGTATTCCAAGTTTCCAAAGGCACTAAACTAATACAGTCCTTAGGCATGACTTTGTAAAATGTAATGAATATTCATCTAAAAAGATGTAATATTCATATAAGACATTCTTGGGTTTTTGATAATTACCCAATACATTAGAGATCTATAATGGATTCACCCACCCTCAGTTTATCATGGAACCACCCATATACATAAACAATTCCCAATAACCATAAAATAATCATAACACGTAAAACAAAATTAAAGGAAAAAAGTAACATTTCCACTTTGAAATCACAATTCATATTTACAAGTCGTGCACTCATAAAAGAAAAAAAATTATTTTAAAATAAATTGGTAAACTTATAAAGTAAATATCAATACATAATATCGACATTAAAGTGATAAATTACATTCATGTATTATATGTTAAAAAACATTCCAAGTTATTGAAATAATTAATCCATTTTTAAAACACGATTAAAACATTTAAAAAGATGGTTTTTGAATCAAAGTGTCCTATACCACTTTGAAAATTTTGAAAGGATTAAAATTTTTAAACATTAATTTCCATATAAATAAATCCTTGAAACTATTTGAAAAACAAGGACATTAATGAGAAATATTTAGAAGAATAAATCTTTAAAAAATTTAAAACAATGTTTTAATTAAAGAGTCCATTTCCACTTGAGAAACACGTGAACAAAAATATTTAAATAGTAACATTTAAAAAACATTAAATATAATGATAATATACTAATTCATGATATGACATTTCATAAGGGTTGTATATACACCTTATAGGATAATAAATGTTCATAGCATCAAGAAATGACTCAATGAAAGGAGATTGAGACAAAGTCTCTTAACTTGAGTGTGACTCATCATGCACAATCATTATATTCATGAATAATAAAATTTGGTTAATTTATACTTTATTTATAACATTTTTAAATTTTATTGTTCCTTTTATATCACTTATTATTATTTTATAAAAATTACATAATTATTTAAGTTCATATCAGACGTTTTGTCGATATTCGGTACTTGAGTCAAAAATGAACTTGTTATGATGTAAATTGTCCTTGTGTTCATAAGTAAATCATCTTTAGAATAACATTAATTACATAATAATAAATTTTATAAACCAATTATACTTGTTAAATCAAACCATTCATTTATGGTATGAATAAATGAACAATGTTATAATCATGAAGATGGTAAGTTGTACGTATGCCTAAGTAACGTTTCCATTTTTCATTTATCATTATGGAAATAATATAATTATTATTTTGTCTTTAAATAATAATAATATTACTATAATAATAATCATTTAAATATACTTATATATATCATACAAGTGGTGTGATGAATAAAAACAATTCACATCGCTTCGTGGAGGTGATAGTTCACACATACGAATGAACAATGTTATCATTTTTATGTGCATGGAAGGTAATAAATTAATTGAAATATTATTCTTTTTAAATGAAAAATATGTAATTAATATCATATATAAACATTTATTACATCATTATAACCATTCTTGATAAATGGTAATGAAAAACAAACTATATCGGTTCGCGAGGTGTTAGTCCTCTGTACACACAAACAAAATGTTAATTTCCAATTTGATAAAATTAAAGATGGATTTATGTGGTTATATTAACATAATAACATCTAATTATATTTAGGATATTGTATTTATCATTTCATCTTAGAAGAAGAGTATTTAAAGGAAGTGGAAGAATAAATAAAACAAAAACACATAAAAAATGATATTTCTTCTTTGGTTGATTGCCTTTGAAGAACACATTAACACCTCTAAGAATGGTGTTATGCCTAAACTAATATAGAAACCCTAAACTTTTTCACATAAAATTACATTATTTTAAGCATAATTATACATCATAGAATCCAAGGATCGTGAGGTCTAGTGTCTTTGAAGACAAGGTACATAAAACTTAAAACATGGGACTAAACAAACTTCTTTATTTAATCTTCAAAAAGAGTCCCTAACTTCCATTGTGATCATACATCTTTATAGGGTGCCCTAGGGAACAAATGAACAAAGGGATGAGATAAATAGCCCAGTAAAAGAGTATACATAAGAATAAGTCTTTAGCACATGGGTTAGAAGGCATTAAATAATGATATAAAAAGACATTTAACATATGTAACCTTAACATATAAACAAGGAATAATATAAACATGGATTCATAGAAATGTGGTAGTAGTATAAAACATGACTTAAGTACAAGTCAAGGCTAACCTCCAAGATCGTTTCTTATAGTAGCATAAGCCAAGGCTAACCACCAAGACCATCGCAAATAACATCTCATGAGACTTAAATTTACTCAATGCATTGGAGCACTATATGGGTGCACCAATATTAACTTTTCATGAATATTCCTGCCACATAAATAATCATACATAATCAATCTTACATAAACATCAAGATTACCCATGCTAAGAATTCGGTACCACAATCATGTCATAAAGCATAACAAATGGGTGTAACACAAAAGTGTCCATGAAAGAAGGGAACAAAATTATACATGGAAATTCATAAGGAAAAATATATATGTATCATGGTGAGTGATTTAAAGTATAAGTGAAAACATGTAATAAAAGTATTCAAGAAATTTTTTCATAAAAACATTTTTGAGTGGTTTAGAGTAAAATATTATAGAGCCTTTAAAATATAAAATGGAAAATATTTTATACAAAACTATAATTGAATCAGGAAGGTTTTCACAATAAAAAGACTTATTTTATAAAGAAAATGGAGGCTTAAAATAGAAGATAGAGTGCACTTGAAATCAGGTAATAATTCAGGAAGCTCCCTCAAAAAAAGTTTGCTTATCAGGAAGTATTGAGGAGGGAATCACTTAAAATCATGAATATCCCCAAAAGATAATGATGAATGGATATTGGTACATGAGTTTGGATATATAATCATAAATTAGAAGATATAAATAAATATAATATAGTATTTTATTTGGGAAAAGATAATGATAGAGTATCCTGAATGAATAAAGGAGGTTCGGGTAGAATCCCTTATGGAATATCGGCATAGTATCGGGTGTACTTAAGAGGTCTTAACGAGAGAGAAAGGGATATATCAGATTTTATAAATCATTAGTACAGTATGGGGGAGGTTCTTAATCATACCCCATAACTAGTAATTACACATAAAAGGGTATAACATAGAGGAAAATCTTGAATAAAAGTGAAATGGAGAGGATCTCTAACCTTAATTTTCGCTTAATTTTGTCTCTTCTACGCCCCCTGAATAATAAATTTATGTTTATTAAAACAATAATATAAAAGTTAATTATATTAAATTTATAAAAATATTTATCAATTATATTCATTGGATTTTATTTCATAATTTTCATTGATGAAATTGAAGTATTTTCATATCATATTTTACTTAAAATTTTCCCGACTTGCAACGATTTCACTTTTTATTAAATGTAATTTATAAATTAGAATAATTAGTTTCATAAGAATATAATACATGTAATTTTATATTAATATATTATATATAATTTATATTTTCCATACATGAATGTGTTTATAATAATTATCATGACAACATCTCCGTAGAGGGTTAACCGACCATTAACGGGGCGTTGTCAATAGTGCGGGAAAAAAGTATAAAATTTATATTTTTCATTAATATGATAATTACAGAAGGTTAAAATAATTAATATAATGTTAACTTACTATATAATAAATTTTTTCCTATAATTGTTTGAACGGGATAGGGTAAAATAAAAAAAAGAGGAAGAAAATAGAAAATATTTAATAGAGTCTTACTCTCTCCTCGGTGTAGCTTCTCTTGCACAAAACTATAACTCCTTTGGTTATTGGAGTTGGAGGGCTCCAAAACGTCCCTAGGTATTATAAGAGGATTGATATGGAGAATTTTTGTAGAGATTTGTATTATTAATGGATGATAGGAATGGTTTCCCAAGGGGAGGGAGAGGGGTTATTTATACTTAAGGAGGGGTGTTTTTAGAATAAAATATTAAATAAAATAATATATCCAATGTTAGAGTTTTAATAGTAGTTTTTTGACAACATGAATCATATATTAATATAATTTAATTTTTTTTATACTTTAAATCATCTTTAAAATTTTAATTCATTAATTAATTAAAAGTAAGTGAAAAGAAAGAGAAAATTGTATTTTAAGGAATCACTTTTTGATTTTAGGTTTTGGAAAGTTCTTTTTAGGTTTGGAAATTGAGTTTATTGTATTTTAAGGAACCATTTATGAAATTAAATAGAATAAATCTTAATATAAAGTTCTATAAATTTTATGTCATCATTACATCATGAATGATGTAATTTAATATATATTGGTTTTGTGAAAAACTATATTTTTACTATTCACCCAAAAAATGAAGTATTTAGAAAATTACCAAAAAATCACACTAACCATTTTTCAATGTGTAGAATCCAAAAATGAACTCCATTTTTCAAAAATAATTTTCTAATTATGATTAATTTAATATTTAATTAAAATCAAAATTTACATGAAAAACACAAATTTTAAATTTAAAACTTCTTTTCTAACACTTTGAAAATTTACTTAAGGTAACATAAAATTATCTTAGGATCAAAATATTAATTTATGAATAAATTTAATGAAACTAAATTTTCATTTAAATTATTAAATTAATCATAAAATTGTAATTAAATATTCTTGACTTATAAAAATACCAACACCTTATTAATAGTTTTTAAAATATTTATTTACTTATACTATGATATAATTATACCATATTGTCACTTGTAAAAAGATAAATTTTATTTATAATTTCATTAGAGAGGTCACTATTACATTGGCTGGTTTACTATTCATAAGGTTCACATTACTATTCTAAAGTTCAAGTTACTATTGTTATATGTTCCTTAACTTCTAAAGATACCTTTTATTTCACTTATTATTCACTTATAAAGTTTGTATTATGTTCTAAAAGTAATCTTATGTGATTATACTATAAGACAAAATTATAAGAAGGTAATTTCCATTGATAAAACTTTGGTTTGTTACATTCTTACCCCCTTAAGAATTTTTTCCCTTGAAATTTCTTTTTACATATTAGGCCATAAATAGGTGGGGGTACTTTTCCTTCATTACCTCCTCTAGTTCCCATGTTTCCTCTTTGTACTTATGATTCCGTCATAGTACCTTGACCAGGTGAGTAGTCTTGTTAAGTAAAACATTATCTCTACAATCCAAGATCTTCACTAGCTGCTCCTCTTAAGAAAGATCATCTTCCAACTATACCACCTCTGAATAGAGTATATGTGTAGGGTCTGGTATGTAATTCCTTAAAAGGGATACATGAAATACATCGTGTACTTTGGGCAAGGTATGTGGAAGTGTCCATCGATAAGTCATAGCTCTAACATGATCAAGGATCACAAAGGGGCTGATGTACCTAGGACTTAGCTTCTCTTTCTTCCCAAATCTCAGGACCTTATTCCACGAAGATATGCGGAGAAATACCATTTCTCAAACTTTAAACTCAAGGTCTCATCGACGGTTGTCTGCATAATTATTTTTTTGACTTTGGGCTTCCTTGATGTGCTGCTTAATGGTTTTTACCTTCTCCACCATTTCTTAGACCATTTCATGTCCTAGAAGCTTACTCTCACTAGCTTAATCCCAAAACACCGATATTCTGCACCTTTTCCCATAAAGGGATTCATATGGCGCCATTCGGATGCTCGAGTGGAACTTGTTATTGTAGGAGAATTTAACCTGTGGAAGATGTTAGTCCCATATTCCTTTAAATTCCATAAAACATGCTCTCAACATGTATTCTAGTGTTTGAATAGTTTGCTCAGATTGTCCATTATTTTGAGGATGGTAGTCCGTAATGAAGTTCAGTTTAGTTATTAGAGCATGTTGGAGACTTTTCCAGAACTTAGAGGTGAATCTTGGATCACAATCGGAGACAATAGATGGTGGTACTCCATGCATCCTTACTACTTATTTGATGTATATCTGTGCAAGTTGATCCAATGTTAAGTCCTCTCAAATTATGATAAATTGAGCTGTCTTCGTAAGATGATCCACAACAACACATATAGCATTGTTTCCTCTATATGTCTTTGGAAGGCCAGTGATAAAGTCCAAGGTGATGTTCTCCTACTTACATGTTGGTATGGGTAGTGGTTGAATCATCCCCTTAGAATCTTTCCTCTCAGCCTTCACTTGTTGACATACCAGGCACTTTGATGAATATTCAGCAATATATCTTTTTATATTGTCCCACCAAAATTTTTCTTGGAGATCTTGATACATCTTTGTGCTCCCTGGGTGGATAGAGAATGTTAAGCTACGTGTGTCATTCAGAATATCCTTCTTTATCACTGGATTAGATGGTACACATAATCATGACCCATATCTTACAACTCCTTCCTCATCAATTTTGAACTTTGAGGATTTCCTATTTCTAATAGATTCCACCCTTTTCAGAATTTCCACATCTTTTCTTTGAGAATATTTTATTTTCTCTATGAGGGATGGTTGAGAAAAAATTTGAGAAATTATCGATGATGTTCCTCCCTTAATTATTCCCATGTCCATCCATTGAAAATCTAAGAATATCATATCCTTTTCAATTCTCATCATTTATAAAGATGTAGGATCCTTTCTACTTAGAACATCTGCCACCTTATTTTCCTTACCGGGATAGTAGTGGATTGAGAAGTCATAATACTTGATTAGCTTTATACATCTTTGACATCGCATATTAATATCTTTTTGTCTGAATATATATTTTACACTCTTGTGATCAGTATATATCTCACACTTCTCCCCATAGAGATAATGCTACCATATTTTTAATTCAAAGATCACCACCTCCAACTCCAGATCATGCGTAGGATAGTTTTCTCATGTTTTTTTAGCTACATTGAGGCGTAATCTATCACATTATCATTTTTTTATTAGAAAATAGCCTAATACCTTCTTTAAAGAATCATTTTACACCACAAATAGTTCTCCACTTGTTGGGAGTGTGAGTACCAGTGCAATGATAAGCCTTTTTTTCAACTTCTTGAAATAGTATTCACATTTCTAAGTCCAGAAAAACTTTATTACCTTTCATTTCATCTTGTTCATTGGGTTTTAAAATTTTGAAAAGTTCTTCACAAATCATCGATAATACCTAGATAGACCCAAAAATCTATATATCTTCATTACAGATGTTGGTCTGGGCCACTCATCAATCGCCTTTGTCTTGGAAGGGTCCACAGATATCCCTTTTTTAGTGATAACATGCCCCAAGAATGATACTTACTCCATCCATAACTCACATTTACTATAATTTTCATACAAATTCTCCCTTCAAAAAGTCTTTAAAATAGTATTCAAATGCTCCTCATATTCCTCCTTTCTCTTCAAGTATATCAGAATTTCATTAATAAATACTACCACAAATTTGTCGAGGTAATATCTAAAGACTATATTCATCAAATCCATGATAATTTTTGGATCATTAGTCAGTCCTAAGGGAATCACTATGAACTCATAGTTTCCATACCTCGTTCTAAAGGTATTCTTGGGAATATATTTCTTCCTTACCTTTAATTGGTGATAACCCAACCAAAGGTCTAACTTAGAGAAATAACTAGACCCACAAAGCTGATCGAACAAGTTATCTATTTGTGGTAGGGGATACTTGTTCTTTATTGTGATTTTATTGATCTCATGATAATCAATGAAGAGGTGAATTGATCCATCATTCTTCTTATTGAAGAGGACTGGCGCACCCCAAGGTGAAGCACTCAGGTGTATAAAACTCTTCTCCAGATTCTCCTGTAACTGCTTCTTTAGCTCTTCCAACTCTACAGTGGCCATTATATAAGGTGTCTTTGATATAGGTAAAGATCCAGGAATAATTTCAATTGAGAACTCAAACTCTCGATCAGGAGGAAGACCAGGAAACTCTTCAGGGAATAAATTAGTGTAATCTATCACGATGGGCATGTCTTCAAGCATGATTCTCTCCTTTGTCTCAATTATTTGAGCTAGAAATTATTGATCATAAAGAATTAATATCCAAACTTGAGAAATTGATTCTAAAATAGATTCATCTTCCTCCTTACACTTGAAAATAATTGGAGGATTCTTTGGGATGTTCAGAGTGATCTCCATTTATCGACAGTTGATGTTGGATTTGTATAAAGATAGCCAATACATTCCCAAGATAACATCGAACTCCACTAAAGGAAGTATGAAAATATTTTCTAGGAGGTTTAGTCCACAAAAATTAACTAGGGAGGAGTTATAAACCATGGATGCAATAATTACCTCATTCACTATTCTCACAGATAACTTATCCTCCAAATTTTGAGGTGGTGTTTGAATTGTTCTACTAAACTTGCAAGATATGAAAGAATGTGTAGAACCAGAATCAAATAGTATGTTCTCTGTTCTTGAAAAAATAACTAGCATACCTTTTAGAACATCATTTTCTGACTCCACCTTAATAGTAGGGATGGCATAAGCCCTTCCTTAATTCCTTGTAAGTTTTTGTTGATTTCCTCTGAAAACCCTTGTCTTAGGGAAATTGTTCGCATAATACCCATGGTCCTTGCAGTTGTAACACTACACTATAGACTAAGTGTTGATCTAAGCCTTTCTTTCTTCTTCCACATTAACAGGATTCTTCATATCATGTTGGTAGTTCTTTTTCAGATGTCCCAACCTTCTACATTTGAAGTAATACTTGGTTCCCTTTAGACAGCTCCCAAGATGCTTCTTCCCACAAATTTTACAAGTGGGATGGTCAGGCTTCTTTCCATCATAGGATTTGTTTTTTGAAACACCCATGTTGTTCTCCATTTTTCGCTTCTTGTCACTGGGCCCACAAGACCACTAAGAGCCTCTAATCTCCATTTCAACCTTGAGGAAAAAACTGACAATCTTCTCATAACTGTCGAAGTCTCGTATCGCCAAAACCTTCTATAGACTTGTATTTATCCCACTAAAGAAGAAATATACCATTCATTTGGTGTTCATGAAAAATCCAAAGCCATACCTTGAAAGCATTGTAAATGTTTATCCATACACCCTAATTGACTCATCTTCCTTCTACTTGAGGCTGAGGAACTCTCTTTCCATCTTGAGACGGAGGGTTCGAAGAAAATATTTATTGAAAAAAATATTTTTGAATTCCTCCCAAACCAGTGAATCAATTTTCCCCAAGGGATTTGTATTCTTGATCAATTTCCACCACTGATCAGATTCCCCATTATAACCATAGATTTCTAGTACAACATTCTCTTCTTCAGAGCACTTGAGGATAGAGAATATATTTTAAATGGAGTTAATCCACTATTCTGCGAGGAGGGGATCCTAATATCCACTAAACATGGGAGTCCTTTTCCATATGAAGGATTATATGGAAACTTTTCCTTTCCTTGGAGGAGGTAGGCATTCCACATTATTCATGTTATTATTCATAACTTGAGCTAGCTGAGCAAGTATTGTCATGAATTTTTGAGCACCCATTCCCATCATATCAGGCATATCCTTAGGGAAATCATCACATTCTCTATCACATTTATTGTTGGCATGAGTTATTATATTTCCCTCCATTAACTAAGAAAAATACCATACAATTAGAGGGATTGAATACTTAGCTATTGAGCATAAAAATTAAACTTTTAACATAAAAGGATAAACTTGTAAAGGAAAATTATATCCTAACTTGTGATTTCTTTGGTTTAAATCTAGTTTATCCTTGATATATTTCTTAACTTATATTCTTATGGGGTTTTTTTCCTTAATAACAGTTTGTACTAATCTTATGTAGTTACTAAAGCATATCCCCTAAGAGTGTCAAACCAAGTGTACAGCAATACCCATTTTTGTGTACCAAGATACCCTAGGTCAGTCCCGAAACTCCCTGTCGAATTTTTCACTCCTAAGTAAATCCATTCCAGACTCGCTTCTACCTATTTGTATCTAGATAGAGATGTATTTTCTTGATAAACAACATACTCTATACTTACCAAAATTTAGGGATGTTTTCTTATAATTCGTCTCATCCTTAAGGTTCTCACTAAGGTGATATATTCCTAATCCCCAAAAATAACTAGACCAACCTCCATATTATACCAACTATAGCAACCCTATAATTTTACACATATAATTACATTATTTTAAGCATAATTATCTATCATAGTACAAGCCAATGTTTTTGAAGTCTAGGGTCTTTGAAGACTAGGTACATAAAACTTAAAACATGGGACTAAAAAACTTCTTTATTTAATCTTCAAAAAGAGCCCCTTGTTGAGTCAATAAGGTTTCTTTATGATTTTTTCATTCCTCTCTATTTTAAAAGTCACAAATACTCTATATTAAGGAAAATTATATGTTCCCTGAGAATTATCTTAATAAAGAAACTTTCCCTTTCCCAAGGAAATTTATCCTTACCTATGTTTTCATTGTTCTTTTTATAGTTTCTCTAAATCTAACTCATTTTATTAAAATCAGTTTAATATCTCAAAACCTATGAATCCTTTAAATACTTAGATATTGTGTATTCTATTTTTAGGTTCCGAATTCAGGTTCTGAATTATCAGAAATTCAAACTCTGAATTCTCTGAAATTTAGACTCTAAATTCTCTGAAATTCATACTCCCAATTCTCTGAAATTAAAACTCCCAATTCTCTAAAATTTAGACTCCTAATTCTCTGAAATTCAGACGCCAAATTATCAAAAATTCAGACTCCGAATTCTCTAAAATTCAGACTCCAAATTCTCTGAATTTTAGACTCTGAATTCTCTGAAATTATGACTCCTAATTCTATGAAATTCAGACTCAGAATTCTATGAAATTCAGCTCTGAATTCTCTAAAATTAATAATTAAAATTCTCTGAAATTCAGACTTCAAACTCTCTAAAATTCAGAATCCGAATTCTCTGAAATTCAGACTCCGAATTCTCTAAAATTCAGACTCTGAATTCTCTGAAATTCAGACTCTGAATTCTCTGAAATTTAGACTCTGAATTCTCTGAAATTCAAACTCTGAATTCTATAAAATTAAGACTTCTAATTCTCTGAAATTAAGACTCCTAATTCTCTAAAATTTAGACCCATAATTCTCTGAAATTCATACTTTGAATTCCTCAGAATTCAGACTTAGAATTCATTGTAATTCAGGATCTGAAATCTATAGAATTCAAGTTTAGAATTCCTTAAAAACAGAATTTGAATATCCATGATTTATAGTCACCAAATGTTTATTTTCTTAGATTATTAACTTTATTTTTCCTTAAACTATAAAAGTTAGATTTGTTTAAGCAACCTTATTTCTCTTACACTTTTTATAGTTATGAAATGATTTTGTATATTCTGTTTCTAACTAACCGTTGTTTGAGTATCATGTGTATAGATCCCTCTGAAATTCAAGGGAAAATATGACCATTGGAGGAGGGATCTGACTGTTGGAGAAATTCCTATGAATAAAAGCTCATTTTAACAATATCAAATAATCTTTTGAATCACTGTAGAGATTAAATGCTACTGAAGTGATTTCTAGAGAGATACTCTCATTCCTTGTGCATATTGAACATCTTGTTCAGCTTTCTTTGTACAACTCCAGTTGATGTTGTGTACAGTTGAGGACTTCTAGGGATAGGAAGACAGAGGTTTCGATTACCTTAAAGTTCAAGGGCTTTTAGGGATAGCAAGACAGATTCTGATATTCCTATTGTGGGCTTACCCTGGTGTGGGTAAGATGGACTTTCTTGAAATTAAAAATCAAGGGACATTTATCCAAGGTTGTTGGATACCCTACTCTTTGGGTTAAAATATTTCATACTTTTTACTTGATTTGTTTCAAGTTTATTTCCAATGTATTTTCATAAAGGAAGAAGGTGTAACCTTCTTATACTTTCTTGTTCTTTTTTTTACTATAATAAGTAAGATTCTGTATGATTTAAGGTAGAATATTTTTCTTATAAACTTTCCTTAAGTTTCATTTCCAAAACCACATTTCTGAAACCTAGAAAGTTTTTAGAACTAAAAGAAGTCTTGTGAATTTACCTTGTTTAACCTTGTTAAAAATAGTTTTCCTTAAGGTTAAAAATGAAAGTTTTTAAAATTTCAATTCACCCCCCTCTTGTAAATTGAACATCTATATTCATATTTTGATCCTACAATTGGTATCATAGGTAGTTTATAAAATAATTATATTCACATATAAGTTTTATTTCTCTAGTTTTCATTTTTCTAAATATTTTCCTTCGTTAGGAATTTTAACCCTTGTTTACAAACTTTCACTATTTACAAGTTTTTGTGGATAGATATTTTCATTTAGATGGAAGGAATGAATGTTGGTTAGATTAACAATATAAATCCTTCTAGACCACCTATATTTGATGGGAATGATTATGAATATTGGAGAGATTGTATGAATACTTTTTTTATTAATACTGGAGTGGAAAACTTTGTTATGCTTACAATAGATTACAAGATTCCTGATAAGGAAGTCAGAACTTTCACCAATCAAGAAAAGTCAAAATATCAACTAAATTACAAGGTACACAATACTCTGTTGTGTTCCATGACCAGGAATATATATAGTCATATTTCTTCTGGTGAATCTATTAACTATATCTAGAAGAAATTATAGGTTACTCATTTTGGTATATCCAAAGTTATAGAAAATAGAAGAGTTATGATTAGAGAAGAATATCATGGATTTCTATTTCCTTATAGAGAACCAGTATGCAAGGTGCAACAAAGGTTTATGATAATTTTTAATAGTTTAAAATCTATGGGTGAGAAAGGTTAATATGATGATTCAATTATGTAAAATATTATAGATATCATTCCTAATGAGTGTAAATATAAGAGAATAGATATTAATGAGAATATGAAAGTATCTCAAATTACTCTTGATGAGCTTTTTGGAACTCTTCTTCAATATGAGACAAGAATGAAAAGATATTCTAATATGAATAAGAAGTAAAATGGTAATGGAAGTGTAGCCTTTACTACTACTAAATCCAAGACTCCTAAAATGGTTACAAGATCCAAGTCAATGAAAGTCATTGTTTTATCTGAATCAAGTGAAAGTGAACATTCTAATAATGATCTATCTAATCTTGCTCAAAGGATGAACAAGATGGTCAGGAAGAAATACTTTCAACATAGATTTAGGAATAAATAAAGAAAAGAAAAGAAGGAATCATAAGTCACTTGTTATGAATGTAAAAGAACAGGGCATATAAGGCCATATTTTCCTATGCTTAAGAAAAAGGATAGAAAAGAAAAGTATTTTGAGAGGAATAAAAAGAAGTACTACAAAGATAAATCTAAGAAAATTTTGAAATCAAATGACACCTATAGTACTAGTGGTGGTGACTCTTTTGATGAATCCTCAGAGTATGAATCTTCTGATCAGAAGAATCTTAGTCTACTAGCCAGACTACCCATTTAAAATAATTTTTGAATGGCCAAGGTACACAATGATGAATCTATCACAAATATATCCTTGAATTCAAATTATACTATTGATAAATATTATAAATATTCAGATGAATAATCTTCTTCTGATGAAGATAATATATTACCTACTTATGAAGAAGTATCTAAGTTTTCTAAACTTCTTGAGAATGAAAATTATAAACTCAAGAAAAAGTTTGATAAATAAAATTCTAGAATTTCTATTTTAAATAAAGAAGTATGATATCTTTCTAAAGATTTTTATAAGAAAATTTTTTATTTTAAAAGTATTTCCAAAAACCTTGAAGAAGTTAATTATGAAAAGGATAAAATTTATAAGGATCTTGAAAATGTAATTTCTAAGAAAAATATTTTAGAGACTAACTTTGGTTCTAAAAATAATGTTTTTTAGGATAAAAACTTGGTTATTAAACTAAAGTCAGAAATATTTTCATTGGGTAATTGTTTGTAAAACTTTACCTATGTTAAGGAAAACTTTGACAAAATGTATTCCCAAATTCAACCCCTAAGAAATAGTTCTGTATTTGGTTATACTCATTTTAATCCAATTTTTAGTAATAACTATTTTGTTCCTCAAAGTGCTTCATTCTGTACAAAATGTTAGTGTGGTGGAAATTGGGAAAAATTGTTCTTTAAACAAAACTCAGTCTTTAGGTTTTCATAAAGCTTATTTTTCTAAAAAAATGTGGATTCCTAAAATCTTGCTTTTTGAAATTTCTGAATCCAAGAAAATTTGGATTCTGAAAGTATAACTCTCTTATTTATAGGAAAACAAAGATAATACCAATATAAATACATGGTACAAGGATAGTTTATGTTCCCAGCATATGACTGGTAACAAAAATTTCTTAGAAAATATTATCAAGATGAAAGGAGGAAAAGTAAATTTCAGAGATAATGCTTAGGGAGAAATTATTGGTATTGGTAAAATTACTCTTCTTGGAAAAACTTTGATTTCAAATGTTTTATTTGTTAAAGATCTTATGAACAGCCTTATTAGCATAAGTCAATTATGTGATGAAGGTTATCTTGTGAATTTTAGGAATGATAATTGCTTAGTATAAAATTCCAAGGAAGGGTTTATTCTTTCTAACCATAGGCCAAAGAATGTATACACACTAAACATAAAAGACCTTAGGAGCCAAGATATACCTTGTCTTAGTTCAATGGAATATTAATCTTGGTTATGAAATAAAATATTAGGACATTGTAATCTTATAAACCTATGAAAAATCTCTAAGAAAAGACTTGTTAAGGATCTACTAGAGCTTAAATATGATTCTTCAAAAAAATTTGATCCTTGTCAATATGGAAAGAAACATAAATCAAGTTTTAAATAAATTAGTTAAGTCTCAACAAATTATGCATTACAATTGGTGCATATGGATCTTTTTGATCCAACCCAAATTGAAAGCATTAGAGGAAAATATTATCTATTTGTCCAAGTTGATGATTACACTAGATTTATGTGGGTCTATTTTATAGAAAAAAAAATCTGAAGCTTTTTCTTATTTTAAAATCTTTAGAGACCAAGTTTAAAATGATAAAAATCTTCCATTAATAACTATTCATTGTGATCATAGAGGAGAATTTAAAAATTATGATTTTGAAACTTTTTGTAGTAGAAAATGCATTACTCATAACTTATTAGCACTAAGAACTCCTCAAAAAATGGAGTTGTTGAAAGAATAAATAGAATTCTTCAAGAGATAACTAAAACCATTTTGAGTGAATATTTGAAAGCTAAACACTTTTGGGATGAATCTATAAGTACTTATTGTTATCCTATAAATTGAGTTTTGATTAGACCTTTTATTAATAAACCCCCTATGAATTGTGGAATGGTAGAAAACCTAGACTTTCCTAATTCAAAGTATTTGGTTGCAAAGTATTAATTTTTAATACTAATGATAATTTACATAAATTCACACTTAAATATTATGAATGAATTTTTCTAGGATGCTCCACAACTTCTAAGGATTATAGAGTTTTTAATAAAAATACTTGTTTTTAAACAAACTCAACCTACATCTTCGAATGTGTTTTCAAAAACTGATTATCAACCCTTGATATAAGATCCTTCTAATAATGAAAATGTTCAAGAAAATGTTTCGGAATCATTTACCCCAGAAGATTTCCTACCATATATTGATGAACAGGTTTTACAAAACCCAAATAAGTTGTTTCTTAAGGATCATCCCAGTGATCATATCATTGGAGATGTAAATCAACCCATAAGGACTATAAGTTTTTTAAGAAATGAAGTAAAACATATAGCATTCCTTTCTCAGTTAGAACCAAAAATCACTAATGAAGCTTTAGGTGATGATTATTGGATTAAAGCCATGAAAGATGAGCTAAATGAATTTGAAAGGAATAAAGTCTAGACCTGGGTTGAAAGACCTAAGAAAACACCTGTTGCTGGATTAAAATGGGTCTTCAGAAATAAGTGTGATGAAAAATGAATCATAGTAAGAAATAAGGATAGATTAGTTTCTAAAGGATATAATCAACAAGAAAGAATATACTATAAAGAAACCTATGCTCTAGTATCTAGACTTGAATCTATCTGTATTCTACTTTCCTATGCAGCATTCTTCAACTTTAAACTTTTTCAAATGGATGTTAAATGTGATTTCCTTAATGGATATGTTTAAGAGGAGGTTTTTTTTGAACAACCTCCTAGTTTTGAAAACATAAAACATCCTAAACATGTTTTCAAACATACCAAAGTTTTACATGTACTTAAACAAGCCCCTAGAGCCTGGTATGATAGACTTAGAGGATTTCTGTTACAAAACAATTATGTTAAGGTAAATTCTTATCAAAACCTATTTATAAAGAAATATAAGAAAAAAAATTTGATTGTTAAAATTTATTTTGATGACATTATATTTGGTTCAACTCAGAAATATTTAACTGGTTCGTTTTCAAATCTAATGAAATCTGAGTTTGAAATGAGTATGATGGGTGAGTTAACATTTTTCCTAGGTTTTCAAATTTCTCAAAAACTAGAAGAAACTTATATATACCAACATAAGTATATTAAATACCTTCTTAAAAATTATGAATATGACAACACTAAGAGTATTATTACTCCCATTGGTACCTCAAATTCTCTTGATCTTGATGAAGCTGAGAAACCAATAGATCAAAAATATTTTCAAGGAATGAAAGGAAGTTTATTATACTTGATAGCTAGTCGTACAGTCTTAATGTTTTTAGTATGCTTATGTGAAAGATACCAATACAATACTAAGGAAACCCATTTAAAATTAGTGAAAATAATTTTTCATTATTTAAAGGGAACCATGGATTTAGGACTCTTTTATACTTATGGAAATGATTTTATTTTAAAAAAAATTGGATATTGATTTTGGTAGATATAGAATATATAGGAAAAGTACATCAAGAAATTGTCATTTCTTAGGAGATTCATTAGTTTCTTGGTCATGAAAAAATAAACACTCAGTATCACTTTCCACTGCGGAATCTGAATATGTAGCAGCTGGAAGTTTTTGTGCTCAAGTGTTATGGATTCAATACACACTCACAAACTATGGTATGATTTTTACCAAAACACAAATATTGTGTTATAATACTAGTGGCATTTCCCTAAGTAAAAACCATTCACATCACTCATGTGCAAAACAAATAGATATTAGGCATCACTTTCTTAGGGATCACACACAAAAAGGAGATATCATTCTTCAATTTATCAGAACGCAAGATCAAATTTCTGATATTTTCACAAAATCTTTACCCTCTGATAGATTTTAAAACATTAAAGAGAAGTTAGGAATGATAAATATAAGTTAATATTACATATTAACTTCTTGTTGAAACATATATTCTTACAGTAAGAAACTTTTTTTCATAGGGGGTACATTTTCCTATTAGTCAATTTATTTAATCAAAATTTCCTTAAACTGTATTTTTTTGAAATCTAAAGTTTTTCAAGAAGAATTTTCCTGATTATGGATAATTTTCCTATCAATTTGAAAGGTATGTTTCCTTTTTTAAAATTTAGTAATAATTTTTTTTTCTTGTTGGTATTTTCATTTTATTGAAATTTTTCGGATTCACTTTTCCTTAAATCTGAATGTTTTACCTTTAAAACATCAAAAGATCAAAACCTACCAAATTCATTCTTCGGATATAATATCAACCATCAGATATGATGAAGAGTCTTTCAACTGTTGGATCAATCAATTAAGATGAACTATCATCTCAAACACCTATATAAGGACCCTCCAATGGTTGTCCCACATCGATTCTCAAAGATTTGGCATGCTGAATCCATGCTACTATACTTAAGGCCATTCTGAATCTTTAGGTTTTTCTCAATTACGAATGTCTGTGAATGCTTCTCCTCGGAAAGAAATGTTGTTTGAATAGAAAATATCCAAATGGAAGATATACAGAGAGAGTTTAGTCGATCCAAATTTCTTTGCTAAGTATGATTATATTATTTCAAAGAATATCAAGCTGAATGGATGGGAGAGCCTATGTGTATCAAAACTGCAGGCACAAGATCTGGTTTATCTATAGTTATTGATTGAATTCTATGAGTTCGTAAGTCTCTTTAACAAAAGTGGTAGAGACAAGTTTTCCTTCAAGAGTTATGGAAATACCTACTCTATTTCCTACACTGAGGCTTCAAGTCTAATGGGAATTCCATAGGAAGGTAATGCTGAATTTTTCACCCATAAATTACCGGATGTATCAGTTTCATTTGAGAAGGAAAAGGCTTTAGAGTGCCTTGGCTTAAAAGAAGTGAAGACTCTGAAAATTATCCATCTCTCTACAATTTTTCGGATTCTAGAATTATGGGTTCAAGGTTTTATTATTCCAAGAAAAGGGGATAAGAATACACTAAAGAAAGTGACATCTATATTTTGGATTTTCTGGTAAACCTCAGGAAGATAAATTTGGTGAAGTATATTTTGATTACAATTGAGAATATCAAGAATGAAAATTTGAATTCTCAAATCATCATGTATCCAACCATGCTCTCCAAGATTATAGTTCTTTTATTATAATCATTAAAAATCTCTTGCAGTTCTAAGCCAAGAAATTACAAGGTTATGCTACTTAGCGATGATACCTTGATAATGATGAAGGTTGGCTTCTCTAATGAATCTGAAAAATTTTATGAGCTACCTAAAGTAGAAGTAGAAACTTTATCAAAGAAACTAAAAGTTCCTGAAACTTCCAAGAAGGGTGGAAGGAAGATGAAGGTGAAAGGACCTGAAGAGAAAGAAAAAATTCATGTGGCTAAGGAAACTCAATCAGAACCACCTAATACAAAGAATCAAAAGACTTATCCAGATGAAGTGGTGGCTAAGTGGAGAGAAGACAAAAAGAAAAGGAAGGAAGGGGGCCTATTTTTGGCTTGGACCCTGCTAAGGAAAAAGCTTTTGAAATTAAAGACTGTGGAAGATCTTGAGAAACAAGATAAATAAAAGAATCAAAGAAAGAAAATGTTAGAGGCTGAAATCATTCAATCCCTTCTCAATGGTGCTAAGAAACCCTCTGAAAAACACCAGGTACCAGAATATTTTTTGAAAGAATCACTTCTTGTGAATTCGAGAAAGAAGTTGGTGATTTTAGAACCAGAACGAGAAGAAGAAATAGTTCAATAGGAATAAGTGGAAGAAGAATAAGAATAGTAAGGAGGAAGTGGTGATACAGATGACATGATAAGGCAAGTATAGGATTATCATAAGAAGGAGATTCCTTTTGAGAAACTGTCAATCCGAACTTCTAAAGAAGAATCTTCAAAACTTGCTACACCAGAAAAAAGAAGAAAATGATCAGGAATAAGTGAATAAACTATCTGAAGAAGAAAGCAGCAACCATGACATTATTCAGCCAAAAGATATTGTGGTAGGTACTGAGAAAGAAAACCATGCAGAAGAAAAGATTATTCAGTTATCATATAGTGGGAAGGAATCACCCAAAGCATAAGACATCATTCTGAGAGCTGATAAGGTAAAAAAGGTGTTGGTTGATAACCTAGGAAATCTGTGGTGAAAAAGAAAGATGTTGGTGCTTTGTCAAAGAGGAAAGTTGAAGAGATAGAAAAAGAATCCTCACCAACCAAACACTCTGATTCGGAATCTTCCTCTCTTGGACATGATTTTTTGGTACAATCTTTAAAGAAGTTTGTTGATACCATTACCTTATTCAAAATTATAGACTCAAGATTCCAGATGCTTCATCATTCGATAAATTAGAAATCAGATTTAGTTTCCATGCTTATGGATAAGTTTTTCATACTCGAGGCTGATTTCAAATCTTTCTTCATTCATTATGAAGAACATAAAAGATCATGAAAGAAGATTACAACTTGTTCATGGAAGAAAATCGAAGACTTGAGAGTCTATGATGAATTTCAAGATAATTTGAAGGATGATTTCGACACTGAAGATGGGAAGTTTAAAGATATTACTAAGAGTTTTGAGGAAAAGATGACTCTCAAACAGACAACTCATAAGCAATAAGTTGAGGACTTCAATGGGAAGCTTAATTCAGTGGCTATGAATTGGAAGAGGGAAAGGGATCTCAGGATTGAGTTTGAAGAAAATCTTGTTAAACAAGAAGAAGTTTTGAAGGCTTAGGCAGATATTCTTAAGGCTTGGGAATAAAAGATCAAATCCTTAGAAAATAAAAATGAAGATCAGGATTAGCTGCTCAAGCATGTGGAAGAATATCACAAGGAGATAAAGAAGTTAAAAACCATCGTAAAGAAGTTAATGTTGAAGGATAAAGAAGGATAATTTTCCCCATTCCGATCTTTTGTTGTATTGTCTTATTTGTAGAAATTCTTTCAATTGTAATGAAATTTTCATTGTCCTTCATATTTTTTATTGTATAGTACTAATTTTTTAGTTACCTTATTTTTTTTTCTATTCTGTTTATACTTTTTTGAAAATCACAAAGGGGGGAAAGAATGATAAAATAAATAATAAGTAAAGAAGTGAATTCCCAAAATAATGGGGAGTCTATATAAGAGGGAGTTTCATGAAAGAAGATTTCCTTATACAGGAAATGGAAAAATATTTTTAAGGAATTCAAGAATAAAATCCTTAGGGATTTCAAAACCTAAGGGGGAGTCAGTCGTATTTACCATGATTCATAAGTAAAGGGAGATAAGTTTTTATTTTCAATTCCATAAAGAAAAACTCTAAGTCCTTATATTCCTTTTCATAAGGATGTTTGTGCTTTCTAAAACAGGGGAGATTGTTGATTCAATAAGGTTCCCTTATGATTTTTTCATTCCTCTATGTTTTTAAAATCACAAACACTCTATATTAAGGCAAATTATATTTTCCTTAAGAATTATCTTAATAAGGAAAAATTTCTTTTCCCAAAGAACTTTATCCTTACCTATGTTTTCATTGTTATTTTTATAGTTTCTCTAAATCTAACTCATTTTATTCAAATAGGTTTCACATCTTAAAACATCAGAATACTTTAAATACTTAGATATAGAGCATTCTATTTTCAGGTTCCGAATTCATTTTCTGAATTCTCTGAAATTCAGACTCCTAATTATATGAAATTCAGACCCCAAATTCTCTAAAATTCAAACTTCGAATTCTCTAAAATTCAGACTCTGAATTCTCTGAAATTCAGACTCTGAATTCTCTGAAATTCAGACTCCGAATTATCTGAAATTCAGACTCCGAATTATCTCAAATTTAGACTCTGAATTCTCTGAAATTCAGACTTTGAATTCTCTAAAATTCAGACTCCAAATTCTCGGAAATTCATACTCCAAATTATCTCAAATTCAGACTCTGAATTCTCTGAAATTCAGACTCCGAATTCTCTGAAATTCAGACTCTGAATTCTCTGAAATTCAGACTCTAAATTCTCTGAAATTCAGACTCCGAATTCTCTGAAATTCGGACTCGAAATTCTCTAAAATTCAAACTCTGAATTCTTTGAAATTGATACTCCAAATTCTCTACAATTCAGACTTTGAATTCTCTGAAATTCAGACTATAAATTCTCTGAAATTCAAACTCCGAATTCTCTGAAATTTAGACTCTAAATTCCTTGGAATTTAGACTCTGAATTCATTGGAATTCGGACTCCAAAATCTATATAATTTAGGTTCTGAATTCCTTGAAAAATATAAAATGAATATCCATGATTTATAGTCACTAAAGGTTTATTTTATTATATTCTGAACTTTATTTTTCCTTATAATCTAAAAGTTATATTTGGTTAAGCAACCTTATTTTTCTTACACTTTTTATAGTTATAAAAGGATATCGTATATTCTGTTTTTAACTAACCATTGTTTTAGTGACATGTGTACAGATCCCTCTGAAATTCAAGAAAAAATATGACCATTGGATGAGAAATTTGACCATTGGAGAAGTACCTATAAATAGGAGCTCATTTGAATGAGCTCAAATAATCTTTTGAATCATTCTAGATATTTCATGATGTTGAAGTGATTTCTAGAGAGAGAGACTCTCATTCCTTGTGTGTACTGAACATCTTATTCAGCTTGATTCATGCGACTCTGATAGATGTTATATACAATTGGGGACTTCCAGGGATAGGAAGACAGAGGTTCCAACTACCTTAAAGTTTGAGGGCTTGCGGGGATAGTAAGACATATTCCGATATTCCTATAGAGGTCTTACCCTGGTGTGGTTAAGATATACTTTATTAAAAGTATAAATCAAGGAACCTTTATCCAAGGTTGTTGGATACCCCACTATTTGGGTTAAAAGATTTCATACGTGTTACTTGTTTTGTTTCAAGTTTATTTGTAATGTATTTTAATAAAGAAAAAAATTATAACCTTCTTATAATTTATTATTATTTTTTTTACTTTGATAAGTAAGATTCTACATGCTTTAAGGTAGAATCTTTTTCTTGTAAACTTTCCTTAAGTTTCATTTTCAGAACTACATTTCCAGAACCTAGAAAGTTTTTAGAACTAAAATAGGTCTTGTGAATTTACCTTGTTTTACCTTGTTAAACATAGTTTTCCTTAGGGTTAAAAATGAAAGTTTTTAAAATTAAAATTCACCCCCCTGTAAATTGATCATCTACATTCATATTTAGATCCTACACCCATAACTTCCATTGTACTCATAAATCTTTATAGGGTACCATGGGGAACACATGAATAAAGGGATTATCTAAATAGCCTAGTAAGGGAGTATACATAAGAATAAGGCTTTAGCACCTGGGATAGAAGGTATGAAATAATGATATAAAAAGGCATTTAAAATATGAAACCTTAACATATAAACATGTAATCATATAAACATAGAGTCATAGAAATGTGGAAGCAACATAAAACATCACTTACATATGATTCAAGGCTACCCACCTAGATCGTTTCTCATAGTAGCACAGTCCAAGGCTAACTGCCAAGACCGTCGCACGTAACATATCATGAGACTTAACTTTACCCAATGCATTGGAGTTCTATCTGAGCGCACCCATATTAATATTTCATGAATATTTTTTCCACATAAATAATCATATATAATTAATCTTACATAAACATAAGTATTTCCCATGGTAAGAATTGGGTACCACTATCATTTCATAAAGCATAACAAATGGGCATAACAAAAAAGTGTCCATGAAAGAAGGGAACTAAAGTATAAATGTAAATTCATAAGTAAAAATATATATGTATCATGGTGATTGATTTCAAGTATAAGTGACAACATGTAAGAAAATTATTCAAGAAATTTTTGCATAAAAACTTTTTTGAGCAGTTTAAAGGAAAATACTATAGAGCCTTTAAAATAGAAAAAGGAAAAAACCTTTATACAAAACCAGAAGTGAACCAGGAATGTTTAAAAACTAAAAATAATTATTTTATAAAGACAATGGTGGATTAAAATAGAAGATAGAGTGCACTTGAAATCAGGTAAGAATTCAGGAATCTCCCTCAAAATAGGTTTGCTTATCGGGAAGTATTGAAGAGGGAATCACTTAAAAGCATGCATATCCCTAAAAGAGAATGATGAATGGATATTGGTACATGATTTTTTACATATAAACAAAAATTATAATATGTAAATAAATATAATATGGTATTTCATTTGAGAAAAGAGACTGATAGAGTAACCTGAATGAATAAAGGAGGTTCTGGTAGAATCCCTTGTAGAATATCGGCAAGGTATTGGGTGTACTTAAGAAGGATTAATGAGAGAGAAATGGATTTATCATATTTTATACATCCTGAGGACAGTATGGGGGAGGTGTGTAATCATACCCCATCATTTGGAATTACACATAAAATGGCATAACATAGAGGACAATCTTGAATAAAAGTGAAATGGAGAGGATCTCTTACCTTAATTTTATCTTAATTTCATCTCTTTTTCGCCTCCTGAATAATAAATTTATGTTTATTAAAATAATGATCTAAAAGTTAATTATAGTAATTTTATAAAAATATTTATCAATTATAATCATTTGATTTTATTTTATAATTTTCATTGATGAAATTGAAGCGTTTTGATATCATATTTTACTTAAAAAATTTCCTCCTTGTGACAATTTCACTTTTTATTAAATGAAATTTATAAATTAGTATAATTAGTTTCAAAAACATAGAATAAATGTAATTTCATATTAATATATTATATATAATTTATATTTTCCATAAATTAAGGTGTTTATAATAATTATCTTGGCAACATCTACATATATGGTTAACCGACCTTTAATGGGACGTTGTCAATAGTGTGGGAAAGGGAAGTATGAAATTTATATTTTTCATTAATATGATAATTGAAATTGGTTAACAAAATTAATATAATTTTAACTTACTGTATAATAAATTTTTTATCATAATTTTTTGAAAGGGATAGGGTAAAATAAAAAAAGAGGAAGAAAAATATAAGATTTAATAGAGTCTTACTCTCTCCACGGTGTAGCTTCTCTTGCACAAAACTATAACTCCCTTGGTGATTGGAGTTAGAGGGCTCCAGAAAATCCCTACGTATTTGATAAAACACTATTTTGTTGAATATTTTATTGATAATAAATTATATAATTTCCTTACATTGTGTTTAATATGTTTATATATAAAATATTTGGGATTTGATCATTCATTTGAAAATTTGGAGGAAATTCCAGTTTTACCCTTTATAGTGCACTGTAGGATTTCGAAGATAAATATTTTTATATTTATTATTAGAATTTGAAATTTTGTAACAGTGTTCCTAACGTAATTTTATACAACTTTAATTCATGCCACTAGATCTAAAAGGTGCATTTGAATGAAGTAAATGGGCCATTAATCCAATGGTGGGATGGACTCGGCAGAATGGACATGGGTTTTGTATTTGGGCCATATCTTCTTCATCCGGTTTTGGATTGAGCCCAAATTTTGATTAAAGCTCAGGAACATGATTTGGAACAAATCATCCTTCTGTAAGGCTGGTCAATTCACGCTTTTTGAGGTCAACTAGGCGGTTAAACTTGGAATAAAATATTTGGCCGAGTTTTTCATTTCACACTTAAAAAGTTATGTATCCCTAGCCCTCAAAAACTCTATTTAAAGGGGGTTTTAACTCTTTGAGAGTACTCGTAGAGTATTTGGTAAGGTTTGGACGAAAGGTTTTCTCTTGGAAGCCCCTCAAAACTCTTGGAAGAAGTAAGCCTTTGTGCAAACCTCTCTTCCAAAAAGGCTCTCCTCTCCCACCTCCTCTTTGTATTTATTTTCTTTCATGTTTGTTTCTTGAATTTTTCTTCAAATAATCTTCTGTGTTCTTCCCTATTATTCTTCTATTAATCTTATTAATTGGGTTGGAATCAATATTGGAGATAAGATTGGGTTCTTCCCTTTCAATCCTTTGCTTATGCAAAACGTCTCCACGATGACTACACCGCCCATGGAAGAGTAGTTCTTTTTAGTAATTGATCGACTTCTATCCTTCTTCATTTAATTATTTTGAATCATTGAGATACTGTAATTCAATTAATATGATCCATGGATTGTGTTTTTAAATTTTAAGAAACTAATTAATCAATTGAACAATTAACACAAAAACACGCGAGGTCGGGATTTTGTGTAAATTGTGAGAGTGCGATCTTAATCGGTAATACAAGACCATATGGGAAAAATTTGTAGAGTTCAAATATGATCCCTAAACACAATTCATCCTCATTTCCAGAATGGATATGTGCCTTAATTTACCATTGACCATAATATAATCTTATAACATCAATCAAAGCAGGGTGTTGCGATTGCGTGTTCCGAAGTTAGCCTAGGGTTAAATTCACATCATCTTCGTGGTAAAGTTAATTCTCGTAGGGTTCGGGATTTAACAAATTAAGGGATCATAATTAAGTGAATGTTAATTTAAATGATAATTATTAATAATAAAGTGAAGAGGTAGAGTTAGATCGATTATTCCTTTTAAAATAGATTTCTAAAAAAACATCTTCTTGTTGTGTCATTTTAATCGAAATTCATTTGAAAACTAAAAACAAAAACAAAAAATTATACAATCTTCTTCCAGCAAACTTCTTCTAGATTCATAAACTATAACAAGCCCCAATCCTTTAAATTAGTGTTTTTATTCTATTATATTTCATTTTTTTAGAATACCTCTAATAAGTTGTCAAATTCACTTCCTTCTTTGAGAGATGACCTTGGTCAGCCACCCTGCTGCACCTAAGTACCCCAAAATCACACTAATCATTTGAGGTCACCCACGACAGTGCTCTTTCAGTATTATAAGAGGCTTAAGAGGGATAATTTGGGTAGATATTAGGCTTAGTAATAGATGATAGGAATGGTTTTCCAAGTTTAGGGAGAGGGGTTATTTATACTTGAGGAGGGAGTATTTTGAGAATAAAATATTAAATAAAATAATATATCAAATGTTAGACTTGTAATAGTAGTTTTTTCACAACATAAATCATATATTAATATAATATAATTAGTTTTATACATTAAATAATTTTTATAATTCTAATTTGTTAATTTATTAAAAGAAAATTGGAAAGAAAGATAAAATGATATTTTACGGAATCACGTTTTGACTTTAGGTTTTGGAAAGTTCCTTTTAGGTTTAGAAATTGAGTTTATTGTATTTTAAATAACCATTTATCAAATTAAATAGAACATGGCTGAATATAAATTTATAGAAATTTTATTTCATTATTACATTATAAATGATGCAATTTAAGATATACCGGTTATGTGAAAAAACTGAATTTTTACTATTCACTTGAAAATTGAACTATTATAGAAAATTACTAAAAAAAATCACCCTAACCATTTTTTTATGTGCATAATCCAAAAATGAAGTCCATTTTTCAAAAATAATTTTCTAAATATTATTAATTTAATATTTAATTAAAATCAAAATTTACTTGAAAATACAAATTTAAAATTTAAAACTTCTTTTCTAACACTTTAAAAAATTACTTAAGGTCACATAAAACTATCTTAGAATCAAAATAATAATTTATAAATACATTTCATGAAAATAAATTTTCATTTAAATTATTAAATTATTCATAAAATTGTTATTAAATATTCTTGTCTTATAAAAATACCAACACCTAATTAATAGTTTTTAAAATATTTATTTACTTATACTATTAAATAATTATATCATATTTTCACTCATAAAAAGATAAATTTTATTTATACTTTCATTGAAGAGGTTACTATTACATTGGTTGGTTTACTATTCATAAGGGTCACATTACTATTCCAAAAGTCAAGTTATTATTTCTATGTGTTCCTTAACTTCTAAATATACCCTTTATTTCACTTATTTTTCACTTATAAAGTTTGTATTGTGTTCTAAAAGTAATCTTATGTGATTATACTATAATAATAAATTATAAGAAGGGAATTTCCACTAATAAAACTTTGGGTCATTACAACTAATGCCTAAAGAATGTGGGTAGGAATTATTAGAAGGATTTTTGGTATAGGTTGGAAGAACCAAATGGTTCTTGAAGTGTGAGTATTAGAGAAGATTGGGTACATTTTTATAGGAGAGGGGAGGGGAACCCTTAGAAACTCTTAAAATATTAAAATAATATAAATAAATTTTTTAATCTAAATGACTCCCACTTGAGATATGTCGAATATAAGATGATTATAGTTCTAAATCCTCTCATTTAGTAATTTTTAGACATTTATTGATATTATTTTAGACCTTATCTTTTTGTTTTACCCTTAATTATTCTATTTTTATTTTAGTTGTGGTAATAACATTTTAAATATTAAAAGGATATAAATTTTACTTATATCAGGTAAATTTCCCATAATTAGAGACTTAATGAAAATTTAGACCTTATAATATTCACTTTTTAATTTTTAAATATTTTTATGATTTTTAAATAATTTAATAAAATATTGTATTTATAAAATATCAATAGTGTCAATTTAACACTATTCATATCATTAAATTTAAATAAAATCCAAATAGAGAGATAAATTTGAAAGAATCCATTGAATGAAAACATAATATGTTATAGTCACCTATAAAATCCTTTTATGGAATAAAATCTTTCAAATTATATCTATTTTAATATTATTATTATTGATTTAATTCTTCCTTTAATAAATCTATTATTGTATCATCATTGTGTCATAATTAAATTTAATTATTTAATTCGTAAAAATTATAAATAAAATACCATGATTTAGGAAATATTGTTACCTTTATAATGACTATTTATAGTTTAAGTTATCACTTATTTAACCTCGTATTAAAAAAATTAGTAAGAAGAGACATGATTATGACATTTTTGTCTTTACTTTAAATTAAATGTTATAAATTTCATAATCATACCCAAGTGGCTTCCAAAGTCCACCATTTAGACCCAAGGATTGTATAGTTCGGTTATAACTCATCAAATAAAATTATGAAAAGTGTTAGGGTAGTTTTATATTATTATAATTTTATTTTTTTCTTTTAATTACCTGGTTTACCTTTAACTGTGGTAAATTAAATACTAAAGTTACTATTCAAAAAAATTATTTTTCTCCTATTAGATCAAATTTTTCATCCTCATTACAATCATGTATGTCCATTTTTTAAAATTCAATCCACAAAAGTTAATAAAATTAATTAAAAGTTAATCCCATTGATGAATAGAGAAAATGGGTTTTTAAAAAGTAAAAAACATAAAAAGATTGACATGTGTTTATATCCAATTTAAATGTGAAATTACTTCCAATGGAAAATATTAGAGTAATTGATAAAATATTTTTTAGAGAATAATTTTATCTTGTAAAATAGAAAATATAAAAGTGACAAAAACAAGATTTAAAAAGGTTTTACCATCAAAAGGTGATAAAACTACTCTTAAAAAAATATTAATGTGTTTTATTCTTAAAATTGGATTTATTCTCATTTTAAGCCTCTAAAATTTTTTATAAGAAAGTAAAAACATTTTATAAACAAATTTAAACATAATATATGTAAATATATTCATTCCTACTAATACAATGTCTAGACATTAACTATCATTTCATATAATAATATTAATATTATTTTTTGATATATCTTAGTCTTGTGTGCAACATAACATTTTGGAGAAACTCATTGTTCCATGTCGGGTACACTATTGGAAAAAACATCCTTTTTAAAACAAAATTAATATCTAATTAATAAATATTAATATATATGAAAATTTCTTATTCTATAATTATCTCGGATGTTACATCCTTCCCCACTTTTGGAAATTTTGTCCTCGCAATTTTAAATTTGTGTTCAATAACTAAGGTTTCAAATTTCTAAATTACTTAATTGAAATCCCACATCATAAAAAAATATTCAATAAAACTTTAAATTTAAAATAAAGTAATTGAAGTACAAATCTCACCTGAGATTACACATACTAGGATTCCATGTAGGGAAACATGGTTATGGAAGAAAAAATAACCATCATGTTCTGATGGAGAGTGATAGAAAACATGATCAGGAGAAAGTTAACAATCAAAAACCACAAACTTTTGATGGGTTAAATGGTATTTTATTTCATAATAGTAAAAGTAAATGGATAAAGTTTTTGTTATAATATCTTTTTCATTGAGTTTTGGAATTATTTTACTACTAAAAATATGAACATAATGAAATATACTTACTTGAAAAGTAGAGTTTCATCAACTGATCAAATTCCACCACAAACTCATCTTTTTCTCTAAATGATGAGTATTAAAGTTGAAATTTTCATACCTAAAATTCTATAATCAAATTCTAGAGAATCACATAATCAAAAAAATATTAACTATCTATTTCTCCTATCATAAAACATTAACCAAAACCAATATGGTTCAGACAAGATAAAACAATTATCCAAAAAGAATAAACCATTGGATGATGAAAAACTAATTTTAATCACAAAAACTTCAATAGTAATACCAAAGGTTAAACATAGAACATTGAACAAATAATTGTCCCAGAAATTAATCAAAAATATTGTAACTAAGATTAAATCCAAAAAATCATAAGGATTTAATCAAATAATATTCCAAGATAAGTTCTAATATTTAACTCTAAATGACATCAATCACTCTTAATATCACATAATAAAACGTGATTTCCAAAAATCACATATTCTTAAAGATAGGTTATTCATTTCCAAAAATAACCCAAATCATCATAAGTCCACAATTAAATCATATATTCTTCCAAAATAAAATTCCACCATTACTCCGCAAATAAAATACCATAGTATTCTATTTTCTTTAGGCATATAGGGTTCCCAAAATAGTGAACATATTCTAAAATAACCCTTATCACTTAATCCCCAAATCATTTTCCTATACCAACGATATATATTTGATAAAAATGAGTACCTAAAATAAACTTATTATTATTTCATCATCTTGTTTAACTAAAAATAAAATGGCATACTAACCAGATACTTCTCATAGGCTAGTAGTAGGCGATAAAGCCTTGTCTCACTTTGATTGTGGTTTCAATTTCCATAGCCTTATCTGAGGAAACATGTTTCCACCCTTCCTATAGGTTTTCCTTTTCCTAAAATTATATAATTTTATAACAATCCGAAAATTAGATAAAATTCTAAAAAATAAACATAACATGTTTTATCCTCAAAGTTTATCTCATACCTTTCATAGATTATTTTCAGTTTCCTCATCTTCAATTGGAATGGTATTAGGTATTACTAAATACATATTTGTATGATCCTCTTTATCTCATTCATGAACCTTCTTTATAGGAAATTGATTTTCATAATGACCATACTCCCCACATTTAAAACATTAAATTGATAACTAGGAAATAACTTCTTTCCCTTTCCTAGAGTCAACTGATTGCTTCTTTTTTCCTTGGTATATTATTGCTTTATGACCATAATTACCACATCTATAACAATTTCCCATCCCTTTAAAAAAATTCCTAAGTGTTTCTTTTCACATCCGTGACACATATGTCAACATTGAATATACTTACCTTTATGATTATTACCCGAAATTCCATAGGGATTTATTTCTCTCATATGTGATACATCAGAAAAATCACCAAGGTTCAAGGGGTTAATCATTACTCTCGATAGTTGGTTTAGAATAACTAAGAGATTTCTCATTGAATATCCCATTTCATTCAGTTTCTTATTCATAAAACCATCACAGTTTCCTTTATATCCATTACAACTTTGGTGCCTTCTAGATCCATCCATTTACTAAAACCAAAAAGTTTTGTGTGAGTATATCAATAAAATGATCACACACTATCTTATGAGGAAGATAAAAAACTAATATATACTTATTCATGTTATCTAAAACTCATTAAATTTATCTAAAATAACTATGACCCTTTATATTATGCTAACCATTATTATTATATATAACTTGTAACGTATGCTTAAATATCACCCTAACCTCTAAAGTTATCTAAACTGACCTCTAATACCAACTATAAGGCCCCAGTATTATACATTACATAATCTTGAGTTTTAATCAAGAATTTAAATTATTTTACATTGAGGATATTTTTAGGTTTATATTTTTATAGAATTAGGAAATAACTATTACATAACATCTCAAATATTACAAAGTAGACACTTCTACTCACTATCCATTTTTTCACAAAATAAAACATGATTTCTTTTTCTAGATAAAAATATTAATAACATTCATCTTGATTTCTTCCTTCATATTACACATCCTTATACCTTGTGGAAAATATTTCAAAAACATGTAATCAACATAAAAATATCATTAAGGTAATATAAAATAAGGAATGAAACCGTTAGTTCATGAATATTTTAAACTCGTGAAAACATTTTCACAAAATCATACTTTTAACCCATGAAACATAAACTATTTTACATACCTCATGAAATTATAAGATTCATGAAAAACTTCATAGAAATAATAAATCATAAAGTTAATTTTTTTATCTATATAATACTTATATTGTAGCTTTCATAACTACATAGGGGGTAACCTTCATGGCTACATTTGGAGTACCCATCACAGTATATTCCCTAAATCTATTAGGAGAAACCATATTGTTTAACTCTGTATTATTACCTAATGCATTGGAGAGATATCACGGGCTCATATTCCCTCAATTTATCATAGAACCACCCATATACAGAAATAATTCCTAAAAACCATAACGTAATCATAACACATAAAACAAGCTTAAATGAAAAATAACATTTCCACTTTGAAATCACAATTTATATTTACAAGTCACGCACTCATAAAAGAAAACAAATTATTTTAAAATAAAATTTTAAAATTTTAAATTAAATATTAATACATAATATTTTTATGAAATAGATAAATTCCATTCATGGAGTATATGTAAAAAAACATTTCAATTTATTAAAATTATCAATCAATTTTTAAAACACAATTAAAACATTTAAAAAGAATATTTTTTAATCAAAGTGTCACATACCATTTTTGAAACCTTTTAAAGGAATTAACATTTTAAATCATTCATTTCCATATAAATAAATCCTTAAAACCATTTTTAAAACATCTATATTAATGAGAAATATTTATAAGAATAAATCTTTAAAACATTTAAAACAACTGTTTAGTTAAAGAGTCCATTTCCACTTGAGAAAGAAATGAATAAAAATAATTAAAGAATAACATTTAAAAAACATTAAATATCATGATATTATAGTAATTCATGATATTACGTGTCATAAGTGTTGTATATATACCTTATAGGATAATAAATGTTCCTAGCATCAAGATATGCCTCAATAAAAGGATATTGAGATGAAGTCCCTTACCTTAACTCTGAATCATCACATACAATAGTTATATTCATCAATAATAAAATTTAGTTAATTCATACTTAGTTTATAACCTTTTTTGAGTTTATTATTCCTTTTATATCACTTATTATTATGTTATAAAAATTACCTAATTATTTAAGTTCATATTGAACGTTTTATCGATATTCGGTACTTGAGTTGAAAATGAACTTGTTATGATGTAAATTATCCATGTGGTCATAAGTACATAATCTCCACAATAAAATTAATGAAATAATAATAACTTTTATACACCAATTATAATTTTTAAATAAAAACATACATTTATGGTATGAAAAATTAACAAGGTTATAATCATAGAGACAATAGGTCGTACGTACGCATGAGTAACGTTTCCATTTTTAATTTATCATTATGGAAATAAGGTAATTATTATTTTATATTTATATAATTTTAATAATATTATTAAAATCATAATAATAATTAAAATATACTTATATATATTATACAAGTGGTGTCGTGAATAAAAACGATTCACATCGCTTTGTGGAGGTGATAGTTCACACGTAAGCATGAACGATGTTATAGTTTTTATGTGCATGGAAGGTAAGAACATAATTGAAATATTATTATTTTAAAATGATAAATATGTCATTAATATAATATATAAATATTTATTCCATCATTATAACCATTATCGATATACGGTAATGAAAAACAAACTATATCGGTTTGTGAGGCAGTAGTCTGCCGAACACACGAACGAAATATTAAATTTCCATTTGATAAAATTGGAGATGGATTTAGGTTATGATATTAATATAATAACATATAATTATATTTATTATACTGTATTTTTTTATTTAATCATAGAATAAGAATATTTAAAGTAAGTGTAAGAAGAAATAAAACAAAAACACTTAAAACACGATACCTCTTCTTTAGTTGATCACCTTTGAAGAACACCTTAACACCTCTAGGAAGGGTGTTTTTCCAAAATAAGGCCTCAATAATTTGGGTAGGAATTCTAGGAAGGGGTTTTGGTAGATATTTTCTACACAAAATGGTTCTTGAAGTGTTAGTATTAGAGAAGAGTGGGTGTCTTTTTATAGGAGAGGGGAGGGTCACCCTTGGAAACTCTTAAAATTTTAAATTAATATAAATTAATTTTTTAATATAAATTACTCCCACTTGATATGTCTAAGATAATATGATTATATGCGTAAATCCTCTCATTCAATAATTTTTATAAATGTTTTGATTTTATTTTACACCTTATCTTTTCAGTTGTCCCTTAATTATTCTCTTTTAATTTTAATTGTAGTAACAACATTTTAAATATTAAGAGACTATAAATTTTACTTATATGGGGTAAATTTACCATAATTGGAGAAGTAATGAAATTTTTGACCTCATCATATTCACTTTTAAATATTTTAATTACTTCCAAATAATTTAATAAAATATTATTTCAATAAAATATTAATAGTTTCAATTTGACACTATCCATTTCATTGAATTTAAATAAAATACAAACAGAGAGATAACTTCAAAAAAATCAATTTAATTTAATCCTAATATGTCATAGTCACCTATAAAATTTGTGTATGGCATAAAATATTTAAAATTATATTTATTTTAATATTATTAGTATCATTTATTTGATTCTTCCTTTAATAAATCTATTATTGCATCATCATTGTGTCATAATTAAATTTAATTATTTAACTCCTAAAAATTATAAATAAAATACAATTATTTAGGTAATATTTTTATATTTATAATAACTATTTATAGTAAAATATATCATTTATTTAACCCATATTAAAAAAAATTAGTAAGAAGAGACATGATTATGACATTTTTGCCTTTACTTTAAATTAAATGTTATAAATGTCATAATCACACCCAAGTGGCTTTCAAATGACACCATTTAGACCCAAGGATTGTATTTGTCAGAAATAAATCATCCAATAATATTATAATAAGTGTTAGGATAGTTTTATATTATAATAATATTATTTTTTCCTTCAATTACCTGATTTACCTTTAACCGTGGTAAATAAAATACTAAAATTACTATTCACCAAAAATTATTTTGATCCTATTAGATCAAAATTTTCATATTTATTACAACCATGTATTTCCATTTTTAAAAATTTAATTCAAAAAAGTTACTAAAATTAATTTAAAGTTAATCTCATTGACAGATTGAGAAAACAGGTTTTTAAAAAGTAAAATCATCAAAAGATTAACATGTGTTTATATCCAATTTAAATTTAAAATTACTTACAATTTCCAAAATTGGATTAAGTTATAAAAACATAATCTAATTATACCTTAAAACCATGTAAAAGTATAATCTAACAATATAATTAAATTATATGAAAAGGTAGCTTTGAATTAAAACGCAGTATTTTTTCATTATTCATTAGAAATGAATTTTATTAGAAAAATACCAAAAATTCAACCAAAGTGAATTTTTATTTTCCTCTTCTAAAGAATAAGTTTATTTTTTCAAATATAACATATAAAAGTGACAAAAACTAGATTTAAAAATTGTTCTCAATCAAAAGGTTATAAAACTACCTTTAAAAAATATTAGAGTGTTTTAGGCTTAGAATTGGATTTATTCTCATTTTAAGCCTCTAAAATTTATTAGAAGAAATTAAAAACATTTAATAAATATATTTAAAAATAATATTGGTAGTTATTTCCATTCTCTATAATACAACTTCTAGGCGTTAATAACCATTTAAAATAATAATATTAATAATGTATTATTTTTCAGTATATTTCAATATTGTGTGCAACATAAGATTTCAGAGAAACCCATTATTGTGTGTCGGGTAAACTATCAAAAAAAGAGTCCCTTTTAAATTAAAATTAATATCTAATTCATAAATATTAATATATATATATATATATGAAAATTTCTTATTCTATAATTACTCAGGATGTTACTGTCACGAACTGAATCTGATCGCCACCAAAACTGGCACCAAACCCAGCCCATGACCTAGCCCGAAGGGTTTTCCCGATCCCCACGGGCTGGTACAAGTGCCTGGGTATCAAAAACTGAAAATTGGGAATGATTTACCCGAGTTTGTATACTTAAAACAACAAATGAATCCAAGAAATCAAATATGGATTTTTCAAACCAAAACATTTTTTACTAAAATTAAGAACTGAATTACACAATTTTAAACAATGTTTGAAGACCATTACAAAGGTACAAACCCAATAAAATACAGCCCAAGAACCTCCACATGGAAATAGGCACCGCCCTCAAGCCATCTCCACGACACTACATCACGATGGACCTCTAAAAACCCGAACCAATGGCATAAAACCTGTACCCAAACCTGTGACATAAAATAAGTAAGTCTACTTACACCCAAAGGTGTAAGTAGGGTGTGAGGGGAATCCCAGTAGTATACCACCACTAAGAGATTCCATGTGATAAACATTTCATGACAAAAAGCATTGTAAGTTTTGTAAATAGGAAATGCTTGTTACAATTTTCTAAAGGATGCAATAATAAATTAAAACAGTTTTCATGTGCGCTAATTTTAAAGGACCAAAAATTTTAAAATAAATAAAAAAGATACTAAATAATATATCCAAGAATACTGTATACCTACGGTAAGTAAAAAGTATCTAATGAGCACAAGTAATAGTAAATAACCCATAGGTACTAGCTAGTTGTGGGTCCCAGGTACCTCGTATCTCGGTGAGAGTAACCACAAAAAAATATGTGTTCTCGTGCACGAGCCACTAGTAGGGATCATACCCATAACCTAGTGGTCCCCAATCATCATCATCATAGTTTAGTTAGAGTTGTAAGCGTAAATCTTGATAAGTGAAACTGAGGTCAAACCCCACGGATTCACTAGCATACTAGTACACGTCCACCCACCTAGATACCCGGGTTTTCCCTTTGTGCTCAAACAAGTTCAACAATCCAAGAAATATAGTTTTCACATGAAAATATCACTTCCACATCACACATTAACCAAACAACCCCATGTACATCACACAAGTCACAAATTCCACTTTTCATTCAAATGCATTTTGAAATCAAACTCACACAAAAATTGCCTACAACACTTTTCACATTTCTTTAACACTTTCACAAATCCTTTAAACAATTTTATAAAACCATTAAAAGATATTAAACTCACATAACATCCCACACACATGTCACATAATACCATTCTCACCTTCATAATTCATTTTATCAATAAAATCACACGAAACATCCCACACCCATGTTTCGTACACAAAACACAATTTAGTAAAACATTTTGGCAACTTATAAAACATTCTAAAAATGTTTGACATCTCAAATCACCACTTTACCATTAATAACCCCACATTAGGTGAAAACACTCACCCAAACAGTACATATAAACCCTTTCCCAACTTTTTTTAACCAAATAAAACATTTTCAATTTTTATAAAACAAACCCAAGAGGTATAACCATTGTTTTCACACTAAACCCATTTCAAAACCCTCATTCAAAACCAAAATCATACCAATATCAATCCAAAACATAATTTTCAGCCCTAAAACAATAATTAAACCACCCCCAAGTGTTATAAAAATACATCAAATAATACCACGAATATACACATGAAAAACACACGTTTTCATAAATCACCTTCAAGAAGTACAACACGGTTTTACACCTTAAACTCATTCAAAAACCTCTTTTAAAGGCCCACATGACAATAAGTAATTAACAAACCAGAATTGGAAGCCCATTTCAAGACTAATAAATCACTTTTATATGTTATAAACTAATCCCAAACATTACCCCAAGAGTCACACATGAAAAGTACCCAATTTCAAGCTAAAATACAAGTAAAAATTAAATGTTTAACCAAATCCATAAAAAAAAGTTTTCACACCACACAAAACAGATTATAAACATACTAAATTAATAAACCAAGCAATCTAACTCATCATAAAATGGTTACACATGGAATCACCTACCCTTTTGAGTCGAAACCCTCAAAACTTGGTGTGAAACCTTAAGCACCCCACCGCTGCACCACAAGGAAAGTCATTCAATGTACAAAAATCATTTGTTCCTTATTGGCATATTTTTTATCTCTATATAAAACCATATTGTGTTAACTTTAACATTTCATCACAAATTATACTACTCTATGATGAACATCAGTTAGGGATAACTCAAAGTTATACTTTGAGAGGTCAATTATCATTTCACTTCATGAGTATATGTAACATCGAGTTACTTTATTTTAGGTATTTATTGACCCTTGTTTTTATCCAAAGTTTAGGTATATGTGGTTTTTTGAATTAATGGGGTCTGGGTATAAATGTTTCAAAGGTTTTATAGGGTTCTAATTGGGTTTGGTGGGCATTGTATTTGGTTTGGGTATTTTTTGTAGAATATGGATCGTGGACTGCCTACTGGACACATTCACATCATGAACTAGTTACACGACATGAATCTGTTTCAAGGGATATTCCATGAATTTGTTTTAGAGTGTAAAAATTTAAAAGTTATGAAACCTTTTCATGCAATTAAAAGATCAATCAGGATTAATTTAATTCATATTGGAACCTTCTTCAATATATTTGTAATTTATGGAATTTATGTCATGAAATGGATTCATGATGTGAATTGTTTGAGTCCAGTGATTTTTATTATGTTGAGATTCTAAAACCATCTTTATTATATGTTTATAATTCCCTTTATAACCCTAGGGAGATTTTGGGTGATATCCCCCCTTCTATATTTCTCTATTTAGCATTTAATCCTCGAGGTGGTTGCACCTATTCTCCCTAATAAGCAGACTTTTTGCTTCTTTATTTACATTATTCATAGAAATGATATTGGGTACATTTTTTTAATCGGATTGTGATTGGTTTGTGTTTTATCGATCCTTTATATTTTTACCTCGTACCTTGTATTTCATAGGCTGGTCTTCTTATTTCTAATCTTCATTGTTGAATGAGATTATAATTCCTCTATTCTTGAGTTAGGTGTCTCTATAAAATTTATTAATTCTTGAATTTCTATATGTTCTTTCCAATTACTTTGGTTTATTCAATTAAAATTAATTATTTGAAATTAGAATGGTTTCTTTGGCTATGATTTTTGTTTTTAGATTGTTTTTCTTTAAAAAAATATTTTTTGCACACAAATTTTTTGATTAAATGCTTTAAATGGTGGTTTTGGTTTTGAAATGGGTCTTCAAGCCTATAAGTGGAAAGGATTTGATGTAAAAATGTTTTATTAAATGTGATAATAGTTTTTAAATGGATTTTGAAAAAATTATCACATTGAGTAAACTTAGGTGTTTTGGGAAATATACTTGTCACTATTTGTGTGTGTAATACTATAAGTAGTTTTATGTCACTTTAGTGTGTGTAATTACACTAGAGGTTATATTGGTTGTATCCACCTTTGGCCTAGATTGAGGATTTTATTTTATGACTTTTCTTTATTCCCATAGGTTATATCTCAAATGGTGTGTGTTTTCATTTATGATTGGTTTATCACATAATGGTATTTTCAAGGTCATTTTCTCACATGTTTATCCTATGGTGTATTGATGGTTTCTTACTTGTTTTATTTCATACCTGAAATATTCTTGGATTTTTTGAACATGTTATGATTTTATGAAAACCAAAGGAATATTTTATAAAATGGTTTTATCTTATGAAAATACTTTATAAGCTAGATTTTTTTTTAAATCAATAACCAATGTATTCTTGATATTAGAACATTTATAGATTCTTTGGTAGTATCCTTTTGGTAGTTTTTCTAAAACCCTAATTTTTACTTTGGGTGGTTATAGATGTTTTTTTAGGACTCAGGTAAAGGAAATTTCATTTTTTTAGCATGTCTATTTCTCTTATTTTCATTGTATTTAGTATAATAATGGTTTGGTGGTGACGGGTGGTCATAGAGAGACTTGTTTGGACTTATCGTGTTTTATCTTTCTAGTTTTTCATGTTTATCTTGACTTTGTATGTCTTGGGGATATGTTATCTTTCTTATTCTATATACCCCATTTCTTTTCCTTGTTCATTTTTATCATGAGACATATTTTTTCCCTTTGATATACTTCACCATGGGGTAGAACATATTGGGTTACTTTTCTAGTTGACCCAGGTTGGTTCATTACTAATTGGTATTAGATCCATTACCCAGCAAGAAGTGTTATGATGCTTCCTTAGTTTGGTTCAGTGTCTTTGGTAGATTGGATTTGAGACCATAATAATTCAAATAGTAATTGAAGAAAAGGGGCTTGGCCAGCTCACTTTTGTGACAGAACTTGAGTTACCATGGGTGGTCCGGTATTTTTTCTAATCTTGAGACTTGGTGGTTGGGGTTTTTGAATGAACTGGATATGGGGTTTATTTAAATTAAACTTATACTTTAGTGTGTAATTCCTACTAATACCAAGCCTAATTGTATAGAGGAACCCAATACTTGTCATCATTGTAGACAATATGTCCATCTAAGGAATTTTTGTGTAAGGATGTCTCAAGGTAGTAAGGTTGGATCCACTTTCACCAAGGGTTTGAAGGTTCATTATGATTCTTACAAGGTTATCGGGTCTTATCCTTAAGACAAGGGTGGTGTTTATGTGGCTAATAAGTATTAGGGAGTACTTTATACCAGAATAATTTTTATGGAGGAGTATACACCAAAGGAATCTGAAGCAGGGTCGGCTTTTGTTAGAGGTACATTGTTTATTTCATCTTCTATGGTGCTAGATTTATTTGATACAGGTTCCACTCATTCTTTTATATCATCAAAGTTAGTTGATGCATTGGGTTTATGTTTGAAGATTATTTCATTCTTTTTTATCTTTTCACACCTTTAGGAAAGAGTTTCGAACAAGGTTTCAAGTGTCCCACATGTCGAGTAACGATAGCTAATCATGAGGTGGAATGGGACTTCTTGGTGATTGATCTTTATATATTCAACATGATTATTGGAATGGATTAAATGATAAGTTTTAAGGCCCATATTTACTATTATCATCATCAAGTTCAGTTTTTATCATCCAATGGAATCACTCATGTCTTTCAGGGTGGGTGGGATTCTAGGTCTAGGAGAGTGGGGCCTATTGTTCCATATGTTGGAGTGATCACATGTCATTTATTAGAGATGATCTTTGATTTTTTTTTTATTCTTTTTTGAGTATTCCACTTTCTACAGTGGTGTTTGTATACTGTGAGGTCTTTCCAGATGATTTTTCTAGTTTACCTCCATAGAAAAAGCTTGGATTTACCATTTACCTGCTACTTGCTATGATTCCCATTTCTATGCCAACTTATCATATGTAACATGTTGAGTTGGTGAAACTTAAGGTTCTACTTACATACCTCTAGGATAAGGGATTTATTCATCCTATCATGTCACCATGGGTGTCACCTATCCTCTTTACTAAGAACATATGCGGGAGACTTAGACTATTCATGGATTATTGAAAGTTAAATCAGGTGATTGTTAAGAACAAATATCCCTTTCTTAGGATTGATGATCTATTTGATCAGATTAGGGTGGAACATTGGTTTTTCAAATATTTAACTTTTATAAGGGTATCACCACTTGATATTCTAAGAAGAGGATATACCTAAGATAGTGTTTAAAATCTAGTATAGGAATTTTTAGTTTCAGGTTATGCCATTCGGCCTCACTAATGCTCTGGAAGTATTTATGGATTTGATGAATTGGATATTTCATCAGTTCTTGGACACTTTTATTGTTGTATTCATGGATGATATTTTTTTCTACTCCAAGTCAAAGGAGTGTCACATGTATCATTTATATATCATCCTTATAACATTTAGATATCATCCTTTGTATGGTAATCCTTCCAAATGTAATTTTTGGATTCTAAAACTGAATTTTTTGGGGAATGTTATTTCTGATATGGGAATATCAGTGGATATTGAAAAGTTATAGGATTTTATATCTTAGTAGCATCCCAGAAATTTGTTTGACATCCAAAGATTCTTGGGGTGGGCTGGTTACTAAAGATGATCCATTCAGGACTTCTCCAAGTTTGCATATCTGGTGAAAACTTTAACCCATAAGGGTGTAATGTTTGAATGGAATGAAAAATTTTAGTTATCTTTTGAGGAACTGAATAATAGGTTGAATTAAGCTCTAGTTTTGATTATTCTAAAGCTAGGTTTGGGTTATAATGACTTTTTTGAATCTTTTGTCATATGTTTGGGGAGTGTTTTACTAAAAGAGAGAAAGGTGGTGGCCTATATCTCTCACTAGTTACATCATAATGAGATGAAATACCCTAAAATTGATATTGAGTTAGAAGTGGTTATTATCCACTGAAATAGGATAATATTCATTGTTAATATTTATAATATTCATGATATTAATTATTCATAAACACTATTTTAGTGCATTTTATACTTTGAACATTAATTCACATTATGATTGTAATTCCCTCTTAAAATGCATTATTACATGGTACTTTTTTGAACACCTCCTAAAAAACAAAATGGTCTTGATTTTATTTTCATATTTTATTTTCAGGTCCCCCATTCTATAAGGAATAATTCATGCTTTTGGATCACTTGAGGATTATCATTATAAGACCACCAAATATGGCCTTGAATCAACAACATGCTGGGCCAAGTAAACTGGATAACAACCCAATAAAAAGACTATAGCGGCAATGATCTAAGCCCAATGATTCATAAAATTGAACTAAATATAGGTTAAATAAAGTATAACATTTCATACAATAGTGAAAATAGAAAATTATGAGTTTTAAATGTAGTTTCATGCGGCTCAATTTGGAGATAAAATTCTGGCCTAGATTCTGCGGCCCAGAAAAAAATCCCACAAATTTAATAGTATCTCGAAAAAAATAACCTATTTTGGGATGAAATTTTACAGTCTATTAGGGTACATCCATATCTTCATTTTTTTCTTCTATTTATCACCAAAATTTGGCCATATATATTCTAGTTTGAAGACATCTATCGATTCGTGCAAGTTGGATTGAATTGTTTGTCCAGGATGGAAAAATCAACTCTCTCTCAACTTTCCACCCACTTATGGTATTTAAAAATTAATTGAGGAGACTTATAATATTTGAGGCTAGACCCAAGGCTTCAAAAATTCTTATTTAAGTCAGTTTTAGTGGAGGATTTTGGCATCTTTGGTGCTTTGTTTAATTGTAATGTTATGCTGTGAATTTTTCGCCTTGAGTTTGTCTCTCTCATGTAAGTTGTTCAATTCACCTTAGTTTCTTAATAAAATTTCTTATTATCCTCTTAGTTTGTTCTTATTAATATCATGTTGATACCTTTGGTTCAAGGTGTGAATTTATTCACACCAAACCTTGTGAAATTATCACACAACGGTGGAGTTCTTATTATTTTGTTGTCTTTTTTTACTTCTCCAATTCTTCCTTCATGAGTCTACTTTCTGCTTACATTGAAATCATATAATCAATGGAGGTATATCCCACTTATGGGTTCATCCAAGGAAGTATAAAGGGGTTGTATTGGATGTTTTTTCTCAGTCCATTAATGTCTAATCACTTCTTTTAATTGAGAATTTTGTTTGAAGATCTTTAAACTTCTTCGTCCTTGTTGAAATTAAGCTCACACACTTCAAGTGCTAATACGAACCTTTACATTGGGGTGCTCAAAACTTTGATCCTTCAAGTGTATAGGTGATTAGTATTACTTTTTGGAGGTATTAAACTAGTAAGTGATGATTTTTTTTATCTTATTAAATGAACCCATCTCAAATATAAGAAATTAAAATAGTTTAAAAAGGAATACATCCAATCCACCCCAAGTGAAAACCTGGGATCAAATCATTCTTTTAAATTGAATTCACTTAAGAATGTTAGTGTTCAATTCAAAATATCTAAAATCAACCCAAATATTTCCACTTCATGTCCAAGAACAGTCCATATAATGTACGTGTCTATAGGTTTCTTCTTAGGTCTCTGAGGATTCAATAACCCAAGCTAAACTACAAGCGACCCCTTAACCCTAAAATCTTGGGTAAATTTGGGAGAGATGAAATTTTGGCACTGTTGTCGAGGACCCAAGTAATTCATATCAACACCCATTATATTCTCCCCCATTTTTTTATTCTCATCCAAATTCTCTTATCTTTTCCCTTTCTTGTTTTTTTTCTTTTGGAAAATGTCTGCCTACATCCATGACCAATCAAATCGTCTAGTTAGGGTGGATAGTCCTGGGGTTGGGGAGTCAAGTACACCAAGGGAAATCTTTCCATTATATCCTAACCTTCCTAATACTCCAAATTAAAAAATTGATCCCAATTAAATGGAAGTTATTCAAAGAAACCAACTCATAAACTCGGGTAGGAACAAAAATGGAAATCCAAAAGAGGCTGCCCCAAACTTGGGGAATGTAGTCGATCAAACCATCAATGACTACGTCACACCTTCCTGGACCAATTCACCCTCTTACATTAGGAATTATTTCCTAGGATAATCCCATTATGTTTTCAAACCTCATGTCCTAAACCACCTCCCAACCTTCCATTGGATGGAGTCAGAAATGACATACCTTCATGTCAAAGAGTTTAACGACATTGTTGAAACCATGTGCCCACCACATCAACTTGAGTCAACAAAGATGAGGATCTTTCCTTTCTCACTAAAGGATCGAGAAAATAATTGGTTGAACAATCTAATACCTGCATCAATTTACTCCCGGGACTAATTACAAAGAGAATTTTATAAAAAAATACTTCCCTCGTCACAAAAAAATTTCACTTAAAAAGAGCCTCAAAAACTTTTTTGAAAAAGAAGGGGAGTCATTTTATTAAACATGGGAAAGGTTCAAAGACACACTCAAAATGGTACCTCACCATAGATTTTCAATCCCAGAATAAGTTTAAATTTTCTATGAAGGGTTGGTCTTAGGAAACAAACAATTCATCGACATGATGTGTAATGGGACCTTTAAAAACAAAGCCCCAAATGATGCTTACGAGTATCTAGAAGGATTGGCCGAACAATACCAAACATGGGGAACATCACCTTACTATGAGAAGCCACCCAAATCTAGTGGAATTAACACACATAGGGAGGAGTAAATCCTTAGGGAAAAACTTGTTACACTCACTAGGAAGGTCGAGGAGAACGATCTTAGGAAGTTCTATGAAATTCAAACTATTGACCCTATTTGCACAATTTGTGACAAACATGACCACAATACTGACAACTTCCCAACCATCACTTCCATTAAATATGTTCTTCTAGGAGGACCACCTACTAAAGTCAAAGCCCTAAACTTCAAAAATACCCAATACCAAAACACATTCAACCCAAGGTATAATGACCATCCAAGATTTCATTAGAAAAATAACCAACAACCTATCCACCAAAAGGACCAAACCCCTACCCTACACAAAATTTACAACACCACAACCAATTCCAACCACAACCAGCCTAATACCAACACCCTCCTTTCCAATACCAATAACCCATCCAGAAACCCATGCAACAACCAATCCAAAAACCAAAGTATCCTCCTGGGATAAACCAACCAGCACAAGCCCCTACTCAATATTTCCCTCTTCCAATCCTTGATAAGTTGTGTAAATAAACAGAGAAAATGAACTCATAATTCTCATCCCTTAAACATGAAATACAATCCATTAAAACTAGGAAGGCCCCCATGACTAATCAGGCAGTACCATCCTCAACTTTAAGGGGAGAATCCAGTTACACACAAACCTCTCATGAGCAACTCAAAGCAGTAACTATTTTAAGAAGTGGGAAATCCATTGAAAAACCTAAACAAGCCATTCAAGAACCATTAAAAGCATCAAAAAAACATGAAAATAATGAAGAACCACCCATAGATTCTGAAAAACCCAATGAGAATGTGAAGGAACTACAACCACACCAAAAAATCAAACAACTTTCTCCCTTCCCTCAATACATGAGAGGAAAATATAAACTAGAACTGAATGAAACTTTGAGGGAAATATTCTCTCAGTTTAAGTTGAACATTCCACTTCTTGATGAAATCCTAACAAATGTTACCTACTCAAAGTACCTTAAGGACTTGTGAACTTTTAAAAGGAAATTTTCACATAAAAACCAAGTCCTTTTGGCTTCTAATGTGATTACCACCATTCAAGGGACCATTCCTCCAAAGTTGAAAGATCCAGGATGTCCATACATCAATGTTGAGTTAGGAGAGAACAAAGTTGTCAAATCCCTTTGTGATCTATGAGCTAGTGTGAACCACATTCCTTATGCTATGTATTGTTAGTTAGGTCTCGAAGAACTCCAACCCACATATATCACTCTTTAACTTGCTGATCATAGTGTTCGAGTTCCTAAGGGGATCTTAAAGGATGCTTTTGTGAAAGTTGAAAATTTCATTTACCCAGATGACTTCATTGTCCTTGAAAATCACCTAAGCTTAGGTCCTAGGGAGAAAACCCCAATCATCCTTGGTCGTCCCTTCCTTGCAACAATCAACTCTGTTATCCGAGTCCAAAATGGGATCATGAGCATCACCTTTGGAAACAAGATTCTAGACTTGAACATATACAATAAAAACTCTCAAATTGGGGATGATGAAGAGATACATGAGATTAATTGGATTGGTAGTGTTGATAGTGAACTCGAGGAACATCAAGGGATTACTAAAGGATGTTTAAGTCAAGAAGAGATTAATTTTCTTCGTTCACATGAGGGAAATTTGTCTCCTTGGCTTGAATCTCTTTCAGATAGCTCTATTGATGATTTTCTCGAATCGCCAATAAATGATACCATTGATTAAATCAATAACATTGAGTCTATACCCATTCATGACACTGATCTGGCCAATTTAGTGGATGAAAATTCTATTCATAAGCAACCAATTCTGTCAAGAAATCTGAAAAAAGAAACTGAGTTCAATACAAAGTCCCATCCTTTCTTGGAAAGTGATAACCAATATGATCTCAAATTTAAGGTCCTACCTTCATCACTCAAGTATGAATTCTTAGGGGACAATCGAGCCTTTCCTTTTTCATTTATTCCACTATTGAATCCAATCAATAGATGATGCTTCTGGATGTCCTAAGAAAGCATAAGAAAGCAATTGGATGGACCCTTTCTTATATTCTTGGGATTAGCCCACTCATTGGAACTCATAGGATTATTCTTTAATATGAATCCAAACCATGTCATCAACCTCAGCAGAGACTCAATAAAAATCTTATGGATGTGGTAAGGAAATAACTTCTTAAGTTATTGAAAGCGGGTATCATCTACCCCATAGTTGAGAGTGAGTGAGTAAGACTAATTCAAGTTGTCCCAAAGAAAGCTGGAATCACTATGATCACCAATAAGGATGGTGACCTTTTCCCCACAAGGGTCATTAGTGGATGGAGAGTCTGCATCGACTATAGGAATCTCAACTCTTATTCCAAGAAAGACCATTCCCCCTTGCCCTTTATTGATCAAGTCCTCAAGCGAGTGGCGGGTCATCAATTCTATTGCTTCCAAGAAGGATTCTCATTGTATAATCAAATTTAGGTATTTTTATAGGATCAAGGAAAAACAACCTTCACTTGTCCATTAGACACTTTTGCCTTCAAGCGCATTCCCTTTGGGTTATGTAATTCCCCTGGTACCTTACAGTAGTGTATGATGGGAATCTTCTCAGACATGGTGGGGTATTGTTTAGAGGTCTTGATGGATGACTTCTCTATCTTTGGAGATATAGTTTAGGGATAACTACTAAATGTTTAAAGTGTTTTTTCAAGATGTGAAGATAAAAAATGAATCCTAAATTGGGAAAAATGTCATTTCATGTTAAAGGAAGGACTTGTTCTAGGCCATCTGGTATCTAATATAGGGATTAAAGTTGATAAAGCTAATTTTTAAATCATTCATCACATTCCCTCTCCTAAAACTATTAAGTAATTTAGGTCCTTCTTAGGAAATGTAGGATTATATAGAATTTTCATTAGGAATTTCAGATCTATTTCTCGACCACTTTGTGTTCTATTATTGAAATATGCTCCATTTTTATGAATAGAAAGCTATGAGGAATAATTATCTACACTCAAGTCATATCTTATATCTCCACCTATCATGAAATCTCTAAATTGAAAACTTCCTTTTGATCTCATGTGTGATGCTAGTGACTTCGTTGTAGGAGCAGTATTAGGACAACAGTGTGAGAAAACTCCATGTGTCATTGCTTATGCAATAAAATCTTTAAATAATTCACAAATACACTACACCACCACTGAGAAAGAGTTTCTTGCTTTTGTCTTCTCCTTATAGAAATTTAGGTCTTATCTCTTAGTGTAGAGACCCGTATCTTGACGTACATGGACATTACATTACTTTTGCGGAATACTTAGTACATAACAAAAACACACACACAAGGATCGTAATAGTTTAGTGTCTTTGGAAACTCGGAACGTAATCTTCTAATCGTGGTGAAAGATCTTCAATACCTCCCATAAAGATCTTCCCTTTTTTTTACCTAAAAACCTTTCTTTATATCCTGGGGAAAAGAAAACATAAAAGGGTGAGCTCAAATGCTCAGCAAGGGCAAATAAAGGAAATAAAAATCATATCATATCTTTATGAAAATCAAAACCTGTAAAAGAGATCATAATATCTTAACATGGAATAAATCATAGAAGTGAAAATGAGATCCCCATAATCATAACATAAAACTTGAAACTTTGTGGAATGCACACATAATCATGGAAAATCATTTCTTGTTAGTCATGACTCATTGCCAAGACTATCTTAGTGGACAAAGTCCCTTTCTGAACCGAGTTCACTCCTCGTTTCAGTCCTGTATCACTGAACCGAAATAACCTTCCGTTTCAGCCATGTCTATCTCATGAGATATAAAGTCTTTACCCAATGCATTGGAGGGAGATATAGGTCCCACCCATCTTATAATGAATCCTTTCTTATGTGTGCCACATAATCATAAACCATACATCATAACGTAACCCATGTAATAAAAATGGGATTCTTAAACAACATGACATCATAAAACAATTCATATAAGATAAAAGAATTCATAAAAATATTTCCATCACAACATAATCAAACAAATGTAATAATAGGGATAAAAACAGAACCCTTTTATTATCTTAGATGGAAAATAATTTTGATAAAATACTTGAACTCCATTCTTGAGGAAAATATCCTTTCTTCTTCAAAAACATTTTTCCTTTCATAACATGTCATACAACTTTAAAATAAAAGAAGTTTATTAAAAATAAACTTGAAAACTTGTAAAGGATGCTTCTTGGAAATAATGTTTTAAAAATCCATTCATGTCGTATAAGTTAAAAAAAACATTCTTCGTACTTTTTTCGGAAAAGTCAAAAAGTACCTCGTACGGAAAAACTACAAAAGATTCCTTTCATATTCTTTACTAAAAACTCACCTAAGGGTAAAATTGGATTTAAACTATTGTAAGTGGATGGAAACAATATTACATATTGAGGGAACATGGATGTGGATGATAAAATACACCCCAGTAAATACTTATGAATAAACAATCTCGGATAAAAATGAGATTGTGATATTTCCCTTACCTTAGGTCCGACTTGCTTTGTAAGTGTCCGAACCTCCTCTTCTTTGAAGCGCCTTTTGGAGACCTCCTCTTAGGGATCTAAAATTGGTCTTTGAGGAAGACCAGAACCTCTAGGATGTTGCTAGGGAAGTGGAGAAGAGATTTTGGCAGGGGTTGGCCGAGCTTGAGTGCTCAAATTGGTGTGAGGAGGAGGGGGAGGAGGTGTCCTTTTATAAGGGAGGAGAGGGGCACCTTAGGAATACCTCAAAATATTATTTTATATTAATGTCAAAATCGGTTTATAATGGTTCCAAAGGGTCTTATTTCGAAGCTAAAGTGGGGTTGGGTCTAAATCCTATCATCCAATAAGATTTAGACAAGTTTAGGGTATTATTTTAACCTTATCAATTAGATTTAACTCTAAGTTAAATAATTTAACTTTTACCGTGTCTTTTTGTTTTCTTTCACTATATGGTTAATAAACTTACTATAAAATGCCAAAAGAATCCCAAATTGTTTATTATTAATATATATATCCTTATCTAAGTCATTTGGCCGAACCTTAGATTTTTAGGAATAAAATAACAATTAATAATATAATATTTGATTTAAAAACTATTTTGTGTCAATTTTGACACTATTTGATATATGATTTTTTTGAAAGTCATAACAGAATTATATGTTCTAACCAAGTTGATTAAATCAACACTAATATATCATAGTAACCTAGAAAATTAGTGTAATTCATAAAAAGTCTCAAATTATATTTAGTTTGGTGTTTATAACATCAATTATGTCAATATTTCATTAATAAGATAATTACTGCATCATCTTTGTGTCATAAATAAATTAACTTATTTGATGTCTAAAAATTAAAAATAAAATACCATCATGTAGGAAATCTTTTTATCTTTCTAATGAATATTTATAGTCAAATTTATCTTATGTATAACCCCATATTAAAAATGTTTTAGTAAATAAACTTTGATTTTAACTCTTTTAACCCTTCTTTAAATAAATTAATAATAAATGTCCTAATCTAACCCAAGTGGGCCTAAATGGTCATATTTTATTCCTAAGTTTGTTTTTGGTCGAAATAAACTTGTCCAATAGGATTAGGACATGTGTTAGGGTAATATTAATATCATTTTTACCTTTAATTACTCTATTTACCTTTAACCGTGGTAAAAAAAAGGTAAAAAGTTACTATTCACCAAAAATTATTTTCATCTCATTGAACCACATTTTAGTCCTTGATATTAACCGTGTCTCTCGGATTTTCGAAATTCCATTCACAGAAGCGGTAAAATTAAGTTTTATGCAAAATTCAGTTTTTAACCTACCACTTAGTGGTTTCACTATTCATCAAAAATTGATGTTTTTCAGAACAATGCCAAAATTTCATCCCAAGCTATATTTCATATTCCGAATTCAAAAATGAAGTCTATTTTACCAAATTCATAACATAAAAGTTGAATTAATTAATTTTATAATTAAATCCCGCTGTTAAAACAAATAGCGTGTTTTTAAGAAACAATATCTATCAAAAGATTGACACTTGTTTATGTCTAGTTTAAATGTGAAATTACATCCAATGACCAACATTGTATTAAATTGTAAAAATATATTCTAAATATACTTTAAAACCACTAAAATTAATGATTTATCACTATTAATTATTTCGATTAAAAAAGTTGTTTTTAATTATAATTTAGTAATTTTCACTATTCATCAGAATATGAAAGTTATCCGAAAAGTACCAAAATTTCACCTTAGGCTAAATTCGATACTCCGAATCCAAAAATGAAGTCCATTTTGAGAGTTAAAATTTCTAAAATTTAAAAAGTGGTTATTACTATTCATAACGGCTAGTTTTAATAATATTTTAATAGCATATCATTGTTTCGTGAAACTCAGTATTACGTACCACACATGCTATCGAGGAAGGTTGTGATTGCGTGTAATGCAAGGAAAGTCAAGGATGCGTGTTGTGCAAGCTCCTTTTGGTGTAGCGTACAACACAAGACATTAATAAAATTAAAAAGAATAGTTTTCATAAAATCTCGGGCTGTTACATTCTACCCCCCTTAAAATGAATTTCGCCCTCGAAATTCGTCAGGGTTATAAATAGTTTACTATTCGAAAGTTTCTTTAATAGAAACCCACATCGTAAAAAAGAATACCAAAACCAATCTTTAAAAACAAAAGTATGAAACGTAACGGTTACCCAAATAAACCAATCATTGGGTTTCCACATAGGTGAAAATATGGATGTGGAAGAGAAATCTAACCATCATGTTCTGATGGAGAGTGGTAGAGAACATGGCTATGGAAAATCCAGTAATCACGAATCCATAGATTTGTGATGATATAAGGTACCATCTGATTCATCAGGTATAAGATCACTAGGACAACATTTTTGGTTTTCAAGATCATTTCCCTAAAGTTGAAAATTTGAATTAGAACAAATACTTACTTTATTTTGGTACAATCTCACTGTTGTTCGTGCCTTTAACAATTTCCACTTCATCTCTTAAATAAATGAAGTTGAATTTGTTATTCGTGAAGTGTTAGCAGATCATGTGATAGAATGACGGGTCATTCCATCTGTCTCAAACAAAAGGTTAGCAAAAATTATATACATAAGTCGATCTATAGTGAGATTAATCACATATGGTTCCTAAAATGGACTTATACTTCATATATCATACTAATTAATATAATAAAACTAGTTTCTACTAAATAGGGACTTCCTGTAGGCCAGTGGTAGGCGATAAAGGCTAGTCGCACTTCGGTTGTGGGTTCGATTCCTACAGCCTTGTCCGAAGCGATGGGCTGTCGCCCGTCCTGCAGGTTGTCCTTTTTATAAAACTATATTACTATAACATCCCATCAATAATATCGAAAAAACTTCTTTCCTTAAAAAATACTAACTTATGTCCAACATAATCCATTCCAATCTTTAGGCTTATCCATAATACTGCAGTCCATTCTCATAACATAGTGAAAACGATTACCAGAGATTTAATACCATCGTTGATCCCCATATATCATAAGATATATCTTGTTGGTCACATTCCAAACATTCAAAGGCCTTAATCTTGTACTCTCTTGAATACCCATTGAACCTTATTGAAAACATGAATTCTATTAAAAGTTAACTCTTTCCACATACCAAAATCCTCAAAATTCTATATACTCAAACCATGATATCACTTAGTCCTTATATCAATCATGAGCTCATTAATACTGTCAAATATTTCATTTTCTCATTTTCCCTTCATTATGCGCATTTTTTCCAAAAATACCTCAATCACTTCGAATACCACATTAGAGGAATACATAAATATTCCAATACACCATAAAAGTACCTCAACAACATTATTCTTGAATACCAATACATAAACACTTCAGTCCATCCACTTCAATGACTGTCCTGGAATAAGTCCTTCCTTGATTTAGAAGTATCTTTTTAGGTCAGGGCATTGAGTTGGGTAATGCCCATGTTCTCCACAAATAAGACATTGAACTCCATAACAATCTGTCACTCTATAACCCTTTTCTCCACACAGATAACATCGGTCCCTCCATTTGAGGTATTCCTCAAGGTTCTTCTTCCCTTCTTTAGAAATCTCAATCTTCCTTTCTTTATGCTCCTCAACATGCGAACATGCATAATAGTTTATCTTCCTCTTCTTTGATGAATTAGTCATACCACTAAATTTCACCTTGTTAATCATATATCGCGATGACTGATTCGGCATAATCACAATATCTTTATCTCTAGGCATCACACAATTTTGTTGCTCATAATCACAAATTTGTCCATTGGATTCAATGTTAACCGAATTCCTTCTGGTTCCCTCCATTAACTAAAACACAAAAAGAATTTTGTGAGAGGCGAAATCATGCTAGGGAAGACAACATAGTAAAGGGGGAGCACCCTCAATATCTAACATCTTAGGTTAAATTCTAAGATCGTTACCGTAGTTCTAGAACTATATCCTATACGTATACTTATCCTTAGGGACATCCCTAGACATACCTTAGAAATATCTCTAGGGATCTCACTAACGTTCTCACATCCTAGTTTCCAAAGGTTGACTAAACCTTTCCTCTGATACCAACTGTAGAGACCCGTATCTTGACGTACATGGACATTACATTACTTTTGCGAAATACTTAGTACATAACAAAAACACACACACAAGGATCGTAATAGTTTAGTGTCTTTGGAAACTCGGAACGTAATCTTCTAATCGTGGTGAAAGATCTTCAATATATCCCATAAAGATCTTCCCTTTTTTTTTACCTAAAAACCTTTCTTTATATCCTGGGGAAAAGAAAACATAAAAGGGTGAGCTCAAATGCTCAGCAAGGGCAAATAAAGGAAATAAAAATCATATCATATCTTTATGAAAATCAAAACCTGCAAAAGAGATCATAATATCTTAACATGGAATAAATCATAGAAGTGAAAATGAGATCCCCATAATCATAACATAAAACTTGAAACTTTGTGGCATGCACACATAATCATGGAAAATCATTTCTTGTTAGTCATGACTCATTGCCAAGACTATCTTAGTGGACAAAGTCCCTTTCTGAACCGAGTTCACTCCTCGTTTCAGTCCTGTATCACTGAACCGAAATAACCTTCCGTTTCAGCCATGTCTATCTCATGAGATATAAAGTCTTTACCCAATGCATTGGAGGGAGATATAGGTCCCACCCATCTTATAATGAATCCTTTCTTATGTGTGACACATAATCATAAACCATACATCATAACGTAACCCATGTAATAAAAATGGGATTCTTAAACAACATGACATCATAAAACAATTCATATAAGATAAAGGAATTCATAAAAATATTTCCATCACAACATAATCAAACAAATGTAATAATAGGGATAAAAACAGAACCCTTTTATTATCTTAGATGGAAAATAATTTTGATAAAATACTTGAACTCCATTCTTGAGGAAAATATCCTTTCTTCTTCAAAAACATTTTTCCTTTCATAACATGTCATACAACTTTAAAATAAAAGAAGTTTATTAAAAATAAACTTGAAAACTTGTAAAGGATGCTTCTTGGAAATAATGTTTTAAAAATCCATTCATGTCGTATAAGTTAAAAAAAACATTCTTCGTACTTTTGTCGGAAAAGTCAAAAAGTACCTCTTACGGAAAAACGACAAAAGATTCCTTTCATATTCTTTACTAAAAACTCACCTAAGGGTAAAATTGGATTTAAACTATTGTAAGTGGATGGAAACAATATTACATATTGAGGGAACATGGATGTGGATGATAAAATACACCCCAGTAAATACTTACGAATAAACAATCTCGGATAAAAATGAGATTGTGATATTTCCCTTACCTTAGGTCCGACTTGCTTTGTAAGTGTCCGAACCTCCTCTTCTTTGAAGCGCCTTTTGGAGACCTCCTCTTAGGGATCTAAAATTGGTCTTTGAGGAAGACCAGAACCTCTAGGATGTTGCTAGGGAAGTGGAGAAGAGATTTTGGCAGGGGTTGGTCGAGCTTGAGTGCTCAAATTGGTGTGAGGAGGAGGGGGAGGAGGTGTCCTTTTATAAGGGAGGAGAGGGGCACCTTAGGAATACCTCAAAATATTATTTTATATTAATGTCAAAATCGGTTTATAATGGTTCCAAAGGGTCTTATTTCGAAGCTAAAGTGGGGTTGGGTCGAAATCATATCATCCAATAAGATTTAGACAAGTTTAGGGTATTATTTTAACCTTATCAATTAGATTTAACTCTAAGTTAAATAATTTAACTTTTACCGTGTCTTTTTGTTTTCTTTCACTATATGGTTAATACACTTACTATAAAATGCCAAACGAACCCCAAATTGTTTATTATTAATATATATATCCTTATCTAAGTCATTTGGCCGAACCTTAGATTTTTAGGAATAAAATAACAATTAATAATATAATATTTGATTTAAAAACTATTTTGTGTCAATTTTGACACTATTTGATATATGATTTTTTTGAAAGTCATAACAGAATTATATGTTCGAACCAAGTTGATTAAATCAACACTAATATATCATAGTAACCTAGAAAATTAGTGGAATTCATAAAAAGTCTCAAATTATATTTAGTATGGTGTTTATAACATCAATTATGTCAATATTTCATTAATAAGATAATTACTGCATCATCTTTGTGTCATAAATAAATTAACTTATTTGATGTATAAAAATTACAAATAAAATACCATCATGTAGGAAATCGTTTTATCTTTCTAATTAATATTTATAGTCAAATTTATCTTATGTATAACCCCATATTAAAAATGTTTTAGTAAATAAACTTTGATTTTAACTCTTTTAATCCTTCTTTAAATAAATTAATAATAAATGTCCTAATCTAACCCAAGTGGGCCTAAATGGTCATATTTTATTCCTAAGTTTGTTTTTGGTCGAAATACACTTGTCCAATAGGATTAGGACATGTGTTAGGGTAATATTAATATCATTTTTACCCTTAATTACCCTATTTACCTTTAACCGTGGTAAAAAAAAGGTAAAAAGTTACTATTCACCAAAAATTATTTTCATCTCATTGAACCACATTTTAGTCCTTGATATTAACCGTGTCTCTCGGATTTTCGAAATCCCATTCACAGAAGCGGTAAAATTAAGTTTTATGCAAAATTCAGTTTTTAACCTACCACTTAGTGGTTTCACTATTCATCAAAAATTGATGTTTTTCAGAACAATGCCAAAATTTCATCCCAAGCTATATTTCATATTCCGAATTCAAAAATGAAGTCTATTTTACCAAATTCATAACATAAAAGTTGAATTAATTAATTTTATAATTAAATCCCGCTGTTAAAACAAATAGCGTGTTTTTAAGAAACAATATCTATCAAAAGATTGACACTTGTTTATGTCTAGTTTAAATGTGAAATTACATCCAATGACCAACATTGTATTAAATTGTAAAAATATATTCTAAATATACTTTAAAACCACTCAAATTAATGATTTATCACTATTAATTATTTCGATTAAAAAAGTTGTTTTTAATTATAATTTAGTAATTTTCACTATTCATCAGAATATGAAAGTTATCCGAAAAGTACCAAAATTTCACCTTAGGCTAAATTCGATACTCCGAATCCAAAAATGAAGTCCATTTTGAGAGTTAAAATTTCTAAAATTTAAAAAGTGGTTATTACTATTCATAACGGCTAGTTTTAATAATATTTTAATAGCATATCATTGTTTCGTGAAACTCAGTATTACGTACCACACATGCTATCGAGGAAGGTTGCGATTGCGTGTAATGCAAGGCAAGTCAAGGATGCGTGTTGTGCAAGCTCCTTTTGGTGTAGCGTACAACACAAGACATTAATAAAATTAAAAAGAATAGTTTTCATAAAATCTCGGGCTGTTACATTCTACCCCCCTTAAAATGAATTTCGCCCTCGAAATTCGTCGGGGTTATAAATAGTTTACTATTCAAAAGTTTCTTTAATAGAAACCCACATCGTAAAAAAGAATACCAAAACCAATCTTTAAAAACAAAAGTATGAAACGTAACGGTTACCCAAATAAACCAATCACTGGGTTTCCACATAGGTGAAAATATGGATGTGGAAGAGAAATCTAACCATCATGTTCTGATGGAGAGTGGTAGAGAACATGGCTATGGAAAAGCCAGTAATCACAAATCCATAGATTTGTGATGATATAAGGTACCATCTGATTCATCAGGTATAAGATCACTAGGACAACATTTTTGGTTTTCAAGATCATTTCCCTAAAGTTGAAAATTTGAATTAGAACAAATACTTACTTTATTTTGGTACAATCTCACTGTTGTTCGTGCCTTTAACAATTTCCACTTCATCTCTTAAATAAATGAAGTTGAATTTGTTATTCGTGAAGTGTTAGCAGATCATGTGATAGAATGACGGGTCATTCCATCTGTCTCAAACAAAAGGTTAGCAAAAATTATATACATAAGTCGATCTATAGTGAGATTAATCACATATGGTTCCTAAAATGGACTTATACTTCATATATCATACTACTTAATATAATAAAACTAGTTTCTACTAAACAGGGACTTCCTGTAGGCCAGTGGTAGGCGATAAAGGCTAGTCGCACTTCGGTTGTGGGTTCGATTCCTACAGCCTTGTCCGAAGCGATGGGCTGTCGCCCGTCCTGCAGGTTGTCCTTTTTATAAAACTATATTACTATAACATCCCATCAATAATATCGAAAAAACTTCTATCCTTAAACAATACTAACTTATGTCCAACATAATCCATTCCAATCTTTAGGCTTATCCATAATACTGCAGTCCATTCTCATAACATAGTGAAAACGATTACCAGAGATTTAATACCATCGTTGATCCCCATATATCATAAGATATATCTTGTTGGTCACATTCCAAACATTCAAAGGCCTTAATCTTGTACTCTCTTGAATACCCATTGAACCTTATTGAAAACATGAATTCTATTAAAAGTTAACTCTTTCCACATACCAAAATCCTCAAAATTCTATATACTCAAACCCTGATATCACTTAGTCCTTATATCAATCATGAGCTCATTAATACTGTCAAATATTTCATTTTCTCATTTTCCCTTCATTATGCGCATTTTTTCCAAAAATACCTCAATCACTTCGAATACCACATTAGAGCAATACATAAATATTCCAATACACCATAAAAGTACCTCAACAACATTATTCTTGAATACCAATACATAAACACTTCAGTCCATCCACTTCAATGACTGTCCTGGAATAAGTCCTTCCTTGATTTAGAAGTATCTTTTTAGGTCAGGGCATTGAGTTGGGTAATGCCCATGTTCTCCACAAATAAGACATTGAACTCCATAACAATCTGTCACTCTATGACCCTTTTCTCCACACAGATAACATCGGTCCCTCCATTTGAGGTATTCCTCAAGGTTCTTCTTCCCTTCTTTAGAAATCTCAATCTTCCTTTCTTTATGCTCCTCAACATGCGAACATGCATAATAGTTTATCTTCCTCTTCTTTGATGAATTAGTCATACCACTAAATTTCACCTTGTTAATCATATATCGCGATGACTGATTCGGCATAATCACAATATCTTTATCTCTAGGCATCACACAATTTTGTTGCTCATAGTCACAAATTTGTCCATTGGATTCAATGTTAACCGAATTCCTTCTGGTTCCCTCCATTAACTAAAACACAAAAAGAATTTTGTGAGAGGCGAAATCATGCTAGAGAAGACAACATAGTAAAGGGGGATCACCCTCAATATCTAACATCTTAGGTTAAATTCTAAGATCATTACCGTAGTTCTAGAACTATATCCTATACGTATACTTATCCTTAGGGACATCCCTAGACATACCTTAGAAATATCTCTAGGGATCTCACTAACGTTATCACATCCTAGTTTCCAAAGGTTGACTAAACCTTTCCTCTGATACCAACTGTAGAGACCCGTATCTTGACGTACATGGACATTACATTACTTTTGCGGAATACTTAGTACATAACAAAAACACACACACAAGGATCGTAATAGTTTAGTGTCTTTGGAAACTCGGAACGTAATCTTCTAATCGTGGTGAAAGATCTTCAATATCTCCCATAAAGATCTTCCCTTTTTTTTTACCTAAAAACCTTTCTTTATATCCTGGGGAAAAGAAAACATAAAAGGGTGAGCTCAAATGCTCAGCAAGGGCAAATAAAGGAAATAAAAATCATATCATATCTTTATGAAAATCAAAACCTGCAAAAGAGATCATAATATCTTAACATGGAATAAATCATAGAAGTGAAAATGAGATCCCCATAATCATAACATAAAACTTGAAACATTGTGGCATGCACACATAATCATGGAAAATCATTTCTTGTTAGTCATGACTCATTGCCAAGACTATCTTAGTGGACAAAGTCCCTTTCTGAACCGAGTTCACTCCTCGTTTCAGTCCTGTATCACTGAACCGAAATAACCTTCCGTTTCAGCCATGTCTATCTCATGAGATATAAAGTCTTTACCCAATGCATTGGAGGGAGATATAGGTCCCACCCATCTTATAATGAATCCTTTCTTATGTGTGCCACATAATCATAAACCATACATCATAACGTAACCCATGTAATAAAAATGGGATTCTTAAACAACATGACATCATAAAACAATTCATATAAGATAAAGGAATTCATAAAAATATTTCCATCACAACATAATCAAACAAATGTAATAATAGGGATAAAAACAGAACCCTTTTATTATCTTAGATGGAAAATAATTTTGATAAAATACTTGAACTCCATTCTTGAGGAAAATATCCTTTCTTCTTCAAAAACATTTTTCCTTTCATAACATGTCATACAACTTTAAAATAAAAGAAGTTTATTAAAAATAAACTTGAAAACTTGTAAAGGATGCTTCTTGGAAATTATGTTTTAAAAATCCATTCATGTCGTATAAGTTAAAAAAAACATTCTTCGTACTTTTGTCGGAAAAGTCAAAAAGTACCTCGTACGGAAAAACGACAAAAGATTCCTTTTATATTCTTTACTAAAAACTCACCTAAGGGTAAAATTGGATTTAAACTATTGTAAGTGGATGGAAACAATATTACATATTGAGGGACCATGGATGTGGATGATAAAATACACCCCAGTAAATACTTACGAATAAACAATCTCGGATAAAAATGAGATTGTGATATTTCCCTTACCTTAGGTCCGACTTGCTTTGTAAGTGTCCGAACCTCCTCTTCTTTGAAGCGCCTTTTGGAGACCTCCTCTTAGGGATCTAAAATTGGTCTTTGAGGAAGACCAGAACCTCTAGGATGTTGCTAGGGAAGTGGAGAAGAGATTTTGGCAGGGGTTGGCCGAGCTTGAGTGCTCAAATTGGTGTGAGGAGGAGGGGGAGGAGGTGTCCTTTTATAAGGGAGGAGAGGGGCACCTTAGGAATACCTCAAAATATTATTTTATATTAATGTCAAAATCGGTTTATAATGGTTCCAAAGGGTCTTATTTCGAAGCTAAAGTGGGGTTGGGTCGAAATCCTATCATCCAATAAGATTTAGACAAGTTTAGGGTATTATTTTAACCTTATCAATTAGATTTAACTCTAAGTTAAATAATTTAACTTTTACCGTGTCTTTTTGTTTTCTTTCACTATATGGTTAATACACTTACTATAAAATGCCAAACGAACCCCAAATTGTTTATTATTAATATATATATCCTTATCTAAGTCATTTGGCCGAACCTTAGATTTTTAGGAATAAAATAACAATTAATAATATAATATTTGATTTAAAAACTATTTTGTGTCAATTTTGACACTATTTGATATATGATTTTTTTGAAAGTCATAACAGAATTATATGTTCGAACCAAGTTGATTAAATCAACACTAATATATCATAGTAACCTAGAAAATTAGTGGAATTCATAAAAAGTCTCAAATTATATTTAGTATGGTGTTTATAACATCAATTATGTCAATATTTCATTAATAAGATAATTACTGTATCATCTTTGTGTCATAAATAAATTAACTTATTTGATGTCTAAAAATTACAAATAAAATACCATCATGTAGGAAATCGTTTTATCTTTCTAATGAATATTTATAGTCAAATTTATCTTATGTATAACCCCATATTAAAAATGTTTTAGTAAATAAACTTTGATTTTAACTCTTTTAATCCTTCTTTAAATAAATTAATAATAAATGTCCTAATCTAACCCAAGTGGGCCTAAATGGTCATATTTTATTCCTAAGTTTGTTTTTGGTCGAAATACACTTGTCCAATAGGATTAGGACATGTGTTAGGGTAATATTAATATCATTTTTACCCTTAATTACCCTATTTACCTTTAACCGTGGTAAAAAAAAGGTAAAAAGTTACTATTCACCAAAAATTATTTTCATCTCATTGAACCACATTTTAGTCCTTGATATTAACCGTGTCTCTCGGATTTTCGAAATCCCATTCACAGAAGCGGTAAAATTAAGTTTTATGCAAAATTCAGTTTTTAACCTACCACTTAGTGGTTTCACTATTCATCAAAAATTGATGTTTTTCAGAACAATGCCAAAATTTCATCCCAAGCTATATTTCATATTCCGAATTCAAAAATGAAGTCTATTTTACCAAATTCATAACATAAAAGTTGAATTAATTAATTTTATAATTAAATCCCGCTGTTAAAACAAATAGCGTGTTTTTAAGAAACAATATCTATCAAAAGATTGACACTTGTTTATGTCTAGTTTAAATGTGAAATTACATCCAATGACCAACATTGTATTAAATTGTAAAAATATATTCTAAATATACTTTAAAACCACTCAAATTAATGATTTATCACTATTAATTATTTCGATTAAAAAAGTTGTTTTTAATTATAATTTAGTAATTTTCACTATTCATCAGAATATGAAAGTTATCCGAAAAGTACCAAAATTTCACCTTAGGCTAAATTCGATACTCCGAATCCAAAAATGAAGTCCATTTTGAGAGTTAAAATTTCTAAAATTTAAAAAGTGGTTATTACTATTCATAACGGCTAGTTTTAATAATATTTTAATAGCATATCATTGTTTCGTGAAACTCAGTATTACGTACCACACATGCTATCGAGGAAGGTTGCGATTGCGTGTAATGCAAGGCAAGTCAAGGATGCGTGTTGTGCAAGCTCCTTTTGGTGTAGCGTACAACACAAGACATTAATAAAATTAAAAAGAATAGTTTTCATAAAATCTCGGGCTGTTACATTCTACCCCCCTTAAAATGAATTTCGCCCTCGAAATTCGTCGGGGTTATAAATAGTTTACTATTCGAAAGTTTCTTTAATAGAAACCCACATCGTAAAAAAGAATACCAAAACCAATCTTTAAAAACAAAAGTATGAAACGTAACGGTTACCCAAATAAACCAATCACTGGGTTTCCACATAGGTGAAAATATGGATGTGGAAGAGAAATCTAACCATCATGTTCTGATGGAGAGTGGTAGAGAACATGGCTATGGAAAAGCCAGTAATCACAAATCCATAGATTTGTGATGATATAAGGTACCATCTGATTCATCAGGTATAAGATCACTAGGACAACATTTTTGGTTTTCAAGATCATTTCCCTAAAGTTGAAAATTTGAATTAGAACAAATACTTACTTTATTTTGGTACAATCTCACTGTTGTTCGTGCCTTTAACAATTTCCACTTCATCTCTTAAATAAATGAAGTTGAATTTGTTATTCGTGAAGTGTTAGCAGATCATGTGATAGAATGACGGGTCATTCCATCTGTCTCAAACAAAAGGTTAGCAAAAATTATATACATAAGTCGATCTATAGTGAGATTAATCACATATGGTTCCTAAAATGGACTTATACTTCATATATCATACTACTTAATATAATAAAACTAGTTTCTACTAAACAGGGACTTCCTGTAGGCCAGTGGTAGGCGATAAAGGCTAGTCGCACTTCGGTTGTGGGTTCGATTCCTACAGCCTTGTCCGAAGCGATGGGCTGTCGCCCGTCCTGCAGGTTGTCCTTTTTATAAAACTATATTACTATAACATCCCATCAATAATATCGAAAAAACTTCTATCCTTAAACAATACTAACTTATGTCCAACATAATCCATTCCAATCTTTAGGCTTATCCATAATACTGCAGTCCATTCTCATAACATAGTGAAAACGATTACCAGAGATTTAATACCATCGTTGATCCCCATATATCATAAGATATATCTTGTTGGTCACATTCCAAACATTCAAAGGCCTTAATCTTGTACTCTCTTGAATACCCATTGAACCTTATTGAAAACATGAATTCTATTAAAAGTTAACTCTTTCCACATACCAAAATCCTCAAAATTCTATATACTCAAACCCTGATATCACTTAGTCCTTATATCAATCATGAGCTCATTAATACTGTCAAATATTTCATTTTCTCATTTTCCCTTCATTATGCGCATTTTTTCCAAAAATACCTCAATCACTTCGAATACCACATTAGAGCAATACATAAATATTCCAATACACCATAAAAGTACCTCAACAACATTATTCTTGAATACCAATACATAAACACTTCAGTCCATCCACTTCAATGACTGTCCTGGAATAAGTCCTTCCTTGATTTAGAAGTATCTTTTTAGGTCAGGGCATTGAGTTGGGTAATGCCCATGTTCTCCACAAATAAGACATTGAACTCCATAACAATCTGTCACTCTATGACCCTTTTCTCCACACAGATAACATCGGTCCCTCCATTTGAGGTATTCCTCAAGGTTCTTCTTCCCTTCTTTAGAAATCTCAATCTTCCTTTCTTTATGCTCCTCAACATGCGAACATGCATAATAGTTTATCTTCCTCTTCTTTGATGAATTAGTCATACCACTAAATTTCACCTTGTTAATCATATATCGCGATGACTGATTCGGCATAATCACAATATCTTTATCTCTAGGCATCACACAATTTTGTTGCTCATAGTCACAAATTTGTCCATTGGATTCAATGTTAACCGAATTCCTTCTGGTTCCCTCCATTAACTAAAACACAAAAAGAATTTTGTGAGAGGCGAAATCATGCTAGAGAAGACAACATAGTAAAGGGAGATCACCCTCAATATCTAACATCTTAGGTTAAATTCTAAGATCATTACCGTAGTTCTAGAACTATATCCTATACGTATACTTATCCTTAGGGACATCCCTAGACATACCTTAGAAATATCTCTAGGGATCTCACTAACGTTATCACATCCTAGTTTCCAAAGGTTGACTAAACCTTTCCTCTGATACCAACTGTAGAGACCCGTATCTTGACGTACATGGACATTACATTACTTTTGCGGAATACTTAGTACATAACAAAAACACACACACAAGGATCGTAATAGTTTAGTGTCTTTGGAAACTCGGAACGTAATCTTCTAATCGTGGTGAAAGATCTTCAATATCTCCCATAAAGATCTTCCCTTTTTTTTTACCTAAAAACCTTTCTTTATATCCTGGGGAAAAGAAAACATAAAAGGGTGAGCTCAAATGCTCAGCAAGGGCAAATAAAGGAAATAAAAATCATATCATATCTTTATGAAAATCAAAACCTGCAAAAGAGATCATAATATCTTAACATGGAATAAATCATAGAAGTGAAAATGAGATCCCCATAATCATAACATAAAACTTGAAACATTGTGGCATGCACACATAATCATGGAAAATCATTTCTTGTTAGTCATGACTCATTGCCAAGACTATCTTAGTGGACAAAGTCCCTTTCTGAACCGAGTTCACTCCTCGTTTCAGTCCTGTATCACTGAACCGAAATAACCTTCCGTTTCAGCCATGTCTATCTCATGAGATATAAAGTCTTTACCCAATGCATTGGAGGGAGATATAGGTCCCACCCATCTTATAATGAATCCTTTCTTATGTGTGCCACATAATCATAAACCATACATCATAACGTAACCCATGTAATAAAAATGGGATTCTTAAACAACATGACATCATAAAACAATTCATATAAGATAAAGGAATTCATAAAAATATTTCCATCACAACATAATCAAACAAATGTAATAATAGGGATAAAAACAGAACCCTTTTATTATCTTAGATGGAAAATAATTTTGATAAAATACTTGAACTCCATTCTTGAGGAAAATATCCTTTCTTCTTCAAAAACATTTTTCCTTTCATAACATGTCATACAACTTTAAAATAAAAGAAGTTTATTAAAAATAAACTTGAAAACTTGTAAAGGATGCTTCTTGGAAATTATGTTTTAAAAATCCATTCATGTCGTATAAGTTAAAAAAAACATTCTTCGTACTTTTGTCGGAAAAGTCAAAAAGTACCTCGTACGGAAAAACGACAAAAGATTCCTTTTATATTCTTTACTAAAAACTCACCTAAGGGTAAAATTGGATTTAAACTATTGTAAGTGGATGGAAACAATATTACATATTGAGGGACCATGGATGTGGATGATAAAATACACCCCAGTAAATACTTACGAATAAACAATCTCGGATAAAAATGAGATTGTGATATTTCCCTTACCTTAGGTCCGACTTGCTTTGTAAGTGTCCGAACCTCCTCTTCTTTGAAGCGCCTTTTGGAGACCTCCTCTTAGGGATCTAAAATTGGTCTTTGAGGAAGACCAGAACCTCTAGGATGTTGCTAGGGAAGTGGAGAAGAGATTTTGGCAGGGGTTGGCCGAGCTTGAGTGCTCAAATTGGTGTGAGGAGGAGGGGGAGGAGGTGTCCTTTTATAAGGGAGGAGAGGGGCACCTTAGGAATACCTCAAAATATTATTTTATATTAATGTCAAAATCGGTTTATAATGGTTCCAAAGGGTCTTATTTCGAAGCTAAAGTGGGGTTGGGTCGAAATCCTATCATCCAATAAGATTTAGACAAGTTTAGGGTATTATTTTAACCTTATCAATTAGATTTAACTCTAAGTTAAATAATTTAACTTTTACCGTGTCTTTTTGTTTTCTTTCACTATATGGTTAATACACTTACTATAAAATGCCAAACGAACCCCAAATTGTTTATTATTAATATATATATCCTTATCTAAGTCATTTGGCCGAACCTTAGATTTTTAGGAATAAAATAACAATTAATAATATAATATTTGATTTAAAAACTATTTTGTGTCAATTTTGACACTATTTGATATATGATTTTTTTGAAAGTCATAACAGAATTATATGTTCAAACCAAGTTGATTAAATCAACACTAATATATCATAGTAACCTAGAAAATTAGTGGAATTCATAAAAAGTCTCAAATTATATTTAGTATGGTGTTTATAACATCAATTATGTCAATATTTCATTAATAAGATAATTACTGTATCATCTTTGTGTCATAAATAAATTAACTTATTTGATGTCTAAAAATTACAAATAAAATACCATCATGTAGGAAATCGTTTTATCTTTCTAATGAATATTTATAGTCAAATTTATCTTATGTATAACCCCATATTAAAAATGTTTTAGTAAATAAACTTTGATTTTAACTCTTTTAATCCTTCTTTAAATAAATTAATAATAAATGTCCTAATCTAACCCAAGTGGGCCTAAATGGTCATATTTTATTCCTAAGTTTGTTTTTGGTCGAAATACACTTGTCCAATAGGATTAGGACATGTGTTAGGGTAATATTAATATCATTTTTACCCTTAATTACCCTATTTACCTTTAACCGTGGTAAAAAAAAGGTAAAAAGTTACTATTCACCAAAAATTATTTTCATCTCATTGAACCACATTTTAGTCCTTGATATTAACCGTGTCTCTCGGATTTTCGAAATCCCATTCACAGAAGCGGTAAAATTAAGTTTTATGCAAAATTCAGTTTTTAACCTACCACTTAGTGGTTTCACTATTCATCAAAAATTGATGTTTTTCAGAACAATGCCAAAATTTCATCCCAAGCTATATTTCATATTCTGAATTCAAAAATGAAGTCTATTTTACCAAATTCATAACATAAAAGTTGAATTAATTAATTTTATAATTAAATCCCGCTGTTAAAACAAATAGCGTGTTTTTAAGAAACAATATCTATCAAAAGATTGACACTTGTTTATGTCTAGTTTAAATGTGAAATTACATCCAATGACCAACATTGTATTAAATTGTAAAAATATATTCTAAATATACTTTAAAACCACTCAAATTAATGATTTATCACTATTAATTATTTCGATTAAAAAAGTTGTTTTTAATTATAATTTAGTAATTTTCACTATTCATCAGAATATGAAAGTTATCCGAAAAGTACCAAAATTTCACCTTAGGCTAAATTCGATACTCCGAATCCAAAAATGAAGTCCATTTTGAGAGTTAAAATTTCTAAAATTTAAAAAGTGGTTATTACTATTCATAACGGCTAGTTTTAATAATATTTTAATAGCATATCATTGTTTCGTGAAACTCAGTATTACGTACCACACATGCTATCGAGGAAGGTTGCGATTGCGTGTAATGCAAGGCAAGTCAAGGATGCGTGTTGTGCAAGCTCCTTTTGGTGTAGCGTACAACACAAGACATTAATAAAATTAAAAAGAATAGTTTTCATAAAATCTCGGGCTGTTACATTCTACCCCCCTTAAAATGAATTTCGCCCTCGAAATTCGTCGGGGTTATAAATAGTTTACTATTCGAAAGTTTCTTTAATAGAAACCCACATCGTAAAAAAGAATACCAAAACCAATCTTTAAAAACAAAAGTATGAAACGTAACGGTTACCCAAATAAACCAATCACTGGGTTTCCACATAGGTGAAAATATGGATGTGGAAGAGAAATCTAACCATCATGTTCTGATGGAGAGTGGTAGAGAACATGGCTATGGAAAAGCCAGTAATCACAAATCCATAGATTTGTGATGATATAAGGTACCATCTGATTCATCAGGTATAAGATCACTAGGACAACATTTTTGGTTTTCAAGATCATTTCCCTAAAGTTGAAAATTTGAATTAGAACAAATACTTACTTTATTTTGGTACAATCTCACTGTTGTTCGTGCCTTTAACAATTTCCACTTCATCTCTTAAATAAATGAAGTTGAATTTGTTATTCGTGAAGTGTTAGCAGATCATGTGATAGAATGACGGGTCATTCCATCTGTCTCAAACAAAAGGTTAGCAAAAATTATATACATAAGTCGATCTATAGTGAGATTAATCACATATGGTTCCTAAAATGGACTTATACTTCATATATCATACTACTTAATATAATAAAACTAGTTTCTACTAAACAGGGACTTCCTGTAGGCCAGTGGTAGGCGATAAAGGCTAGTCGCACTTCGGTTGTGGGTTCGATTCCTACAGCCTTGTCCGAAGCGATGGGTTGTCGCCCGTCCTGCAGGTTGTCCTTTTTATAAAACTATATTACTATAACATCCCATCAATAATATCGAAAAAACTTCTATCCTTAAACAATACTAACTTATGTCCAACATAATCCATTCCAATCTTTAGGCTTATCCATAATACTGCAGTCCATTCTCATAACATAGTGAAAACGATTACCAGAGATTTAATACCATCGTTGATCCCCATATATCATAAGATATATCTTGTTGGTCACATTCCAAACATTCAAAGGCCTTAATCTTGTACTCTCTTGAATACCCATTGAACCTTATTGAAAACATGAATTCTATTAAAAGTTAACTCTTTCCACATACCAAAATCCTCAAAATTCTATATACTCAAACCCTGATATCACTTAGTCCTTATATCAATCATGAGCTCATTAATACTGTCAAATATTTCATTTTCTCATTTTCCCTTCATTATGCGCATTTTTTCCAAAAATACCTCAATCACTTCGAATACCACATTAGAGCAATACATAAATATTCCAATACACCATAAAAGTACCTCAACAACATTATTCTTGAATACCAATACATAAACACTTCAGTCCATCCACTTCAATGACTGTCCTGGAATAAGTCCTTCCTTGATTTAGAAGTATCTTTTTAGGTCAGGGCATTGAGTTGGGTAATGCCCATGTTCTCCACAAATAAGACATTGAACTCCATAATAATCTGTCACTCTATGACCCTTTTCTCCACACAGATAACATCGGTCCCTCCATTTGAGGTATTCCTCAAGGTTCTTCTTCCCTTCTTTAGAAATCTCAATCTTCCTTTCTTTATGCTCCTCAACATGCGAACATGCATAATAGTTTATCTTCCTCTTCTTTGATGAATTAGTCATACCACTAAATTTCACCTTGTTAATCATATATCGCGATGACTGATTCGGCATAATCACAATATCTTTATCTCTAGGCATCACACAATTTTGTTGCTCATAGTCACAAATTTGTCCATTGGATTCAATGTTAACCGAATTCCTTCTGGTTCCCTCCATTAACTAAAACACAAAAAGAATTTTGTGAGAGGCGAAATCATGCTAGGGAAGACAACATAGTAAAGGGGGATCACCCTCAATATCTAACATCTTAGGTTAAATTCTAAGATCGTTACCGTAGTTCTAGAACTATATCCTATACGTATACTTATCCTTAGGGACATCCCTAGACATACCTTAGAAATATCTCTAGGGATCTCACTAACGTTATCACATCCTAGTTTCCAAAGGTTGACTAAACCTTTCCTCTGATACCAACTGTAGAGACCCGTATCTTGACGTACATGGACATTACATTACTTTTGCGGAATACTTAGTACATAACAAAAACACACACACAAGGATCGTAATAGTTTAGTGTCTTTGGAAACTCGGAACGTAATCTTCTAATCGTGGTGAAAGATCTTCAATATCTCCCATAAAGATCTTCCCTTTTTTTTTACCTAAAAACCTTTCTTTATATCCTGGGGAAAAGAAAACATAAAAGGGTGAGCTCAAATGCTCAGCAAGGGCAAATAAAGGAAATAAAAATCATATCATATCTTTATGAAAATCAAAACCTGCAAAAGAGATCATAATATCTTAACATGGAATAAATCATAGAAGTGAAAATGAGATCCCCATAATCATAACATAAAACTTGAAACATTGTGGCATGCACACATAATCATGGAAAATCATTTCTTGTTAGTCATGACTCATTGCCAAGACTATCTTAGTGGACAAAGTCCCTTTCTGAACCGAGTTCACTCCTCGTTTCAGTCGTGTATCACTGAACCGAAATAACCTTCCGTTTCAGCCATGTCTATCTCATGAGATATAAAGTCTTTACCCAATGCATTGGAGGGAGATATAGGTCCCACCCATCTTATAATGAATCCTTTCTAATGTGTGCCACATAATCATAAACCATACATCATAACGTAACCCATGTAATAAAAATGGGATTCTTAAACAACATGACATCATAAAACAATTCATATAAGATAAAGGAATTCATAAAAATATTTCCATCACAACATAATCAAACAAATGTAATAATAGGGATAAAAACAGAACCCTTTTATTATCTTAGATGGAAAATAATTTTGATAAAATACTTGAACTCCATTCTTGAGGAAAATATCCTTTCTTCTTCAAAAACATTTTTCCTTTCATAACATGTCATACAACTTTAAAATAAAAGAAGTTTATTAAAAATAAACTTGAAAACTTGTAAAGGATGCTTCTTGGAAATTATTTTTTAAAAATCCATTCATGTCGTATAAGTTAAAAAAAACATTCTTCGTACTTTTGTCGGAAAAGTCAAAAAGTACCTCGTACGGAAAAACGACAAAAGATTCCTTTTATATTCTTTACTAAAAACTCACCTAAGGGTAAAATTGGATTTAAACTATTGTAAGTGGATGGAAACAATATTACATATTGAGGGACCATGGATGTGGATGATAAAATACACCCCAGTAAATACTTACGAATAAACAATCTCGGATAAAAATGAGATTGTGATATTTCCCTTACCTTAGGTCCGACTTGCTTTGTAAGTGTCCGAACCTCCTCTTCTTTGAAGCGCCTTTTGGAGACCTCCTCTTAGGGATCTAAAATTGGTCTTTGAGGAAGACCAGAACCTCTAGGATGTTGCTAGGGAAGTGGAGAAGAGATTTTGGCAGGGGTTGGCCGAGCTTGAGTGCTCAAATTGGTGTGAGGAGGAGGGGGAGGAGGTGTCCTTTTATAAGGGAGGAGAGGGGCACCTTAGGAATACCTCAAAATATTATTTTATATTAATGTCAAAATCGGTTTATAATGGTTCCAAAGGGTCTTATTTCGAAGCTAAAGTGGGGTTGGGTCGAAATCCTATCATCCAATAAGATTTAGACAAGTTTAGGGTATTATTTTAACCTTATCAATTAGATTTAACTCTAAGTTAAATAATTTAACTTTTACCGTGTCTTTTTGTTTTCTTTCACTATATGGTTAATACACTTACTATAAAATGCCAAACGAACCCCAAATTGTTTATTATTAATATATATATCCTTATCTAAGTCATTTGGCCGAACCTTAGATTTTTAGGAATAAAATAACAATTAATAATATAATATTTGATTTAAAAACTATTTTGTGTCAATTTTGACACTATTTGATATATGATTTTTTTGAAAGTCATAACAGAATTATATGTTCGAACCAAGTTTATTAAATCAACACTAATATATCATAGTAACCTAGAAAATTAGTGGAATTCATAAAAAGTCTCAAATTATATTTAGTATGGTGTTTATAACATCAATTATGTCAATATTTCATTAATAAGATAATTACTGCATCATCTTTGTGTCATAAATAAATTAACTTATTTGATGTCTAAAAATTACAAATAAAATACCATCATGTAGGAAATCGTTTTATCTTTCTAATGAATATTTATAGTCAAATTTATCTTATGTATAACCCCATATTAAAAATGTTTTAGTAAATAAACTTTGATTTTAACTCTTTTAATCCTTCTTTAAATAAATTAATAATAAATGTCCTAATCTAACCCAAGTGGGCCTAAATGGTCATATTTTATTCCTAAGTTTGTTTTTGGTCGAAATACACTTGTCCAATAGGATTAGGACATGTGTTAGGGTAATATTAATATCATTTTTACCCTTAATTACCCTATTTACCTTTAACCGTGGTAAAAAAAAGGTAAAAAGTTACTATTCACCAAAAATTATTTTCATCTCATTGAACCACATTTTAGTCCTTGATATTAACCGTGTCTCTCGGATTTTCGAAATCCCATTCACAGAAGCGGTAAAATTAAGTTTTATGCAAAATTCAGTTTTTAACCTACCACTTAGTGGTTTCACTATTCATCAAAAATTGATGTTTTTCAGAACAATGCCAAAATTTCATCCCAAGCTATATTTCATATTCCGAATTCAAAAATGAAGTCTATTTTACCAAATTCATAACATAAAAGTTGAATTAATTAATTTTATAATTAAATCCCGCTGTTAAAACAAATAGCGTGTTTTTAAGAAACAATATCTATCAAAAGATTGACACTTGTTTATGTCTAGTTTAAATGTGAAATTACATCCAATGACCAACATTGTATTAAGTTGTAAAAATATATTCTAAATATACTTTAAAACCACTCAAATTAATGATTTATCACTATTAATTATTTCGATTAAAAAAGTTGTTTTTAATTATAATTTAGTAATTTTCACTATTCATCAGAATATGAAAGTTATCCGAAAAGTACCAAAATTTCACCTTAGGCTAAATTCGATACTCCGAATCCAAAAATGAAGTCCATTTTGAGAGTTAAAATTTCTAAAATTTAAAAAGTGGTTATTACTATTCATAACGGCTAGTTTTAATAATATTTTAATAGCATATCATTGTTTCGTGAAACTCAGTATTACGTACCACACATGCTATCGAGGAAGGTTGCGATTGCGTGTAATGCAAGGCAAGTCAAGGATGCGTGTTGTGCAAGCTCCTTTTGGTGTAGCGTACAACACAAGACATTAATAAAATTAAAAAGAATAGTTTTCATAAAATCTCGGGCTGTTACATTCTACCCCCCTTAAAATGAATTTCGCCCTCGAAATTCGTCGGGGTTATAAATAGTTTACTATTCGAAAGTTTCTTTAATAGAAACCCACATCGTAAAAAAGAATACCAAAACCAATCTTTAAAAACAAAAGTATGAAACGTAACGGTTACCCAAATAAACCAATCACTGGGTTTCCACATAGGTGAAAATATGGATGTGGAAGAGAAATCTAACCATCATGTTCTGATGGAGAGTGGTAGAGAACATGGCTATGGAAAAGCCAGTAATCACAAATCCATAGATTTGTGATGATATAAGGTACCATCTGATTCATCAGGTATAAGATCACTAGGACAACATTTTTGGTTTTCAAGATCATTTCCCTAAAGTTGAAAATTTGAATTAGAACAAATACTTACTTTATTTTGGTACAATCTCACTGTTGTTCGTGCCTTTAACAATTTCCACTTCATCTCTTAAATAAATGAAGTTGAATTTGTTATTCGTGAAGTGTTAGCAGATCATGTGATAGAATGACGGGTCATTCCATCTGTCTCAAACAAAAGGTTAGCAAAAATTATATACATAAGTCGATCTATAGTGAGATTAATCACATATGGTTCCTAAAATGGACTTATACTTCATATATCATACTACTTAATATAATAAAACTAGTTTCTACTAAACAGGGACTTCCTGTAGGCCAGTGGTAGGCGATAAAGGCTAGTCGCACTTCGGTTGTGGGTTCGATTCCTACAGTCTTGTCCGAAGCGATGGGCTGTCGCCCGTCCTGCAGGTTGTCCTTTTTATAAAACTATATTACTATAACATCCCATCAATAATATCGAAAAAACTTCTATCCTTAAACAATACTAACTTATGTCCAACATAATCCATTCCAATCTTTAGGCTTATCCATAATACTGCAGTCCATTCTCATAACATAGTGAAAACGATTACCAGAGATTTAATACCATCGTTGATCCCCATATATCATAAGATATATCTTGTTGGTCACATTCCAAACATTCAAAGGCCTTAATCTTGTACTCTCTTGAATACCCATTGAACCTTATTGAAAACATGAATTCTATTAAAAGTTAACTCTTTCCACATACCAAAATCCTCAAAATTCTATATACTCAAACCATGATATCACTTAGTCCTTATATCAATCATGAGCTCATTAATACTGTCAAATATTTCATTTTCTCATTTTCCCTTCATTATGCGCATTTTTTCCAAAAATACCTCAATCACTTCGAATACCACATTAGAGCAATACATAAATATTCCAATACACCATAAAAGTACCTCAACAACATTATTCTTGAATACCAATACATAAACACTTCAGTCCATCCACTTCAATGACTGTCCTGGAATAAGTCCTTCCTTGATTTAGAAGTGTCTTTTTAGGTCAGGGCATTGAGTTGGGTAATTCCCATGTTCTCCACAAATAAGACATTGAACTCCATAACAATCTGTCACTCTATGACCCTTTTCTCCACACAGATAACATCGGTCCCTCCATTTGAGGTATTCCTCAAGGTTCTTCTTCCCTTCTTTAGAAATCTCAATCTTCCTTTCTTTATACTCCTCAACATGCGAACATGCATAATAGTTTATCTTCCTCTTCTTTGATGAATTAGTCATACCACTAAATTTCACCTTGTTAATCATATATCGCGATGATTGATTCGGCATAATCACAATATCTTTATCTCTAGGCATCACACAATTTTGTTGCTCATAGTCACAAATTTGTCCATTGGATTCAATGTTAACCGAATTCCTTCTGGTTCCCTCCATTAACTAAAACACAAAAAGAATTTTGTGAGAGGCGAAATCATGCTAGGGAAGACAACATAGTAAAGGGGGAGAACCCTCAATATCTAACATCTTAGGTTAAATTCTAAGATCGTTACCGTAGTTCTAGAACTATATCCTATACGTATACTTATCCTTAGGGACATCCCTAGACATACCTTAGAAATATCTCTAGGGATCTCACTAACGTTCTCACATCCTAGTTTCCAAAGGTTGACTAAACATTTCCTCTGATACCAACTGTAGAGACCCGTATCTTGACGTACATGGACATTACATTACTTTTGCGGAATACTTAGTACATAACAAAAACACACACACAAGGATCGTAATAGTTTAGTGTCTTTGGAAACTCGGAACGTAATCTTCTAATCGTGGTGAAAGATCTTCAATATCTCCCATAAAGATCTTCCCTTTTTTTTTAACTAAAAACCTTTCTTTATATCCTGGGGAAAAGAAAACATAAAAGGGTGAGCTCAAATGCTCAGCAAGGGCAAATAAAGGAAATAAAAATCATATCATATCTTTATGAAAATCAAAACCTGCAAAAGAGATCATAATATCTTAACATGGAATAAATCATAGAAGTGAAAATGAGATCCCCATAATCATAACATAAAACTTGAAACTTTGTGGCATGCACACATAATCATGGAAAATCATTTCTTGTTAGTCATGACTCATTGCCAAGACTATCTTAGTGGACAAAGTCCCTTTCTGAACCGAGTTCACTCCTCGTTTCAGTCCTGTATCACTGAACCGAAATAACCTTCCGTTTCAGCCATGTCTATCTCATGAGATATAAAGTCTTTACCCAATGCATTGGAGGGAGATATAGGTCCCACCCATCTTATAATGAATCCTTTCTTATGTGTGCCACATAATCATAAACCATACATCATAACGTAACCCATGTAATAAAAATGGGATTCTTAAACAACATGACATCATAAAACAATTCATATAAGATAAAGGAATTCATAAAAATATTTCCATCACAACATAATCAAAAAAATGTAATAATAGGGATAAAAACAGAACCCTTTTATTATCTTAGATGGAAAATAATTTTGATAAAATACTTGAACTCCATTCTTGAGGAAAATATCATTTCTTCTTCAAAAACATTTTTCCTTTCATAACATGTCATACAACTTTAAAATAAAAGAAGTTTATTAAAAATAAACTTGAAAACTTGTAAAGGATGCTTCTTGGAAATAATGTTTTAAAAATCCATTCATGTCGTATAAGTTAAAAAAACATTCTTCGTACTTTTGTCGGAAAAGTCAAAAAGTACCTCGTACGGAAAAACGACAAAAGATTCCTTTCATATTCTTTACTAAAAACTCACCTAAGGGTAAAATTGGATTTAAACTATTGTAAGTGGATGGAAACAATATTACATATTGAGGGAACATGGATGTGGATGATAAAATACACCCCAGTAAATACTTACGAATAAACAATCTCGGATAAAAATGAGATTGTGATATTTCCCTTACCTTAGGTCCGACTTGCTTTGTAAGTGTCCGAACCTCCTCTTCTTTGAAGCGCCTTTTGGAGACCTCATCTTAGGGATCTAAAATTGGTCTTTGAGGAAGACCAGAACCTCTAGGATGTTGCTAGGGTAGTGGAGAAGAGATTTTGGCAGGGTTTGGCCGAGCTTGAGTGCTCAAATTGGTGTGAGGAGGAGGGGGAGGAGGTGTCCTTTTATAAGGGAGGAGAGGGGCACCTTAGGAATACCTCAAAATATTATTTTATATTAATGTCAAAATCGGTTTATAATGGTTCCAAAGGGTCTTATTTCGAAGCTAAAGTGGGGTTGGGTCGAAATATTATCATCCAATAAGATTTAGACAAGTTTAGGGTATTATTTTAACCTTATCAATTAGATTTAACTCTAAGTTAAATAATTTAACTTTTACCGTGTCTTTTTGTTTTCTTTCACTATATGGTTAATACACTTACTATAAAATGCCAAACGAACCCCAAATTGTTTATTATTAATATATATATCCTTATATAAGTCATTTGGCCGATCCTTAGATTTTTAGGAATAAAATAACAATTAATAATATAATATTTGATTTAAAAACTATTTTGTGTCAATTTTGACACTATTTGATATATGATTTTTGTGAAAGTCATAACAGAATTATATGTTCGAACCAAGTTGATTAAATCAACACTAATATATCATAGTAACCTAGAAAATTAGTGGAATTCATAAAAAGTCTCAAATTATATTTAGTATGGTGTTTATAACATCAATTATGTCAATATTTCATTAATAAGATAATTACTGCATCATCTTTGTGTCATAAATAAATTAACTTATTTGATGTATAAAAATTACAAATAAAATACCATCATGTAGGAAATCGTTTTAGATTTCTAATGAATATTTATAGTCAAATTTATCTTATGTATAACCCCATATTAAAAATGTTTTAGTAAATAAACTTTGATTTTAACTCTTTTAATCCTTCTTTAAATAAATTAATAATAAATGTCCTAATCTAACCCAAGTGGGCCTAAATGGTCATATTTTATTCCTAAGTTTGTTTTTGGTCGAAATACACTTGTCCAATAGGATTAGGACATGTGTTAGGGTAATATTAATATCATTTTTACCCTTAATTACCCTATTTACCTTTAACCGTGGTAAAAAAAACGTAAAAAGTTACTATTCACCAAAAAATATTTTCATCTCATTGAACCACATTTTAGTCCTTGATATTAACCGTGTCTCTCGGATTTTCGAAATCCCATTCACAGAAGCGGTAAAATTAAGTTTTATGCAAAATTCAGTTTTTAACCTACCACTTAGTGGTTTCACTATTCATCAAAAATTGATGTTTTTCAGAACAATGCCAAAATTTCATCCCAAGCTATATTTCATATTCCGAATTCAAAAATGAAGTCTATTTTACCAAATTCATAACATAAAAGTTGAATTAATTAATTTTATAATTAAATCCCGCTGTTAAAACAAATAGCGTGTTTTTAAGAAACAATATCTATCAAAAGATTGACACTTGTTTATGTCTAGTTTAAATGTGAAATTACATCCAATGACCAACATTGTATTAAATTGTAAAAATATATTCTAAATATACTTTAAAACCACTCAAATTAATGATTTATCACTATTAATTATTTCGATTAAAAAAGTTGTTTTTAATTATAATTTAGTAATTTTCATTATTCATCAGAATATGAAAGTTATCCGAAAAGTACCAAAATTTCACCTTAGGCTAAATTCGATACTCCAAATCCAAAAATGAAGTCCATTTTGAGAGTTAAAATTTCTAAAATTTAAAAAGTGGTTATTACTATTCATAACGGCTAGTTTTAATAATATTTTAATAGCATATCATTGTTTCGTGAAACTCAGTATTACGTACCACACATGCTATCGAGGAAGGTTGCGATTGCGTGTAATTCAAGGCAAGTCAAGGATGCGTGTTGTGCAAGCTCCTTTTGGTGTAGCGTACAACACAAGACATTAATAAAATTAAAAAGAATAGTTTTCATAAAATCTCGGGCTGTTACACTTAGGATCACCCATCATTGTCTTCACCAACCATTCATCCCTAAAATATATTTTCCAAAAACAAGATACCAAGGATAGATTGATTAGGTGGGTCCTTCTTCTTCAATAGTTCTATTTAACCATCAAGGATAAAAAGGGTGTTGAAAATTTTGTAGATGATCACCTCTCTAGGATAGAATTAAAATACAACTCACATCACATTTTTGTGTCTGATTCATTTCTCAATGAGCACCTCTATTTAGTGAGTGATTTCCCATGGTATGCTGACATAGCAAACCACTTGGTTATGGATGAAATTCCAAAATTTCTCAAGACCCAAGCTAAGAGGAAATTCATTTATGATTTCAAACACAATGTGTTTGATGATCCTTACCTCTTCAAGTTTTTTCCTGATCAAATCATTAGAAGATGTGTTCCTGAGTCTGATCAAGAGTCCGTTCTAAAATTTTATCATGGATAGGAATGTGGAGGCCACTTTTCTACAAATAAAACTAATACAAAGGTCCTACAAAGTGGTTTTTACTGGCCTAACTTCACTAAGGATTCCTTCCAATTCTGAAAAAGTCGTCCTCATTGTTAGCAATTAGTATCCATTCTAAAAGGAATCAAATGCCCCTCACTCCCATTCTAGTTGTTGAAATCTTTGATTGTTGGGGAATTAATTTCATGGGACCCTTACCAAACTCTAGGGGATACCTCTACATCCTCTTAACTTTTTATTGTGTCTTGAAATGGGTTGATTCCATTCCCACCAAGTCCAATGACCATCATGTTGTGATTCGATTTCTGGAAGAGCACATATTTTCTCGATTTGGAATTCCTAGGGCTATAATCAGTGATCGAGGAACCCATTTCTGCAACCACCTATTATCTTCACTCATGTCTAAGTATGGGATTTCTTATAAAGTTTCCATTGCATACCATCCTCAAACCAATGGAAAAGCTGAGTTAGAAAATAAGGAGATTAAGAAAATTCTTGAAAAAATGCCAATCCCTCTAGGAAATATTGGTTCGAGAATCTCTTGGATGCCCTTTGGGCATATCGTAAAACATTAAAAACCATCCTAGGAATGTAACCATATAGGTTGGTTTATGGAAAAGTATTCCATTTACCTATTGAAATTGAGAATAAGGCATTTTGGGCAATCAAAAAAATGTATTTTGACATTTCTTTGGTCGAATCAAAGAGGAAATTAGATCTTAATGAACTTGAGAAACTTAGGATGGAGGCTTATGAAAATTAAAGGATAAATAAAGCTAGATTTCAAGCCTAAAAATCTAGTAATCTCAAAGCTAAACACTTTGAACCAGGAAAATTCATGCTCTTGTATAGTTCTAAACTTCATTTACACCCGGGAAAGTTAAGGTCCAGATGGTCAGGTCCATTTATAGTGCATCATGTGTACCCCCATGGGGAAGTAGAGATTCAGGGTCCCAAAAGTGGTCACATTTTCAAGGTCAATGGTCATAGGTTAAAACCATTCATTGAATCATTCAATAAATAGGAAATATAGGTTGAGTTAACTGAGCCAACATATAAACCAGGAAAAAATTGATAGATTTAGGATCCATGTCGGGCTAACGATGTTAAACAAAAGCATTGCACGGGAGGCAACCCATGGTTTTCATGTTTCCAATATTTTTTAATAATATTTCTTTTTCAAATATGATTAATGAGTCATTTTTATATTTTACAAAAAATAGAATGTTGACCTATTCTTCTATTATGTGTATGGATGGGTATGGAAGGGGAGTTCCATATTCATTTGTGTCACGTGGTGTGATCCTTGAGTAATACCTTACCCAAAAATTTAAAAAGAACAAAATTTATCATCAGTTAATTTTATTTTTATGTGATTGTAGGTTAAAATAAAAATACAAAAAAAATAAAAAAATAAAAGGACACAACGTAGGTCGTGGGGAAAACCCTGTCACAACTAGTGAAGCTGTGGGGACTCGAACCTGGGACCAAATAGAGATAGGGGAGCACGCTTACCACTGATCTACAGCTTAGAGTGCTCCCTTATTCTATAATTTTTGTATATATACTTATATTTTACTATTTTTATTATATGAATATATATATATATATATATATTCTATTGTTTTGTTTTGTTTGTTTTTTTGCTTTTTCCTTTTTCTACTAGGGAACTCGACAAGTGACATGGATATCAAAGGACTAAATTGGAGCAGCATGAACTTCAACTTCAACCACCATGTGACTTTTTTCTATGTTTATTATTTCAAATTCCTTTTATAACTCCTCTCCTCTACCACTACCCCCTTCTAAATTTTATTTTCTTTAAACACTGGGGACAGTGTTATTCTAAGTTGGGAGGTGAAAAGAAAGAAAATAATAATAATTTTTTGTGCATAAAAAATGTGTGGAAGGAAAATTTTCTTTAACCTTGAACATGATAATACACATTTCACACTTTGAAACTAAATATAAAATAATTTAGCATTCCATTATTCTAATTTTAATCCATGTATAATTTAATGATCATAGATTTTGGAAGGAGTGGTTGTCTAATGTGAAATTTCATCATTTATATTTTCATCAAAATAAAAAAAATCACAACGCACATTCTTTGGATAGTGGGGTATTAGTTTGATTTCATGGGGTCCCCCAAATAAATATCATAGGTTTGGTGATCATTTTAGTTTTAATATTAGTATTCAATAAAAAAATAAAAAAAATAATGTTGTGCGTAGAGTAATGAAATGAACTAATTCGTGGCTTTCAGCACTTGGGGATCGTGACTCCATAGTTTTATGGCCTAGAGTTAGTAATTTCATCTCTATTTGTGGTAATTTGACTTTGTTTTTTACTGATTTAACTCGAGATGATTCTCGACTATGTGGGCTTTATTTGGTGCCATGAGATCTTTGAGGTTGGGAGTCATCGGCAAAGTCTCGCTACATGGGTTGACTCTATTGAGTGAAATTTCAATTACAATGGAAAAATTGAAAAAAAATTGAATACTCATATTAATATTGAAATGTGATTCCACCTATCGTTTCTGTCATTTCCCCCTTGAATTAAGATGAACCCCTGTATATATTGTGATACACAACACATCCTCATGCTTAATTGATATTGGATGAAATATGATGATAAATTTGAACAAATGAATGGGTTTGGGATTGGGATATTCTTATGAAACTATCTTGTATTAAAATATTTTAATGTGTTTCAAATTTTTTTGGTATAAGGGTTTTTGGTGATCATTGTGTATTAAAATTTTTTTATAAAAGGGAATTAAAATTTCATATTTTTGAGATACATGTTTCTCAGGACTAGAAAAACTCAAGTTGGGGGTGTGATTAGCCACTGAAATAGGCTAATATTCATTTTTAATATTTATAATATTCATGTGATTAATTATTCATAAACAACATTTTAGTACATTTTGTACTATGAACATTAATTCACATTATGATTGTAATTCCCTCTTAAAATGCACTATTACATGTTACTTTTTTGAACAACTCCTAAAATAAAAAATGGTCTTGATTTTATTTTCATATGTTATTTTCAGGCCCCCAATACTATAAGGAACAATTCATTATTTTGGATAACTTGAAGATTCTCATTAGAAGACCACCAAAGTTGGCCTTGAATCAACAACATTCAGGGACAAGTAAACTGGACAACAGCCCAATAAAAAGACTATAGAGGACACGATACAAGCCAAATAATTCAGAAAATTGAACTAAAGATAGGGGAAATAAAAGGGAACATTTAATCCAACAGTTATAGGATATAATTCGGAGTTTAAATGGAGTTTCATGCATCCCAATTTGGAGATAAAATTCTAGGGTAGATTTTGCGGCCCAGAAAAACAGCCCACACATTTAATCATATCTCTCAAACCATAAACTATTTTGAGCTGAAATTTTACATTATATCAGGGGACATACATATCTTAATTTTTGTCTTATATATACTACCAAAATTTGGCCATCTAAATGCTCATTTGAACACATCTGTCGAGTCATGCAAGGTGGCTCGGATTGTTTTTCAAGGATAGAAAAATCAACTCTCCTTCAACTTTCCACCAAATTATGGCCTTACACAATTAGTTTAGGAGATTTTTACTATTATAGGATTGACCCAAGTCTTCAAAAATTCCTATTTAAGGTAGTGGTGGTGTATGAGTTGGTCATATTTGGTGCTTTGTTTAATTGTAATGTTATGCTGTGAATTTGTCGCCTTGAGTTTGTCTTTCTCGTGTAAGTTTCTCAATTCACCTTATTTTCTTAATAAAATTTATTTGTATTCTCTTATTTTTTTCTTCTTCATATCACGTTTATATATCAGGTTTAATTTGTGAATTTATTCACACCAAACATTGTGAAATTAGCACAAAATGGTGGAGTTATCGTTATTTTATTGACTTTTTTTTACTTCTCCAATTCTTCCCTCAAGAGTCTACTTTCCGCTTCCATTGAAATAATAGAATCAATGGAGGGCTAGCCCACTTATGGGTTGATCCAAGTGATTATAAATGGTCTGTATTGGATGTTTTTTCTCACTCCATTAATTTCTAATCACTTCATTTAATTGAGAATTTTGTTTGAAGATCTTTAAACTCCTTCGTCCTTGTTGAATTTAAGGTCGCACATTTCAAGTGCTAATACAAACCTTTACCTTGGAGTGATAAAAACTTTGATACTTCATGTGTATAAGTGATTAGCATTAATTTGAGGATGTATTAAACTAGTAAATGATGATTTTTTTTATCTTATTAAATGAACCCATCTCAAATATAAGAAATTGAAATAGTTGAAAAAGGAATACATCCAATCCAACCCAAGTGAAAAACTAGGATCAACTAATTATTTTAAATTTAATTCACTTAAGACTCTTAGTTTTCACTAAAACCTATCTAAAATCAACCTAAATATGGCCACTTAATAGCTAAGAATAGTCCATAGAATGTATGAGTCTATAGGTTTCTTCTTAGGTATCTGAGGATTCGACAACCCAAGCTAAACTACAAGCGACCGCTTAACTCTAAAATCTTGGGTAAATTTGGGAAAGATGAAATGGTTATGAATGAAATCAAAATATGGCATCACTACTTATTTGGGGATTGGTTTATAGTATATTATGATCATAAAATCTAGAAGTATATTTTCACTCAGAGGGATCTAAACTTTTAATAGAGACATTGGGTTGAGTATCTACAAAAATTTTATTTTGATATTTCTTATAATCCTAGGAAAGGTAATTTGGTCATCGATGCATTGGTCCGGAAATTAACGACTCAATAAGTGAAGGAATCAGTGGAAGAGTGGTCTCTAATGAGTTTGTAAACTAAGATGATCTTAGGAGTGGAAGAAGCTGGTGGTTAGGTGTAATTGGGTTAAATAAAGGATAAATCATTGTTTTATGAGTGGTTTTGGATTGATAAAGTACCTAAAATTGTGTTCAGGTACTTTAAAAAATCATAAATAGTGTGGTGACCTTAGGTTATTGGTCTTAGTCTCCTAGTGGCACTTTGTGTTTCTGAATCAGTTTAGTCATTCCTATTTCTCTGAGGCAGGATTTGATAGATTTTGGACACCATTCTTGTTAGTCCATATATACTAAGACTACCAATATGTATCATGACTTGAGACACTGGTATTATTGGTCAAGTATGAGATGGTCTATTAATGATTTTTTATCACAGTGTCTTACATGTTAGAGAATTAAGGTAGATCATCAGAGACTTGTTGGTTTGTTACATCCATTACCCATTCTAGTATGGAGGTGGGATGATATTTTCATGGATTTATTCTTTTTTTTCATATAATCCTAGTGTGTAGGATGTGATTTTGTTGATCATTGATTGAATCATGAAATTATAATATTCCTCTTTATCAAGGAGATAACAAAAATAGAGCATCTTGAGGACTTGTATGTCCGATAGGTTGTGAGACTTCATGGGGTTCCCTCTTTGATTTTTTTTTGATAGGGAAATGTGGTTCACATCTAGGTTTTGGAAAGGTTTTCAATGAGAAATGGGTTACCAGCTGAGATTGAGCATCACATATCATCTATAGACAGGTGGATATACATAGAAAGTTATCTAGGTTCTTGAGGATATGCTTTGAGCATGTGTTCTTGATTTAAGTGGTTCTTGGTAAAATCATTTTCTTCTAGTTTAGTTTGACTATAATAACATTTATCTAGCCTCAATTAAGATGGAACCCTTCAAATCATTCTTTTGGTGGCCACGTAGATCTCCCTTGTGTTGGGAAGAGTTGTGAGAGCGGTCCTTGGTTGGGTCGATTCTTTCTCAAGAGATAATAAAAAAGGTGAAATTTATCTAGAAGATATTGATCTCAACACAAATTCATCAAAAATACTATGAGGAACGTTGTCACTGGACACTATAATTTGATGTTGGGGATCAAGATTTTCTCAGAGTTTCACCTTGATTAGGACATCTTTGGTTGGGTAAGTAGGGTAAGTTGGCACCAAGGTTTGTTGGCCCCTTTGAGATTGTGGATAATCTAGGAAAGGTGGCATATTAGTTGTAATTACCATATCATTTGACTTTAATCCATTAAGTGTTTCATGTTACCCCTCTAAGGAATTTTCAACCATATCATTCCCATGATATTGAGTGGGAGTATGTTGATCTTGATCCTAAACCCATTATGTTTGAGAAACCAGTTTATATATTTGATCGTCAAGAGAAGGTAATACGCGATAAAAAAAAATTACCTTGGTATGTGTACTATGGAAGTGTAGATGGGATAGACACGAGATGTGGGAGAGGTGATTTTTAATGATTTATCAGTGTCCTTAACTTTTTAAAAGTCCAAGATCTTGAGTAATTTATGGATATAGAAAACTATTATATTGGGGAGATTTGTAACATCTAATTACTTTCTTCTAGGTATTTATTGAACCTTGATTTGATCACAATTTTGGATATGAATGTTTGTTTGAATTAATGGATCCCAAGTATAAATGTTTCAAAGGTTTTAGAGGGTGATATTTGGGTTTGGAAGGCTTTAGAGTTGGTTTTGGATATTTTCTACAGAATCTGGACTATAGATTACCTTCTGGACACTTTCACGTCATGAATTGGTTAAACAACGTGAACCTGTTGAAGGTCGTATGTCAGGAGTTTGGTTTAGAGTGAAAAATTACAAGATATGAAACATTTTCACGTCTTGAGTGGGTCTATAGAGATTAATTTAACCTGAGGTGAAACCTTTTTCAACATATTTTTAATTCTTGTAATTCATGTCGTGAAAGGGATTCACATCGTGAATTGTTCAAGTCCATCAATTTTTATTACATTGCATGTATGGACCCTTCTTCATTAGATGTCAAGGTTTCCCTATTGAACCCTAGGGTGATTTTGGGTGATATTTATCCTTATGTATCACTCTATTCTATGTTCGATCCCCATAGTGGTTGTGTCGATTCTCCCTGGTAAGCGGTCTTTCTAATTCTTCATTTCCATTAATCACAGTAGTGGCATTAGCTATGTTTGTGGATTGGATTGTGATAATTTGGTGTTTTTTATAGATCCTTTGTAATTTTCCCTCATTCCTTGTCTTTTAGAGGATAATATTCTTGTTTCCAATCTCTGTTGTTAAAGGACATTAGAATTCCTTCATTATTAAGGTAGGTGTCTCTATACAAGGGATAAATTCTTGAATTTTTATATGTTGTTGTCAATTCCTTTGGGTTATTTAATTAAAATGAATTATTTTACATTGTAATGGTTTATTTGGATTTGATTCATGTTTTTAAATTATTTTTATTTAAGAAAATTGATATCTTCACACCAAGTGTTTGATTAGATGCTTAAAATGGTGGTTTTGGTTTTGAAATGGATCTTCAAGCCTAGAAGCAAAAAGGATTTGATGTCAAAATGTTTTATTAAATTTTATAATGGTTTTTAAATGGATTTTTATAAACTTATTACATTAAGTAATATTAGGTGCATCAAGAAATAGACTTTTCACTCTTTGTGTGTGTAATTCTATAAGAGGTTTTATGTCACTATAGTGTGTGTAATTCCACTAGATTTTATATTGGTTGGATCTACCTTAGGCCTAGATTGGGGATTTTATTTTATGTTTAGAACATATTTCCATAGGTTATATCCCAAACAGTGTGATTTTTTATTTATGATTAGTTTATCACATAATGGTATTTTCATGGTTATTTTCTCACATGCTTATCCTATAGTGTATCCATGGTTGCTTATTTTTTTTCTTCCATACTTAAAATAATCCTGGATTTGGTGAACATGGTATGTTTTTATGAAAACCAAATTAATATTTTATAAAATAGTTTTATCTTATGAAAATTATTTGTAAACTAGATTTTTTTAAATCTAGGACTAAAAAATTCATGATATTAGAACTTGTATAGATTTTTTGGTTGTATCCTATAAGGATTTTTTCTCACACCATACTTTTTCATTTGGGAAGTTTTAGATGTTATTTTTTAGGACTTAGGTAAAGGGAAGGGAATTCTATAAAATATTAATTTATCTTTTTTTCATCATATTTTTAGCAGGATGGTTTGTGTAACACCCCAATATTTCATAGTATGTTATTTCTTCAAAGTAATACAATAACTTGCACTACACGCAACACCGAGTTCAAGCACACCACGACTTACCAAAATAGTCGTTCAAAAGAGGTTATGAATAGTATTAACTGAATTTTGAACTTTATATAATCCTCATAATTTTATAAACCATATTATGAGTTTCTTAGAACTAATGTAACAACAAATTCATTTTTTTCAGATAAAAGAAGTATTTTTCAAAAAATACAATTTTACCGCCTTTTAATGGAGAACCCTTTTTAAATCCAATATTTGAAACTTTTATATATTCAATTTGACAAAATAAACTTCTTATTTAGAATCGGGACATAAGAATTTAGTCTCAATAAATTTTTGGTGTTGTTCTTATAACTTTCATATTTGGGTGAATAGTGAAAACGACTATATTTTAACTGAAAACAACTTTTTTAATTAGAATAACTTATAGTGTTAAAATATAACTTTTAATGGTTTGGAAGTATAAATAGATTATATTTTTACCATTTAATATAATTCTAGTCATTGTAAGTAATTTCACTTTTAAATTAGACAAAAACAAGTGTCAATCTTTTGATAGTTATTATTTATTAAAAATAGGCTTTTTGGTTTTGACAAAAGGAATTAATTTTAAATTAATTAATTAAACTTTGGTAAAATATAATTCATTTTTGAATTTTTAATATCAAAATTATATTAGGGTAAATTTTTTGTATTTTTCTGAAAACTTTCAATTTTTGATGAATAGTGAAAACACTACGTTATTGTTTAAAACCCACTTCTTATTTAAATAATCAATTATTTTATTTAAATTTATTTTAGGTCAAAATAGATACATAATATCTATATAAGTTAAATGTAATTAATTGGAGTTATTTTATAATAAGTTTAGATATATAAAAATTTTATTGAACTTTTTACCATCTTTTACCCACCTCCTAGGAGCATTTGCAAATTTTCATAAAACTTAATTTTACCGCTTTTGTGAATTGAATTTCAAAAATCCGAGAGACACAGTTGATATCAGTAAGTAAAATTTGGTTCAATAAGATAAAAATAATTTTGTGAATAGTAACTTTTGACTTTTATTTACCACGGTTAAAAGTAAATAGGGTAATTAAAGGTAAAAATGATATTATTATTACCCTAACACATGTCCTAATTCTATTGGATAAGTGTAATTAGAACAAAAACAACCTTATAAATAAAATATGACCCTTTAGGTCCACTTGGACTATATTAGGACATTTATTATTATTTAATTTAAAGAAGAGTTAAAAGTGTTAAATTCAAGTTTTCATAACTAAAACATCTTAATATAGGGTTATACATAAGATAAATTCAACTATAATTATTCATTAGAAATATAAAAATATTTCCTACATAATTTTATTTTATTTGTAATTTTTAGACATTAAATATTTTAATTTATTTATGACACGATGATGATGCAGTAATTACCTTTTTAATGAAAGATTAAAATAATTGATATTATAAATATCTAAATAAATGTAATTTGAGACTTTTGATGAATTATAATAATTTTATAGGTTAATATTACATGTTAGGGTTGATTAGATGAATTTATTTCAAAGTTATAAGGTTGTTATGACTTTCACAAAAACAAAATACCAAATAGTGTCAAAATTGACATAAATTAATTTTTAAAACAAATACTATATTATTGGTTGATATAATATTTCTAAAAATCTAAGGTTCGTCCAAAGAGCTTAAATAATATTATATATGTCATTAATTAACCACTTTATGTTCTCTTGGATGTTTATAGTAAGTTTATTAACCATATAGTGTAAGAATACAAGAAGACACGATAAAAGTTCAATTATTTAACTTAGAGTAAAATCTAAAAGATAAGGTTAAAATGGTAACCTAAAATTCTATAAAACCTATTGGTTGAGATTATTTATACCCATCCCCACTTTATCTTCTAAATAAATCAATTTTGAGCCATTATAAACCGAATAGTATTTTATTAAAAAATAATATTTCAATCTTTTCCTAAGGTGCCTCTCACCCCACTTATAAAAGGGAACTCCCCCATCTCTCAAATTCACACCTTCAAATCCATTTATCTCGGCCAATCCCTACCAAAATATCCTCTCAACTGTCCTCCCTTAATCCTAGAGGTCTTAATTTGGTCATAAATCTAACCTAAGGTTCCCTTTTGATCAAATCAAAAGGAAGAACCCGACAAAGAGGTAAATATTTCATCACATCTTTCAAGTTCTTTTCTTCTTCCACTTATTCTTTCCTTGTCGTTTCCATTGTAAATCAATAAATCCAGTATCTTATATATACTATGATTTTATTATAAATATTTTGCAACTATATTCATTATTCTATCCATCCTATGAATGACATGTCACCATACATGCGTACGTACGGCTTACCGTCTCCACGTCGTGGTGTAGTTGTTATTCAATACATTATTATTTGGATGGGTATAATAATGACGTATAATTGATGTAAATAATAAATATAACATGTTAATGATTCTTTATATATGATATACCATCCAATTATATATTATTTTAATATCAAAATAATGATATTGTCATTCGTGTGTACGTACGGATTACCGTCTCCACGAACGCGATGAGATTCATTCCCCATCATAACCATTCAAGACTAATTTTCATTTGATGATTAAAAATAATGTTTAAAGAATTTATATCATTCTAGATATTAATAAGAAACATCACATCCATAACAAACATTACTCACGTAACAAAGAATATAAAGTAAAATTGATCGGTTAACACCCGAAACGATAATAATACTAAAATGTTATTAACAAAGCATTATTAGAAGCTCATATTTGATATCATAATCATGTATATGTTTCTTTTATAATTTAATAACAATTATTTAACTATTATAAATGAGTTTAACAGACCCTCTACCAAGGAAAATTACAAGTTAAGGGTTAATTTTACAATCTCTTTATTATCCGAGGGTGTTTTTACGTAAGTATCTACTGGGACCTCTTTATCATCCATATCCATGTTTCTTAAAAATGTATTTCAAAACATTTTTAATATTTAATAGAAAATGGGTTAAATTCATTTATACCCTTATTTGACCTTATATGTTTTTGAAAATAATCTTTCCGTCATTTTCCAAACAAGGTACTTTATGACCTATTCGGCAAAATTAAGGTAAGAATGTTTTTTTAACTTATACGGCAGGTGAGGCTATTTTTCGCCATTATAACATCATCAAAGATTCCCTTACAAGATTATAAGAATATTTTCAAAATAAATGTTTTCTTTATAATTATGTGAATCTTAAATTATTTCAAAATAGAAAGAGATATTCTCTCAAATAGTTTTGATTTCATATATGTCAAAATACTTTGATAAATTTTACACTTGTTTGAAGTTGATTTATTATGATAAAAATATTCCATATTGTATTTAATATTTTGTGATATTTTTGACTGTGGATGAGTTATTTTTATGCCATTCATGGTTTATGGTTAAATTATTAACATTTCGTATTCTAGTTTTAATACGAATGTTTATATTATGTTTCAACCTTTTCTTAAGATGAATGAATTGGACTAGTATATTTCGGGTTGGGGACCGATAAAATTAAGCCCTTCAGGTTGGGGTCCGGTTACAGCAGACCCTTCGGGTTGAAGTCTGGTTACAGAGGGTCTCCGGTTTGGAGTCCAGTTACAGAGGCTCTCTAGGTTGGATTCCAGTTACAGAGGCTCTCTGTGTCGGAGTTCGGTTATAGAGGCTCTCCGGGTTGGGGTCTGGTTACAGTTAGCCCCTAGGTTCTGGCACGAGGCCTTGACACAGAAATTAAATTCTGGTACTGTACATTCCCTAGTTATGAAATTAGTTATTACATGTGATTATTCGACTAGTATAATATCCATGTGCATGTTTATATGGTAATTTTTTATTTATTTTTTCCATATTATGTTCAAGTTTCTGTTTAAAAGGCTATTGCTTTTATTACACATCTTTCCTTAAAAGTTTATATATTCTACTAAATTATTTACCCTTACTGAGCATCTGAGCTCACCCCTTTCTTATGTTTTATTATCCCAGGATCCCTAGAATTGTTTTATGTTTGAGATGCAGGGTTAGGCTAACGGAACAATGGCATTCTCAAAGGATTATTTTTTTGTTGTATGTTAGAAAGTGTAATATAACGTTCATGTATGTAATATATTTTCCAAGACTGCTAAACTGATCAGTCTTTCGGGACATGATTCCTTGTAATCATGTCAATATATTAAAATAATGCACCGACTTTGGGAATCTAGGGTCGGGGTGTTACAGTTTGGAGGTGAAAGATAGCCACATAGGGACTTGTTTAGACTTTTCATGTTTTATATTTCTAGTTTGGCTTGTTTGTATTGACATTTTATGTCTCAAGGATATGTTCTCTTGCTTACACTATGTACCCTTTTGGTTATCCTTATTCAGGTTTATCATGATACATGTTGTTACCCCTTTATTATACTTCACCAAGTGGTGGACTATCTTGGGTGACTTATCTAGAAGACCCAGGTTGGTTCGTTAAATTATATGCAGTCAAAATCAAATAATGATAAAGTAAATAATTTCTTTTGTATGTCATGATACATTTTATATACTTAAACATTTTTAAGAATATTACGAAACTATACATAATCATCTATCACATAATATCATATATGATATACTACCAATCAACCTTATGTTGGTTGAATTTTTAGGGTTTTTTCAAACTCATTACAACTCTATGTAATTCATGTCACAACTGTATGTGACCATCTAATAGAACCCACCCACTAAACCTTTTTAGTGAGTAAATGAATTAGATATATTCCCTAAAGATGCATCCTGCATGTGATGCATGGATATATCATTTTGAATGAAATAGTATGCCACTACCTTTGATGAAATGGATAGACACTTGATAAATCCTCCACCTAAGATATCATTTAAGGAGAAAACTTATAATATGAAACATAAGGGAGTTGTTTTATTCATATATGTGATGCATAAACTGGCATTGTAATTAACTCATGTGTTATGAATGCATGAGTTAATTCTAGCATCACTGAGGAGCATCATTGGCTATAATTAAATCCATTATCATATGATAGAATTAGTTAACTATGGTTCTTGTTCCTTAGTATAAAATTCCTATAATCCAAATCTCTCTTCATCCTTATCCTTTGTTTTTTAGGCACTAGTAAACCATGGAGGAAGGATGGATCCCATCCAAACATTAGATTATACATCAAACTCATGGATTCATCTGGAGGTGGAATATATTTCGGCTATCACTCAGTGATATATCAAACCCATGTGATAGAATTTGAATATATAGTAGTGTATTGTTCAATGAATGATACATGTTTACTGTATTTCATCAGTTCAGTTTATGCATACTTTTAGTATTTCTTGCATGGGTGATTTTGGGTTCATTTTTCATGTTTTAATAATTATTATTATACTCTAAAAAATACCTCTTGTGGTAAAAGATCTAGGTTACCAGGTTTATATTTGTGAAATCATGTGTATAAAATGAAGAAACTAAAAAATAGATCATCGTTAGGCAGTTTTTGAAAATTTTAGAGTAATAGGATTGCCCTTACTCAGAAACATTCTATATAAAGGACATACTAGATTACCCTTACGTCTAATGGTATGCATAATGGTCAACCAAATTTACCATAGAGTGGTATTTATAATGATAGTCTCTACTTACCCTTATGCAGTGTAGTCTACGTAAGGTTTTCTTGGAATTACCCTTTTGTAGAGTGGTCTGTGTAAGGGTAATTCGATTTTTCCCTTATATAGATCAGTCTACGTAAGGGTCCTCTAAGCTTACCCTTATGTAGATGGGTCTAAATAGAGTTGGTAATGGGTTACCTTTACACAGGTCTTATGTGTAAAGGTAAAAGATTTTACCTTCTCATAGGGGACCCCTCCTACATAAGGGTAAAGATAAACTTTAAAAAAATTATATTTAATACAGTTTACTTATAATTTAAAAAAAATTATAAATTTTAATAAAAGTTATTATGGTAATATTTATTAATTAATAAAAAAATTATTAATTAATTAATTATAAAATGGTTTATAAATAATTAATAAATGTTTATGAAACATTTAATAATAAATATTCCTCAAATATTAAGTGTTAATATTTGAACTGCTTTTTAAAAAAATTATATGGAATTTATTATTATATATAAATAAAAAAATTATTTAGAAATCATAAGGCGTAATTAATAAAAGAGTTATAAATAATAGAATAAGGCCAAAAATATAAAAAAATTAAATTATGAATTGTTCATAATTAATTGATTTGAATTGTTCAAATTAAAGGGGATTTTGGGATATTATTCAAGCCACATAAAAAGTGTTTTGATGATTGATTTATTCATGGTTTAAATATTATTATTTATATGATATTTATATTTTATAAAATATTTACATAATATAATTATAATTATAAATATTTTATAATTAATGAAAATATCATATGTTTAAAAGGAAATTTCCATATAATAATCAAAATGAAAAATTTCATATTAAAGTGAATATGAAGATTTTATGTTCAAAGTATTGGAATGTTTATAATGTCATATAATTTATAAATGGGTTTATATTTAGTCTTTATTTATGTATTTTTCAAAAAAATTTATCTCATGTTAAAATATTTTTAATTTTTCATTTATTTAAAAGTTTATTCCCTATTTTATTCAAATTTAAAAACTATTTATATTATGAATCATGTATTATTTAACTTAATTGTTAAACTATTTATAGGAAATAAATCCTTGCATTGCATGGTAGGTATGAAAATGAATTTAGTTTTTAATCTTTTATGTCCTCAATTTGTAATTGAAGTTATGAACTTGAATTTAGTTATTGAATATAGTTTATGCATATTAGGTTTTAGATTTATGATTAATTTAATTCTCTATTAAGTAAAGTCTCCCCGAGTATAGGGACTTGCGTTCGGACTATCTACCATCCTGGAGGCTTATGAATTGTCTAGAAAGGTTAATGGGGTTAGCTATCAGTTACCCAAAGCTTACTCATATAGAGATTGTCAATTTTTTATAATTCTATGATTTTACATGAAATTTTCATGTACCATAGGCATATGATGCATTGGGATATGTGTAAATATACTTGAATTATATTTTTTGTGTGAGTTACACGTAAATATGGTTTAAACATATAATTTTGGTAGAGGGGATAGGATTCCAAAATAAATCACTAGAAGCATGAATAAATAATTGGAAACAACATGAGATAATATGGTTAGATTGAATCCCCTTCAAATAATAAGAGCTATATTCCTTCTAAAGTGGCACTTGTGAAGACCTCAATCATCCAACTGGGTAGGCTATACCAATCCAGGGTGCCAATGGATTATTTTTTGTAAGGAAATAAATTAATGGGTGAAACTGGATCATACTTGGGTAGGTTTTTTTAAATAAGGGTACCCATGTATTATCTTTTTATAGCCTATTATTTTCATTTTCTTTATGTTACACTTAGCTAGGAAACTCTTAGGATGGATACCAAAGGAATGTTGTTGAGTTTATCCATATGTTAAATTTGAAAAGGAGTTATTTGGTCGACCATCAAAGATTCATATATGATATTATTGGGATGATTCCATACCTAAATAGATAAGTGTTTAGAGGAACATAAAAACATACTCATTTCTTATTGAAATATAGTTATTAGACCACTAAAAAATTTAATGTGTTTTAAATGGGGTTATCTTTTTAGTGGGAGGAAATTTTAAAAAATTATTTATTAAGTGGTAATAAAACATGATACTCATTTGATAAAATCTTATATTTTAGATGAATAAAATAATAACCATCATAAAAATAAATTTTGAGATTAATTCTTAGAAGGATAATCTTAATGTAATCTACTCCTAAGACTAGTGACTTAATAAAATTTCTTAATCAAGATTGGTAAATTTAAATGTAATGGCCCAGAATTTACAATTGTTTGTGGGGATTATAATGATGGTCTTATTTGTGGAAAGTTCTAAGGAGTTGAGGTGTGGATGGAAGAGTTGTAGATGAAATTTTGACTAGGTAATATTTTTACAGTATAGAAATATCATATGTGGTGTAGAGACTAGGGAGTGGGGTTTTAATGGTGCTGGATTTTTTGGAATAGTTGTGGTGTGACTTCTAGGTTGTGGCATAGAGCCTTAGAGGAATAATTCTTGGGGTTATGTCAATTTTAGGGTAGCTATGTTGTATGGATCGGTTGTGGTGTGGCCTTCTTCTGGAAATTAAATTCTATAGTATGTAGGTTTCCCTTAAGTTGTGTGTTGGAATAGGTGTTCTAGAACCAACTATTTATACTTTAGATTACATGTTTATTTTTCATGGATTTGAACATTAATAAAACATATTATTTAAATTTTTTCATTATTCATCATGAATTTAATGTAATAATTTCCTAGATTATCTATTTCATTGATAAGGTCATAGTAGTTCCCCACTATGATGAGAACCTTGAAATTTCATTGTGGTATTATTAAATATAGTTCAACGATCTAATAAAATACAATGGTGGGACACATAGAATGTTGATTATTAGGTTTGAGTACTCGTATGTAGATTATAATTCTTCTAATGAAGTTCACACTTGGTAATCTCTAAAATGGGAGATTATGATAACAGACCCTTCTATAGGAATTCTACATGTTTATGTGTCATCAGATATTATTATTTGTGAGTGTGTGTAATGGTCATTAAACTTTAAGATTAATATTAATTCATGTTACAAATCATACAATTAGATGTATTTGGGTGAGTCAAAAGTGATGTGTTATTAAAGAATAAGTTGAGGAAGGATTTTTCCCTTCCATCTGTGTGGAAGATGATATCTTGAACCTTTGTTTGAAATGGAATTGTCACATTAAATTTCATGGTCATGGTCTAATTAAGCATTTATTTCAGATTGTCAAAGAAATAAGTTTCAAGCATATAGGCTGATGAAATGCATGTTAAACCTTATTGATGAGATATTATGATAAAGGTATTATATTACAAAGTAAGAGTTCATGTATGATTTTTAACGTTGCAACATTAACTTCTTTATATTGGACGCCTTGACCCGTTGCTAGACAGTAATATTGTAATTTAAGCAATCACACCTAATGAAAATGATAAAGAATCCTAGAGGGTCACACACTGAGTATTTTTTTTATCTCTATTAAATTATATTTTAATTTAATTATTGTAATAAATTTTAATCTCAAGACTGAGGAATAATTTTATTAAGGTTTTATTAATCATAAAAATTAAATAAATATTGATTCACCATATTATGAATAAAATTCATTTATTTTATTTATTTAATCTTTAATAAATATTTATTTTACATACAGTAAATATAATATTTATTTATGAATAAATATTTAATAAATATTTATTTATGAATAAATATTTATTCAATTATTCGATAAATATAGAGGAGGAATGAATAGACCGAGATCGAGTCTGGTGATAAATATTAATTTATAAGTAGGTGAAATAATATTTATTATTTCGCCTATTAATGTAGGCCATAAAATATTATTATTATTATTATTATATGGAATGGGGTAAGATGATATTTATTATATTATTTAAGGTTTTCTATGTAATTAAATAATATTTTAACCTAAACCTAAACTCTATAAATATATTTATATGTATATTATCTAGTTTTAATCGAGATTTGATAATCATTGTGCACAATGGATTTCTCTCTAGATTACTCCCTCTCTCATCCTCTCAAGAATGAGAAGAATAAGATAGAATCATTCAAGACAAAAGGATATTTAAGTGATCAAGACGAACAACCCAATATGATTGATCTGACATGTTATCACCTAGTGTTCCTGCGGTGATTGTTTGGAGATCAAAGGAACATGTGTGGATCACCACTAGAGTAGATCTAATTTGGGTTCTTCCTACACAATGAAGTAAATCCAAAAAGGGTTTTGGATGATAAATATATTCATCTAAGAAAGATCCTCAGACTAAGTATTCTTTCTTCAAATATAATATAAATTAATTATAAATTTAATGTGTAAATATCCTCTTCAGGTTCCGGGCTTTATTATGTCAATATTCGATGGAAAATTTCATTGGTCGTGACATTCATGTATTGAACAATTATTGAATGATCCGTCAAATTTCACAAAAACTTTATGGTTATTCTCCTACTAGGAACTTCTACTATGTATAGAACCTTAAAGTGGTATCAGATCGATCACATTTAAATTTATAATTATTTATTTTATTATTGATCTATATGCATAATAGTGGTTAGATATTTCATTTCCAGACTATTAATTCTTTAAATATGAAGTTTAATTAACATGATTTCAAAATTTTAATTTATGCCATTCAAGATTCATAATTTATTAAATTCTAAGAACAGATGGAGACTAATATGAGATGTCATTGAAAATCACCAAGAATTATAGTTGGCTGATTAGGTTACATAGCATGTAGCTATAGTACACACCATGTAACCTAGTTCATTTCACCTGGACATGTCATGGGATACGTGGCATACCAAGAAGTTATTACATGTGGTGCATTTATTTCCCACCACGTGTAAACCATGACAACCTAGAAGATGGATTTTTGGATTACATGGCATGTAGCTTGCATGCACATTATGTAGTCTACATGGTATAGTGGTGAAATCCATAATAACCATGTGGTAAAATACATGGTTTATAACTGCATGAGACTAACATCCTAGACAATTAATGAAACACACAACATTTATCTAGTATAAACAACATGTAACTCATTAATTACTATGTTTTAAGAATATGTCGATTCCTTCAGCTAGTTATGCAGACACACGACTAGCAGAACACACGGTGTGTAGTTGGAGTACACATCATGTGGTCCTGGTTCTAAGGCACACATTGATTCATTTAGAAAGATTCATGGACACATGAAAAATGGAATACATGGCATGTAGTTGGTTATGACATGTTGTGTTGTTTAGTCGAGGTACACACTTAGGCCTCAAGAATTTATACCAGGTACATGGAAATTGAGGAACATGATGTGTAGCTAATAAGTACACACTGTATAGTCTCCCAATAAAGGAAATAATTAAATTACATTAAAATTATTAATTGTAGTATTTAAACCTAATTAAACTATTGGAACCAGATGTTTTGGATATGTAATAAAGGTTTTAAAGAATTAATAAATGATAAATTATTTTATTGTAATTATATATATTTATTGGTCATACCGTTTTATTTTCCATGAATGAATTTATGATGGGTATCTCCATGATAATTCATATGTTCATTAAAGATGAAGGGAATTAATTAATTAATGTAAGTACAATAATCTTAATAATAAAGAATTAATTGAAGTGAATAATAGTCAGTGTACTTTTGTGTATTCATTGCATGTGTATGATTGATCATGAACTTGACCATGACTAATGTATGTGTTGGTTTTATTTAATTTAATTTATTTTTTGTTTTTTTAATCATTAATTATTAAATTAAAATGATGGTTTGTGTGTCATCCCTCCCTCTTTTATTATGTAGTACATGTGTTTCTAATGTTGATTATGTGATTCCTCTATAACCAATCCTTTGATTCCCATAAACTACGTGTGAGTGATAAGAATGTGTAATAAAATGAGTATCCCAAGGAATATGGAGACAGTTCAATATAGAACTGAAATGATACCAACTCAGGTAATACACAGGTGGAAAAGTGGAATGTTATAACTCATCCCAAGACCAGCATAATGAGTTTTCCCCTAGGTCATATATTGATTTATTATCTTCTCAATAAATCAACTATTAGATAATCTCATAATCAGGTCATTTATTTATTTATTTATTTCTATCTTATATATTATTTATTTTATGGATATATGATCACAATAACATAAATACATGGATTAATATGCATAGAGGTAGTTTTAAAAAATGTATTATTCATAAATGTTTTATTAAAACACGGTTAATCACCTAAGTAAAATCCACTTAATATTAAAAATACATGTAAAGGATAAAACATGAAAACTTTACACATAATAAAATAAAATCCCTCAAGTTAATATTAATTCATCAAGACTTTCATCGTCTAAATTAAGATGAACCCATAGTTAAAGTTTTAGTCCATCCTACATCGAGGGAACTTTTAATTATCAAGAAATATTAACTAAGATAGTGGGTTGAATTAATAGAATCTATATTGGGTTTAATAGCCTATTTCTATTCAATAAAAAAATTTAGGAAAGTGTTGAGAAAACCCCATTTAGGATTTCTATATTGGGGAGTCCACTCAATGGATCAAGGAGCTACCAGTTTATAGTTAGAAATACTACCTACTTAAATACTTTTTTATAATTTTCACGACCTATGTCTAGATTATAAGAAAGGAAATATAGACCCTTTACACTATAATGTCTACTATGATGTTACATTCTGAGTTCAATGGTGATGGCCATTGAGACTTGATAAAATAGTGGTAGACTTAATAAAATAAAATTCATTATTTATTACATAAAATTTAATCAAGTGAAGTACTAATAATATGATCTTTTATAATTGTAAAATAATGGAAAGTCCACCATCTACATTATCCCTATGATCAATATTGGAGAAAGATCTTTTTTACTAGAAGTAACTTCCAGGAATGGTTCAGATGCATATGTATTATGTTGTTTCATGAACATAAATCTTATGTGGAAGAATCCCCACTACTTGATCTACCTTTAAATGAGGTGAGTGATGAAGAATTTTCTATCTATGATAAACACTTGATTGATGCAGTCTATGTTCAGTGTTTAATTATTTCAACCATGTTTAGTAAACTCATGAAGTCTCATGAAGAAATGGATGAACATATCATGCTCCAGAATCTCCATAGTCTTTACTAGGATAGAGAAAGACATGAACGGTTTGAGATATCCAAGGCACACTTTCATAGTAATATTTGAGAAGTTAAGCAACCAGGGCCTCACATAATAAAACTCATAGGCTATATTGATCATCTAGAGGTTATGTGGTTTAAATTTATTGAAGAACTATGCATTGATCTCATTATTACATCACTCCCTCATAGCTTCTCGATATATATTTTTAATATTAATATGAACAACATAGAGAAGTATCTACTAGATATTCTCACATGGATTCTCCAAGTTGATAATGAGACGAAGCGCAAAAATCCTTCCATATTTATGGTGAATAAATGGAAAGGCTAGACAAAGAGATCTAAATATAAATATTCTTCACAACACCCTTCCAAAAGGAGAAGGTTCAAGGTATAAGCAAGGGAATAATATATTGGTTGTTTCACATGTGTTAATAAGGACCATAGGAATAAAAATTTCACCCATGATAAGAAACAAGGGGAATATTCATGTGTGTTTGTTATCAAGTATAATTTATCTACTTCTATAAATTGGGTATTAGATACAAAAAGTGGTTCTCATTTATATATTCAAATACAGGAACTATGTATATTCATGAAGATTTACTATGGGGATTTAGATCTATGAGTATCCAATGAATCTATACTTAGTGTTGTGGCTATCGGGGAATACCACCTTATATTATCAATTGGAATGTTATTAGTTTTAAAATATTGTTTTTATGTTCCATATATTACCAAAAACATTATTTATATATCTAGACTTGATATAGAAGGATTTATTTTCATGTTCGGGAATAAATGTTTTTTATTTTATAAATATAGATTTTGTTATGGTAATATATATTTAAATAACAGTGTTTGGGTGTTGTATTACATGAACCAAGTAATGGAAATCGATAACTAAGCTACTACACAAGACTCATACCACACCCAACTATGGAATCACTAACTAGGTTATGTAAACAAAAATTGTTTGACTAAATCAGATCAAGATAGATATTTAGATTCTTTTGAACTAAAACCACTTAGTGTATATCACACATGTTTAAAAGGAAAAATGGCCAAAGCCTCATTTAGTGAAAAAGGTGAAAGGGACAAAGATATTCTTGAAATAGTTCATAAAAATGAGTGTGGACCATTTCTATTTGAAGAAAGGGGTGGGTACTCATACTTCAAAACTTTTACTGATGATTTAATTAAATATGTATATGTCTACTTAATGAGGTATAAGTTGGATTCCTTTGAAAGATTCGAGTAATAAAAGAATAAAGTTGAGAATCATATTGGTAATAATATTAAGAAAATATACTCATACTATGGTGTAGAATATCTTAATCAAGAATTTATTGATTATTTATGGGATATGGGGTTTTATCCTAGCATAATCCTACTTATACATCAAAATGGAATGGTTTAAGGGAAAGGAGTAACTTTTCCTTTTTAGACATGGATGTATCAATAATGAGTTAAGTGATTCTTCCATTATTCTTTTGGGGATATGCATTACAAAAAACAATATACATACTAAATCAAGTTCCAACTAAAGTGGAATACAGTATTCCATACAAATTTTGGAGTGGAAATAAACTTGTTTTTTCATACTTACATGTGTGGGGATGTGAAGCATTTGTTAAGGTGTCTTCAGGTAATAAACATTCACCTCGAGGCACAAAGTGTATCTTTATTGGATATCCTAAGGAAGTAAGGGGATAATACCTATAAAACTCTTTATATAAAAAGGTTTTGGTTGATAGACATACCACATTCCTTGAGAAGGATCATATCTCTAAAAGAGATAGTGGGATTGAGATAGACTTCAATAAATTCTAGGATCAAGATACCCAAGAGTTGTCATAGGAACAAATTCTACAAAACCCCATGGAAGAATAATTTCCAGAGACACAATTACTACAAAGTAGTACAAGAGATGTTAGATAACTAGATTGGTATGTTTTTATAGTCATAGAGGATGGTGACTCATTATCAGTTGATTATAATGATCATGTAACCTATGAGGAAGCAATTAGTGTCATAGATGTTTCCAAATGGAAATAAGATATGAATTATGAAATGGATTACATTTACCAAAACCAATTTTGGATTTTGGTATATACTCCAGTGGATATAAATAACATCAGTTATAAATGGGTATTCAAGAAGAAACTGAACATGGATAGTAAATTTAGAACTTGTATGGAATGGATGGTTGAAAAAGGCTTAAAACTACATCAAGACATAGATTACGATGAATCCTTTTCACCAGTTATTATATTAAAACCCATCATAATTCTACTTTCCATTACGTCTTACCTTGACTATGAGATTTGGAAAATGGATTTTAAAACATCATTCCTTAATGAGAACATTCAGTAAGATGACTATATGACACATCCCAAAGGGTTTGTAACTCCAAAGGATTCCAACAAGGTATGAAAATCATAATGATTCATTAATGGAGTAAAGAAATAATCTAGGTTAGGGAACATTTGATTTAATGAAGTCATAATATAATTTGATTTCATTAAGAATGAATGTGATCCTTGTGTCTATAAGTGGTTTAGTGGAAGTGTGTTTATTTTCTTAATAGTATATTTTGATTAAATACTAATTATTTGAAATGAAATAACTATGTTACCATTTTTTAATCATGTTTGAATAAATGATTATCCAAGAAATAATTAAATTAAGTAGTATATATTCTTGGGATCAATATCTATTGTGATAGATCCAAGAGGCTGCTCAGTCTAAGACAAGGTAAATATATTGACAAGATATGTTTCCTATGTCACATGGAATTCATATTTATAAGAAAATATGTCCTCAGATGCATGAGGAAAGAAAAAGGATGATAATTATTCTATATGAATCGATGATTGGGTCAGTCATGTATGTTATGATATGTACTAGGCTATATGTCGCCTACTCCTTGAGTGCAGTAGTAATATATCAAGCTAGCCTAGGTGACCATCATTGGATGGAAATAAATACTATCCTTATGTATCTAAGGCATAGTAAGGATATGTTTTTGGTCTATGGAGGAGATGAGGAACTATTCATCTGTAACGTCCCCAACCTAGTTCTCCCTCAAGTGGTAGAGTCGGTTGGCTACATGACCTTAGGAATCCCTTCCCATACACCAGATGCTACTAACTAGTAGTGAGGGTGTAATAATTATAGTGGGGAGATTATACCCTCTAATACATAGATTCAATGATAATGGAAAATAATAATAGAGTATCAAGAATAATAGAAACAATATGAATAAATAAATAGGAAACCAAAGCAGTGAGGGAACAATCTAAACAAATCCAAATAATTATAAATAAAAATTTTAAAATGCTGAATGTAACTAAATGACATGCTGAAATTAATACAAATAAAGACTAATCATAGTTAAATAAAGACTCCAAATACCTTGTTCTCGATCCCCATGTTGGTTTCATCTCTAAGATCTAACCCATCCAGAAATCCAAAAATCAACAACAGGGACCCTTTCCCTTTTCTAGAACTAAATCCATGAAATATTTCTGAGTACCAAATGGCAACCCATCTAGGGTGTGAGTACAATAAATAGGTTGGAAATATTGTGTCTAAAAAAATCTAGTCTAAGAAAATTATTGCATGCAATAAATTGATGAATAGGATATTAACTTAATAAATTAATACTGAACATGAAATAAACTTATTAAACATCATGTTCTATGTTGACACCTGAGTCTAGCCAAACCTACTTTGGCACCCTACTGGATATCTATGTCTAGGGTTGGATCCTCCTGAACCAGGATGGATCACCTGATTTGATGGTATATTATCCTATCGAGGATAAATCACTCATAACATATTATGAATAAATGGCCTCTTCCCTCAGGATAACCATAATATCACCCACATGCATCTTGTGATTGTACATCTAGCCCTCAAGTATCTGCCATAATCAGAAACTCTACCCTTGGAAATCAAGTAGTTATACTCCTAGCCCTCAGGAAATATAAAATCATGAACCAATCCCTCAGGCATTAACATAAATCATGATTCATATCCAAAAAAACTTAATATTCCAATAAGAATTCCACCCTCAGGAATCAATCACATCGATGTCACATAAGATCAAAAGATAATAAAGCAATTTAAAATTCCAAAATCAAACATACAAGATATATCACCACAAGGAACAATGATCAATTCATAAAATTATCATTTTTCTTTCCAATTATGTTTCATAAATATAGGTTTCCAATTATCCTCATGAATATATCAAACTTTATTCATTTATCATTTAACCCTAAGGTTATTAACATATTATTTAACCAAATTTAGCCAAGGTGATTCTACCTTAAGCAATCACACAATTTACATGTTATTCCAATTCATAAGACTAATCCAATAATAAATCAATTTTTCTAATATATATCATGGATCTAATGTCAATCTAACCAAATCTCAATAAGTTCCAAGGCTAGAACACCTATTGGGTAGTCACAGGTCTCGGTCCTCATGCCTATGGACCCAATAGGATCCAATGGACAATCTAAAAAAAGATTATTATTCAATAATTGTTATCCAATTAATTAGGTTGTGTGTCTAGTGTGCCAACACGATTGCACATATTTCACATACTAGAGATAATTAAATCAGACAAAAGAGATAATTTTTAGAGCACCCACCTTGAAATTGTAGAAGGCGATGATAAAAACTCACATCCACGGTAGTGATTGGATTCCTCCTTCCATTTAATGAGAACCATAAATTATGTCAACAACAAATCAAGAAGAATAATACAAACCATAAGGCTTAACTTAAAAATATAGGGTTGTAATTCCAAGATCCAATGTGGGATTTCTTCTAGATCAAAGAAAATTCTAGGATGTCATCCATGGAAGTTATACATCAGATAGAGGGAAATTTGTTCATAAAATTCATGTTGTTGTAGGGTTTTAGAAAGGCTTTGGTGTGACTAATTCATTATGTGAATTTATTTTGCATCGTGAAAGCATCAATTCCCCTATTTTTTCCAAAATACACCATCCAGGATTTTAAAAAACTTAATAAAAAATTCACATTGTGAAATTTATTCAAGATGTGAGTCTCCTTTTCATGGGTATGGTCCGGGGGTGAAAGAAATTCATGGGGTGAATTAAATTTAGGGGGTATTCCCAGAAATCTTTAGGTTGTGAATTAAATTCATGGGGTCTACCCAGAACAATTCACATTGTGAATTAGGTTCATGACCTGGATTTGTTTTGTAGCCATAACTCACGTCCTATTCCTATTGTATACCCGAAACACTTAACTCAACCCAAACTTAGGCTTGAAAAACAATGTTTAAATGAAATACATCCTAAATAAAAGAGATTTAACTAAAAACTTAAAGAGATATGTACCTAGAAAAGATGGGATCTTACAACCTCCCCACCATATAACATCTCATCCCTGAGCTCCTCTAAGCATCACTATGGGGTATCGACAAATAATTCTAGTCACTATGCTCACATATCAGACTCCCTCTACCAAGTATCCTATTAAAAACACTTATTATTCCTCTGCACTCGAACTAATGTAATAGTATTTCCCTATAGATTCCTCTCACTGGATTCCATGATATGAATTGAATGCTCCTAAAAGGACGCATCAACATCTATCTCTATGTCATCAATGTTGATCATGTAATAAGGGTTATTATGATATCTTATAAGATATGAAATAGGGAATATGTCATGTATGGAACTGTAGCATGGGGGTAGGACCAAATGGTATGCCACTAGACCGACCCTTTCTACTATCTCCAAAGGCCTGAAGAAATTAGATTATAGCTTTCCCTATTTCCTCATATAGAATTTCCCCAGCCTGGGGAATGGCCAAAGGAAAACAAGATGACCAACCTAAAACTCTATAGGTAATCTCTTATGGTCATCATATGTTTTTCGGTAGATCTTTATGGCCAAAAAATACTTTCTGATCAACTAAAATTTCTTAGTTATCTCCTACACGACACTAGGCCCAACAAGCACTCACTCTCCAGCCTCTAACCATCAAAAAGTATAACGACATGGTATTATATAAAAGGCCTAGAAGGGGTCCATTTTGATTTATTCCAAGAAGTTTTTATTATAGGAGAACTCTATGATTTCCAAATTTTTCTCCCATGAACCACTAAAATCCAAAACACATGCTTGTAACAATCCTCTAGAATCTAAATAGTCTATTCAGGTTGGTCATCGGTCTGGAGATGGTAGGATTTAATCAAAATAACATGTGATCCCAAGGATTTATTTAGACCTAAAAACCCATGAAGTGAAATGAGGATATTGATAATAAAAAATTCTCCTCAAAACATAGTGCAATCGAACTATCTCACACACATAAAGACTACCTAGTTCATGAATGGTGAAGGTCTACCTAATATGAAAGAAGTTATCTACCTTCATCAGTCAATCCATAATCACCCATACTGCATTATTCATGTGATAATTCCTAGGTAATCCTATCATAAAATCCATAGTGACTTCATCCCATTTACACTCCATAATGGGTAGAGGCTGCAATAGCCAAGCAAGCCTCTAATGCTTGGTCTTCAACTACAAAAATGTGAAACATCTCTCTATAAAGCCCATTATCTCCTTCTTCATCTCTGACCACCATTATTGTCCATGGATATCAAGATAAATCTTTTTCAGAACAGGATATACTACCCATCTAGAATCATTGAAATCCCTCATTATCTCATCACGTATGATCATAGGAACCCATACTTACCCATGGATAAGAAGAAAATCATCACTGCCAATAGACCATCCTGATGGTGGCTCCCCAACATATATTTCATCCCTCAAATCTAATACCTCTAGATCAAATATATTTTCTTTCTTGATCTATTCTAGGATAATAGACATAAAATATTTTGAAGTCAAATATACTAGTCCATGGGACTCATAAATATCAAGATTCATATCTACAAATAGTTTTATCAGCTACCACTCATCACAAGATTCATGCACTACCACTTTATGCATCTTCTTTCTCAAGGCATTGGAGAAAACATTTCCCTTTCTTGGTGTGTAATCCATCTTGAAGTTAAAAGTCTGTAGATACTCAACCCACCTCCTCTATCAAAGGTTTAGGTCTCACTGGGAAAAATTGTACTTAAGTATATTATGGTCCATGTACACCACAAACCTATCAAATAAAATATAGTGTATCCAATACCTTAGAAAGTGTACCACTACATCCAACTCCAGATTTTGAGTAGGGTAATTCCTCTCATGTGGTCTCAGCAGTTTGGATCCATATGCAACCACTCAGTCCTCCTACATCAAAACTACTCTGAGACCGACTCTGGATGCATCAAAGTACATGGTATATGCCTTACCTAACATAGGTAAGGTGAGTATTGGTGGTGAGTTCAGCCTACTATTCATATCCTGGAAAGATCTCTCACAAGTGACTGACCAAACAAACTTTTCCACTTTCATGGGAAACCCATAAATTGGTGATTCCATATGGGAGAAGTCCTAGATGAATCACTGATAATAACCTGTTATAACCAAAAAACATTGAATATTGAGAAAATTCTTGGTGGCTTCAACCTTATCTGGGTCTACAAACACTCCATCCTCTAAGATAACATGGCCCAGGAAGTGCACACTATCAATACAGAAACTTCATTTAGATATATATTCATAAATATGATTCCCTCTCAATATACTCAAGATGATGTCAAGATGTTGGGCATGATCATCTGTAGAATGGGAGTACACTAAGATGTCATTGACAAAAACTACCACAACCCAATCCAAGAATTGATGAGAGATCTAGTTCATCAAGTCCATGAATATAGTTAGTGTGTTCATTATACCGAATGGAATCACTACAAACTCATATAATCCATACATGCTCTTAAAATAAGTCAGGAGTATGTATGATGGTATCACCCTCAACTAGGGGTACCTTGACATCAAGTCGATCTTGGAGAAAATCCTAGAACCTCACATCTAATATAAGATATCATCAATGCATGGAATGGGATACTAGTTCTTGAACATGATATGGTTCAATATCTAATAATCTAAATATAAACAAAAATTTCCATCATATTTCTTAGAAAAAGTCATGGGATAACCCCATGGTAATGTACTAGGTTGTATAAATCCCTTTTCTTCCAGATATTCCAAATAAACTATCAACACATGAAGCTCTGATGGATCCATTTTGTAAGGAGGGATAAAAATAGGCTTAACTCCTATAACTAACTCAATTGTGAACTTGATCTCACACTCGGGTGGTAAGCCAGAGAACTCTTTAGGAAATACATCCTGAAAATGTTCTAAAACTAAAGGAAAAAATTTATGTTTCATTCCATAATCATCCAGAGAATATCATACTATTTGAGTTGTGAGACAATCCAATCTACATTGAATTGGTCCTGTATGACCTGCCTGAAGATCCCACTCACCCTAGTAAGTATAGTTTTCCCCTTCTGGAGATATAAGATTAACTCAACTCCAATAATAATAAATTTGATCCTAGTATATAAATAGTCAATCCATACCAAGGATCACATCTAATCCTGACATTTTTAGTATAAACAACTCTAGTATCTACCAATTTTAAGAGAACAAATCCAACAACATTTGATATCCTCTAACTGCACTCCCAATGGTGTGTCGATGGTCATAACACCATCCAAACTCTCCATAACCAAGCCTATACTATTAAAAAATGATAAGATAAAAAGTAATGTGATTATACTATATCAAACATACTCATTTAAGGGTATATGATACAAGAATCATAATTTTGATGGTAGAAGGTCCCACATCGTGACTAGCTAGAGTAGACTATATAGCATGCATTTAACTCACCCCTCTACCCTAGGATCTATTCTAACTCCCCTATGATGATCCCTCTAGCTGGTACTATCATTTTTTCACTAGAGTACCACATCCCCTACCTTGACCAAAACATCCAGTGTAACCCCAGGTAACAATATGCTGAGGGGTATCAGAGCTCCTCCCAGACTCAAGTTCCTAACCTGATCCCCCTCCATGGCTCTGTTGTAGAAAGTTACTACAAAACTTCTGAATAAGAACTAACCTACAATATAAATGACACCCCACTATGGGTTGAGGACACTGTGGGTGGTTTTGGCCCAACCTACCACAGTGAAAGCAGTACACCGAACCACAGTCCTAAGGAAAAAGTCCACTCCCTTTATTTCTCTTCCAGTTACTACCCTGGAAAAAAACTTCTATAGTAGAGATTCTTTCCACCAGAAGAATAGTTCTTGGGACACCCTTCTAAAACTATCTGGACACTACTCAAGGCATCTATCGAATTCCCTTCGGTGATGAGATCTTGATTCATCATATCTGAAAGGATGCTCAAGAAAAATACATTCACTGGTGACCTGATCTCATAGAGAATCCCATACTAAAAATTTCTCCCCCTAGAGATCTCATTAGTTGCTAAGGATAGATAAAATCATTCCAGGTTGGTGAATAGTATGGATTATTCCATCACTGGAATGCCACCTATGTCAGAGGCATGAAATCATGAGCTTTATCATCGCATTATGTATCATGATAGAAGTGTCTTAGAAACTTTTCCTTAAAGTTATTTAGGATAAATCCTCTTGACACCATGCTTATTGCAGAATGTCCCACCAATTCTTGGTTGGTCCATAAAGTATGTAATTAGATTGATTCACCCTCTTGTATGTGGGTGTATCCAGATTCTTGAAGATCGTCTAGACTTACTCGATCCAAAACTTAGTTTCTTGGGATCCTCCCTCCCTAGTAAACATAGGAGGATGTTGTGGTTATGACTCTATCATGAACTTGTACATCTAAGGTAAAATTCAAACAGTCTTCCTCTTCATGGATTGTATTACCCTTTGGAATACTTCATGAATTTGATCATCCATCTAATTCTCTAGAGCTATAAGAAGTTATGTGTCGACTATGTTAGGAGTGTTCTGATCGTCACTATCTTGATGCTCAACTCTAAGATAATGAGGATTCATTTTATCTACAAAGTTTCAACATAATACTTAGAATACGGTATACACAAAAAATCAACCTCAATAGGTGATAACAATAGAGAACCACTAGATCAAGGTTCCTCTACACTGGCTTAATAAGTGAATTGGTATAAAAATAAAGTTTCATTTATTTCATTTATCAAGTATAACAAGGTTCTCATTTTATAGTTTTTTAATATGGTTGAAGCATGTATCATGTGATAAATATATACCTAGCATGAACAATGCATGATAATGTATATACCTATGTGCCTATTATGATTCATGCATATACATCTCATTATATACTGAGCCATGAGTAGAAATATTAATATTTGTAACATCACACAACATGTGAATCACCCAAGGTAAAATAACATCAAACTTTAATAAGAAAAAAGCATGAACAGTGACCTCATCCCTGGGTACTCAAATTTTTCCCCATTCATGGGTTTGTTACCCCCATGAACAAGCTCATTTTCAATTCATAACACATATTATCCCCCTTTATATATTTCCCAAATACTAAAGCAAAAAAAACAAACATGATCCACTGATACCACTTTGTAATTCCCTCAACCCAATGCTCCCTCAAGTGATAGATCTGATTGGCTATGTGACCTCAGGCATGCATCCCCATACACCAGAGTCTTGAGACTTGTAGCTAGGGTGTAAATGATGTAGTAGGGAGACTATACCCTCTAGTACAGGCTTTCAATGAAAGTTAAAAATAATAGCAGAGTAGCAAAAATAAAAAAAATGAATAAATAAACAGGCAACCAAATATAATAAGGAATATTCTAAAAAAATTAAATAATAATACAATAATGTGATGACATGATGAAGATAACTAAATGAAATACTGAAATTCATAAAAATAAAATACTAAGAACACTAAAATAAATACTCCAAATAACCTGGTCCTAAACACCATGTTGGTCCTATCTCCAAGGTCCAACCCATCCAGTAAGCCATAAATTAATAATATGGACCCTTTCCTTTTTTCAAATTGCATCCATGAAATATTTCTAGGTACCAAATAGTGGCCCGACTAGGGTGTGACTAAAACTCATTATTTCAACACTATCATGTCTTAAAAAATATAGTCTAAGAAAATTACCACATGAAATAAAGTTACAAATATGTTATTAATTTAACAAATTAATACTGCATATGAAATAAACCTATTGACCCTTATGTTTTGGGTTGACACTCAAGGCCATCCAAACCTACTTTACCACACTAAAATATATCTCTGTATAAGAGTAGATCCTTCTAAACCAGGATGGATCACTTGATTCAATAGAATATTCTCCTATTTAGAATAAATTTCTCTTAACATATCATAAAAAAATTGTATTTTCCCGCAGGATAACCAGAATCTCTCCCTTTGGCATCATGTGACTACGCATCTAGCCCTTAGGTAACTGACATAATCATACACTCTGCCCTTAGACATCAAGAACTTATGCTCCTAGCCCTCACACAGCCCAAAATCAAGCACCAATCTCTCAAACATCAATATAAATCATGAGTCATATCTAAAAAAACCCAACATGCCAACATGAATCCCACCCTCAATAATCAATCGCATTGATCTCACATAATCTCAAAAGATAAGAGAGTAATTTTCAGGGCCAAAATCAAACATACAATACATATCACTATAAGTCACAATGATCAATTCATCAAATTATCTTTTTTCTAGCCAATTATGTTTCATAAATCTAGGTTTTCAATTATCCTTATAAATATATCAAACCTATTTCATTTTTCATTTAACCCTAACTTCATTAAAATATTAATAAAACAAATGTATACAAGGTGATTCTACCTTAATCAATCACAAAATATATATGTTAGGCCAATTCATAGCACTAATCCAACAATCAATCAATTTTTCCAATATATCTTAGGACTTTAATGTCAAGCTGAATAAGTCTCAATAAGGCCCAAAGATATCACACCTATTTGGGGGATATAGTTATCAATATCCATTCCTATAGACCCAAAGGGATCTAATAGAAGTTATAAAAAAGATTATTATTCAATTTCAAATATCCAATTAATTAGGTCACGCATGTGGCATGTCGGTGTGATCACACAAATTTCACATACTATGGATAATTAAACTATACAAAAGGGATAATTTTTAGACCACGCACCTCAAAATAAGATAAGGTGATGAAAAAACCTCTCATCCATGGTATTAATCGAATTCCTCCTTCCCTTTAGGGAGAATAATAAATTCCATCAATAATGGATCAAGAAGAAAAATAAGAACCAGAAGGATTACCTTAAAAATCTTGGTCTAGAACACCAAGATCCAACTTAGTCTTACTTCTAGATTAAAGAGGATTCCCATACTTTTTCCACGAAAGTTCTACAATGGAGAGAGTGAAATTAATTCAAAAAATGCATAATGCTATAGGGTTTTAAAAAGTTCCAGGCATGACTAATTTATGATGTGAATTTCTTTCACAACATGAAAGAATATATTCCCTTATTTTTCTTAAAATACATCATCTAAGATTTTAAAAAAAACATAAAAATAAATTTCACATTGTGAAATTTATTCAATACATGAGTATCATTTTTATGGGTATGTTCATGGGGTGAAATAAATTCATGGGGTGAAATAAATTCATGGGTTGAATTAAATTCATTGGGTCTTCCCATAACTCTTCAGGACATGAATAAAATTCATGGGGTCTACCAAGAACAATTCATGTCATGGATTAAATTCATGACATGAATTTGTCTTGCAACCATAACTCACCTATTATTCTTATTGTACCCCCTTAAAAACTTAACCCAACCTAGAATTAGGCTTGATAAACAAGATCTAAACTAAAGATATCCCAAGTAAAATATATTTAATCAAATACTTAAAGAGATATATGCCTGGAAAATATGGTATTTTATGTCATTAAAGTATATATAGGTTCTAGTTTCCAAATAGATCAATATGGTCTGAAATCACATAGAGGATACATCTTTACTCTCAATGGAGGTATTTTGAGCTTGAATAGATGAAACCAAGTTTTGTTCATATATTCTATAATATATTCCAAGTATTTTGTGGCTTTTGAGGCAGCTAAAGAATTATTTTGGATATGAAACTTCGTCCAAGAGCTTGTTGTGGTACCTAATAATAAAGATCCTAACACACTCTATTATGATAATACTACATTAGTGAATCTCTTAAAGAATCCAAGGTCATATCAGTGAAAAAATAACATACTTTATAAGTATCATCTCTTAAAGAATTTTTCTCAAAGTGGTTAGTCATAATGGGCAGAATATCCATAGAAGACAACATGGTGGACCCCTTAACTAAAACCTCAACTTATCAGAAATATGATTATCATGAGAGGTCTAGCAGACTGAAAGTCATAGGTAGTTGGCACTAGTCCAAGTGGGAGTCTGTTGAAGTTGGTGTTCTAGAACCAATTGTTTATACTTTGGATTACAAATTTTTTTAAGGATTTTATTATTAACAAAACATCTTATTATATATCATTCATTTTTTTGTATGAAATTAATGTAATAATATCCAAGAATATCTATCACATGATAAGTTCATATTAGTTCCCTGCTATGATGAGAACCTTGAAATTTCATGATGATATCCATAAATATAGTTCTATGGTCGGATAAAATACTATGATGGGACATATATAATGTTGACTATCAAGTGTGAGTAATTTTAGGTAGATGAGACTTCTTCTCATGAAGTTTGCACTTGGTAATCTCCAAGACTATATATTATGATAACATACCCACCTATAGGAATTATGTATGTTTATGTGTATTAGATATTCCTACCTGCAAGTGTGTGTAATGTTCCTTATACTTTAAGATTATTATTAATGAATGTTATAACTCGCGCACTTAGATGTATTTAATAAAATTGACATTAGTGTTTATAGAGAAGTTGGATATGTTGGGTGTATCATGATGGATGTGTTATTAATAAATAATTTGAGGAAGGATTTGTATCTTCCATATTTATAGAAGATAATATCTCAATCCTTTTATTGAAATAGAACTATTATATTAAATTCCATGGCCATGGTATAATGACGAGTTTATTTCAAATAGTAAAAGAAAGATGTATCAAGAATATAGGTTGATGACATGGATGTGCAACCTGCTTGATGAAATATTATGATAAAGGGATTATATTACATAGTAAGTGTTCATGTGTGGTTGTTGAAGTTGTGACATTAAATTATTTATATTGGGTGTATTGACCTATTACTACACGGAAATATTTGATTTTAGACAAGCATGTCTAATACTAATTAAAAAAAGCCTATAGGGTCACATAGTAATTATTTTCATTGATCTCAATTAAATTATATTTTAATTTAATTATTTTAATAAAATTTATTCTCAAGACCGAGCAATAATCTTATTTAAGTTTTATTAATTTCATAAATTAAATAAATATTGATTCTCTAGATTATGAATATATTATATTTATTTTATTTATTGAACATATAATAAATATTTATTCACCATACTATGATTATAATATTTATTAAATAAATAATAAATATTTATTTGGGTATTCGATAAATAAAGAGGAGGAATAAGCAGACCAAGATCGAGTATGACGATAAATATTAATTTACAAGCTGTTAAAATGATATTTATTATTATGAAACTTTGTGCAATCCATAAAATAATATCATTTCTATTATTATATGGAATGGGGTAAGATAAGTTTTATTATATTATTTAAGGATCATTGTCTAATTAAATAATATTTTAACATAAACCTTAATTATATAAATAGATTGTTATGTCTATTATCTAGGGTTAATTGAGATTTGAGAATCATTGCACACAATGGTTTTCTCTTTATATTACTCCCTCTATTATCCTCTCAAGAAAAAAATGAACAATAAAGAATCCTTCAAGCCTGAACAATCTTGAAGCGATCAAGAAAAACCACACAAGACAATTGATCGGCCATAGTATCACCCGACGTTCCATCAGAGATTGTTTAGAGATCAAAGGACCATGTGTAGATCACCTCTAGAGGGGGTCTACTTTGGGTCCTCCCTATGAAATTAAGGTAATATGAAAAGGGTTTTAGATGATCAATATCTTCATTGAAGAAAGATCCTTGGACCAGGTATTATTTCTTTAGATATAATATAAATTAAAAATAAATTTAATGTGATAAGATCCTCTTCAAGTTCCAAGATTTCTAATGTCAATATTTGATAAAAAAAAATTATTATATGTGATGTTTGAATCTCACAAAATTGGTGAATGATCCATAAAATATAAAAAAAACCTTTATAGTTATTCACCAATCAGGCACTTCTATTTTGTCTAGAATCTTCATTGTAGTCCTTGTCTTAGTTTATCATATATATGGCGTGGATCTATATGTGTTTATCAAAAACATTTTTGAGCATCCCCATTGTGGTGTGGTGTCTTTATTTACACTATAGTTCCATTCTATGTCATCACATTTTCATTGTAGTGTAGGGTGTTGTGCCATGTTCTTCTATTTTCCTGTTTTCCTATAACTTTATAAACCCCTTCAAATACCATCATTCATATACCTTTTCTCTTGATTATTGGTTGATCTAAGTGTGTCCCTAGGTGGTCTTTCATCCCCTTTCATCAACTTTCAACCCCATCCTCAAGATATTAATACTTGGTGATTCTAGGTGATTTTATTCCCTTATATTCTTTGTTTTCTTCTCATTCTTCATCTAGATAAGACTATTTTCAAGGTAATAACTAGTTTTAGTGATGATTTGGTAAGATAATGATGTGGGATACTGTGTTCTAGGTTGATCTAGGTGTTTCCTTATGTTGTGGTGTTTGTAAGTTTTCTACCTCTTATTACATCCTTGTGTAATGACTCAGAAAACATTGTTTGAGGTATGGGATCCTTTATCTCTCCTTCTTTATATGTGAATTTGGAATGTTATAATTTTGTCTTCCTTTGGTTAAATGGTACGTATCAACTTAAAGAAGATAATTTATCAGATAATTTAAATTCAAGGGGAAAGAATAAATTTAATGAGTTTTAATTGTACTTATTATTTATGTAAAGAAACTATTTTTTCCTTGTAAAACTTTATAATATTTTAAATAATATTTTTGTACCTATTCGATGGGTCAGGGATGGATTCTAGGTCCTGGGGAGCCTCAGTATTGATATAATAAAAAAAATTAAATATATTATATCACATGTGCACAGTTTCCCAGAAATGATGGATTATCTCTATAATATAGTCTCATATCGAAAATATGAGACCTCCATTAAATTAAAAATATGGTTTTTACCCAAGGAATGATAAATAATTTGTGTGCATAAAGTGTTTAGTTTAAGATTAGTTGTGGGAGAAATAATAATTAAATTTATTTATTTATTTATTTATATATAATTAAATGGACTAAACCTAATACTTCTATATATAAACCTCATTATGGAAAAACCATAGGGATTTTTGAGGATCTATATCGGAGAACCTTTGATAAATGACAATGGATTGTAGAGAAGTGGTTGATGTTTCACAAAGTTTTTCTTCGACAAAGAAGTTCTCTGATATTACCAACAACAACAACATGGAACCATTCCTCATTAAGGATCAATCCAATATTGAGGTAGGATTTTTGTTTTCATTGGATTCAATCCCTGTTTATTTTATCCCATGTCAAATGTGAATCAATATTTTTAAAGAATTGATTCACAGGTCAATCATTGATTTATGGGTACTTATTTATCTTCCTAGAATTAAGAATGGATAATTTTTTGATGATCCTTTATTATTTACTATTTTTAGATTCTTTCTCTATCAATATATTGATTCCAACCTTAAAATTAGCCAATATATGTTCCTAGCTCTTTTGTTTCATGATTTTCTCACATATTTCTTCATACGTTCATCGTTGGTGTTCTTTTTGACCAGTGGTTCAATAATACCTAGAAAACAATCATTACGTAGATGATTTTGGTGAAACAGATCATTTCCATGAGTTTGGGTTGGGGATCAATATAATGATGAGGTTTGATATGGTGTAATGGGTTATTTTTCATGGATCAATAACCTTCAGTTCATGTGTTTTTGAGTCCAATGATATAGTGTTATGGGAAGCATTTCCTGAGTGATTTAGTGGCCAAAATATGGCCACCAGTGATGATTCTATTTTAGTCAACATCAGATCCAATTTCCTTGGAGGATTTTTTGGATGGATCATAGGAGATGGTGGTGTAGGTGAAGACATATGAGTGTTTCTGGGTTTATGGAAGATCCCAACATAAACTATGTGTACTTTAGAGGAATAAGGCCATGTAGTCCCCTTTATGTGATGGTTTGGGTTCTGTGTGATGCCCCGAACTTATTTCTTATGTAATAATAATGTTGTATGGTTTTATTTCATAATGTCCAAAACAATACTTGTAAATAAACACAAGACTTTCTTTATTCAATGAAACACTGAAAATGATTACATTACAACAAGACCAAAGAACCTAACTACCCTAGGATACACACTAAAAGACCTATTAAAATCATAGGGAGACCACCAAATACAACAAAAAGCCCAAGATAATAGTGGGGGTCCTTCGGATCCATCATAATGAACATCAGTATAGCCAGAACCGTTGCAACCGTACTAAGCATCAGAGGAATGATGATAACAATATTTGCTAAGTTGTCTTGAAATTGGAACACCCTAATTCATGTTTTTATAAGGTCTTAAAGATGACCTGATTGTTTCCCCCTTGGGGTGACTGTTGAGTCTCCAACAGCTATAAAACCTTATATTCGTTGGGTATTTTGGTGGTTTAATTTAAAGTATCTAGGTATAATGATTTTTCCAAGCATTTAAAGTGTGCATATAAGTTACAACTATAAACATGTTTTTAATAAACTATTTTTATATATATTATAAGTATAATGATTTAAATTTTAAAATGGGTTTGAATCATAACCATTGTGTTTTAAAAGAAATACCAAAATAATTATGTACATGATATTACTTGTTTTTGGTACGAAGTAACATATTTTTGAGTTTGAAATTGTACTTTGATCAAATGAAATTAATAACTATTGTTGTATTTAATATTTTAGCTATATTAAGTATTTAAATATTTCAAATGTCTTGAAGATATTTTATAAATTTTTTCATCCTTGGATGTATAAAAACAAGGTTTTAACAAAAAAATATGTTTTGGATTTTTATAATACTAGGATAATATTTTCTTTATGATGTATAAAACTTTGATTTATAACTTTATGTTTTAAGTGTTTATAAACTAAAAAAATATTGTTTTTAGGACTTTATTTTGTCATAATAGAGAATTTTTATCCTCTACTTGAAGAAACTTGTATATGTATATGAAAACCTATTCTTATTTTTAACAAAAAAATGAATTTTACTATGTAAAATTTGGGTTAGTAACTCACCTAGCTGAGGGAAACCTAGTAGGCAGCCACTCAAGGCCTTGGTGGGAATCTCACAGAACCCCTAGAAAATTTCCTAGGAAAATGCTTGTATGGGTGCGTTCCAAGTCACACACATTAGTGCATAGTAGGCCCTAAGTACGCACAAGTGTGCGCGTGAAAGGGAACTAGATCACGCCACCATGTGGGGTGGCACGATGGCATGGGTGGGCGCAGTGCACACTTGTAGAGACTGGTACGGGGTGGTATCAAGAAGGGGAGGGGGGTTTCTAATCAAATTATGGGATCCCTAGGCTTATAAAGATGACTCAAAAACTCTCCCAATTTTATTTGGGATGGTAATTTTTAGGCAAAACTCGATTCAGGCCATCTGATCATGTCGCGCGCAATCTAAGCCGTTCGATCGGAGCGGTCCTCGATTCCTAGAAATCACAGTTTCTCCATAGTTTTTTTATCAGTCGTTCAATATTAATGGATCTAATATCAGTCATTCCTTATTTTTAAAAATACTATGTCACTCACAACTATCTGATCCTTCCCACGTCTTAATCTTAGTCGTCCATCCAATTTCAAAATGATGGATCTCTCCCTAGTCGTCTGATCAAGTCCCGGTTGATCTGAACTGTCTGTTTCCTTCCACATATCCTTCTTTGCGTCTTCTTCTTACTTCCGTACAGTGCCTCACTAGTGGAACCAACCCTACCCCTACACTCGTCCTTGCCCGTGACTCCTCCCACCACCATCTGAGGTCTTCTTTCCTCTCATCTTCCACAAAGTCGACACTTGGTTTTGTTTTAAAATCCATCCCATGTGGATCCACGTATGTCTCGTATTATATATATATATATATATATATATATATATATAGTTATATATTATTATAAAATGGTCGAATCACTTTAGTTTCCCTTGATTAAGATGGTTTTTTGCTCATGCCTTAGTCTTCTCTCAAGTCATTGTTTATCATTTTTGAGTTTCACTCATCGGCTTCATGAAATATAAATATAGTTTATATATACAATAGGTATAATCTCATTTTGAACCCAAAACTCCCTGGGTCTTCTTCCTCTCAAGCCACCAGAAATCTCTCTACAACTCCACCTTGATCTTAAGCTAGGTAATGGTTTAATATACCTTGTCTTCCTTGTGCAAAACCTATTTATACACTTTGTATATTCGGTTATATGTATATATATATAATCATATAGTTTTAGATAAACCTCTATTATTCTCTATTTTAACACTCCTAAATATTGAGTTTCAAAGTTTAAGTAGTGTTTTAAAATGTAAATAATTATATTTTTTTACAAAACTCTTATATATGTATATACAGTTATATGTATATACCTTTGTTATTTAATGATAAAATGATTAAGTTTTCATAAAGACCATCTTTTTGTGATTTAATTATGCTTTTGATATGTAAAATGTTCATAATTATTTATTAAACCTTGTGTTGGTTGAGAAAATTCTGTGTATACACCTTGTGTTTATATAGTTCATATATTTTTTAACCCACATTTATACAAGAACAATAGTCTCCCTAGTGTATGAACTCCTATTTTTAGAAGGATTAAATAGTCTTTTATATGTATACATGGTAAACACTTGTAGAGAAATATGTTTAAATGTATTTTTATGAATTCATGCTTCACATTAAATAATTATTTTTATAAAGCACTTGAATCTTCCGCAATAAATGTTTTTAGTCACTGAGTTTTGTTTTTTTTAAATATGATCATTTTTCAGCATGTGTTTCAAATATAAATGAAAATTATTTTAATTTTATAATTATGCATTTTTAAATATAAAATTTTTACTTTCATAATAAGGATTTTATAATTTTAGGGGTTATCATTTCATGTGGAAAACCTGTATTTTATGTGCTTTAGTTATTGTCACATGAGCTATAATCTACCTACCATACTTTTTATTTATTTCCATAGCCATGCAGTTGTTAGTATTGTTATTGATAGTTGTATGCATGACTCACTATGTCTATGTAAATACTAATGAATGTAATCAAACTCTTGTGGCCTTTTATAGAGTTAAGAACTAAATTATTCAAAGTGGTATGGGACATTTTGAATAATATGAAATGATAAATTAAATGTTCAAAGTGGTATGGAAAAATTTGAACATGTGACCTTACTTGGCATATGAGGAATGTATTTAACTTATTATTATTACGGTTTGGGGACTGGTTAATGAAATCTCTACAGGTTGGGGACCGGTTAATGAAAGAACTACGGGTTGGGGACTGGTTAATGAAATCCCTATGATGCATCGGTAGTTCTCATGAGACAAATTAGGTCATGGCATGAGGCCTTGACACAGTCCTACATTATACATTTCCTTGTTATGTTTATGATAATTAATTAACCAAGTGGATATTCGACTAGTAGAATATTCATGGTTCAGAGCCTGTACTTATGAGTATCAGAAGAAGTAAATGCTTATGGCATAAAGTTTATCTAGCATTCAGAGATTTATCTACCAGTTTATGATTCACATTTAGTAAGGTAATAAATTGAAGTTATTATTTTATGTGCAACTCTAATCATGTAATACTCTCAGTTATAAATTTGATACTTACACTTTTCAAGTAACACTTATTAAAGTTGGAATGACTCTTGCTTTACATGCTACACACCCTATATTTTTTATGAGCATGATTATGATTAGAACATGTTTTATTGTAACCCTATAGCATTCCTTGAAATGTTCACTTATAATTATTGGATAAAATGTTATGTTATGATTCATGTGTTACATATTTTCATACAAAAATGTTTGATGGATAATTTTAAAATAATTTTTTCAAAAGTATTTGATTGAAATATTATTTTATTTTAAAACCCCTTACTAGGCATTCGTATGCTCACCCTACATTTTAACTTAAATTTTACAGGTTTATTAGTTTTGAGATACAATTTTTGGTGGAAGAATTGTGGAGATTATTTTACCTTTTAGTTTTGAAAGAATTTTAATAATTGTATCTGGTTCTCTAGGACCTAAACCGAAAAGATCCTCTTTAGTGGAACATGATTTGTGTTTTCAGCAATTATTTTTATAAAAAAAATTACACACCATGTTTTATTTAAAACCGCACCGGCTCCAGGGAAGTTCGGGTCTAGGGCATGATAGTTGGTATCAAAGGATTGGTTTAGATGACACTAAAAAATTATAAAAACATTAAAAAAATGTTTATGTCTTACTAAGTAGAATTTTTCTTAAAATTTTTAGATGGTAGACGAATCGAGCCTTCTGTCTCTCCCAATAGAAATATTAGAAACTATATTGGTCAAGTAATCTTTAGAGGGGTATGAGACTTTTAAAAACCTTTGGTTTTATTGTAAATACCTTTACCATGTATCTAATTCTCCTCGTATACTCCAACTTCACTAAGGATCTGGGTTTGACTACTTCATGATGATGCATACCCAAATACCTTTTTTACATGTAAGGGAAGGTATTATAAAGGTCTATTTCAATAATTTACCTTGGCTGACAATTTTCAATCACTAATGAACTTCCAGGAGGCTTTAAAAGAGGGTGACCACTAGGTAGGATACCTTTTTCAAATTGTGACCTATGGTCTTCGAGGTCAGGTCATGGACTTCAAAATTCTCGAAAACGAGTCTAACCATTTTCATTATAGATATCAAGTTCAAGATGATGTCATCCAACTCCATACACTTCACGCTTTCCTTTATTGGAACTTTATATGTCCACATCCAATTGATCCAAGATGCCCGTGATGCATCTGGACCAAGAATATTGAGGATTTTTGAACCACTTTGGGAATCTATTTGACTAGGAATTAGGGAAATCACCAACACTAGTGAAACTGATGAAGTTTCGCCTTGGAGGATGTCATAAAATCCAATCCATACTAGTGTTTTGTGAGAGGGAGTGAGTGTTTATGTAACACTTTGGGTTTTATGAAGCTTGTATAATTGGATAATGATATGTTTTATGTTTTATTACTTTAACATTCTTTTACAAATAACGTCTCTATTTTAATATGATTATGTCTTACTAAGTAAAACATGTATCTTAAAAATTTTCAGATGAAAGACATGAGTTAACCAACCAACCTCTTATCTCTCCATACCGAATTATTAGAATGCATATTTTTTTAGTCATGTTCAGAAGATGATGACCCATTTTAAAACCTATTCCTGACTTGTAAATGACTTTATAAAATGTGCCTCATGTCAAATATTTTCCGTTCCTATAGAGTAAAGAACAACGTCTATCACCGTATTTCAAATACTCAATTTGCAGAGTATAGGCTGAGCGGAAAGTACTATGAAGTTATTTTCTTATGTTTCACCTTATCCGAGAACTATCAAGCTTTGATGAAGTTTCAGAAAGCTTCTTTGGAGGGTGAACTTCGGATGGTATATCTTTTTTAAGTTCTAAGTTTTACTATGTGCGGAGTTCTCTACGACTTCTATGTTTTCAAGCACGACGTAGTACGAGGGATTTATAGAGATCTAGTCCACTCTCAAATTTCTGATCTTCACACCGCTCAAGCCTTCCTCTGGAAACCCAAATGATTTATGCATAGGGATAATCCTAGCTGCTCTCAGTGCTCTCGGTGTATTTGGGTAAAAGAAGTCGAGGGACTAGAAACCAATCTAGGGTTCCACTTGGGGGGGTTTCGACAGATTATCCACATTGGCCGACTTTGTGAGGGGATGTTGGAAGTGATGTGTATCTGGTTTTTTTGGTGGTTGTGTGCGAGTATGATAGAATTGTGAGGATGAAATTCATTGAAGGGGGGAATAATGTGACACCCTAAACTAATTTCTTATGTAATAATAATGTTGTATGGTTTTATTTCATACTATCCAAAACAATACTTGTAAATAAACACAAGACTTTATTTATTCAATGAAACACTGAAAATTATTACATTACAACAAGACCAAAGAACCTCACTACCCTAGGATACCCACTAAAAGACCTATTAAAATCACAGGGAGACCACCAAATAAAACAAAAATCCCAAGATAATAGTGGGGGTCCTTCGGATCTGTCACAATGAACATCAATATAGACAAAACCACTACAATCGTACTGAGCATCAGAGAAATGATAAGCACCATCTTTTCCAAGTTGTCTTGAAATTGGAACACCCTAATTCATGTTTTTATAAGGTCTTAAAGATAACCTGACTTTTCCCCCTTTGGGTGACCATTGAGTCTCTAGTAGCTATAAGACCGTATAGTCATTGGGTATTTTGGTGGTTTAATTTAAAGTATCCATGTATAATGAGTTTCCCAAGCATTTAAAGTGTGCATAGAAGTTACAACTATAAACATGTTTTTAATAAAATCTTTTTATATATATTATAAGGATAATAATTTAAAGTTTAAAATGGGTTTGAATCGTAACCCTTGTATTTTAAAATAAATACTAAGAGAAGTATATACTTAATACTACTTGGTTTTGGTACAAAGTAACATATTTTTTAGTTTGAAAATGTAATTTGGGAAAATGAAATTAATAAATATTGTTGTATTTAATATTTTAGCTATATTAAGTATTTAAATATTTCAAATATCTTGAAGATATTTTATAAAATTTTTCATCCTTAGATGTATAAAAACAAAGTTTTAACCAAAAAAATATGTTTTGGATTTTTATAATACTAGGATAAGATTTTATTTATGATGTACTAAATTTTGATTTATAAATTTATGTTTTAAGTGTTTATAAACTTAGGAAAATATTGGTTTTAGGACTTTTTTTAGTCATAATAGAGAATTTATATCCTTTTTTTGAAGACACCTATATATTTATATTAAATCCCATTATTATGTTTAACAAAAAATGAATTTTACTATGTAAAGTTTGGGTGAGTACCCCACCTAGCTGAGGGAAACCTAGTAGAGAGCCACTCAAGGCCTTGGTGAGCATCTCACTGAACCCCTGGAAAATGGACTAAGGTCATGCCCGCATGGTTGCATGCCAAGTTTCGCACATGAGTGCATAGTAGGCCCTGAGCATGCATGGGCGTGCATGTGCAAGGGAACCATAGTGCGCCACTGTGCGGGGTAGCACAGCGGCATGGATGGGTGCAGCACGTGCCCGTAGAGACCGATACAGGGCGGTACCTGGAGGGGGAGGGGGATTTATGATCAAATGCTAGAAGTTATAGGCTTATAAAGCCAGCTCAAAAACTATCCCAATTCGATGTGGGGTGGGAATTTTTAGGTGAAACTCGATCCAGGTCGTCTGATCACGCCGCGCACAATCTGAGTCCTCTGATCGGTTCAGTCCTTGATTCCCAGTAGCCGTGGTTTCTCCAGCATGTTTTTATGAGCCATTTGATCCTGATGGATCTAATCTCAACTGTTTCTTCTTTTTAGAAATCTTATATCGCTCGTAGCTATCTGATCCTTCTCACGTCTTAATCTCATCCATTCATCCGATTTCAAAATGACGGATCTCTCCTCAGTCGTCTGATCAAGTCCTAGTTGATCTGAGACATCTGTTTCCTTCTACATATCCTTATCTACATCTTCTTCTTCCTCCCGCACAGTGTTGCACCAGTGGAACCAAACCTACCCCTATGTCACAACCCATCCCCCGGGGCCCCTTCTGTGACTACCCCAAGCCCACCTTCCATAGGCTAGGGGCTGGAGACTAACACCAAAGGCGTAAACCCCTAAGACTGGGAATACATTTCCTTTATAAAGTGTAAACACACACAATATAGTAAGAGATGGAAGTAAAACACTAAGAAAAATTGCATACAAAGGAGTGCTGAAAAGTAAAAGGGGCCGGAAATACAAGCCCAACAGGAAAGTACAAGTACAACTGAAAAAAAAGTACAATTGAAGAAAAATAAATTAGCTACTGGGTCATCCTCTGGGGATTCCTACCTGAAGGGTAGGTATAGATAACCTCTTCATCACTCCACATCTGTCAGTCTCCTCTGTGTATCGACTCGTCGTAAGGTCCAACTCCGGGTACCGTCCAGTCCTGCTACTCTGATCCTCAGTCAGCATTGTTTGTCATCTACAACCAACACAACGAGGTGCGGGCATAGTCCGTGCAGGGGTGAGTATAACGATACTCAGTAGGGACCCCGAGACCACCAAGGTCTCTCAAAATCCATCAAGGACAAACTACGGAGTAATAAATCAATGGATAGCCATTACTTAGGCATATGTCCATACATATACCTAAGTTATCAAGTAACCCATCTCAATCATGAGGAAAACATATAAGTCACTGAATCAACTCACACAGGTATAAAAATTATATATAGAGATATAGATTATCAGATATAGCCACCGAATCATCTAAGATATCGGACCCACACAGGATCTAGGACCAGCAGTTAGAACTGTCAGACCAACACATGATCTAGGACCAGCCTTTTTGTCAGACCAACACATGATCTAGGAACAGAAGTCAGAACTATTGGACCAACGCATGATCTTGGAACAGACATCAGAGCTGTCAGACCAACACAGGATCCAGGACCAACTATTCTGTCAGACCAACACATGATCCAGGAATAGAATTCAGAACTATCGGACCAACACATTATCCAGAAACAGTCATCAGTGCACAGCCATCCACAGGGTTTCCACAAAGCGCGCTTGATTCCGGGAGGGTCCGCTCCTCAAGCCAAGTGTTGATACATAAACTTCCACAAAGTCCCAAGTTGATGTATCCAAAAGATCCGTCTTTCTATAAGACACTCAACGTGATAGATGGTGCGTCAATCAGACGCTCGGTCTAAGAGTTATTGGCATTTCCGTTCAGAGGGCTCGATTGGATTTAGGTTCAATTCAATTCGACTGTACCCCAACTGCGTAAAAATCTCATTTGGGGTATTTTAAAAGAACTTTATTGCTCCAAGATTTCTGTTGTCACAGACAGTTCGTCAATCGGACACACGTAGCCCAAGTTATGGGTGAAAAGGTGAAATCGGGTCAAACGGGTCCGGGTTCGGTCTGACCGAGTCGGACCAACCTGACCCGACCCGGGTCCGAACTGGGGTCTGACTTAGTCTATGGGTCTAACCCAGTCTATGGGTCTGACACAATATGTGGGTTCGACCAGGCCCACTGGTCAAACCCGGCCCGAGGGGGCGGCCCGGCCTGGCGACCCGCGGGGGTCCCCCCTAGCCGCGTCCAATGGGGAGGTCGTGCCCCCTGGTTCTCGAATGGCTTGGTCGTTCGGGTGGGTGGAACCAACACCAGGATGGTGCCGGTGTGTCACGCGGGACCCATCAGGGTCCCGCTGTTTTTGGCTGGCTGAGTGGCCAGTCGACTCCTCGCGAGGCGCCGGTTGCGTCGCGCCACTTCCGGCAACCCGGTGGCTTGGGCTGCCGGACCTCTTTGTGACTAGGCTCGATCTTGCCACTGCTGCACCACTATGTCTAGGGGCCATGGCCCTTCTTCAATCCACTTTGCAGCTCCAGTTGCGTCGCGCCTTCCTGGTCGACCCGGCGGCTTGAGACGCCAGTTTCTTTCACGGTCGGCCTTTCGCCAGTTGTCGATGCACCACCGAGGCTAAGGGTTGCGGCTTCTCCTTAGGCGACGCGGTTGTGCCGCCACCACCACATGTTGATGCATGTTGATTCCATCTATCAGTGTTCTTTCTGCGGGTCATCGGACGAGCTCCAGTGGCCCAATTCTCGTTCTGGAAAAAGTCATTCTCTCCTCGAGTCGTTGCCTTCGATCCACAGTCATCGTTGATGAGAGTCGCACATTCTGGTCTCATGCCACGATTAGCATCAAAATTCACAAAGAATGCAGAGAGGTCAGACCATGTTTGTTCGGCTTGTTCCCTCCGCGTTAGGGTGATATCAAGCGGCTTCGAGTTCTAAACCACGATGGAAAATGAAGAACACACAACAATTAGCAATCTTGAACCCCTACCTCATATCTTTTGTTGGCGGTGACGAGGAGTAATAATGGACGTTGTTCGTCATAGGTGAGGATGTCCTACTTTGGGAGGAAATCCTGAAGAAAAAAAGGGAAAAGAAATTCGGCATTCTTCATTGGAGAGCCTTTCCTCATTGGCATTCTATCTCTAAGAGCTCTTCTTCTCCTCAATCCTCCTTTCCAACAAATGAATACCCCCCCCCCGAAATAATAGATTATGTGGTCTATTATGTTTGTTGGCATAAATTCAAAATGAGGAATTTAATTAATTGATGTGGCTTAATTAATTAAATGGGGTGGGTTGGCACCATTAAGTGTATAGGAGGTCAATAGGCTCCCCCTCATTAATGAGGGGAGTTCTAGAGGCTTCCAACTCGGGTGGTCCCCACCAAATTAATCCTTACAAGGGAGGTTGAGTTCGGGTGGGCCCCACCACCATAACCTCTCATGGGAGGTTAAGGTGTTGCGGTCCCCACCTCCAACCTCTACATGGTGGTTATAACAAAAATAAAATAAAATAATTCATGCACTTATTTTATTTTATTATTCCACGTAAAACCCAAAAACTATCTTTGATTCCCGAACATCTATCGTCGAGGTGAAAGTCTTCTTAAGAGAATACCAGCGCTGCGAGTTCAACAGTTCCCTCGTATTTTAATTCTGAGCACCGGTTCAAAAGTTACAAAATCATGCTCGTACGTTTACTGAACGTACCAGAACAAAACTTCAGAAATTGATTCTGGGCACACTGGGCCTCGGAATCACGCGCCGTCAGATTTTGCAGACTCGTAAAATTCTCATGTATTTTAAAAAAATTCTATGGGAATTCTAGGTCTTTAAATTCTCCCAACCTCAAGGATTTATGTCCCCGTAAGCTATAATTTTAACTAAGGGAACAAATGGGGGTACTGAGCATGCATCTGAGCCTCCCGCTCCCATGTGCCCTCCTGGAGGTTCCCGAGCTGCCAGCGAACGCGCACTAGAGGTATCGACCATCCACGTAGGACCTGATCCTGTTGATCCTCAATTTCCACTAAAACCTTCGTAAAATTCTCCCCATCATCGATGTTCAGCTCCCCATGGTCGATGATGTGAGAAGGGTTGTGCATGTATCTCCTCAGCTAGCTACTCTTCTGAGGACCTGGAAAGGTTTGATGAATCTCGGAGATAACTTTTCACCTCGGACAAATATTCGTAAACCTCATCTAGGTGAGACCTACAGAAATATGTGGTCGCCATCCTCGAACTCCAGAGGTCTCTGTCTCCTATCAGCATACGACTTCTGCCTACTCTATGTAGTCTTCATCCACTCTTGGATGATCTGCACTTTCTCTACTGTAGCTCATACCATCTCTGGTCCCACCAGTGTTAACTCCCCTGGGTCAGTCCAGCACAAGGGTGATCTACAAGGTCGCCTGTATAACGCCTCAAAAGGTGGAATCCCTATGGTGGAGTGATAGTTGTTGTTGCATGCAAACTCCACCAATGGAAAGTGATCCTCCCAACTATGACCTAAGTTGAGTACACAAGCACGTAGCATGTCCTCAAGGGTCTGTATGGTCCTCTCAGTCTGGCCATCTGTCTGAGGATGGAAGGCGGTGCTCAGACATAGCTACATCCCTAAAGCCTCCTGCAACCCCTTCCATATTCAGGAAGTAAATCGTGCATCACGATTGGAGACAATAGTATTAGTTACTCCATGTAGTCCCACAATCTCCTGCATGTAGAGGCATCCCAAGCTCTCTACTGAACCCTAATCTCTGATCAGTAGGAAGTGGGATGACTTGGTGAGTTGATCAACGATCACCCAAATTGAGTCGTGACCCCTGGATGTATGTGGAAGACCCATCATGAAGTCCATGGATATCCCATCCCACTTCCACTCTGGGACCTCTAATGGTTGAACCAAGACTGCTGGTACCTGGTGCTCCGCCTTCACTTGCTGACAAGTGAGGCATCGAGAGACAAACTCTTCTACCGCCTTCTTCATACCTAGCCACCAGTGCTATCGTCTGAGGTCCTGATACATATTTTCCACTCCCGGATATACCGCTAAAGGGGATGTGTGGAACTCTCTCAACACTTAATCCTTAAGTGCTACTGGTACCATAGTACATCCTTTCAAGAGGATGACATGCTCCCCACCTTCAAAAAATCCATCAGGTGCCTGCCCTGTGGAAATATGAGCATGTCATGTCTTCTAGTCAGCGTCACCACGTTGTGCCTCCTTGACTCACTGAAGAAGTGGGGGAGTGACTGTAAAAGACTGTAGAAAGGTTTCTTTGTCTCTATCCACAAAGGATATATGTAAGGTAGCCAGTTTCATTGTCGCCTTTCCTAGCAGCTATATACTAGATCTCCTGCTGAGTACATCTGCTACAACATTCCCCTTCCCAGGAGTATAGACTATCTCGAATTCATAATCCTAGAGGAACTCAAGCCATTGTCGTTGTCTCAAATTCAAGTACTTCTGAGAGAAGATATACTTGAGACTCTTGTGATCAGAGTACACGGTAAAACGTTCTCCCATCAGATAGTGTCACCACATATTCAGGGCGAAGACCACTGCTTCTAACTCAAGTTCATGGGTAGCATAGTTCTGCTCATGATGTCTCAGCTACCGAGAACCATAAGTGATCATTGCTCGCTCCTGTATCAGGACACACCCGAGTTTGATCCCTGATGCATTTCAGTAAAATACGTACCCTACGCCTTCCTCTATAAGCCTCAAGATGGGGGCACTAGTCAAACTCTACCTCAAATCCTGGAAGCTCTACTGGCATCTCTCCGACCACAAGAAGGGTTAACCCTTCTTTGTCAAGGCTGATAGTGGTACTGAAACTCTGGAGAAGTCTGGTACGAACCTTTGGTAATATCCAGCCAAACCCAAGAAACTTCATACCTCTATCACACTTCTGGGTGGCTCCCAAGCAAGTACCGCCTCAATCTTCACTGGATCCATTGCAACTCCATCCTCTGAGATGACATGTCCCGGAAAGTGAACCTCTCAGATCCAGAACAGGCACTTCGAGATCTTACCCTAAATCTGGTTCTCTCGGAGTGTGTCTAGTACTACCTGCAAGTGGTAGGCATGTTCCTCCTTAGTAGTCAAGTAGATCAAAATGTCGTCGATGAAGACTTTGACAAAGCGATCGAGGTATGGCTGGAAGATCCTGTTCATGAGTCCCATGAACACTGCTAGAGCGTTGGTTATGCTGAAAGGCATAACCAAGAACTCGTAGTGGCCGTACCAACATCTGAAGGTCGTCTTCTACACATCCTCATCTCGAACTCTAAGCTGTTGATAGCATGATATGAGTTCTATCTTCGAGAACCACCACTCTCCCTTTAGCTGATCAAAGAGGTCGTCAATCCTAGGGAGTGGTTACTTGTTCTTCACGGTCACCTGGTTCAGGCGACGGTAGTCTACACAAAGCCACAAACTTCCATGCACCTTATTGGCGAACAAAATCAAGGCTGCCCAGGGAGAAACACTGGGCCGGATGAATCCCTTATCCTGTAAGTCCTCTAGTTGTACTCGCAACTCATGAAGCTCAGTGGGAGCCATCCGATATGCTGGTGTAGATATCGGTGTCGTCCCAGGGTACAAGTCAATGTAGAATTCCACCTCTCTAAGAGGAGGTAGTCCTGGAACATCGCCAGGGAAAACATCTGGGTACTGATCCACCACTACAGGATATCTCGAACTCTCCACATCAACTGCTCTGAGGGTAAGGCAGGACAACAGATGAGTGATCGGCAGAACCCTCCTCCGAGTAAGTCCGTCCTATGTTGCAAAGTATCCTTTCTTGTCGGTGAAGGTAAACCTAGTCCCATCCGTGTAGACACACCACACTTTTCCCCTAATACAGTCGATCTGATCATGGACTGTAGATAACCAGTCCATACCCAAGATGATGTAGTAAGGACTCGACGCCGCTACGAGGAGATCCTAGCCGAATCTCTCACCTCCTAGAGTAAGCTCACACTGCCGTCACCAGTGCATAATCGTCGAGTTTTCTTCTATAGGAGTCTCTAGATGTAAGGATCGATCCAACGGCTCTATAGAAATCTTCGAGCTCCGAATGAAGGTAGTGGAAATGAAAGAGTGATTGGCACCAGTGTCTATAAGAACTATATCTAAGGTGGAGTAGACACAGATCGTACCTCAAATCATCTCCGAAGAACCATGGTCGTAAGCCTCAGCTACCTGGAGCTGAGCTCTCCCCTGTCTACCTACTCCCTACAGTCGGGGTGGACCTCGTGGTGGTGGTGGTGGTGGTAACACCTCGTAACGGCATCCACCTCCTGCTCCCTGCGGACCGCCTCGATCGAACATCTTCCTCTTCTTGGGAGGTCCCTCAACTGTCTATTGATCATCAATACGGTGGTTCGGATAGTCACGAGTCATGTGACCCTGTCCGCTGCAAGAGTAACATTTCCCGCTCTTGGCATGACTGGCTTTGTCTCGTGTGCCCTGCACAACTGAACCCGTATCCTGAGGTTGTCCACCGGATGGCCTGTTCCTCTTGGATATCTGCGGTCTCTGTCTACTGCCAGTTGCAGAAGACTCCACTGCATGTCGACTAGTGATGGTTCCTTATGTTGGCGACTGATCAGCAAGGAAACTCTTCACTAGGAGGGCTCTCTCTAACACCCCCGCTTGCGTTGGTATTCTTAGTGAGATCATCGAAGCTCTGATCTCCCGTCTAATCCCCGGCTCGAAGGTTCGGGCCCTGAAGAAAGGGTCTTGCACCATATTGGTGGAGTAGCATGAGAGGTCGGTGAACCTCGCTGAGTATTTTTCCACTGTCATGATGACCTGTTGCAGATGATGTAGCTCCTGTATCCACACCGCACGTAGGGTGGCTGGGACAAACTCTGCCCGAAATAGGCTCTCGAAGTCAGCCCAGAGTAGTGTCGCCTCATCATGAAACTAGATCATCAGGATCCACCATATGCATATTGTTTCCTAAAGAATAATCATGGAAAGTATCACCATAAGGTAAACTGGTGTCCCTACTAGTCTGAATACTCTCACTACAGCCTCTATCCAATCCTCAGCTGCATGCGGGTCCATCTCACCCCTGAACCCGGGCGGCCTCTGGCGCTGGAACTCGTGCAATGTGCTCAGGTGGCATGTACTCTCTGCTTCTAGGGCTGGTGAAATCGGTGGCCCAATGGGTAGTGGTACCGCTGGTGCCTCTATTGTGATAGGGCCCTACACCGAGGCCTCGTCGCTCGGTGGGTTTTCATCTCGTACAACTCTCGGAACCCTGGCTGGCTGTCTACGTGGAGGAATCTTGAAAAGAAACAGGTGCGCCATGGTCAATAAGTTATACCTGGTGAGCTGACTCAAAATAGATCACAAATAAGACTCTTCAAAACACACACACAATCAGTGTTTTCATGCAATGAGTCAGAAATTAGAAGCCAGGGTCCTGGTGTATGGATACGTCGGTCGCCGCACCAACATTGGATTCCTTGGACTGAAAACCACACTCAGTACTATTAACAATATTTACTCATAGAAAAAGAAAGATCAGAGTCCTAAGTTCTACGGTAGAACTGACTCCTCTGATACCAATTTGTCACGACCCATCCCCCGAGGCCTGTGTTGTGACTACCCCAAGCCCGCCTTCCATAGGCCAGGGGCTAGAGACTAGCACCAAATGCGTAAATCCCTAAAACTGGGAAGGCATTTCATTTAAAAAGTGTAAACACACACAACAGAGTATGAGCTTGAAGTAAAACACTAAGAAAAATTGTATACAAAGGAGTGTTGAAAAGTAAAAGGGGCCGGAAATACAAGCCCAACAGGAAAGTACAAGTACAACTAAAAAATAAGTACAATTGAAGAAAAGTAAAGCAGCTACTGGGTCTTCCTTCGGGGATTCCTACCTGAAGGGTAGGTACAGATAACCTCCTCAGCACTCCACGTCTGTCAGTCTCCTTCGTGTTCTGACTCGTCGTAAGGTCCACCTCTGGGTACCGTCCAGTCCTGCTACTCTGATCCTTAGTCAGCGTTGTTCGTCGTCTGTAACCAACACAACGAGGTGCGGGCATATCCCGTGTAGGGGTGAGTATAAAGATACTCAGTAGGGACCTCGAGACCACTAATGTCTCTCAAAATCCACCAAGGACAAACTACAGAGTAAGAAATCAACAGATAGCCATTACTTAGATATATTCCCATACATATACCTAAGTTATCAAGTAACCCATCTCAATCATGAGGAAAACACAGAAGTCACTGACTCAGCTCACACAGGTATACAACTTATGTAGAGAGATAGAGATGATCAGATATAGCCACTGAATCGTCTAAGCTATAAGACCCACACAGGATCCAGGACCAGTAGTTAGAACTATCAGACCAACACATGATCCAGGACTAGCTTTTCTGTCGGACCAACACATGATCCAGGAACAGAAGTCAGAACTGTCAGACCAACACATGATCCAGGAACAGTCATCAGAGCTGTCGGACCAACACATGATCCAATACCATCTATTTTGTCGGACCAACACATGATCCAAGAACATAAGTCAGAACTGTCAGACCAACACATGATCCAGGAACAGTCATCAGTGCACAGCCAGCCACAGGGTTTCCACAAAGCGCTCTTGATTCTGGGAGGTTCTGCTCCTCAAGCCTAGTGTCGATACATCAACTTCAACTAAGTCCCAATTTTATGTATCCAAAAGATCCGTCTTTCCAAAAGAAACTTAATGCGACAGACGGTGTGTCAATCGGACGCTCGGTCTGAGACTTATTGTCATTTCAGTTCCAAGGGCCCGGTTGGATTTAGGTTCAATCCAACCCGAACATACCCCAACTGTTTCCAAATCTTATGTGGGGTATTCCAAAAGAACCATCTCACTCCAATCTTTCTGTCTCTTCATACAGTTCGTCAATCGGACACTCGTAGCCCAAGTTATGGGTGAAAAGGTGAAATCGGGTCAAACGGGTCCGGGTCCGGTCCGGCCCAGTCGGACCGACCCAATCTGCGGGTCTGACCCGGTCCGTGGTTCTGACCTGGCCTGCAGGTCTGACCCAGCCCATGGGTTTGACCCGGCCTGAGGGGGCGGCCCGGCCCGCGACGATGGCCCGGTGGCCCGGCGGCCCACGACGGTCCGCCCTAGCCGCGTCCAGGGGGGAGGTCGCGCCCCCTAGTACCCGAATGGCTTATTCATTCATTCGGATAGAACTGGTGCCATGATGGCGCTGGTGTGTCATGTGGGATCCAGTGGTGTCCCACTGTTTCTGGCTGGATGAGCGGCCAGCTGACTCCTTACGTTGCGCCGGTTGCGCCGCGCCTCTTCCGGTGACCCAGTGGCTTGGGCCGCTGGACCTATTCACAGTCGGGCTCAAGCCAGCCATCGTGGCCAGGGGCCGCAGCCCTTCTTCAATCCGCCACATGGATCCAGTTACGTCGCACCTTCCCGGTCGACCCGGCGGCTTGAGCCGCCGATTTCTTTCGCGGCCGGCCTTGCGTCGGCCACCGATGCACTACTGCGGCAAGGGCCAACAGCTTCTCCTCCGGCGGTGCAGTTGCACTGCCACCGCCACATATTGACACACGTCTATTCCACCTGTCGGTGTTCTTTCCGTGGGTCACTGGACGAGCTCCGGTGTCCCGATTCTCGTTATGGAAGAAGTCGCACTCTCCTCAGGTCGTTGCCTTCGATCTTCAGTCATCATTGACGAGAGTCACACATTCTGGTCTCAGGTCGTGATTAGCGTCAAAATCCACAAAGAATTTAGAGGGGTCGGTCTGTGTTTGTTCACCACGCGCCCTCTGCGTTAGGGTGATATCAAGCAGCTTCGTGTTCTAAACCACGATGGAAAACGAATAACACGCAACAATTATCAAGCTTGAACCCCTACCTCGTATCGTTCGTTGGCGCTGACGAGGAGGAAGAATGGACGCCATTCGTCGTAGGTGAGGATGTCCCACTTTGGGAGGAAATCCCTAAGAAAAAAAGAGTGAAGAAGGTCAGTGTTCATCGTTGGAGAGCCTTTCCTCATTGGCGTTCTATCTCCAAGAGCTTCTCTTCTCCTCAATAGTCCTTTACAACAAATTAATAGCCCCCCTAAAATAATATATTATGTGGTCTATTATGTTCGTTGGAATAAATTCAAAATGAGGCATTTAATTAATTGATGTGTCTTAATTAATTAAATGGGGTGGGTTAGCACCATTAAGTGTAGAAAAGATCAAGAGGCTCCCCCTCATTAATGAGGGGAGTTCTAGAGGCTTCCAACTCAGGTGGTCCCCACCAAATTAATCCTCACAAGGGAGGTTTAGTTTGGGTGGGCCCCACCACCATAACCTCTCATGGGAGGTTAAGGTTTGGCGGTCCCCACCTCCAACCTCTACATGGTGTTTATAACAAAAATAAAATAAAATAAGTCGTGCACTTATTTTATTTTATTATTCTGCATAAAACCCAAAAACTATCATTGATTCCCGACCATCTGTCATCGAGGTGAAAGTCTTCTTATGAGAATATCGGTGTTGTAAGTTCAACGGTGCCCTTAGATTTCAATTCTGAGTACCGGTTCAAAATTTATAAAATCTCACTCGTACGTTTACTGAACGTACCAGAACAAAACTTCAGAAATTGATTTCGGGCACACCGGGCCTCATAATCACGTGTCGTAAGATTTTTCGGACTCGAAAAATTCCCATGTATTTTTTAAAAATAATCTCATGGGAATTCTAGGTCTTTACACCCTACACTCATCCTCGCCCGTGACTCCTCCCATCACCATCTGAGGTCTTCTTTCCTCTCATATTCCACAAAGCCGACACTTGGTTTTGTTTTAAAATCCATCCCCCGTGGATCCATGTAGGTCTCGTATTATATATATATAGTAATATATTTTTATAAAATGGTCAACCCACTTTAGTTTCCCTTGATTAGGATGGTTTTTTTCTCATGCATTAGTCTTATCTTGAGTCATTGTTTAGCATTTTTGAGTTTCACCCATCATCTTCATGAAATATAAATATAGTTTATATATATAATAGTTATAAGCTAGTTTTTCACCCAAAACTCCTCAGGTCTTCTTCCTCTCAAGCCTCCAAAAATCTCTCCACAAATCCACCTTGATCTTAAGCCAGGTAAGGGTTTAGTATACCTTATCTTCCTTATGTAAAACCAATTTATACACTTCGTATATTCGGTTATATGTATATATATATATAATCATACAGTTTTAGATAAACCTCTATTATGCTTGATTTTAAGACTCATAAATATTGAGTTTCAAAGTTTAAGTGGTGTTTTAAAAGGTAAAGAATTATATTTTTCTACAAAACTCTTATATATGTATATGCAGTTATATGTATATACCTTTGGGTTTTAATCATAAACTGATTAAGTTTTTATAAAAACCTATTTTTTTTTTTATTTAATTATGTTTGTGAGATGTACAGTGTTCATAATGATTTATTAAACCTTATATTGGTTGACAAAATTCTGTGTATACACCTTGTGTTTATATAGTTCATATAATTTTTAACCCACATTTATACAAGAACAATAGTCACCCTAGTGTATGCACTCCTATTTTTAGAAGGATGAAATAGTATTTTATACATATACATGGTAATCACTTGTAGAGAAATATGTTTAAATTTATTTTTATGAATTCATGCTTCGCATGAAATAATTATTTTTCTAAATCACTTGAATATGCCACAATAAATGTTTTTAGTCATTGAGTTTTGTTTTTGTTAAATATGCCCATTTGTCAGCATGTGTTTTAAATATAAATAACAATTATCTTAATTTTAGAATTATGCATTTTTGAATATAAAATGTTTAATTTCATAATAAGGATTTTAGAATTTTAGTGGTTATCATTTCATGTAGAAAACCTATATTTTATGTGCTTTAGTTATTTTCACATGTGTTATAATCTTCCTACCATACTATTAATTTATTTCCATATCCATGTAGTTGTTAGTGTTTTTATTGACACTTATATGCATGACTCACTATGTCTATGTAAATTCTAAATAATGTAATCAAACTCTTATGTCCTTTTATGGAGTTAAGAACTAAATTATTCAAAGTGGTATGGGAAATTTTGAATAATATGAAATGAGAAATTAAATGTTCAAAGTGGTATGGGACACTTTGAACATACGACCTTACTTGGCATATGAGGAATGTATTAGACTCAGTATTATTATGGGTTGGGGACTGGTTAATGAAATTCCTACGGGTTGGGGACCAGTTAATGAAAGTCCTACAAGTTGGGGACTGGTTAATGAAAGCCCTATGATGAATCGGTAGTTCTCATGAGAAAAATTAGGTCATGGCATGAGGCCTTGACATAGTCTCACATTATAAATTTTCTCCTTATGTTTATAATAATTAATTTACCAAGTGGATATTAAACTAGTTGAATATTCATGGTTAAGATCCTATACTTATGAGTATCAGAATAAGTAAATTCTTATGGAATAATGTTTATTCAGCATTCAGAGATTTATCTACCAATTTATGATTCACAGTTAGTAAGGGAATAAATTGAAGTTATTATTTTGTATGAAACTCTGATCATGTATTACTCTCAGTTGTAAATTTGGTACATACACTTTTTCATGTCACACTTATTAAAGTTGTAATGAATCTTGATTTACATGATGCACACCCTAAATTTTGTATGAGCATACTTATGATTGGAACATGTTTCATTGTAACCCTGAAGCATTTATTGAAATGTTCACTTATAATTATTGGATAAAATGTTATGTTATGATTCATGTGTTATAGCTTTCCTTACAAAATTTTTTTATGGATAATTTTAAAGGAATGTTTTCAAAAGGTTTTAATTGAAATATTATTTTATTTTAAAACCCATTATTGGGAATTCGTATGCTCACTCTATGTTTTAACTTAAATTTTATAGGTTTAGTAGTTTTGAGCTACAATGTTTGGTGGAAGAATTGTGGAGATTCTTTTCCCTTTCATTTTTGAAGTAATTGTAGTAATTGTATATGGTTCTCTAGGACCTAAATTGAAAAGATACTCTTTAGTGTAACATGATGTGTGTTTTTATCATTTCTTTTTATAAAAAAAAATTGCACACCATGTTTTATTTAAAATATAACATGTGCTAGGTTAGTTTGGTGTCGAGGCTTGACATTATATGTAGAGTTAAATATCACACACCATGTGGGATATCTACACCCTATGTGACTCAGTTTCAGTGACTCACTATGTACCCCAGGGGTACACGGGCATGGACATGACCAGGTATAAGGGAACAACCAGGGTAAATGGGAACAGACATGGCCAGAGTACCCATACACTATAAGATCATCTGGGTATGGATAGAGTACACAAGCATGGCCATCATACACAGGCATGGCCAGAGTACATGGGCACAGGCATAGTATACTGGCATGGGCCTAAGTACACAGGAATGGACTAAAGTACACAAGCATGGGTCAGAGGACATGCTCATACTTGGATCATCCAATACATGCCATGTACTCCCTATACACACCATGTACTTTTACCAGGGTAGGTTGAGGCCCCTATTCTCTTCAGTGCAGACCAATATCGATAGGGTAAGTTCTATTGGTATATCCCTATGAGAGTATTTTGAGGTATCCCATCCTAATTATAGGATGAGTGATCCCCTCTATAGGATAATATTATATTGCGATAGGTATCCCTCTATGTGGCCTAGATTTTGATCCTCTATCATTCCTCCCTATGTTACATCAATTATCCCATTACTAACTTCCAAGGCATGAGATCCCCATCCTAGTGGTTTACTCTAAGAAGGTTCAGGTATCCCTCATATGTTATGGGTGTGATTCCCTATCTATATATCAACATATTCTAAGTTATAATGTGTACTTATTTAGGGTGAGGCCTAATAGTCATGACCTGTCAGATGAGCACTATTAGTGTTACTAGATCCAAGGAGTGATTTCTCCCAAATGAGCATTACCTTGAAGCCTTAATAGAATCCTAGGATGATAGAATATTTGAGACCTTAATTTGAGACTTGGGGTTTATCTTGATTATATCTAGGTTATTTTTTCTAATGTATCATATTATGGTTAACATATCTTCATATTTATGATCTTACCTCTATCTCTCTATCTTGATGATTTATATTTGGTGTTTTTGGAGTATCTTACTGGGTATGTATATACTCACCTATGTATAGGATCTGTCCTTACATATTGTATCTTATGTAGATGACAGGCCTTAGAATAAATTCATAGGTGGACCAAGATCAAGTGGAGTATATTTGAGCTAGAAAATATACAGTTAGTTCCAAGAGTTTCATTTGACAACATTCCCCTCCTTATTAGTAGGTTGGACACTTTTAAAGTTTTGATGGGCTTGTATTTATCCCTTTATGATTTCACATACTTGTTTCATACTCTGATGTCGAATATAAATGTATGCATGCATATTATTATCAGTTATATCTTTAATTTTTGTAGTATATTGGTTCTTGGAGATGTGTGTGTGTGTAGGTAACTTAGTCTAAGGCCTACCATGTGTGTGTTATTCCTACTCAACACTTGTCGCCAGCCCCTGGCCTATTGAAGGTGGTATTGGGGTGTTACACTCAACTTATAATGAGAAGGTGGGCCCTGATGGATAGGGTAATGAAAAAGTGGTATCAGAGTAGGTTATCTTAGGACTAGAGTTTGGAGTTTGTCTAGTTTTGAGGTTTAGTTTGGGAACTAGGGAAATAATGATAAAAATTTTTAAATTAGGCTCATAGTCTAGGGAAACAAGTTTTGGTGTGGTGTCTAGTGAATCCATTGACTACTACTTTGATAACCTTCATATTGACTTGGTACATGTAGGAACTGGTTATAGAAAAAACATTAGCACATTCATCATATATGAATGGGTTGTGGTTTATATTTCCTTCTTGAGTTATCTCCCCAAATATACTCTTTGATCATGGTGTACCTTGTTAATTATAAGATTCCTCTATGATGATAATCATCTAGGATTACACATCACAATAATAATGATGATACTCCTAATAAAGAGGATCTGGATCAAGGGTCTATACAAGATATGTCACCTTTGGGTGGTTTTCTAATATTACCTCCACCTATTGGGTATCAGGTTTCTCTATTAGTGATGGAAGAGGATTTTCATAGGATTATCACACTACATAATTTCCAAAGATAATAACCCCTTGATTTTTGAGTTGATTTGTACCCCTGGTAGTAGAGGAATATCTCAAGGCAATTAGGAAATTCTTACACCTTGTTAGGGGCCCTCCTAATTAGATAGTGGTCCTAGTAGTGACCCTTCTCCATAGATACATGGGGCGATAGTGGAGTCTGGTGACTTGAACTCATGATGAGGCAGCTCCCTCTTAGACTAAGTTTGGTCATCTATTCAGATAGGAGTTCTACCCAACTAAGTTGTGATCAGTACACATACAAGAGCTTTTGGAGCTCTATCAAGGTAGATTGATAGTATCAGAGTATGTTTCTAGGTTCACTAGAATCTTTTGATACTCTATATATATGGTTTTTATGCATTCCTTTAATCATGAACCTTTGAGTGTAAAATCCATATAGATATACAGGATATATTAGTATCTATTTGTATTAAATCTTATATTAGAGTGCTTGAGATAGCCTTGGTGGTGGATAGCTTCTTGGAAAAATAGTTTCCAATAGTTGGTACTATCAATGGGCACACTAGAGTTTAGACTTTGGTAGCTGGTAGCTGAAAACAAACTCATGGATCTAGGAATTATAGTAATTTCCTAATACATTCTTAGGATAGAGTTTATGTAGTTATGGGCTCTCATGTTGGTTTCTTTCATCTGGGGGAGAGGCGATGATGTTCTTATGACAGTTAGGGACTTCTCATGTGGCATTGTCTGACCCGTCGTGTATCGGACAGGTAGAAAGTCGATGGACTGCCTATGTGAAGAAAATAGTAAGAGTAGGGAGCTCCAAAGGGTAGAAAATATGGTAGAGCAGTTGGTAGAGTAGTAGGATTTGTTCAATGTTTTAATCCATTGTCACCACCAACCCTAGGTGTTCCTCACTATGCTTAGGGAGTTGGTGTTCAGGGATGAGTTCAATTGTAGGAAGTGGAGGGTTATGACCCAGAGGCTCCAAGTATAATTCGATGTATAATCTATTTCTTCTCAACTTTATCTACATTACTGATAGACATAATCATGGTCCACTCTTTCCATGACACATCCCTTGTTTGAGATCTAGAGATTCCCGTTGAGGCTTTGGATCGACCCTTATGTTTGGAGACCCCTACTAGAGGATATTCAGTGATCAAAAACTTCTACCAATAGTGTAACCTATAACTTGAAGGGGAGATCTTAATTTGGGATCTTTTTGTGTCCACAATGAGTCCTTATGATATCATTCTAGGTATGGAATGTCTCTCCATAGTTCATGCATAGATTGACTATTTTTTATGGGGAATGTGGTATGCCTATGTTAATGCAATGATATTTTACTTAGTCAGTGAGAAGGAAACTTAGGAATAGTAGGATAGGCTCATACATAGGAGGATACAACCGATTAATCATTAATTGAATAGTATTATCCTTGGAGTAGTAGATGTTATGATCTCTCAGCTTCCTACAATAGTGGTGGAGTATGAGGATGTCTTCCCTGTGGATATTTTGGACTACCTCCCCATAGAGATATTAACTTCTATATATAATTTCACTTCCAAATATATATTCCATCATATCATATGGATCCTACAAATCTTTGAGATTTGAAGGTGAAATTGGAGGATTTGGAGATTAAGGGGTTTGTTAAACCCGGTGTGTCACCCTGGGTAGCCCCCATTTTTTTCACCAAGAAGGTGGATGGGATCTTGAGCTTATGTATAGATTATCATCGCCTATTCTAGTTGGTCATAATGAATAGGAATCCACTCATAATAATTAATAAACTCTTCTAATAGAATAAATGGGTGATGTGGCACTCAAAGATTGACCTCAGGTTGGGCTATCACCAACTCTGGGTTTGAGATGAGGATATACCAAAGACAGCATTATAATGTTGATATAGTATTTATGAGTACTTGGTAATAATTTTTAGCATTATAAATTCCACATAAATTTTTATGAGACTCATGAACTAGATCTTTCATCCCTTCTTAGACTAGTTTGTGGTAGTATTTATCAAAGACATCTAGGTGTACTCGGTGTCAGAGGAGGATAATGTGAGATATTTGAGGATAGCCTTGGAAATACTCTTATAGAACTATCATTATGGTAATATCTTGATGTTTTATTTCTAGATTTGAGAGTTCCACTTCCTGGGACATGTCATCTCAGAATAGGGGTAGCAGTGGACCCAATAAAGGTTGAGGAAGTGCAAGATTGGGAGCCACCCAAGAGTGCATCGAATGTGTGGAACTTCCTTGGTTTGATGTTCTAATATTGAATATTCATGCCCAATTTCTCTAGGATATCATCATCTTTGACTTCTTTTACCTCAAAGGGGTAGCCTTTTGGGTGGATGGAGAAGTGTCAGTAGGCTTTTTAGGAGTTGTGAGAAAAGTTGATGAGTGCCCCCATATTGAGACTTCTAGAGGAGTATGTTGAGTATAAGGTGTTCTATGATACCTTTGTAACTGGTATTGGATGTATTATGATGTATATAAAGGAAGTGATTGTATATGGGTCCCAGTAGCTGAGTCCCCATGAGAAGAACTATGTGACCCAAGATCTAGAGCTATTAGTAGTGATATTCGCCCTAAAGATGTGGTGAAACTATCTTATGGATGAGTGTTTTATTGTCTATTGTGACCATAAGAGTTTTAAGTATATCTTTTCATAAAAATATATTAACTTTAAGTAAAATTCAGTCTATATAGTTCCTTTAGGATTATGACTTAGAGATATTTTATACTCTTAGAAAGGGGAACATGGTGGTATATTCTCTCAACAGAAGATCTTGTTTACATTAATTAAGTGAGGTATTGGAGCATTTGGCCTTGTTACAGTTGTTCTTAGTAGATGAAAATGTTGAAACTTACCTCTAGTATATGGTTTTTACCCATTTTATTTATTAGTGTGTTAGGCAGGCTCATCTTGGAGATGTTTATTCTGATAACTTGCATGTTCATATATATACTAGGCATGATCCTAATGGATTTTATGAATTTAAGGGTCATTTCATCCTTTTTTAAGGGAATATGATGGTACTAGTGACACTACATGAGGAGGTTTTTATGGTGTTTCATATATCCCCCTTATGGTTAAATCTAGGGGTGAAAAATATGTACCAAGACCTTCATCATTAGTTTTGGTGGGTAGGAATAAAGAGGTTCATATCCAATTTTATCTCTTGATGCCTTGCTTGTTAACAAGTGAAGGCTAAGCACCAGATTTTGGTGGGTTTGGATAAGCTTATTGAGGTGATAGAGTGTAAGTGAGATAATGTCTCTATGGACTTTGTGATGGGGCTTCCACAATCGACTAGAGAACGCGATAATATCTGGGTGATTGTAGACCGACTCACCAAGTCATCCCGCTTCCTATCCATCTAAGAGTGGAGTTCAGTAGAGAGTTTGGGATGCCTTTATGTATAGGAGATAGTCTAGATACATGGAATTCCCTAGACAATAATTTCAGAACTTGATGCTCACTTCATGTCATGATTATGGAGAGGATTACAGGAGGATTTTGGAGCTTCATTTTGGTTTATCATGGCATTTCACCCCTACATAGATTTCCAGACTAAGCAAACCATTCAGGTTTTGAAGGATATGCTTCAGGCTTAATGTTGGACTTTGGTCATAGTTCTCAGGATCACCTACCCTTGGTGGATTTTTCCTATGAAAACAGTTACCTATCCACAATTGGTATGGCATGATTTGAGGCCTTATATGGGAAACCCTATAGGTTACCAGTATGCTATAATGATCTATGGGATTCATCACTCATGTGCCCAAAGTTGGTGAGAGTAATGGTAGAGAATTTTTAGATCATCCAGGATTAGATGAGGACTACCCAGAGCCATCATAAGTCTTATGTGGACTGATGAAGGAGGAATTTAGAGTTTTCTAAGGGATGCCTTGTATTTTTAAAGGTCTCACCTCAAAAAGGATTATGTACATTTTTATAGGATGGAAAGATTTCTCTAATATTCATTGGCTTTTTATAGATACTTTGTAGGGCCAGCAAGGTGGTGTACATCTTATCCCTACCACTACAGTTAGACTAGGTACACAATGTCTTTCATATGTCATAGCTGAGGAGGTATGTGCACAACTCATTACATTTTATCGACTGGGGAGAGTTGTACATTGAGGATGGAGCTACCATCATAGAGTACCCAATAAATATTGAGGATCAGTAGGAGAAGATACATTGTGTGTGAGTGATTCTTGTTATGTTCATCTAATAGAAACATAAGAATCTCTAAGAGATAACTTGGGAGCAGGAAAACCAGATGTGATCTCAGTACCCTCATCTTTTTTAGTAGGTTTTTTTATTTTCAAGATGAAAATCCCTAAGGTGGGGATAATTTAATGACTTTTATTTTTTCTTTTAAAACTTTGGAATATTTTTAAAAATATTTTTGGAGCTAGGTATAGATTCGGTGTGGGATTCCAGGTCTTGTGGAGCCTCAGTGTTGATATAATAAAAATATTAAATAATTTATATCACATGCATGAAGTTTCCATGAAATAATATAATATCTCCCAAATAGAGTTTCATATGGGAAATATAATATTTCCATTAAATGTGGAATGTGCTTTTTACCCTAAGAATGATATAACCTTGGTGCGCGTTGGGTGGTTTGTTTAAGAGAATACGTGGAAGGAATAATAATTAAATAAATTTAATTATTTATTTATTTATTATAAAATGGTCTAAAACTAATAATCCTATATATAAAATCAGTTATGGAAAACCCCTGGGGTTGGATTCATTACCCTATATATGTAAGAGAATTTTTGGGGGTGAACCTTTGACAAACAACAATAGATCATGGAGTAGTAGTCAATATGCCACAGAGTTCATCTTTGATAAAGAAGTTATTAGATCTCACCAAAGAAAATCATACAAAATAATTATTTTTAAGTGATAAATCTAATATCAAGGTAGTATGTTTTGTTTGTATTTAATCCCCATTTTGTTTATCCCATGTCAATCATGAATCGATATTTTTAATAAATTGATTCATTGGTCAATTGTTGATTTGTGGGTATTGATTTATCTTCCTAGAATTAGGAATGGATAATGTTTTTTATGGTCCTTGATTATTTACTTACATTTGAGATTTCTACATTAATGGATTTAGGACAACCCAAAAAAATATCCAATTTCTATTCCTCACTCTTATGTTTCATAATTTTCTCCCCTTGTTCTTCATATGTTCATGTTGGTGTTCTGTTTGATCGGTGGTTCAACAATACTTAGAAACTGATTATTGTACAGTTTATCTTTGGTGAAATGAATCATTTCTAAAAGTTCAGGTTTGGGATCAAGAGAATTATGGAGGAATTATTTGGTGTGATGTGAAATCAGTTATGGATCGGTGACCTTCAGTTCACATGTTTTTTCATCTGGTGATGTGGTGTGATAGGAATCATTTCCTGAGTGATTGGGTGGCCAAAATTCATCTCCTAGTGATTATTTGGGTTTATTAAACATTATATCTGATTTATTTGGTAGATTTCATTGTTGGATCATAATAATTTATGGAATGGGTGAAGATTCATGAGATTTTCTAGGTTTTTGGAAAATCCTGACAACATGATGTATACTTTGGAAGAACACATGTCATGTAGTCCCCTTTCTATAGTGGATAGGGTTCCATCTAGAGTTAAATATCACACATAATGTGGTATTTCCACACATTGTGTAACTTTATGTTAGAGACTCGGTGTGTTCCCCAGGGGTACATGGGCACAGACACGGCCAGGTACATAGGCATGGCTAGGTTACATGGGCACAGACATGACCAGAGTACTCAGACACAGGTAGTGAACTCAAGAAAAACCAGATTACATGAGCATGGATAGTGTAAAAATGAATATATGGTGTACATAGGCATAGCCAGAGTACATGGTCATGGTCCAGAGGACACAGGCATGGGCCAGAGTACATGGGCATGGGCTAGAGGACACAGGTATACACAAACCATCCATAACACATCGTGCACTACCTATACGCACTGTGTACTTTTACTGAGGTAGGTTGAGGCCCCCTTTATCTATATTTTAGACTAGTATCAGTTAGGTACTTTCCCTTGTTCCATACCTATGAGGGTATTGTAAGGTGTCACATCTTAAGAATAGGATGAGTGATCCCTTCTATGAGATATTCTTAGATAGAGTCGGGTATCCCTCCATGTGGTTTGGAGTGTGATCCTCTATCATTACTCCCTAGTTTGGGTCACGTATCCCATTATCGACTTCTGGGATGTGATATTCCTATCCTATTGGTTTACTCTAGGTAAGGTCAGGTGTCCCCCACAGGCTTAGGGTGTGATCCCCTATCTGTATATCAATATCTTCTAAGTTCCAATGGGTACTTCTTTATGGTGATTACCAGTAGGCATGACCTATTGGATGATCATCATTAGTGTTACAAGGCCCAAGGATTTAGTTATCCTTGATGATAATTACCTTGAATCCTTGAGAAAATTCCTAGGTTGGCAGTAAGGTTGAGACCTTACTTTGAGACTTAGTGTCAATCTTGAGTATATCTGGGTTATTATTGATATTGTATCATATTATTATTGATATATCTTCATATTGATGAGCTAGAATCTCTCTCAATATCTCTATCTTGATGATTTAGGTTTTTATATTTCGGGGTATCCTACTGGGTATGTATATACTCACCCCTACATGGGCTCTACCCACACATGTCATGTATTATGCAGATAATAAGACTTATGATAGAGTCATAGGTAGACCAGGAGAAGGTGGATTATAGTTGAGATAAATGGACTATCTTTAGTTTCAAGAGTTTCATTTAATAGTATTCCCCTCCATATTATCAGGTTTTACTCTTTTATAGTTTTTTTGGGATTGTATTTTTTCCTTTATGTTTTCTCATACTTGAGTCATATTTTTATGTGGGATATAGATGTATGAATGATTATTGGTATCATTTGTATCTTTTCTTTCTACATTATATCATTTCTTGGAGATGTGTTCTTTTTTGTGTGTCTAGGTACCTTAGGCTAATGTTGGGAAAAAAACCCTCTTGGTGTTGAGTTAAGGTTTTTGGGTTGATTGTGTTCATTAACAAGTCTAGATAAAAATGTTCTAGTTGATTTTCTACCAAAGAATGTGTTTTGAAGGTGACATGGTTTCCTAGTGTTTTCTATATTTTTGGGCATTAAAATTGGAATTTATTTTATGGAAAATTAAGGATTCCCACATAGAAAAACTGGTGGACCACATAGGACCTAAAGAAGTTCATGGTGGATTTTCAAAACAAGAAACTTGGATTCATAGGATCTTTTCTATATGAACTACATAGAAAGTATGTGAAAGTGTGAATAAAAATAAACAAATGAATTTAAATAATATATAAAAAATGTTTAATACAAAAATATTTCTTAATTTTTGGTTAGAGGTGGTGTATTAAATGTTTCCACAAGGGGATTTATATGTTATGCGAACCATATATAGAGTTCAGTTTACAGTGAATGATAATTTGAAAAGAAGTTAATAGTAATTTTGATTAGTGGTTTTTTCATATTTATTTTCCTATATAAAGTAACCTTAATTACTTAATTTCATAGAGAGTGAATTTGATTAGAAAGAATCAGCAATGTAAGAATTCGGATAAGACTAAAATTGGTTCATAAAGGAGGTGGTTTGTGAAGGATCTCAATTCAAGAAGGAAGTTTGATTCATGGAGGAGTTTAATTTACAGTGCATTGTAGTTCAAAATTTAGTGGTGGTTCTCAAGTCACCATAAGTCTATGAAGTAAAGTTAGTTTTTAATTCACCTATTCTACTTGGTGAAAGGGATTTTGCAAAGGGTTTAAAGGTTTTTGCAGAGGAATAAAAATAGTTCATGAAAGGACTCACCATAAAGAAATCACTATGTAGTGAAGTGGATTTCATCTAATATTTGAAAACAATGCCTCACAGAACACTCATATACATGTGAAACTATTATTCTGTGATTCATATAAAAATAATAACTTTCTAAAGTAGCGGTGTGCATACTTCAGTTGAGAGAGAAATGAGATTTTAGTTTTTGATTGGTTTTAAACCATGAGGGACAGTGATTATGATCTAAACCTTGTAATAGTAAGGTAATTTAGTGGATTTTATTCTTTAGTATATTTCCTTTGTACACTCCTTGGATGTATCTCGATGAGGTTGAACCAAGTAAAATTTTTGTATCTTATTCATGTTTTACTTTTCAATTATGTTTTGTTATGGGAAGGAGAGAGAAGTTAGTTTTGTTTAATGATGAAACAAGAACCAAAGGGACAGTTGTTTTAATTAATCAACCCCTCTCTCTTAGGGTATTTAACCTTGTTGGGATAACAATTATTATTAGAGAAAAGGGGTTAAATTAAAATTTTCTCTCTCAGTAGAAGTAATGGAATTTTTTAATCACAAAGGGATTTTGATCTTCGATTGAAACAATTTTCAGCTATAGAATAATCATATTCATCACTAATTTCTATTATTAGGTATGTATGTGTTTACAGCTGCAATTCATGGTATTTCAGCTAGTATGGATAGTGTAACTTTATCATAATCAGACTGAATATAATTGGATTTTGATTCCAGAGGAATTAACTCCTTAGGAGGATATTTATCCAACACAATTTACACAAAGGTGATGTTATGTAATTTATTTCATTCCATGTGGGAAAATATACTAAATATCTATGAAGTAAATTAAAAAGTCTGAGAATATAAATTTTAGGTTCTGTGGAACAAATATGAAGACTTGATAATGCACCCCCAATGAGTTTATGTATGTATTTTTTGATCGTGTGAATGTTGTTATGGAAGACATGTGTGGTCTTGGAGAAATTCTAAATGATATAAAGATTTTTAAGCACATATTAAGAATAAATCCACCCTGGTTAAATCTAAAATTCTCTATACTAGAGTATAAATATCTTAAGGAGTTGACACTATATGGTTTACATAGTACTCTTGTCCCATATGAGATGAGAAATTATGGTAAGGACATTGTAGAGAGTGGTGAGTCTAAAGAAGTGGTGTTCAAGGCCACAAATAAGCTCACTATATAAGATGGTAAGGAAGAATATATAGTGGATGATGTTATGTCATTATTTCCTCAAATCTTGAAAGGGGAAAAATGAAAGTTTAAAGGGAAACCTCCACTTGTGTTCTTTAATTGTTAAAAGATTGGACATATTGTAGCAAAGTATCTTGAGAATTTTCAAGATGATTATGAGGATGATGATGAACTTCCCAGGAAAAATTCTTCAACCAATGTGAAAGGTTGAAAAAATACCAAGTGAAACTTCTTCAAAAAGAAGAATATACTTTCACAAGAAAATAATAGTACATAATAATATATGGTTTAAGAGATGAAGAAATGTATGGATCATGGAGAAAATGATATTTTGGTAGTTACAGGTCACTCCTAAGCAAGGGAAGAAATCAATAATGATGGAGTAGAATTCAAATTAAGAGTTTACCTCCATATTGAATTAGAATTTACTCTTAAGGAGATAGATGTTTGGAGATATAAAATGAAGGAATATAACATATTTTTTTATGATTCCAAACTATATATGTTGCAATAAGAATAATATAAGTCTAAGATAAAGGCTGAAATTGAAGATATCACATTTGAAAATCCATAGAACTTAGAGAAAGTCACTGAGTACAAGATCAAGGTTGAATAATGGTCTAGAGTTATTGATGGTTTGACTAACATAGTAAAATATAAAATCAAACATATTTAAGATCTTGAAGAGAAAATTATTAGCCTATGAATAAAGTTAAAATATTAGGAGAAACTTTGAACACCCGATATGATATTGGAAAAATAGGTGGAAATAGTGATATAAAAAGGGAAATTTGAGTTTAGAGGTCTAGTAAAACAATCAAAGGAATTTTAAGAGAAGAAAATGATGCATTATAATTAAACAAGTGGTATAAGGATTGATCATAAATAGAAAGTTGTGATGATTGATTTCAAACCATGAGTTCCCACTTTGAGGTTGAAAATTGACTTGGGTGCGAATCATAATCAAAAGGTTTGGAGAACCCAAGGAACAACCTATCCTTTAGAAACTAAACACAGGAATACACCTCATATCAGGTGTTATTTTTGTTGAAATATAGTATATTTCCAAAATTTATGTCCCATATCCAAAATTTATTGATAGTTATAAGAGAAATAAAGGTGTACACACATAGTTCAATATTCCAATGATGATTTTAATGGTTATTATTTCAAGTGGGGAGGATTTAGACACATGTATAGATATTTCTCATCAACAATTCATAGTAATGTGTTGAAGTATACCTAACATGTTTGTAAGTAGGGGCTCAAGGAATTATCAAATAATATGAAAATTGAAAATCAATTTGTAGCTCTGTAAGATGAAATTGGCCCATCATACCCCAAGGAAGACCAACAATTTCATTCAACTTCATGTATTAATACAAATACATGGATCAAAAAATAAAATAGATGAATAGGCAGTGATTGTAGATATTACCTTCAAAGCATCAGATTGTACTAGAATATGGATCATTGATAATGCACCTCCCATATGATGGGAAATAAGGATTTTGTAACAAGCATCGGGTATGATAAGTAAGGTGTTGTTATATTTTACAATGATGAAGTTTTGGAGATTATTAACCCAAGAAAATCCAAGTTTAAAGGCAAAGATATGAGATGTATTGATGTATTTCTTATTGAAGTTCTCAGTCACAACTTGATAAGTGTCAATAAACTATGTGACTTGGGGAATGATATAAGATTTACCAATAATTTGTGTGTTCTGAAGGTAAAAGATAGTGTAGTTTTTTTTCTATGAAATAGAAAAAAGAGTAATATCTACCTTGTAAGTGGAGAATAAGATATGGGTTTTCTATCCAAGGAGGAAGAAAACAGGTTGTGTCATAAATAGCTTGCCCATATGTTCCAATTATACTTGGAATATTTGGTGAAATGTGATGTATCTTGAGATCCCATATCCTATCACATGATCATACTCACATATGCGATGCTTTTCAACAAGGGAAGATCATTCGAAAGATATACAAGGGAAAAAAGTCAACAAAAGTGCTTGAATTAGTGAATATTTATGTGTTTAGAACTATATCACCAAGATCCATTAATGGGAAGAGGTATTGTATTATTTTCATTTATGATTTAAGTAGGATGGCATGGATATTCTCAATTCTCCACAAGTTTGAGTTGTTTAGTTTCATAACACCATATCGAAGGGAAGATAAAGGGATGATTGGAAAGAACATTTAAATGTTCTAAAATGGTAATGGTATATAATTCATAAATATCCAAGTAGAGGGTTATCTGGAGAAACATGGGATAAGACACCAACTTTCAGTAGTGATAACTCCTTAGAAAAATTTAGTGGTTGATAGGAGAAATTGGATCATAAATAACATGGAAAAAATGCTTATTAAAAAGGACCTACCAGATAAATTATATAAGGAAGCAGTATTTACATAGATATACATATCCAATAGAGATTTTGTGTGTCCTAAAGAAGAAAAGACTCCATAAAAGATATGGTATGTAAATAATCCTATATTAAAATACTTTCAAGTCTTTATAAGTAAGTTTTTCTTTCTCAATAAAGAGAAAAACTGGAAGTTTAAATCTCATGGTGTAAGAACCCAGTTTTTAAATCAAGTATATATCATTCTAAATTTGATCAAATTCTTTATTTTGGACCTAATATGGATTCCTAATGATGTTATAAAGGTTATAGGGATGTTTGGGGATTTTTTGGAGCTCAGAACCCCAACCGGTGGAGAAAAATACTAGGTCGCACGATTATTAGAAACCATATAGGATTGGATAGTGGGGTGAATCAGGGCCCACAATTTTCCCAAACTGTGTTTCGGGGTATGCACTGTAACACCCCGAGATTTTATGAAAAATATTCTTTTTAATTTCATTAATGTCTTGTGTTTTACGCTACACCAAAAGGATCTTGCACCACACGCATCCTTGACTTGCCTTGCATTACACGCAATCGCGACCTTCCTCGATAGCGTGTGTAGTACGCAATACCGAGTTTCACTGAACAACGATATGCTATTATAATATTATTATGAACTAGATGTTATGAATTGTATTAACTAAATTTTGAATCTTATAACATTATTATTCGTCTTTCACATTTTCTAAAAACATGGTATAAGAACAAAATAAATTTTTCGGGTAAAATAAGTATTTTTCAAAAAAATGCAGTTTTGCCGCCTTTTGATGACGCACCCACTTTAAATCTAGTTTTTGACATGTTTATAAGTTCCATTTGAAAAAATAAAATTATTCTTTGGAATCAAGAAATAAAAATTTACTTTGGATAAATTTTTCAGTTTATTCTGTTGACTTTCATATTTTGATGAATAGTAAAAACACGCTATATTTTAATTAAAAACAACTTTTTCAATCGAAATAATTAATAGTGATAAATTATTAATTTGAGTGGTTTTAAAGTATATTTAGAATATATTTTTACAATTTAATACAATTTTGGTCATTGAATATAATTTCACATTTAAACCAGACATAAACAAGTGTCAATCTTTTGATAGTTATTATCTCTTAAAAACACGCTATTTGTTTTGACGACGGGAATTAATTTTTAAATTAATTAATGCTACTGCTATATTTTGAATTTGGTAAAATAGACATCATTTTTGAGTTCATAATATCACATATAGCTTAGGCCTAATTTTTGGTATTTTACTGGAAACTTTCATTTTTTGATGAATAGTGAAACCACTAAGTGGTAGTTAAGAAAAATAAATTTTTCATAAAACTTAATTTTACCGCTTCTGTGAGTGGAATTTCAAAAATTCGAGAGACACGGTTGATGTCAGTAAGTAAAATGTGGTTCAATGAGATGAAAATAATTTTTGATGAATAGTAACTTTTTACTTTTTTTACCACGGTTAAAAGTAAATAGGGTAATTAAGGGTAAAAATGATATTATTATTACCCTAACACATGTCCTAATTCTATTGGACAAATGTAATTCGACCAAAAACAACCTTAGGAATAAAATATGACCATTTAGGCCCACTTGGATTAGATTAGGACATTTATTATTAATTTATTTAAAAAAGGGTTAAAATAGTTAAAATCAAAGTTTAATAAGTAAATAATTTTTAATATGGGGTTATACATAAGATAAATTCGACTATAAATATTAATTATAAAGATAAAAATATTTCCGACATAATTGCATTTTATTTGTAATTTTTAGACATTAAATAATTTAATTTATTTATGACACAACGATGATGCAGTAATTATCTTATTAATGAAATGTTGACATAATTGATGTTATAAATACCCAAATAAATGTAATTTGAGACTTTTTATGAATTAAACTAATTTTATAGGTTAATATGACATGTTAGTATTGATTTAAGTAACTTGGTTTGAACTAATCATTCTATTATGATTTTCAAAAAAATCAATTACTAAATAGTGTCAAAATTGAAATAAAATAGTTTTTAAAACAAATATTATATTATTAATTGTTATTTTATTCCTAAAAATCTAAGGATCGGCCAAATTACTTAGATAAGGTTATATATATTAATAATAAACAACTTGGGGTTCTTTTTGCTTGATATAGTAAGTTTATTAACCTTATAGTGTAAGAAAACAAGAAGACACGGTAAAAGTTAAATTATCTAACTTAAAGTTAAATCTAAATGATAAGGTTAAAATTGATACCTAAACTTGTCTAAATTCTATTGGATGAGATTATTGCGACCCATACCCACTTTAGATTTTAAATAAGACCCTTTGGAACCATTATAAACCGAATTTGACCTTAATATAAAATAATATTTTGAGATTTTCTTAAGGTGCCCCTCTCCTCCCTTATAAAAGGGCACCTCCTCCCTCTCCTCCTCACACCAATTTGAGCATTCAAGATCGGACAAACCCTGCCAAAATCTCTTCTCCACTTCCCTAGTATCATCCTAGAGGTCCTGGTCTTCTTCAAAGACCATCCTTAGTTCTTTAAGTGGAGGTTAAGTGAAGGCGCGTCAAAAAGAGGTAATATCCATTACCGATCTTTTTCAATTTCTTTCTTCTTCAACTTCTTATTCTTTAGTTGTTTCATGATAAAGTAATAACATAAGTATTTCTTATATACTGATATTTTATTATAAATATGAAACAACTCTAATTAACCTTCTATCCATCCTACGAAAAAAGGAAATCACCGCGCGTGCGTACGTAAGGAATACCGTCTCCACGCCGTGGTGTAATCTATTTTCCGCCACCACCTTAATTGGATGGGTATAATGGTGTAATGAGTAACTATATATGATTATTATAAAGTGATATTGATACTTAAATAGTATACATACACTTAAACACAATTCTACGACCATGGGAACGATATCATCGCTCGTGCGTACGTACAGACTACCGTCTCCACGACGCGATGAGATTCATTCTCCACATTAACCATTCATGAAGGATTATAAAGTATATATAATGAATAATAATTAAATATATGACATGTTAAATCTAATGGATTTATTTATATATATATATATATATATATATGTATGTCATCTACTTACTTCCATTCAAGACAATAAGGAAAGGAAAACAGCGTTCATGCGTACGTACGGACTACCGTCTCCATGAACGGTGTGTTTCATTTCATTTATCTATCTATTATATATATATATACTGAATATATATGATATATAAATCATGTTTTATATTCTGTAAGTAAGTAAATCATGATATAAGTAATAATAATGTCAAGAACAACAAGTCTAAACACCTATGATAAATAAAACGATTTTACCCAAAACACTTCTTTATCATGGAATTTACAAAAGAACGGGTAATATAAAGTCATAAGTGAACCATATATGATATCATAACAATTAATATGATTCTGTAATAAGTTAATGACATTATTTAAATCATTATACAGGAGGTTCGGATACGTACAAAGCATATCGGACATAAGGTAAGGGGAAATATCACAATCTCATTTTTATCCGAGATTGTTTATACTTTGGCATTTACTGGGGTGTATTTTATCATCCACATCCATGTTTTCTCAATATGTAATATTATTTCCACTCAAATACAATTTTTTAAATCCTATATTACCTTTCGGTGAGTTTTTAGTAAAATATATGAAAGGAATCTTTTTTCGTTTTTCGTACGAGGTACTTTTTTGACTTTTCCGAAAAAAGTACAAGAAGAATGTTTTTTAACTTATATGGAATGAATGGATTTTTAAAACATTATTTCCAAAAATCTTCCTTTAAAAGTTTTCAAGTTTATTTTTAATCAAATTCTTTTAGTTTAAAATTGTATGACATGTTAAGAAAGGAAAATGTTTTTGAAGTAGAAAGGATATTTTCCTCAAGAATGGAGTTCAAGAGTTTTATCAAAATTATTTTCCATCTAAGATAATAAAGGGTTCTGTTTCTATCCCTATTATTACATTGATTTGATTATGCTGTGATGGAATTATTTTTATGAATTCATTTATCTTATATGAATTGTTTTATGATGTCATGATGTTTAAGAATTCCATTTTTATTACATGGGTTATGCAATGATGTATGATTTATGATTTTGTGGCACACATAAGAATGGTATCATTATGAGATGGGTGGGACCTATATCTCCCTCCAATGCATTGGTTAAAGATTTTATATCTCATGAGATAGACATGGCTGGAATGGTAGGTTATACCGGTTCAGTGAAGCAGGACTAAAACGAGGGTAACTCAGTTCAGAAATGGACTTTGTCCACTAAGATAGTCTTGGCAATGAGTCTTGACTAATAAGAAATGATTCTCTATGATTATGTGTGTATGCCACAAAGTTTCATGTTTTAAGTTATGATTATTGGGATTTCATTTCACTATAATGATTTATCCCATGTTATGATATTATTATCTCTTTTGCAGGTTAATATTTCCAAAATGTTATGTTCTTATGAATATGATGTGAATGATTTTTCTTTTGTTTACCCTTACTGAGAATTTGAGCTCACCCTTTTTATGTTTTCTTTTCCCCGGGATATAAAGAAAGGTTTTAGGTAAGAAAAAAAAGGGAAGATCTTTATGGGAGATGTTGAAGATCTTTCACCATGATTAGAAGATTACGTTCAGAGTTTCCAAAGACACTAAACTATTACGGTCCTTGTGTGTGTGTTTTTGTTATGTAATAAGTATTCTGCAAAAGTAATGTAATGTCCTTGTACGTCAAGCTCCGGGTCTCTACAGTTGGTATCAGAGGAAAGGTTTAGTCAACCTTTGGAAACTAGGATGCGAAAACATTAGTGAGATCCCTAGAGATATTTCTAAGGTATGTCTAGGGATGTCCCTAAGGTTAAGTATACGTATAGGTTATAGTAATAGAATTACGCTAACGATCATAGAATTAAACCTAAGATGTTAGATATTGAAGGTACTCTCCCTTTATTATGTTGTTTTCCCTATCATGATTTTTTCCTCTCACACTATTATTTTTGGGTTTTAGAAAATGGCTGGAAACAAGATGATTCACGATAATGGAGGATATGATGGACAATGGAATGATATTCTTCATGAGAAACCAAATGAAATGGGATTTGGAAGGTCAAAGATCATTATTATGCCGAATCAGCAATCTCATAATATGATCAATAAAGTAAAATTTGGTAAGTTTCTTGACTCGGCTAATAAGAGAAAGATGGAGTTTCATGATGATCATAGAGGAAAGAAAGTTCAATTTCCCCTATGTAAATCATGTGGGGAGAGGCATCAAGGAGAATGTTTCAAAGGAACTAGAAGATGCTTTGGGTGTGGAAAAGAAGGACACAAAGCCAGTAAGTGCAAAGGAAAAGGTTCAGTTAACACCAGGGATGAGGATAATGGTATTGCTATGACATCAACAATAGTTAAATGTTTTAAATGTGGAATGTACGGGCATTATGCAAACCAATTCCCTAAGGTAAAGTCTCATGAAGAGAATCAGTATGGTCGTATGGGTAGTATTTATATTGATGATGATGAAGATACTACAAATGATATGTGAGATGAAAGAATTGTTGAAGCTCGGTCAATGGTTTAAGAATGTAGTGGAATGATTACATGTTTATCATGTGTAATGTTGTATAAGTAATCTCATGGTACTATGGAGTAAAGAGACATCTAAGGATTGTTACACTGTTGTCTTTCCTTGAGTTTTTAAAGTGTATGATTAATGGTACCAGTATCCATGAAAGGTTATTCAGATATTTTTGGAATGTAGATGATATTCACATAATGAAGGGATAAGGAGAAAATTAAATTTTTGATAGTATTCATGAGCTCATGACTGATATAAGGAGAAGTTTATATCATGGTTTGAGTATATAGAATATTTGGATTTTGGTATATGGAAAGAGTTAACTTTTGACAGCATTCATGTTTTCACTAAGGTTTAATGGGTATTCATTTTTCAAGAGAATACATGATTAAGGTATTCACGTGATTGGAATGTGACCAACAAGATATATGGGGGATAAATGATGGTATTCACATGCTTGGTTAACAATATTTCAAGTAATCGTTTTCTTTATACTATGAGCTTGGACCGAAGTATTTTAGATAAGCCTAAAGATTGGAATGGATTATGATAACCATAAGTTAGTATTGTTTAAGGATAGAACTTTTTTTGATATTATTTATGTAATTTAGTTTTAGAAAAAGGACAACCTGCAGGACGGGCGACAGCCCATCGCGTCGGACAAGGCTGTGGGAATCGAACCCACAACTGAAGTACGACTGGCCTTTATTGCCTACCACTGGCCTACAGGAAGTCCCTGTTTAGTATAAACTAGTTTTATTATATTAAGTAGTATGATATATGAAGTATAAGTCCATTTTAGGAACCATATATCATTAATCTCACTATAGATGGACTTATGTATTTTTTTATAACATTTCTAACCTTTTGTTTGAGATAGATGGAATGACCCATCATTCTATCACATGATCTTCTAACACATCATGAATGACAAATTCAACTTCATTTCTTTAAGAGATGAAGTGGAAATTGTCCAACGGTGAGACTATACCGAAATCACGAAAGTATTTCTTCTAATTTCAATTTAATCAACTTTAAGGAAACGATCTTGAAAACCAAAAATGTTGTCCTAGAGCTCTTATATCTGATGAATCAGATGGTACCTTAGATCGTCACAAATTTATGGCTTTGTGATTGCTGGCTTTTCCATTGCCATGTTCTCTACCACTCTCCATCAGAACATGATGGTTAGATTTCTCTTCCATATCCATATTTTCACCTATGTGGAAACCCAGTGATTAGTTTATTTGGGTAACCGTTACGTTTCATACTTTTGTTTTTAAAGATTGGTTTTCGTATTCCTTTTTGCGATGTGGGTTTCTATTAAAGAAACTTTTGAATAGTAAACCATTTATAACCCCGACGAATTTCGAGGGAAAAATCCATTTTAAGGGGGGTAGAATGTAACACCCCGATATTTTATGAAAAATATTCTTTTTAATTTCATTAATGTCTTGTGTTGTACGCTACACCAAAAGGAGCTTGCACAACATGCATCCTTGACTTGCCTTGCATTACACGCAATCGCGGCCTTCCTCGATAGCATGTGTAGTACGCAATACCGAGTTTCACTGAACAACGATATGCTATTATAATATTATTATGAACTAGCCGTTATGAATTGTATTAACTAAATTTTGAATCTTATAACATTATTATTCGTCTTTCACATTTTCTAAAAACATGGTATAAGAACAAAATAATTTTTTCGGGTAAAATAAGTATTTTTCAAAAAAATGCAGTTTTGCCGCCTTTTGATGGTGCACCCACTTTAAATCTAGTTTTTGACATGTTTATAAGTTCCATTTGACAAAATAAAATTATTATTTGGAATCAAGAAATAAAATTTTACTTTGGATAAATTTTTCATTTTATTCTGATGACTTTCATATTTTGATGAATAGTAAAAACACGCTATATTTTAATTAAAAACAACTTTTTCAATCGAAATAATTAATAGTGATAAATTATTAATTTGAGTTGTTTTAAAGTATATTTAGAATATATTTTTACAATTTAATACAATGTTGGTCATTGAATATAATTTCACATTTAAACCAGACATAAACAAGTGTCAATCTTTTGATAGTTATTATCTCTTAAAAACACGCTATTTGTTTTGACGACGGGAATTAATTTTTAAATTAATTAATGCAACTGGTATGTTTTTAATTTGGTAAAATAGACATCATTTTTGAGTTCATAATATCAAATATATCTTAGGACTAATTTTTGGTATTTTTCTGGAAACTTTCATTTTTTGATGAATAGTGAAACCACTAAGTGGTAGTTAAGAAAAATGAATTTTTCATAAAACTTAATTTTACCGCTTTTGTGAGTGGAATTTCAAAAATCCGAGAGACACGGTTGATGTTAGTAAGTAAAATGTGGTTCAATGAGATGAAAATAATTTTTGGTGAATAGTAACTTTTTACTTTTTTTACCACGGTTAAAAGTAAATAGGGTAATTAAGGGTAAAAATGATATTATTATTACCCTAACACATGTCCTAATTATATTGGACAAGTTTAATTCGACCAAAAACAACCTTAGGAATAAAATATGACCATTTAGGTCCACTTGGATTAGATTAGGACATTTATTTTTAATTTATTTAAAGAAGGGTTAAAATAGTTAAAATAAAAGTTTAATAAGTAAATCATTTTTAATATGGGGTTATACATAAGATAAATTCTACTATAAATATTCATTAGAAAGATAAACAGATTTCCTACATAATGGTATTTTATTTGTAATTTTTAGACATTAAATAATTTAATTTATTTATGACACAATGATGATGCAGTAATTATCTTATTAATGAAATATTGACATAATTGATGTTATAAATACCCAAATAAATGTAATTTTAGACTTTTTATGAATTAAACTAATTTTATAGGTTACTATGCCATGTTAGTATTGATTTAAGTAACTTGGTTCGAACTAATAATTCTGTTATGATTTTCAAAAAAATCAATTTCTAAATAGTGTCAAAATTGACATAAAATAGTTTTTAAAACAAATATTATATTATTAATTGTTATTTTATTTCTAAAAATCTAAGGTTTTGCCAAATGACTTAGATAAGGTTATATATATTAATAATAAACAACTCGGGGTTCGTTTGTCTTGATATAGTAAGTTTATTAACCTTATAGTGTAAGAAAACAAGAAGACACGGTAAAAGTTAAATTATCTAACTTAAAGTTAAATCTAAATTATAAGGTTAAAATTGATACCTAAACTTGTCTAAATTATATTGTATGAGATTATTTCGACCCATCCCCACTTTAGCTTCTAAATAAGACCCTTTGGAACCATTATAAACCGAATTCGACCTTAATATAAAATAATATTTTGAGATTTTCCTAAGGTGCCCCTCTCCTCCCTTATAAAAGGGCACCTCCTCCCTCTCCTCCTCACACCAATTTGAGCATTCAAGCTCGTCCAACCCCTGCAAAAATCTCTTCTCCACTTCCCTAGTATCATCCTAGAGGTCATGTTCTTCTTCAAAGACCATCCTTAGTTCTTTAAGTGGAGGTTAAGTGAAGGCGCGTCAAAAAGAGGTAATATCCATTACCGATCTTTTTCAATTTCTTTCTTCTTCAACTTCTTATTCTTTAGTTGTTTCATGATAAAGTAATAACATCAGTATTTATTATATACTGATATGTTATTATAAATATGAAACAACTCTAATTAACCTTCTATCCATCCTACGGAAAAAGGAAATCACCGCGCGTGCGTACGTACGGAATACCATCTCCACGCCGTGGTGTAATCTATTTTCCGCCACCACCTTAATTGGATGGGTATAATGGTGTAATGAGTAACTATATATTATTATTATAAATTGATATTGATACTGAAATAGTATACATACACTTCAACACAATTCCACGACCATGGGAATGATATCATCGCTCGTGCGTACGTACGGACTACCGTCTCCACGACACGATGAGATTCATTCTCCACATTAACCATTCATGAATGATTATAAAGTATATATAATGAATAATAATGAAATATATGACATTTTAAATCTACTGGATTTATGTATATATATATTTATGTCATCTACTTACTTCCATTCAAGATAATAAGGAAAGGAAAACATCGTTCATGCGTACGTACGGACTACCGTCTCCATGAACGGTGTGTTTCATTTCATTTATCTATCTATTATATATATATATATACTGAATATATATGATATATAAATCATGTTTTATATTCTGTAAGTGATTAAATCATGATATAAGTAATAATAATGTCAATAACAACAAGTCCAAACACCTACAATAAATAAAACGATTTTACCCAAAACACTTCTTTATCATGGAATTTACAAAAGAACGGGTAATATAAAGTCATAAGTGAACCATATATGATATCATAACAATGAATATGATTCTGTAATAAGTTAATGACATTATTTAAATCATTATACATGAGGTTCGGATACGTACAAATCATATCAGACATAAGGTAAGGGGAAATATCACAATCTCATTTTTATCCGAGATTGTTTATACTTTGGCATTTACTGAGGTGTATTTTATCATCCACATACATGTTTCCTCAATATGTAATATTATTTCCATTCAACTACAATTTTTTAAATCCTATATTACCTTTCGGTGAGTTTTTAGTAAAAGATATGAAAGGAATCTTTTGTCGTTTTTCGTACGAGGTACTTTTTTGACTTTTCTGACAAAAGTACAAGAAGAATGTTTTTTAACTTATACGGCATGAATGGATTTTTAAAAAATTATTTACAAAAACCTTCCTTTACAAGTTTTCAATTTTATTTTTAATAAACTTATTTTATTTTAAAATTGTATGACATATTAAGAAAGGGAAATGTTTTTGAAGTAGAAAGGATATTTTCCTCAAGAATGGAGTTCAAGAGTTTTATCAAAATTATTTTCCATCTAAGATAATAAAGGGTTATATTTCTATCCCTATTATTACATTGATTTGATTTTGTTGTGATGGAATTATTTTTATGAATTCATTTATCTTATATGAATTGTTTTATGATGTCATGATGTTTAAGAATTCCATTTTTATTACATGGGTTATGCAATGATGTATGATTTATGATTTTGTGGCACACATAAGAATGGTATCATTATGAGATGGGTGGGACATATATCTCCCTCCAATGCATTGGGTAAATATTTTATATCTCATGAGATAGACATGGCTGGAACGGTAGGTTATACCGGTTCAGTGAAGCGGGACTGAAACGAGGGTAACTCGGTTCAGAAATGGACTTTGTCCACTAAGATAGTCTTGGCAATGAGTCTTGACTAATAAGAAATGATTCTCTATGATTATGTGTGTATGACACAAATTTTCATGTTTTAAGTTATGATTATTGGGATTTCATTTCACTACTATGATTTATCCCATGTTATGATATTATGATCTCTTTTGCAGGTTAAGATTTCCAAAATGTTATGTTCTTATGAATATGATGTGAATGATTTTTCTTTTTTTTACCCTTACTGAGCATTTGATCTCACCCTTTTTATGTTTTCTTTTCCCTAGGATATAAATAAAGGTTTTAGGTAAGAAAAAAAAAGGGAATATCTTTATGGGAGATGTTGAAGATCTTTCACCATGATTAGAAGATTACGTTCCGAGTTTCCAAAGACACTAAACTATTACGGTCCTTGTGTGTGCGTTTTTGTTATGTAATAAGTATTCCTCAAAAGTAATGTAATGTCCTTGTACGTCAAGCTTCGGGTCTCTACATGCACACCCATGAAAAAACTACACACATTTTAGCAGAGGAGTTTTTCATGGTTGTCACACGATTTCTATAACAGTGCGTCCAAACTGTGTGGGTTCCCCCTTGGTATAGCAAAGGGCACATGGTTTGGATAACCGTGTGTCCAAACCACATGACCCCTATTTTTGGGTGATTTTACCAAAATAACTTTAATGGTCTAATTTCTTAAACCCACTCCTCTCATTTTCTCTCTAGTAGAGAGTAAGATCTCCCTCCTCCCCTTTGATCTCCCTTTTTCCCTCTTTTGTAGCTTTTGATCCCGATCTCCAATCTGATGTCTGATTCTTATGTGGTTTATCACATTGGATGCACATATATATGTACTTGATTCCTTTTTATCCATTCATCACTCTTCTTTCTATAAAAAATACTATTTATATGTAGGCTCATAATCCCTATTCTTCAGGTGTTGATCTTTTCTCCAGATCTCTTCCAATCCATACCAAACTAGAGGCTGATACTGGATGAGGAGTGTCATATGAGCCTAAGTTAGGTGGTCTATAACTCATCCCTTAAGTTTAGTCATTTTATAAAATGTCATTTGTGCACACCAATTTCATTTGGCATGGCCTATTTAATTCATATTCCTTACTTGTAGTTGTTAGAACTATGTTCTAAGACCCATTCCAAATATGTTATCCAATTTTTGAGGTTATGTCCTCAATGTTGACCACCCCAAGTAGGTAAATTACATAATTATGATTTTAGTTTCCTATTAAGCCTGTTTGCGCCACTGTTTGGGTGAGATGTAACTTGAACTTGATAAAGGTAAGTGTTTAAATTAAATGAATGGATTTTAAATGGTTGTTACGTGTATATATCACTTGACCCTTCTAAGTTAAGTGCTTCAAATTAATTAATTAATCTTTTAAATGTGAATTGGAAATTATATTATACATATCACTTTTCCTAGTTTGTTATAATTGAAATGAAAATTTGGTTTCACTTCCTTATCCCACCTTATCATTATATTTAAAGGTGAAGGATTGAACCAAATAATTAAATATGAAATGAACTAAATGGTTTCATGCTCTACTAGCCTTGTCACACTAATGAAAGGAAATAGTTTGAAACTTTGACTTATTAAATGGCATGATTATTACATGGAATTAATTAATTAATCAATCAATCATAAGGTTCCTAGTGTATGCGGACCTTGAAATTACTATAAGAGTGGTCAGACTTGAGCTAGCCTTGGATTCATGATGGAATTCCATGAGTACTCATGGACACCATTCTGATTTAGGGATGAAGGTTTCCAAGGTTGATGCCCACCTTGGAACCCAATCCTTGTATACTTATGTATTCCCAGTAAGATGTCATGGGATCACTCCATTATTATTATAGGATGTCTTGGATACACTCATTGGATGTAGTGTGATGTCTAAGGACATGTGGCGCCTTGGATACACCCTTGGTCCTAGTCATTGCTTATCCCATTTTACCTTGGATGAATTCCTTAGACTCGGTTAAAATTAAATTATTATGGAATGCCTTGGGAGATACCCCTTGTATTACACTTTTACCCCTATATCTAGGTGTCAGTTTATTACCTAAGTTATCTTGACCCCTGAGGCCAAGGATGCCTTGGTTATTACCTTGGATCTGCTTCATTATTATTATCATCATGGGTGCCTTGTTATATCTTGGATCCTTATTTATTATTATTATTATCATGTCAGGATGTTAGTGCTGGTTATACCTCATGTGACTTATTATATAAACTAGAACATAAATAGTTAATGAAATGATTATATGTTCAGATACCAGCTGAGACTTAATCAATTACTTGGGTATTTACATTACTATAATACTTTACTTTTATATATGCATTCTTGTACACTATTTTAGTTTATATTACACAGACTGGATGTGACATACTCTATTGGTGGTGGCCTACTGAGATTTATCTCACACCATATCTGGGCTTCCATTGGTACGCATGAATATTACATGTGTGTAGGTGCTGATAAAGGAAAGCATCCCACTTTGTACACTTGATTGTGTTCTTTAATTAGGATGGAGCTTAGTGGTAAATGACCGACCTGAATCCCATGATGCTTGGATATTTTTTGGGATTATTTTTTATTATTTTTTATAGCATGTATTACCTACTCCCTTTTTTCCATGTTTTCAAGTTTTATAGAAACATGACATGTATCATCAACTTCTATATATTATTATTAGTTGTTCAGTAATTTATTATTCTTGTCTGCTTCTGTTGTTCTATATATTTATTATAATTATTATGCTATTTAATTGTTATTAATTTTATGTGTTGTTCTACACTCTGGTAGTGAGGGAATAGTCTTCCCACTGACACACCCTAATCCCTCACTACTATTCGGTAGCCTCTGGAGTTTGGGGAGATGCACTTGAGGTCATGTGGCCTAACGGGATCGGGGAACCTCTGAGTGGAACCTAGGTTTGGGATGTCATAAATTATTATTAGAGAGGTTCCTTTATTACTCTACTATTTTTAGATAATAAATAGGAGATTAGGAATGCTTGGAATTTGGTTATGATTTTTTATTTGGTGTAACTAACCCATGTTTTGGGTAAATGTAGAGTTTCTTGAAAAATAATTATTATTTTATTTTTTCCTGTTAAAGTTGATATCATTTCACCATTGGGTGATGAACATGTTGTGTTGTGTTTATTATTATTATTCTGATTGAGGATTTCTTTTATCCTTGGCCATATGGTATGAGGTCAAGGATCATTGTTACATGCATCATCATAGGCACCTAGAATTCACATGTCATGCATATTTCATGCCATATAAGTTCATTTCACTGTTTTCATTTTCTTGATATGCCTAGGATTATTGAGTGGGCCTTGTTTATATATATTTTTGTGATGATATTTGGATGTGATTGAGTGGTTTCAGTTTCAATTCATGAGGTTTATGGGCCCTCGTGGGTTATAATGGGTGGTTTATCGATTCAATCCATTGTATATTACTCGCTACATTCTGAAACTAAATGTTGATGGTGTTAAATTGGAATTAAATTGATGTCAATTTTAGTGATAAGGTGTATGGGACCTGATTCGCTAGAAGTGACAATCCATTTTAAATCAAACTTTGATATAAGTATTATAATAAAATGAAACTATAAAAGTAAAACATGACTTAAAATGAAATTATTTGTGTAAATTATGAGGTAAGGTATAGTTGACCCTTTATCTACTAGAACCCCTATAATTTAAACTTGAGAAATTACCAATACATGGCCTTCTATGCAGGTAGTTGGGGTAGAATACCATGGGTATTGAGCCCTTTTCTAATTTTTTAGATTCCATTATTTCTATATATCTTCTTAATATTGTTATGAGGCATGTGTTGGGAATTTGTAGACCAATGTCTCTATGACGTCCTCATGTCGTACGTTGGGAGGGTGGAAACAACCATGATCTAGATGTGGTGGGCCCTGAGCTTCCAGTCTTATCACCAGGAGTTACACTAGAGGCACCACTTTCTATACCTGGTATGGGTATTAACGTTCATATTCATGATAGTTTCCTATGTTTGGTGCAATCCATGAAAGGTGCTCTACAACCTGCACCTACGATGGCTAATCTGACCCATGAGTTCCAGCAACAGCATCCTCCAACCTTCTTGGGGGATGGAAGTCCACAGGCTACTGATTCTTATATAGAGTACACTTTATTTATCTTTGAGAATATTTATATGACTCCATAGTAGAGGTTCAATATTTCTATATATATGTTGCGTGATTTGGAAAAGCCCTGGTGGGATGTGATTACCCAGGTTTTTCATCATTTGGGCATGGTAAGGGCTGACTTCCAGATTTATTTCTATGATTTCTTATTTCCTAAGACATTGAGATATAACCAATCCATATAGTTCATTACTCTTGATAAGGATTTTATGTAAGTTATAGATTATTTGTCACATTTCACTTAGTCAAAGTGCTTTGAACCACTTTTAACCAATGATGATATTTCACGTGCTAGATGCTTCAAGGATGGGCTCTAGTATGTCATCCATACTCGGGTGAATGTATTTCACATAAATAATTTTTATAATATCATCAATTAGGCTCTTATAAATGAGAAAAAACTGAGTGAAGGTGATAGTATCGGACCTAGAGGATCAGTGTTGAGGCAGGACAATAATTCTTTTAATAGAAAGAAACATTCCCTTAAGATTTCACATCAGAGTAGTGGCAGTCAGAGTAACCGCACTGGAAGATCTATAGTATTCCGTCGATGTGGATGGAATGGGAATTTGAAGCCTCTGTGTGATAGAGACCAGATGGATTGTTGTGATTGTGGTTGTATGGGTCATCTTTAGAGATTCTGTAGATCCTTTCTATCTGCTTCTATTAGAAGAGGTTACACACTAGATCCACCTTTAGGGGAAGGTTCTTTTACACCACATCAAGTGGGGAGTTGGAGTAGCACCGGCAAGACTGGATGAGGAGGAAGTTTTGGAAATGGTAACCAGACTTCATATCATCAGCACTACTAGAGCGGTCACACTTAGGGAAATCCAACTATAGAAAAGGGTCATGGATCTGGCCATTTTCATGCTTTATAGACAATACCCAAGGATCAGAGTGTAAGTAAACCTATAGTATGAAGTAATATTCTATTAGACTCCAATATAGTAACTATTTTATTTGATATAGGTGATTCACACTCCTTCATCTCTTTATCTATCATGTAAAGTTTCAGTCTATAAATACAGTAATATTATAGTTTAATTAACCTAGATATGTCGTTTGGTGTACGGTCTAAGGGAATACACCAATGTAGGGATTTTTCCCTTGAGGTAGGTAGTTACTCTTTCTTATGAGACCTCTTTTTTCTTGAGATGACTAGCTTTGATATCATTCTTAGGACAGATTGGTTGGTCCTATATCATTCCTTTGTAGACTGCTATCACCATAGGGTGTCATTTGTATCACCAGAGGGTAGAATTTATCTACATAAAGGTGAGTGGAATGTCCAAACTAGTAGAGATAGACTAGAACATCATGTTATAGGTAGATTGACCACCCATATTGTTAATGTCTTCATGGAGGATCATGGTTTACATCGGGTTGAATTCCCTTAAGTAGTAGATAGTTTCAGGGAGTTCTTTCCCAATGATTTTTCTAAATTACCTCCAAATAGATAGGTATAGTTTAAAATTGATCTCATTATAGGAGAATATACAATGTCCATGCCTTCGCACATGATGGAACCTACTGATCTCTAAGAACTCAAGAGATAATTAGAGGACTTATAGGCTAAAGGTTTTACATGGGCCAGTACTTCCTCTTGTGGTTCACCCATGATTTTTGCTACGAAGGTGGATTGGTCCCTTTATCTATACATGTATTATAGATGGTTGAACCAGTTTATGGTTAAGAACCGATATCCACTACCTCAAATATATGATCTCTTTGACCGGCTTCAAGGAGCTAGTGTTTTATTTAAGATCGAAATGAGATCAGGCTATCATCAGGTGTGAGTTAGGCCATAAGAAATATCTTATATAGATTTATGTAGTAGTTATGGTCTATATGAGTACCTTGTTATGTTTTTTGGTCTTAGAACACACCTTCTATTTTCATGTATTTGATGAATAGGGTGTTTCACCCATATCTCTATTATTTTTTTATGGTCTTTGCGGATGACATCTTGGTGTATTATCACTCTCATAGAGACCATGCTAAGAACCTTGAGATCATTCTGAGTATACTGAGAGAGCATTAGATTTATGCAAATATTTCTAAGTTCCACTTCTGAATTGAAAAAGTTCATTTCTTGGGTCATATTATCTCAAAATCGTGAGTATATGTTAACCCAAATAATGTGGTTGTTGTGGTTTCCTAGGAGAAACCCAAGAAACTGTTTGATATATTTAGGGTTGGATGGATATTAAAAGAATTTAATACATAACTTCTCAATCCTTTATTCACCTCTTACTGGTATTACAAAGAAGGGTGTTAAGTTTCTATGGTCAGAAGCGTGTGGGAAAGACTTTCAGGAGCTAAAAGGAAAGCTTGTCTCAACACCTATTCTAATTATTCCAGATCCTGGAAGAGGTTATATAGTGTTCTATGATGCATCCAGCATCGATCTAGGTGTATTTTTGATATAGGAGGATAGATTCATTGTGTATGGATCTTAGCAGTTGAGGCCTCATGAGATAAATTACCTGATGCATGACCTCGAGCTAGTAACAGTTGTACATGCCTTTGATTGCTGGTGACATTATCTGATGGGTGATCACTTTGTGGTGTATGAAAACCATAAGAGCCTCAAATATATCTTCACTCAATGTGAATTTAATTTTATACGGTGTATATGGGTTGAATATCTTCAGTCCTTTGATTTTGAGTTTTCCTGTATGCCTATAAAGGGAAAGTGGTAGATGATGTGCTGAGTTGAAAAACCTAGGCACATGTTGTACATGAATCTAGTGATGAATGGAAATTAATGGACCTATTTTAAGAGATGAATTTAGAGTTTCATGACAATAATGAGAAATATTATCTCTTAGCCTTGACAGTTACCTCTTGCCTCCTTGAGAAGGTGAAGAGTATGCATTTTTCAAATCCTGGAGGCTTGGTTCTCCATGAGAGTATTTAAGGAGATAACCCACCTCCAAATTGGTCAGTGGATAGAGATGACATCCTACGTATACATTCATATGTATGGGTTCCTATAGATATGAGATAGAAACTGATGTGTGAGTCACATGCTTCTTCGTGGGTGGTTTATCTAGGCATCTCCAAGATGTATCGAGATATGTAATGATAGTATTGGTGGTCGGGGATGAAACATAAAATAGCAGGCTTTATCACTAGTTGTTCCACCTATCATAAGGTAAAGGCATAGAACTAGAGACCTGTAGGATTTTTACAGCTACTTCTAGTCCCGGAATAAAAATGGTAAGATGTTTCCATGGTTTTTTAGTCAACTTACTCAGGTCGCCTAGAGGTAGAAACATTTTATGGGTATTCATTGAACAACTGACAAAATTATCCCACTTCCTTCTAATATGGGAGACTTTCTCAATTGATTATCTGGGAAGACTGTATGTTTGTGATATTATTTGACTACATAGGGTCCCTTGTACTATCATTTCATATAGGGACGCTCACTTCACATCACAATTCTAGTAGGGGTTACAGAAGTTTGTGGGTACATGGGTGCTTCTAAGCATAGCCTTTCACCCTCAGACCAATGGTTAGTTGGAAAAAACGATATAGGTTTTATAGGACACACATCAAGCATGCGTCCTTGATTTCAGCAGTTCTTGGGAGAATTATATCCCTCTCGTCAAGTTTTCCTATAACAATATCTTTCAGGATACCATTTAGATGGATAATTTTGAGGCCTTGTATGGTAGGTTATGTCATTACCTCTTGTATTGTCTAGAGTCTGATGAGGCAACACTACTAGGTACTCATCTCATGCAGGAGACTTTGGAGTAGGTTCAAGTGATTAGGAAGCATATGTATACTACTCTATCTAGACAGAAATCTTATTTTAATCATTTTTGATGACTTCTGGAGTTCGAGGTCAAGGATCATGTATTCCTGCAGGTATCACCCAGGCTTGGGAATAGACGATTATGGAGGCAAGGGAAGTTGTCACCTCATTATATAGGGATATTTGATATTTTGGAGAGAGTCGGTCCGGTAGACAATCGATTGTCACTGCCTCAAATTTATCATTCCATGCATGACATATTCCACATTTCATAGCTTCACTAGTACCATGCTAACATGTCTTCATACATTTTATCCTAAGAAAGTTAAGTTGGATGTTGATGCTTCATTTGAGTGATGTCTGATATGCATCGTTTAATGAATAATGAAGTCTTTTTGTGGCTGGTATGTCCCTTTAGTGTGGGTTCTATGACACACAACCATGTATAGGGAAATACTTGGTAGTGGGAGGCCGACGTACATGCCCAGTGGCCAGAGTTTTTCTCAGATAGTGTTTCACTACCCTTGGAAGGTGAACATGAGGATGAGTTCCTTTAACGAGGGAAGACTGTAAGAACCTGGTTTTTCACTTAGGTATATATCCTTTTAAATTTGGTATAATACTTTATATTAGACTTAATATGGATGCTTAATGAGTTTATAAAGGTTACAGGGGTGTCCAAGGCTTTTTCGGAGCTCAGAACCCCAGTTAGTGGAGAAAAACACTAGGCCGAACAGTTAATATAAACTGTGTAGCCCAGCCTGTATGGTCTCTCCTAAACTTGTGTGGATGGACAGTGGGGTGAAGTAGGGTGCATGGTTTTCCCTAACCATGTTCCAAGGTCCACACACCTATTAAAAACTAAAAACATTTTAGCAGATGAGTTTCGCATGGTTGGCACAAGGTTTCTCTAACCATGCGGCCTAACTATGTAGGTTCCCCCTTGGTATAGTAAAGGGAGCATGGTTAGAACATGGTTTGTACAACCTTGTGACCCCTGTTTTTGGGTGATTTTACCAAAATACACTTAATGATATAATTTCTTAAACTATATCCTCTCATTTTCTCTCTAGTAGATAGCAAGGGCTCCCTCCTCCTCTTTGATCTCCATTTTCCATATTTTGTATCTTTTGATCTCAAGCTCCAATTTGATGTTCGACTTGAGCGTCATTCATCATGTTGTATTTTCATCGGTAAGTATTCAATTCATTTTTAGCTATTCATCATTATTTTTTCTATCGATTATGCCATTTAGATGTAGGCTCATATACCTTATTTTCAGGATGTTGATTTGTTCTTCATATCTATTCTAATCCAATACAAACTAGAGGTCAATACTAGACAAGGAGAGTTGTATGAACTTAAGGTTGGTAGTCTATAACTCATCCCTTAATTTTTTTTTTTTTTTTATAAAATTTCATGTGTGCACGTTGATTTCTTTGGGCATGGCCTATTTAATTCATATTCCTTGATTGTAGTCATTATAACCATGTTCTAAGACCCATTCCAAATATGTTATCCAACATTGGAGGTTACATCCTCAATGTTGACTACCCCAAATAAGGAAATTCCATAATTATGCTTTTAGTGGACTGTTAAGCCTGTTTGTACCACCATTTGGGTGAGTTATGACTTGAATTTGATAAAGGTAAGTGTTTAAATTAAATTAATGAATTTTAAATGGTTTTTACATGTATATATCACTTGAACCTTATAAGGTAATTGCTTCAAATTAATTAATTAATCTTTTAAAGTTGAATTGGAAAGTATATTATAGATATCACTTGGCCTAGTTTTTTATAATTTAAATGGAAATTTGGTTGCATGTCCTTATCCTTCCTTTATATATTAATGAAAGGTAAAGGAGTGAACCTAATAATTTAATATGAAATGAACTAAATGGTTACAAACCCTATTCTATTTATCACACTAATGAAAGTCAATGACTTGAACCTTTGACTTATTAAATGGAATGATTATTACATAGCCTTAATTAATTAATTAATTAATCATAAGGTTCCTAATGTATATGAAACTTGAAATTGCTATAGGATTGGTCAGACTCATCTAGCCTTGGATTCCTGAGGGGATTCCATGAGCACTCATGGACATCATTATAATTCGGGGATTTCAGTTTCCAAGGTTGATTCCCAGCTTAGAACCTGATACTTGTCTACTTGTGGATACTTGGTATGAAACTATAGGATCCCTCCATTATTATTATAGGATGACTTGGATACAGTCCTTAGATCTAGTGTGACATATACAAACATGTGACTCCTTAGATACACACTTGTTCCTAGTCATTTATTATCCAGTTTTACCTTGGATGAATTCCTTGGACTCAATTATAATTACATTATTGTGGAATGCCTTGGGCGATTCTCCTTGGAATTCACTCTTACCCATATAGCCAAGATGTAGTTTATTACCTAAGTTGACTCGACCCCTAAGTTCAAGGTTGCCTTGGTTATTACCTTGGGTCCTATTCATTATTATTATCATCATGGGTGCCTTATTATATCTTGGATCCTTACTTATTATTATTATCACGTCATGATGTTGGTGATAGTAATACCTAATGTGACTTATTATATAAACTGGAACATAAATAATTAATTAAATGATTACATGTTTAGAAACCAGCTGAGACTGAAGCAGGTACTTGGGTATTTATGTTACTATAATTATTTATTTTTATATATGCATGATTGCACACTGTTTTAGTATCACACAAACTGGATGTGATTGACACTATTGGTGGTGGCCTATCGAGATTTATCTCACACCCTATCTGGGCTACCATTGCTACCCGAGCTAATTTCATGTATATAGGTGTTGACAAAGGGAATTATCCCTCTTTGGACACTTGATTGCTTTCTTGCATTAGGATGGATCTTGGTGGAAAATTACCAAGCTAGAGATCAGGATGCTTGGATAGTTTTTGGGATTCATTTTTCTTCTTTTTTATATCATTTATTACCTACTTCCTTGTGTCCATGTTTTCTAGTTTTATAGAGACATTACATGTATCGTCATCTTTTGTATATGATTATCAGTTGTTTAGTTATTTATTATTCATTTATTATTTTGTTGTGCCATATTTTTATTATATTTATTCCTATATTTACATTTTATTACTTTTATCAATTGTACTATACTCTAGTAATGAGTTCATAGTCTTCTCATGGACACACGCTAGGCCCTCACTGCTAGTCGGTAGCCTCTGGCATTCGAGGAGATGTTCTTAAGGCTATGTGGACCATCAGGATTGGGACACCTCTGAGTGGATCTTGGGTTTGATATGTTACACTTGGGTATGAAGGTATATTTCTTAGTTACATAGGAAAAATAAAATCATATAAATGATTTAATAAGTGACTAGGAAAATTAGTAGAGAGTAGTGATGTTGTTATGGTGGAAAATGAGTAGAATATTCAGAAAATCCATGAATAGTCTCATGATGATAGTGATGAAGAGATAAGAACCTTAGAGGGAGTGAAAGAACCTGAGGCAGATTAAGAAGAAGATTTATGTGATGAGAAAGATGAACCTAGATATGTATCTATATAGAAACTGAAGAGTCAAGTCAAAATTGATAGGTAGAACATAATCGGTGATCAGATAGCACCAGTGTAGAAAAGGATGACTAAGGTGATACATCAAGCATCATTCTTATCACAAGTAGAGCTGAAGTGTTTTAAAAAATATAAAAAATATGAGAATTCAGTTCAGGTGATGAACGAAGAGCTTGACCAATTCAAAAATAACCAAACATGGAATATTGTTTCGAGGACGAAAGATAAAAATGGTATCAGGACCAAATGGGTCTTCTGAAAAAAAAATTGAATAAATATGGTATGGTAATTTAAAACAAAGAACGAGTGGTATGCAAGGGATACTCCTAAATTAAGGGTATCAGTGTAGATGAGACATTTTCACATGTTTCAAGGTGAGAGATAATTTGATTATTCTTATGCATAATAGTGCAAAGGAAATTCAAATTTTTCTATATGGATGTAGAGCCAGAAATTCTAAATGGGGTTTTGGAAGAAGAAGTGTGTATTTAATTTCTATGTGGTATTCCCATTCATGAAGATGAGTACAAAGTTTTTTTGGTTAAATAATTCATTATACGAGTTGAATTAGAAACCAAGACCATGGTATTCATGACTTGATCAGTATTTGAAGAATCTCAGTTTTCAGTATGGTGGAGTTAATTATAATCTCTATGTCGATAATGAGAGTGATCAAAGGATGATGGTGATAGTATATGTAGATGAAATAATATTTGGTGTATTGAATGAAAAGTAATGAAAATAGTTTTTATAATTCATGAAATTCGAGTTTTAAATTTCAATAATTGGAGAGATAACTTTTTTCCTTGGTTTACAGGTAATGCAAGGAAGATATGGGACATTTATTTCATAATCAAAATATGATAAAGAGGTTCTGAGAAGATTTGGAATAGAAAATTCCAATGAGATGATAACTCTGGTTTCTATATGAATGAAATTTTTACAAGATGATGATATTAAAATAATTAATATCATATAATATAGGAAGATCATTAGTAGCTTATTGTACTTAATAGAAACAAGGCCTGGTATTTTTTTACCACATTCCAAGTAGTGTAGCATAAAAGTAATCCCAAGTAAATACACTTACTTGTAGTGAAAATAGTACTTTGATATATCAAGGTCATGGTAGATTTCGGTTTTTTGTACAATTTCAAGTCTCGGTAAGAGTTATTGGGTTATAAAGATGCATATTGGGGCTGCTCAGTATATGATCGAAAATCAATGTCAGGTGGTGCATTTTAATTTGGGTAATTGTGTATTTCTTGGATAATCATGAAGTAAAACTGAATTTCATTAAGAACTATAGAATCTGAATATATTTTTGCTACTTAATATTTCATGTAGTTATTTTGGATAAAGCATCAGCTTGAAGATATGAGATTTGAAGTGAAGCCTCTAATAAAAATCCATTATGATAATTCAAGTGCTATAAATCTTAACAAAATTCTAGTCTATCACTAATGAAAAAAGAACATTGAAATTAAGTATCTCTTTATCAAAGTGAAAGTGGATCATAGGCTTACGAAGTTGAAGTATATTCCAATAGAGAAACAAATTGAAAATATTTTGGTAAATTACTTACCCAAAGAAATGTTTGAATGACATCAACTAGATATTAGAGTTCATTCACCTTTCTATACATGAACGGTGTGGATGTGGGAACCCATCACCCTAAATTATGGTGTGTTTTTCCCTAATGTGTTGATATGTGTTCTTTACCATGGTGAATATATCACAAAATTAACATTTGGGCTCATTAATAAAGGGAGAGATTAAAATTTCTTAACCAAGATAGGGGAGAAAATGATTAGGGGAATAATGATGCAGGGGGTTTTTAAGTATGATTATGTTGTAAGGGAATTTTTAAATATAATGATATTTTAGATAATCATTCAAAGATAATATATCTTTAAATTTTTCCTATGAGGTTAATGATGAAATAAAATTCCTAGTGGGGATGAAGAGTTAGTCTTATTGGGTGTAAAGGCAGTGTTCTATAAAATGGTGTTTCAAGAATGAAGTGATTCATTGAAAAACTTTTGATGATACTTTTTTCTCATGCCGAGCATAGAAAATGTTTTCTTAGAGTGCGTGTTGATTAAAAATTTTATTGATTTCTAGTGTTGTAAAGTGTGAGTGGTGGTTGTAGTAGGCGGTGTGTGCATGTTTTTCAACAAGTGTCTTAGAAGTTTTTGAATTGTTTTCAACAAACCCAAAGTGAGAAATTTTTGGACAAAAATCTCTCTTGGTGGTGAGTTAAGGTTTTTGGGTTGATTATGTTTGTTGAAAAATCCATTTGAAAATGTTTTAGCATATTTTCTTCCAAATAAGTTTTTTTTTATGGTGGAGTATTTACCTAATGTTTGCTATATTTTTTGGCATCAAAACCAGGAATTATTTTATAGAAAAGGAAGGATTCCTTCATATAAAAATTTATGGATTGCAAAGCACCTAAAAGAGTACATAATGGATTTTTGGAAAAAGAAACATGACTGCATAGGATATTTTCTATGTGAATCTCATAGAAAGTATGAAAAAACGTGAAGAAAAATCAGAAAATGAATTTCAATAGGATAGAAAAAAAAATTACCATAAAGGGAGTTCATCATTTGTGATTGAAGGTGGTGTTTTAGTGGTTTCTGCAAGGGGAGTTATATGTTATTCAAATCGTATAGTGATTTCAGTTCATGGTGAAGGATAATTCACAAAGGAGTTAATAGTAATTGTGATTATTAGGTTTTATATATTTATTTACCTATATAAAGGACCCCTAATCACTTCGTTTCAGAGAGAGTGAAGTAGTTTAGAAATAATCATTACTACAAGAATCCGGCTAAGCCTGAATGTGGTTCACAAAGGAGGTGGTTCTAAAAGTAGCTCAGTTCATGAAGGAAGTTTAGTTCGCTTAGGAGTTTAGTTTGTGATGCATTATAGATCTCAAAGGAGTGGTGGTTCTCATGGAATCATCCATATATGAAGTAAAGTTGGTTCATAGTGCACCCACCCTACGTGGTGAAAGGGATTTAATAAAGGATTTAAATTAGCCCTAAGAGGAATAAAAATAGTTTGTGAAAGGACTATCTTTAAAGAAATCATTACGCAGTGAAGTGGATTTCATCTACTGGGTGAAAACAAAGCTTCATATCACACTCATATACATGTGAAACTATTATAAGGTGATTCAGATCAATGGAATTATCCTCTGAAGGAGTAGTTCAAACACTTCAGTTGAGAGAGTAGTGATCTTTCAGTTTGTGATTGGTTCTAACCCAGGATGGATAGTGAGTCTACACCAAAACTTATAATAATAACGTTCTTTAGTATATTTGGTACATTGTAACATTGACTTTGTATGCTCCTTGAACGTATCCCAATGAAGGTTAACCAAGTAAAATTATTATTTCTTGTGCATTTTTTACTTTCTATTTATTTCATACAATGATAAGGAGATAGAAGATAGTTTTGTTTAACAATGAAACATGATCCAAAGGTATGGTTGTTTCAATATATCATACCCTGATTCACCCTCCCCCCCCCCCTCTATGTATTTAACCTAGTTGGGATAACAAATAATGCCTCATATGTGTGTTTTATGCCTACTCAGCACTTGTCTCCAACCCTTGAAATATTGGAGGCAAGCTTGGGGTTCCACACTCAGCTTATCACTGGTCAGGAATACCTCAATGGGTTGGGTCATGAAAATTTATGCTTATATGGTTTTGAATGTTCATTGTTATTCCAAATCAGACTTATGTTAAGTTTAATTTTTTTTTGTGGCTATTGAATTTGTGAACCCTGTTATGATTTTTGATTAGACTCTCCACACACAAAAAAAGTATAAGAACATATATCTATCAAATGAAATTGGTTTCCTATTGAATCTCAAGATTTTTGAGAATACCCTTGAAAATAATAAATTAATGGTGGTGAAAGTACTTTTTGAAACTAAATTGGTGATGTGGTGTGGTTGTGATTTGTGGTAGTTGTGATGTGGGTGGTTATGAAGAGGGGTTTTTGGTATGATATGCATGGTTATTGTGTGTTTTTTTATGTTGTATTGTGTTGTGTTTTGTATTTTCCTAGTGTATTTGGAAAAAATTTGAAGCATTGAATTGATAATAAATGTAGGTAATGTTAATGTGTGGTTAATAAAGTAATACATGGGGTGGTTAATGATTGGGGTGGAATTAAATATGAAATGAATGGGCTTGTTAAATAAACATGGCTAGAAATTATAAAATATGGAAATGGTTTGTTTGAAAAGAAAGATGTAATATGGCTTGTGTGTGGATTTCTTGTATGGTATGATGCATTTAAAGGCAGCAACACTAGTGGTGGAGGTTGTGGGACCTTGTGGTGATGTGGTGAGATATGTTGGCGCTCTTATTGTGAAAACTCTAGGTTGGGATTGTGTGTTTATCTATATATCATGTGCTTTTATGCTACTTCTATACACACCCCACCCAAGTCATTTTTTTACACTAATGCACAAAGGATTTAGGTCCTGTATGCTTTTTTTAACAACCATGATAAGGATTAAATATAGATGGATACCCCCTATTCCCCACTCTAACTTTCAGGTGAGAATGATATTCATGGATGGTGATAGATAGAATTAAAAATTTCACTAGAGGTGATGATTGATGAGAAGATGATGTAGCTCATAGTGGGGTTTTTACATGGTAAGAGGAGGGAATGTGGTTGACACCCTTAATGTTCAAGATGCCCTATTATTCTGGTTATGGTAGTGGTTGTGACATGATGTTTTTGACCATGTGTATTTGGGCGGGTTGTGATGTGGTCGAACAGGTATCTTCAAGCGAGATGTGATGTGGTTTACCATCTATATTTGGACATGATTATTACAGAAGGGATGGGAGTACCAGTTATGGTTTTGGTATGATTTTCTTATGATCATATGCATTGGAAGAAAACCCAAACATAGGAGATATATCTTTAAGGAATTAATGTGTGAAATAATACTATAAAATAGAGTATATATTATTTGTAAGTTATGGTATTTTCCATTTTCTTTTCATGGAAAATTTTTTAGGAATATCATGAGGATCAGTGAACATAAGCACCCTGCCTCTAAGGGAGCACACCGACCAAAGTATCCACAAACGCTTCATGAGGATACCCATAACCTGAAGGAGTGCTTGAAACTTCTCAAAAGAGATAAATGGAGTTTTGGGAGGAATGAAATTTAGCAGAGGCTCATATACATCGTGCTACTCACCAAATAGAAGAGGAACTCGTCCTCTTATATAGGCAGTGCTCAATGCATCTCCTATTCATAATGATTCACATGTGTTACATCCCCTTGGGTGTTTATTTATTGAATTAATTTCAATAAATAAATGTAATGAAATTAATCCAAACATAATGGAATATAACTGATAAATAAACCATTCATGAGAAATAAATTAATAATATATAAATCAAATATAAATTATATCCATGCATCGAATGCATGAAAAATACATGCATCATATGAATATATATATATATATATACTAAATGTATACTATATATATAATCATATATTATATATATGTATCTCATGAAACATATGCATGTGTGCATGCATCTCATTCATGTACATGTTAGTATACATTCAATGGCTAGGACATACGATATTGGGGTATAAGAGCTACAAATTAGTGGGAAAGCGTTGTGGTGTTCCCTTTATCGATATGCTTCTTATTATGTTATTACACTTGGATGTGTTATTTGGTGAGTGTGCTATAGTCAGGAATGGATTGGTTAGTTATCCTACTTAATTTCTTTTTGGTTATGATATTTTTCCACTAGTTCATTAGTATTCTCTTTTCACATGTGTATCTGATACCTTAGGTATAATCCTACTAAGTATATAAGTTATGCTCACCATATATATATACAAACTATTTTTCAGATTTTGGTAGGATTTTGGGGATTGAATTAGAAATTACCATCCTAGACATCAAAGTTGTTATTAAGTTTTACATTAGGTTTTATTTTGCGTATTTATTTAGTGACTATTTAGTATTTTTTCACATTATAAATGCATTATGTTAAGGTTTTGGTTTTCCCCTTTCTCTTTATGCCATGGATTTTTTTATGGTTGATAACCTATCTCTCTATTCTACTTTTATTATAAGGGTAATTTCTTCCATGTGTGAGATTGTATATACCCTCAGTTCTAGGCACAAACATGGGGCATAATAAAGGAGGTAATCAAGGTTCATTATCTCTCTTACTTCATTTAATCCTATGAGAGGTACCTTTGGAGGGAAGGGGTCGTGATATAGTGGTATAAAAAAATTTCTTGAGAGATAGGATGGGATTTAGAGTTAGGCACTATGAGGATTGCATGGTTGGTAGGCAAATGGTGTTAGTTGATATTGGTGTGTGACATAGGATAGAGGGACTAGGTAAGACATGAGATTTTAGGTCCCCCTATGATCTGATGTAAGAATCCTGATTCTGCCAAATGACCAAGTGAGGTGGTGTCTCTTGCTCGGTAAAGACCTAAGAGAGGTAAATGCATCAGGATTTATTGTGTTCATATTTTAATTGGGGGAACTTGGGAAATTAAAATGAATTAATTTAATGAAACTTAATAAGATTTCATGATACTAGGCTTAGGGTTTATCCTTTCTTTTTAGGGATGGCTTCTGGTCATCATTTGTGTGTATCTCAGGAAATAGTGGTTCAGAAGGCTGACTTGGTTGAATAGTGGAGGGTTGATCTGAATTAGGAGGAGGATCAGTGGTAAAGGACGTTATATTCATTTCAATGGAAGTATATAGTGAAGTGTGATGGAAGAATATTTGATCTAGAGATAGATAATTGGTTGAGGGATCACCTTCAATTTGATTAAGGCATGGGAAGTGTACAAGTTTCCATTGGTAGTCAGTCAGATGAAGGGTGCAACACGTCAATGGTGGATATTGTACCTCAGGGAGTGGAAGGAAGTATGTGTTTCTTGGGTAGATATCTAGAAGGATTTTTTAGTAGAGTTTCTATCATAAATTATAAAGGTAGTGAATAGGTGGGAGTTTTTTTCTATTCAGTAGGGGAGTATGTTTGTGTGAGATATTAGGATCAATTTCAATGATCTTTTATGTTTTTACCATGATCTCTTTCCCTATGAGGAGACTTGTGTGTGATGTCTTGATGCGGAACTTTTCCCATATATCTATTATGTAGTTACTCTATTTACATTTCCAATGTATTTGTACGTATAGAAGAAGGAAGAGGTGATCAGGCATATGCACTTGTGAGGAGGGCCATCACAAGATGGGAGCCTATATGGTTCCTTCAGGAGTAGATTTTTTGGTAACAGATCTCAAACACTAGGGCCTTAGAGGTTCTAACTAGTGAAGAGTCAAACCCAGTAGCTTCCTTTCTGACCTTCTAGGTCTAGTATATCCCATTATTTTCTTAGTGGATTTGGACCAATGTTCTATGTATGTGGGGTTCATTGTTATCACCAACATTAGTGCCCAGTGGTTATTGAAGTTGATCATGGTAGTGGTGTTTAAGTTTAGAATCATCCTTAGTTGTAGCATCCAATGAAGCTATTCTAGCAGTGGGGGCAGTAGGCTTATGATCTTCTCAAAGGGGATGGGGTGTTTAGGGGATGAAATTAGGATGTTTCCCATCTTCAGGGACCCATACCTAATCATGTTAGTATAAGTGGCATTAAATATCAAGGAAAGGGATCTAGGCATGGATAGTTTCATTCCATGGAGGTGTCAGCACCATAGGGACCAGAGATTGTCTAAGGTATGATCAGTTTATCATCTACCCTTATTTCTACCTTGTTTAATTTAGGAGCTTCACACTCCTTCATTATATCCACATAAATATGTTATTTTTATATGGACATATAGAGGCTTTATGTACGCCTAGTGTTAGGGTGTAGGCTGATGATGGGGAAACATCAATTATGTGGGGATCTCTTATTATTATAGATACAACCATATGGTGTGAATCTCAGCATTGATTGGTTGTATTTAGTATGTTTTATTATAGATTTCTTCCAAAGTAAAGTCATGTTCTCATATATGGATGGTCATCATGTAGTTTTTAAGGGTGAATAGGGTTTTTGGGTGGGTAGTAGATGTACAGAGAACCTTTACCCCTTGATGGAATAATTGTCAGTGAAATCAATTGGAACTAGGATGTAGGAGGCTCCTAGAGTCATTGAGGAATTTATGGATGTTTTCCCTGATGAGGTTGTGACACCACCCCCTTGACATGATGTCAATTTTAGGATAGAGTTGTAATATAGTGTCATTTTGATTTAAATGGATCCTTATCAGATGGAACCCTCTGAGTTATAGGAGTTGAAAATTTAGATAGATGACCTGATGAAGAAGGGTTTCATCTAGCTCGGTGTGTCGTCATGGGGTGATCCAATGTTATTCTCCAAGAAGGTGGATGGTATTTTTAGGCTATGCATAGACTATCGAAGCCTGAATCAAGTGACAATCAAGAATTTGTTCCCTATTATAATTATTTAAGATATTTTTTACCAGTTGAGAGGATCTATTTGGGTTTCTAATATTGATATACAGTATAGATATCATTATTTGAGGATGAAGAAGGAAGATATCCCAAATATTGCCTTCTGATGTAAGTGTGGGAACTTGGAGTTTGTGTTCATTCCATTTGGTGTAATAAATGTATCAGCTATGTTCTTGGGACTCATGAACACCATGTTTTGAGAGTTTCTAGACCAGTTTTTATTTGTGTTCATCGATGAAATATTGATCTACTCGAAGTCCAATGAGGTGCATGTTGATCATCTCAAAGATATTTTACAAGTTCTTTGACACCACTAGATCTATGTAAAGTTTTCCAAGTTCAAGTGTTATATAAGATAGGTGTATTTTCTTGATCATACGGTGTCCTGATAGGGTGTGGTCATGGACCCATCAAAGATTTAGTTAGTTTTTTCTTAGGCAACATCCAAGAATGTGGAATAGGTTTATAGTTTCCTTGGTCTTATAGCCTATTACCAGAGTTTCGTGTCTGATTTATCATAGATGGTGACCCCATTGATAGCTCTGACTAGAAAAGACTAAGAATTTATTTTGAATAATCAGTGTTAGGCAGTGTTTGACTACCTGAAGGAAAAATTGATCAGTGCTCTAGTGATTCATTTTCTAGAATAAGGGGTGATGTTTTAGGTTTTTTATGACTCTTATTTTAAGGTATTGGGATGCGTCTTGATGTGATGGAAGGAGATGACCACTTATTAGTCTCAGAAGTTATATACCCATGAGTGTAAATATGCCACCCATGATCTAGAGCTAGCAGTGGTTGTGTTTTTTTTGAAGTTATGGTGACATTACCTCATCAGAGAACACTTTATTATCTTTACTGATCACAAGATCTTGAGGTATATTTTCTTTCATCATGACTTTAATCTATAATAATAGATATGGATAGAGTTTCTTCAGGACTATGACTTTAAGATCTCCTACACCTAAGGAAAGGAGAATGTTTTGGCTAACACGCTGAGCAGAAATTCATGGAGGGATGTTATCCAAGAGTCCAGGGATTCTTGGAGGGTGATAGAGGAGTTAACAAGCATGCACCTAGATTTTATGGTGGTTAATGGTGGAGGTTTCTTGTTTTAGATGATAGTTCAATATTCTTTGATGTGGAAGGTGGAGGATTCTCAATGGAGGGACTCAAAGGCTGAGGTGATTCATGAACATGTTACTCATGATGATGCTCTAGAGGGATAGTTAGAGGATGGTCATAATTGAATGTTGTTTCAGGGGAGATTTTCACTATAAAAAAACTAAAATTTAGTGATTCTTTTTAGTGAAGTTTCTAGAAAATGTCGCTAAATTAGTGATGTTTTCAAAAAACGTCACTAATTTAGCCACATTTTTAATGAAATGTCGCTAATTTAGCAATTTTTTTCAGGAAACATCAATAATTTAGTAGTTATTTTAGGAAACATCGTTAATTTATCCAAATTTTTAAGTAAATATCGCTAATTTAGTGACGTTTGCAAGAAACGTAGCTAATTTAATGACGTTTTCAGGAAACATCGCTAATTTAACCACGTTTTTAAAAAAAATGTCACTAGTTTGATGAATTTTTTTTGGAAAAGTTTCTAATTTGGTAATGTTTTTTAGGAAACATTGCTAAATATATATATATATATTTATATATCTCATTTCCCCGCATCAATGTAAATATATATTTAGATGTATGTATGTATGTATGTATGTATTAATATATATAAACACATACACATATATATATAAATATATATATTTATATATATATTAACACACACACATATATATACATATATTTATATATAAAAACACATTTATATTTTAAAATTAGGCACATTTTTAAGAAAACATGGCTATTTTATGACATTTTTACAAGTATTTTAAAATGTTCCAAATTATATAATTATAATTATAAATATGTATGTGTACACATATATATTCACACACACACACACATATATATAAACATATATATATATATCAATATAAACATATAATACATATAAAATATAAACATATATATATAATATAATATAAACATATATAAATATATATAAACAAAAAATATAAATTAAAAAATATAATATATATATATTCATATATTCATATTAATATAATATATATATATATTATTAATTTTAAATACTAAAATGTATTTATATATATATAAATATAAAATAATACAATTAAATATTTTAAATTTAGTCATGTTTTTAAGAAAACGTGACTATTTTAGTGACATTTTTACCAACATTTTAAAACGAAAATAATTATATATATATTTATATTTATATTTATACACACACATAGAGATATATATATAATATATAAATATATATATAATAAATATATATATATAATATAAACATATATATATATAATATAAACATATAAATAAACATAAAATATAAAATATATATAAGCATAAAATATAAACATATATATATATATATATATAATATAGACATATATGTAAGATATAAACACATACACACACACACACACATATATATATATAATTTATACATATATATATATATATATTAAAATATGTATATAAACATATATATATAATATTAATTTTTTAAATACAAAAATCTATTTATATATATATAAATATAACATAATACATTTATATAATCAAAAACCTAATAAGTGAGTTGGTCCCCTTCTTTTTTGTGATACTAGAGGTGCAGGGATCAACTTCTAGTGTGGGATTTTTTCTTCAAGACATGGGTGTGAGGCGTACTGGAGTGGGGTAGGGGCACCGAGATGGGAGAGGGACAGGTGGGGGCGCTATGATGAGAGAGGGTGGGGTGGGGTGGGGGTGCTGGGAGAGGGTGATGGGGTTAGGGAACTGGGACTAGAGAGGGTATGGGACGAGAGAGGGTGAGAAGGGTGGTGGCGCTGAGATGGGAGAGAGTACGGGGGTGGGGGTACTAGGATGGGATAGGGTGATGGGCATGGGGAACTAGGATGGGAGAGTGGATGGATGGGGGTGGGGCACCAGGAGAGGGTGACGGGGTGGTGATGGGGGTGGGGGGCCCAGGATGGGAGAGGGGATAGAAGGGGGTGGGGTGCTGGGTGGGAGAGGGGATGGATGGGGGTGGGGTGTTGTGAGAGATTGATAGGGGTGGGGGTACCGAGATGGTGATATTGGGGTAAAAAATGATAAATTTTAAAAAAAATTACAAATTTCAAAAAAACAATTACCGATTTTATTTAGAAATGTCTATAAATAAAATTATAAATTTCCAAAAAAATATAAATTTCAAAAAAAATTACTAACATTTATTCAAAACGTTGGTAAATGAGGTTTTTTCTAAATAGAAAATTTTATAAACATCACTAATTTAGCAATGTTTATTTAATGATGTTTCTAAAAAATGTCGATAAATGAGGTTTCACTAAATAGAAACATTTATAAACGTCGCTAATTAGCATTTTTTTTGTAGTCTGTGTGCTCTATTAGTAATACATGAGAGAGTACTTTGTGAGTTTCATATATCACCTTTATTGGTACACTCAGGAGTATCTAAGATTTATTGTGGTTTTAGAACGTGGTTTTGGTGTCCTTGAATGAAATACATAGTGGTGGAGTTTTTGGCTTGATGTTGAGTTTTCTAGTAGATAAAGGCAAAACATCCCATTCTTGGCAGTTTATTGCAGCCCTTGGATATCCCCAAATAGAATAGTAATTACATCTATATGGATTAAATCACAATACTACCCTAATATTAGGGAGGATATGATGATATCTGGGTAATTTTAGATCAGATGATAAAGTCAGAACACTTCCTAGCAATCAAGAAGTTAGGATTCATGGATGTTTTGGAAAGGTATATGGATGGGGTCATATGGTTGTATGGACTTTAAAGGTACATCATATTTAATTGGGATTTCTATTTTACATATCAATTCTATAGAGGTTTGAAACATGGTTTTGTAACTCAAATAGGCCTTAGCACTACTTTCCACCATTATAAAAACAAATATAAGGAACAGACTATCTAGACACTAGAGGATATTTTTTTGAGGATGTATCTTGGATTTTGGTAGATCTTGTGAAAAGAACATTCCTTTGGTTTATTTCACTTATAAAAATATCTACCACTCATCCATTTACATAACCCCATTTGAGGCACTGTATGGGTGATTATGTCATTCTCTATTATGTTGGTATGAGATTGGGGAGTCATCAGTTCTCAATCCTATTATGTTATAGAGCATGATAGATAAGGTTTAGGTAGTTCATGATAGGGTGAAAGTTGTTCATGATCAAAATAAATCTTATGTAGGATATAGGAGGAGTCCCTTAGAGTTTGAGGTTTGGGAACACGCATTCTTAAAGGTTTCCCCTCATCAAGGGTAGTAGAGGTTTAATAGGGGAAGTAAGTTATCACCCTAGTTTTTAGGACCTTTTGAGTGTTGGATCATTTTATTTATGTGTCTCATCAATTGGAACTTCCACCACATATGGAAAGGATCCAAAATGTCTTCCATGTGTACCAGCTCCATCGATACCATTACGATGACTCTCATGTCATTAACTAGGGAGAGTTAGATATAGGGTATGGTGATACATTTGTGGAGTAGCCCATAGAGATATAGGATCATCAAGAGAAAGTTTTGTGTGTACAAAACATTCATTTGGTTCATCTTATGTGGGGACATGGTGTCTTGGAAGAGAGTACTTGGGAGTGTGAGATACAGATGTGATCCCAGTACCATTAATTGTTTTGGGTTTTTCCTTTTTTTTTTTTTGCTTTAATAATATGATGTTTGGGTCTTGTTGATTTTTGAAATGTTTTTTTTTCATTTTTTATGGTATTTCTTATGGATACCATCATATAAATAGGTGATATCCCATTTCTAATCAATAAATATTATGTTTACAACAGGTTTTAAAACCATTCTGGTGATTCAGTGTCACCCAAAGTAGACAATGTCTTGAATAGAAGGTGGGTTTCCTTAATATATGCACTTGTGGAAGTGTTTTTTGATGGTTTTGGTATTCATTTTATTGGGATATTTAGAGTTTGAAATGGTTTTGTGTATGGTTGTGTGGAAGTTAGGTGTCTTGAGGATGGTGTGGGATGATAACAATGTTTTTATTGTAGTGAGATTCTTGAGAGGTATCTCTCAAGGTAGTTGTTTAGACCCCCCACCCCCTTATTTTTCCTTTTTCTAAGTTGGGTTTTGATTCTTGAGGATTGTAATAATTTTAGAGTTATCTAATGTTACTAATTGTACCTTAAAACTTTCTACTTTTAAGGGATTCAGGTGATTGTGGTGTTTGGGGAATTTCTAAGGAGTTGAGGAGTGGATGGTAGATTTGTAGCTGAAATTTTATCTAGGGAAGATTTTTTCAACATAGAAATATCAGCTATAATGTCAAGCCTTATGGTTTTGATGGTTTTTAATTTTTTGGAAAATATTAAATTTGGATTCTATAATATGTCATAGATCCTTGGAGGATGAATTCTTGTGGTCCTGTCAATTTTAGGGTAGCTAAACTATAGGGCCCGGTTGTGATGTGGTCATCTCTTAGCAATTAATTTTTTTGGAATTGATGTTTCCCTTTCACCATGGTCCTTATATTAGTTTATCAAATATATAGAGTTTATCTCACCATGTTTCTCATGTGTGGTCTTGACTATCCCCATTACAGTGTGGTCTCTTCCTTTATGTTCTATTTCTATTCTATTCCAGCACCTTTGCTCCATAGTGTAGGGTGTTTCATCATGGTCTTTTAATTTTTTGTTTGCCTATAAATTCATGAACCTCATCATTCATATACCTTTCCTCTCAATTATTAGGAAATCCAGTTGTTTCCCTAGGAGTTCTTTCCACCCAATTTCATTTTCCTTCAACCTCAGCTTTGGGAGATCAATGCTTGGGGATTCTAGGTGAGTTCCCTTCACTTCTATTTTATATTTTCTTCCCATTCTTCATCTAGAGAATATTTTTTCAAGGTAAAAACTAGTTTAGTTGTTTATTTGGTAAGATAATTATGTGAGTTACTGTGTTCTAGGTTGATTAAGGTAATTCCTTAAATTGTAGTATTTAGTAGTTGTCTACCTCTTGTTCCATCCTTTTTCAGTGATTTGGAAAACTTTATTTAAGTTAGGGGATCTGTTTTCTCTCCTTATTTAGAGGTATATGTAGTAATATCATGTTTTTTCTTTATTTGGGTAAATGTTATATATCATATTAATGAATATAATTAACTAAATAATTAAAATTTAAGGGTAAGGGAGAAATCACATGAGTTTTACTTATTCTTGTTATTTATGCTTATATGGTTGTGCATGCTCATTTTTTTACCAAATCAAACTTATATTGTGTTTGATGTCTTGTTTTGGTTGTTAAATATGTAAAACCTGTTATGATTTTTGATAATAATCACCACACATTAAAAAGGATAAGAACATATATCTGACTAATGAAATTTGTCTCCCATGGAATCTCAATTTTTTGTGAGAATACCTTTGAAAATAATGAATTAATTGTGATTAAAGTCCTTGTTAAAACTAAATTGGTGGTGTATTATGGTTTTGATGTGTGGTAATTGTGATGTGGGGTGGTTTTAAAGTATGGTTCATTAGTGTGGGATGGATGGTTGTGTTGTGTTGTGTTGTGTTGTGTTGTGTTGTGTTGTGTTGTGTTGTGTTGTGTTGTGTTGTGTTGTGTTGTGTTGTGTTGTGTTGTGTTGTGTTGTGTTGTGTTGTGTTGTGTTGTGTTGTGTTGTGTTGTGTTGTGTTGTGTTGTGTTGTGTTGTGTTGTGTTGTGTTGTGTTGTGTTGTGTTGTGTTGTGTTGTGTTGTGTTGTGTTGTGTTGTGTTGTGTTGTGTTGTGTTGTGTTGTGTTGTGTTGTGTTGTGTTGTGTTGTGTTGTGTTGTGTTGTGTTGTGTTGTGTTGTGTTGTGTTGTGTTGTGTTGTGTTGTGTTGTGTTGTGTTGTGTTGTGTTGTGTTGTGTTGTGTTGTGTTGTGTTGTGTTGTGTTGTGTTGTGTTGTGTTGTGTTGTGTTGTGTTGTGTTGTGTTGTGTTGTGTTGTGTTGTGTTGTGTTGTGTTGTGTTGTGTTGTGTTGTGTTGTGTTGTGTTGTGTTGTGTTGTGTTGTGTTGTGTTGTGTTGTGTTGTGTTGTGTTGTGTTGTGTTGTGTTGTGTTGTGTTGTGTTGTGTTGTGTTGTGTTGTGTTGTGTTGTGTTGTGTTGTGTTGTGTTGTGTTGTGTTGTGTTGTGTTGTGTTGTGTTGTGTTGTGTTGTGTTGTGTTGTGTTGTGTTGTGTTGTGTTGTGTTGTGTTGTGTTGTGTTGTGTTGTGTTGTGTTGTGTTGTGTTGTGTTGTGTTGTGTTGTGTTGTGTTGTGTTGTGTTGTGTTGTGTTGTGTTGTGTTGTGTTGTGTTGTGTTGTGTTGTGTTGTGTTGTGTTGTGTTGTGTTGTGTTCTTTTGTGTTGTGTTCTGTTCTGTTCTGTTCTGTTCTGTTCTGTTCTGTTCTGTTCTGTTTTGTGGTGTTGTGTTCTGTGGTGTTCTGTTGTGTTGTGTTGTGTGGTGTTGTGTTGTGTTGTGTTGTGTTGTGTTGTGTTGTGTTGTGTTGTGTTGTGTTGTGTTGTGTTGTGTTGTGTTGTGTTGTGTTGTGTTGTGTGGTGTTTTGTCGTGTCGTCTCGTGTCCTGTTGTGTCGTGGTGTGTCGTGGTGTGTCGTGTCGTGTCATGTCCTGTCCTGTCTTTTCCTATCCTGTCGTGTCATGTCGTGTCGTGTCGTGTCGTGTCGTGTCGTGTCGTGTCGTGTCGTGTCGTGTCGTGTCGTGTCGTGTCGTGTCGTGTCGTGTCGTGTCGTGTCATGTCGTGTCGTGTCGTGTCGTGTCGTGTCGTGTCATGTCGTGTCGTGTCATGTCGTTTCGTGTCGTGTCATGTCGTGCCGTGTCGTGTCGTGTTGTTGTCTAGTAGCTATGAAACAAACTTGAAATGTTGAATTGATAATGAACATGGGTGAAGCTAATGTTCGGTTAAGAAATTAATGCGTGGGGTGGTTAATGAATGGGTGGAATTAAATATGAAATGAATGATATTGTTAAATAAATATGGCTAGAAATTAAAAAACTGGAAATGGTTTTATTTGAAAAGAAATATGTAATATGGGTTATGTGTGGCTTGCTTGTGTGATATGATACATTTATAGGAGGCAATGATAGTGGAAAAGGTTTTGGGACCTTGTGGTCATGTGTTGAGATATGTTTTGTGCTCTTGTTGTGAAACCCCTAGGTTGGGATTGTGTGTCTATCTATATATCATGTAATTTTTTGTTACTTCTATATGTACCCTACTCGATTCATGTGTTTACATCTACGCCCAAAGGTTTTGGGTCTCGGGTGTTTTTTCCGACATCCATGATATTGAGGATGGATGACTGGATACCCCCTCTTCCCCACTCTCTCTTCCATGTGAGATTAATATGCATGTTTTGTGATGGGTATAAGTCAAAAGTACACTAGTTGTTGTTATTTATGAGAGTATGAGGTGGTTCATAGTTGAGGTCATGTATGGTAAGAGGAGGTAATGAGGTTAATGTACTTAATGTTCATGATTCCCTACTATTCTGATTATGGAAATGGTTGAGGTGCAATATGGTTTCCCAAGTGTCTTTGGGTGGGTTGTGATATTTTCACTCATGTGTCTTTAGGTGGGATGTGATGTGGTTTCCTAGGTGTCTTTGGGAATGATTATTACAGAAGATATGGGGTCACTATGATATACGATATTGGGGTGTTATAGTAGAAAATCAATGGGAAAGGGGTGTGGGGTACCCTTTATCGATATATTTCTTATTTTATAATTTCACTTAGATGTGTTATTTGGTGAGTGTGTCATAGTGAGTAAGGGATTGGTTAGTTAACCTACTTAGGTGCTTATTGGTTCTTCCTTTTTTTCACTGGTACATTAGTATACTCTTTTCACATGTGCACGAGAGACCTTGGGTATGATCCTAATGAGTATACATGTTATGCTCACCCTAAAAATATACAAACTATTTTTTAGGTTTTTAGGAGGATTTTGAGGACTAATATAGACATTCTAGCTGATAAATCAGAGTTGTTGTTGAGTCACTTCCTTAGGTTTTCTTTTAGGTATTTATTTGGATACGCTTTTTTATTTGTTCACTTTATACAAGAATTGTGGGAAGGTTTGGTTTTTCCTTATGTCAAGTGTTTCTTGATGGTTGATATCCTATCTCCTGAGCATAATTTTATTATGAGTTAAATTCCTTCCATGTGTAATATTTTATATACCCTCGGTGTTAGTCACCAACCCAGGGCCTATTGAAGGTGGGACTCAAGGTTCATTATCTCTCTTCCTTTATTATCGGCTCAGTGGGGGTACCTTTAGAGGGAGGGGTCATGACATTAAAAGTTATTAAAGTAAAAGAAATACTTTATGTGTTATAAAAATACCTATTTAAGTAACCAAATGTTGAAATTTTTCAATAAATAGAATCTATATGCTTATGTGAAGCATAGAATAATTCACTTAAAGTTTTAAAGGAATTAGAGGGAAATGACCAAAGGAATAGCCCCCAATCATATACCCAATATGGTACACTAATAATTTAAGTAATTTTAGTCTCATATTCTCAATATTATTGGGTATTCCAAATGAGATTCAATATGATTGAATAGGTTAATTACTTGGTGGGAGTAAATGTTTCCTTAAAGTTTTTTGGGATATAAAATTCAATCCTATTATTTTGAAAAATACATGATATCAACTACATGATTTATAAGTGTTTCAAATATACATAAAGTCATAAAGAGAAAATAATTGAAGAATTGAGCTTGAAGTTTTCTCTCAAGTAATAGAGCAAATGAGTTGTTTCATTGATGGCTTAGATTCTTCAAGTTTGGATAAACTTGTTATAATATGTGCATTTTTATCTTATTTGGCTCTTGAGAATAGAATATAAAAAATTATTGTCTAATAAAATGAGATGGGTGTTTTTTAATACACATAGTTTATGATCTATTCGATTTTATAAAATTCTTTAAGAGGGACTAAAAATGGATTGTTATGGTAAGGGTATTTATCCTATTATCATTTATGTAAATGATCTGACAATATGATTTAATTCAATAAATTTTTACCTGATATTCTCAAAGGGTTAGGAATATATATATAAACTAGACATATAATATCTAAGATCTAAAGTGTTTTATAGATTATACAAGTGGATAAAATTCCAAATCAAAATAATAAAAATTAGTTGAAAAGTTCAACAATGTTTTTTCAAAAATATAAAAAATAGAATTAAATTCTAGGGTTGTTAGTAAGTAGTAATAATAATTATATATGATAGGATTTTTTAAAATACCTAAAGGAGTTTAGGAAAATCCATGGAATTTCCATGTCAGGTATGGATGTTATAGAAATTAATTATTCTATTTTGAAAGGTATATGAGATAGAATGTATAATTTACAAGTGTTGTAAATATATAAGAGTTAAAAATAATTAAATATAAAGGAATTTACTAAGCTTAAATCAATCAAAATAATCAATTGAGTTTGTATTTTACATTTAGGTGATGAAGAAAAGAGTTTTTATAACACATAATTGAATATAAAGGAATGTATTAAGTTTAAAATAATCTAATTAATGGATGTGTATCTTCATCTCAATTATCTTATATGATAAGATAAGGTGTTAATTTTAAAAGAGTTGTTATGAAAAAAATAAGATTATTTATTACATATACATGGTTTATGATTCATTAGATTCTATAACATGTTTTGAGAAGAAGATATGGATGAAAGTGTTTATTTAGGATAAAATGTTAATCCATATGTTTGTTAAAATATAATGGAATATGATTCCCGCCCACTAGTAGTATATTATAATAAAGTATTCTTTTCAAATTAAAATAATCCAAACACATAGAATACCATATAAGATATGAAACAATGGTTTATTAATTAAATGTTCCTACTAAAAGGAAACAAATGTTATTTACTAACACAAAAGGGTTTGTGTGTCTTAAAAATATATTCTGAAAATAATATATTGTTTAAGAGACTAGTGGGAGTATTATTGAACTTAGAGAAGTTAAAAGTTAAAAAAGGATACACTAGTCTAAAGTTAGAGTGATTTCTACTTAGCACCCTAAAGAGTTTAGGATGTTTGATGGTAAAGAAAAATATAAAGAGTTAGATTTAGTTACCATAGAAATTGGATATCACTATTTCCTAAATAATTTTACCAGCCTAAAATAAAAGTGATATTTCACTTAATATCCTAAAAGGTTTGGGATATATGGTAATAAATAAAAAAGTAAATAGTTGTAGTTAGTTATCATGAAAAGTGAATATCATTATTTCCTGAAGGTTTATACTAGTCAAATTACAAAATCAATTATAGTTAATATCCTAAAAGAGTTTAGGATATATAGTTAAAGAAAATTTTAAATAGTTACATTAGTTACTATGAAAAAGTGGATGTCACTTTATCCTAAAAGTTTTTAGGGTATTATAGTAAAGAGAAATGTAAAAGTTACATTTAGTTACTATATTAAAGTGACTATCACTTTATCCTAAAAGTGTTTAGGATGTGCAAGAAAAGTAATAATATAAATAGATGTATTATTTGAAATTTTTTAAAGAAATGGTTTAATGGAAATATTTACAAGGATGATGATGATGCACATAGAAAGAGTTCCAAGTATATAACAAAAGTAGGAACCATAACATTTGATGCAATAAATTCAAGAAGTTTGAATATGTTCAAAGAGTTAAATATCTAATAATATTATTCCTAAATATTATTATTATTCAAAAAAAATTATTCATAGATGTTACTCACTAAATATTTAGTGGGATAGTTTTATCATATGGTCACATAGAGATGTGACAGGAATTATATATGATGTAATGAGTTAACAAAACCCCTAAAAAGTGGGTTTGTTAATTATTCTTAAAATATTTTAAGAATATTAAAATGCATCATATTAAAGGAAATCTATACTTTATTATTCTTTAATGTTATATGTATAAATTTATATATAGACTTAAATTTCATGAATTGTAATGATAATTGGCCTCTCAAATTATGAATTTGAGTTATCCCTAACCAATTTTTTCATAGATTATTGTAGGTTATGATGAAATTTCAAGGTTAGTATGAGTGGGATTATTTTATATATATACATAATATGTTCATGAGTTGAAAAAAAAGAATAAGATTCTTTTTTTGTGCCAAATAGCCCATGAAGTATACCACATGGAGTGTCATACAGATGACTTTGATATACTAGGGGTGAATGGATCATATTTTGAGTCCTCACTCCCAAAGGTTAGTGATACACCTATCATGAGAACCTTTATTTTTTGATGCCCTAATTATGCTAGTCTATATATTGACTTAGCTAATACATGGGTATTTGGGTATGTTTTTTATTAAGTCTTTAGTTGGAGCTCAACCAAGATGTGATTTATCCTCTCATATAATGAGTATAACATCTGGTCCCTTGATTGAGATAGATCATGGAGTGTGTGGTTTCACCTAGATAGTACATGTGATGTATTTATCTATTTAGATATGGGTCATATGATTCACTTATCCATAGGGTGAATGACATGTGATGTATTGACCAACTAGTTTTGTCTACACTCTAAGAATCGAGAACATATTAGTGGGATATATGGGATTGACATGCTTTATGTACCATAGTCACTTGATGTCTTGGACAAAGGAAAGATATGAGAATGTGCATTTGCATATGATGTATACTAGTGGATGCAGGTATATAGATACATGTGTTTGATATAGATCAAACCAAGTCCCTTTATAGCTTGAGTATCATTGATTCTTTGCTAGAGGGTGCTCTTTGATTACACTTATAGATCTAGATATCAAAAAAATTAACATTGTAGAGGCCAATGGGTCACACTTTATATTTGACTAAATTGGGATTTAGTTTGACTCAGAGAAATACTTTAAAATTGTTTTATAGTTAATCCAAAAGTGTTTTGGATGGGTATTCATAAGGTATTACATATGGTGTGATATAAGATGAAGTTAATGATATCTTTACAAAATTATTTTTGTAAAATATCCAAAAAGTATTTTTTTTATATGAATTTACAAGTTATTTTATATGATATAATATAAGGTGAAAATTGGAACAAGTTTTGTAAATCTTTAGTGCAAGTGGGATATTAAAGGAGACATTTTCTCTAAATCCATGGCCTACATGTGATGTATGGATATATCATTTTTCATGGCATATTATGTCACTTCTTTTGATGATGTGGTCAGACACTTGATAAATCCTCCACCTAAGCCATCATTTAAGGAACTATTTTATAAGATAAAATGCGAGGTAGGTGTTGTATTCATATACGTGATGCATAAACTGGAAGTGGAATTAACTCATGTGTTATAAATACATGAGTTAATTCTAGCATCACTGAGTAGCATCCTTAGGTCTATTTAAAGACACTGATATATGATGATGGTAGTTAGATGTGGTTTTTGATTCTTGGTCAAAACTCACTACAACTAAAATATCTCTTCATAATTCTCCTTTTTGTTTGAGGCACTATAATATCATGGAGGAAGAATGGATCCCATATGAACATCGAATTATTCTTTCAACCCATGGATACCTCTGAAGGTGGGATGTATTTTTGCCACCACTCAGTGATCTCTCTCTAATCTGTGATATGACATTTGAAGATGTAGTAGTGGTTTGGTCAATAGTACACGTTTATAATATTTATTCATTACAATTTATGTGTGTTTTTCATATTTATTGCATGGGTGGTCTTAAGAAAGGGATAAAATCGCTTCTGCGTGTTCTAATAATTATTTTTAGACACTTAATATTCCCTTCAGTAACATCTATGAATACATTTTTTTTAATAATAGTGAGATTTAAGAATCATATTCCTAATGGTAAACTCTTTAAAAATAGTATTAAAACTCATTTTACTTAACATTATCTAATGTTATAATGTTAATAACTTCTATTTCCTACTTATAATTTTCCTAAAATCATAATCATTCTTGGAACCCTTTTCTCAAAATTTTCCCTTGTAATATTTTGGTAACTAATGTAATGATTTATATTAATCTTTTACCAATATACCCTAAACCTTTTAGGATTTTGAGTGACATTCACTTTGAATTTAACCAACATAATCTTTTATTTATTAACTTTCAACTTCACCAAGTCTAAATATACTCCCACTAGCCTCTTAGATACTATATTATCTTAATAATATCATGTTATGATACACAAACTACTTTTGTGTTAATAAATAAAACTTATTTCCTAAAGTTTAAATATTTTAAAAATAAACTATTATCCATATCATATATGATATTCTATGTGTTTAGAAAAAAAATCCAAAAATAAGACTTTATTCTTTAAAATATTCCATTGATTGGTGGTGGAATCATATCCATTATATTTTAACAAACATATGGATATACTCTTTATCCCGAATAAAACTTCTTATATCCTAACATTATTCTCAACTATGATATAAAATTTGACGAATCATAAACCATTTGTATCAAAACATCATCTCATATTGTTCATAACAACTCCATGTTAATAAAAAACATCACTTATCAAATAAGAGAAATGAGATTACTATACACACACTTTATTTAGAGTCATCTAAGATAGAAATAATTATTTTCATTCAACTCCATGTTTCATCAACCCTTTTCTTCAACATTTGAATACAAAATACAATCTTCTTCAATTCCTACCTTGATTTTGACCTTCCTGTATTTTTATAACATTTGTAAAATATACATTTGATATCATATACCCTTAAAAAAAGAATTTATTTCTACAAAACATATAACGTACATTGAAATTCCATGGATTTTATAAAACTCCTTTATGTATTCAAGATAATTACATCCTATAGAAACATTATCTTACTTTCTAGATACCTTTTTTAGGTTTCAATGTCCTTGACTAGCTAATTGAGGAAATATTTTTGGACTTTCTAACTAAATTGTCTTCATTTGGATGAAATTTTACCCATTTTTTATTTCAATAAAACATCATATTATGTCATGCTCATCTATCTTGAACACTTGGAGGAAATAGGGTAAAATTTTATTTAACTTGTATGCATTGTTGAAACAATTCCAACAATAATTCTAGAATGAATTCCACAACTAGAACAATACTTAAAACAAAACTTTAATATTTTGAAGTCATAAACATACTCAATCAAATTGAATATATGATTGAAGACTAAATTAACTTCAATAATCATGAATTTAATGATTTTTAAACCTTGATTAAATCATTCTATAATTCTCATTATCATCCATATTCACTTAACTACTTCAACATATAGTTACTCAGGAAGGGGTTACTTTCACTCATAGAATTTTTTTCCTTTATTAAGAACAATTATAAAGTTTTCTATCAGTCTAAGAATTTTATTACATTAGGGTCCTACTTTCTCTAATATTAATCTAAAATTTAAATATGATGATTATGATTCCATTATATCCGCAATAGATTTTTTTATCAGATGAGTATCATATTTTATATTCATTTAAAAAGGACTTTTATTACATGTGTTTATAGGAAAATGATGGACCATTTTGAATTAAATCATACCAATTAGTATTTAAATATCCATATTTCACTAAGTAATGAGTCTATTTTGGAATTCCTCTCATGACTTAGTTATTTAGTTAGTCCATTATTCTAATCATATCATATATCCCTCTTGGATGGTTGATCATAAAACACTTTACCCAATCCATCATGTGGATAAACTCAACACCATTCCTCTAGTATCCTTCCTAAGGGTTTACTAGCTAAGTGTAACCTAAATATCACAACAATATTTGGTTACATAACTCTTAGGGTCAACTATTTACACCATGTATTACATAAGAAAATCCACAAGAAACCTGCTTTGTAAGAATCTATCCAATTGAATAATCGAGGTCTTGACATATTCTATCTTTGGAAGTAATTTGGAACTTGGTTTTTTTAAAGGGTATTTAATGTCATCATATTATCTCACATTATTCCCTTTACATTTAAGCATGTTTTTAATGATTTTAGTTTGGAATATTATTCCTTAAACCGAATCAATCTATTCAAACTATATTGATGTGTAACTCCTTATACAACTTATATATTATGTTACTAACCTGAATTAAAAGTTGATTATATTCACACATATTCAAATTCATCTCATGCATCAGGTAAATGAAACCCTTTTATGTAAAGGTTTAAAACCATATTAAATCAAAAACCCTTTAAAAAGTGAGCTTGGAGTGATAGATAGTCAACCCCAACTTTTTCAACATGGAATAAGTCTTTAGGCTAGTGAGCAGTTCAGCCCAAATTCCCTCTACCCATGGATACTTTACTCATAAGAAACCCAAATTCCATCATAATTCTAACACCTAATATGTATAAACCATAATTAACTTCTTAATTAAACCACATAACCTAATACAAGACAAAGTCAAGGTAGAATAAAATTAAATAAATTATCATACCTATCATGTAAATCCTTAAATGCATGTATGATAATTTATATAAATGGTTTAAAATTTGAAACTAAATAATAAACTCATTCATAATACTCTAATTAATATTTTTATTATCATATAATCACTCTTTTTAATTGGGTTTAGAGGGAAATCTTACATGAACCAAATGCCTAGATGCACAAAGCCTAAATTACATGGACTGGTGGCCCAGGTGCAGAAGTACTAACATATTTTTCATGGCCCGACTACACTGGAGAAGCACATCCCCAACACCTATTCAAGTTTTCATCTAGATCACCACCTAACATTCCTAACTGCTTTTAGTTCCCTTGTGCAGAGTTGCATGGGTCGATGGATGGCACTAATCCCTCCTTCTATCCTCAGTCTGTTTCGCTCCACCTAGTGATTAATTTTTCTCTAATCCATTGGCCAAGGGTTGTTGTAGTAATTCAAACCCGTTATACTTCATGGCCTAAAGTTCCTGTGGCCAAAATGTTTTTTTTTAAGGCTCATGGATAGCCCAAAGGTCCTATGTATTGAAGGCCAAATTATATAGCTTTAAGTCCCATTTCATGTGAATAGATTCATTTCTATAGTCCCACTGCATTACTAATACAGTAACTACTACAGTAACTCGAAGATTATACCCTACCCAGATTTTAACCTAGGTATTTCATATTGGTTTATGGGGTGTGTACCACTAAGCCAAACACAAACTACCATCCATTCATAATAAAACAATTATATATATGAAAAACATACGGAATAAACTAAATAAATAGACAATTAATATATATAATCATGAGATAAAAATATTTATAAACAATTCATAAATAAATAATTATAAGCACTTTATAATTTTACCATAAGTTATGGGCATTTCATAATTAAATAAATATAAACAATTTATATTTATTATTAATATTAACTCCTTCATATTATCCTTTTATATGAAATTTTATTTAAATATATGATATTAGATGAAATATAAACATTTTATAGTCTAATTATATTATTTAAAAAAATTACATAATCTAAATATTATATATTCGATATTATTTAAACCATGATCGTGTAAATATTCAAAACCCATTTTTAAATGCTTTAAATAATTTATAAAATAATTCCTTTAATTTTAATGATTCAAATTAATAATTATGAACAAATCATAATATTAAATATACACTCTATTATATTTAGCCTTATTTTTATAATTTATAAACACTTTATATAATACTTTTATAATTTCCATATAAACCCTTTATATCCAAATTATAAGTTATGCTACATAATTAAAATAGTTATTTAATATTAACATTTTATATTATGGATATTTATTTATATATTATAAAATCAAATAATAATTAAAATTTAGAAGAAAAAATATATATTTTCTAGTATATCATTTTTAACGATATATGCACATCATATTAAATGAAGGAAAAATTTTAGTTCATAAAACCCTTTCAACACTATCAATTGTAATTTATGATTGATAATGAAAATTGTGTAACATAAAACTGGTGTTGGGTGGACTGTGTAAGAATAACTTGGTGCACACTGGTGATTATAGCTTATGACATGGCCTACATAAGAACAACCCTTCAATGTTCAATGTATGTAAAATAACCCTCTGATAATCTTACATTCTCTATCATAATGCCAAAATATCCCCTTCGGTTGTTGGCCAGTTATATTCTACAATGTGTATCGATATCATTTATGTGATATGATGTTCTATTTTCATCACATGAAACAAATATATCACACCATAATGCATCATATGTCATATGCTACAATATATGTAAAACTGAAGAATTTGAACTAGATCTTATGTTATGATATCACATATCTTATATTATGGTCCCATCACACCCTATGATATCATATATCATATGACCGTCCAAATTTCAAATTATGTATCATTTTTAGTTATATCAAATATTATACAAAAATGATATATGATTTCTTCATTTTCAAACACAATTTTATGAATCATGTAGCATAATGAATCTCTGATGCCACTTTTGGGTTTCTATGGGTCAAAAAACACTTATTCTAAGAAAGAAAAACAATAAGAAACCCAAAAATAAGATCATTTATACATGAAAATGAAACCATGTATATATGAAATGTGGAATAATGTGTACCATTCACCATTGAAATTTTTCTCTTCCATATTCAATCACTATTATTGATGAAGATCCATGAGAGGTGGCCAACAGACTCCCTTATCCATAGTGTATCCATGTGTTGAATAAATCACCCAATGATTAAGCATGATTCTATTTCACACCCATAGTAAGATAGTACCTCTTTATGGTAAAGGGAGGTGTAAAAAATAGATTAAGGAATGAGAGAATAGATAGTGGATTAGGAAATCTCAAAACACAAACACCATCCCATGGTGATTTCCTTCTTATATAGGCTTATAGGATACTACATGTGCCTTTATAAATTAACTCATACATTACAAAACATATGAGTTATGATTTTTATGTTCACGCATTTATCTTAAAAATACACCATTGATCCTCCCATGCATTTCATCTTATGAAAAATCAATAATAGTGATAGTAAAGTGTGGAAGATAATTTAATTTTAATGTTTAACATTCGAATTCTAAGTAAATTAACATGATTTTATGAATCTTACACTACAATATCACATGCCTTATGATATATCCAATCATATAGTATGATTAGATTAAGCATTTGTGTTATGATATCAGTATATCATAAGCAATTATACACCCAAAGGCATTAAATATGCCTTTTTTAACAAGTATGTTATTCCCTATGACATACCCATATCGTACTATATGATAAAGTATAAAAAAATCATATGTACTTATGGACTTAGAGAACATCTCTATTATATACATTATACTTAAAAATGATGCACACACACACACACACACACAGATATATATATATATATAAGAAAATTTATCATATTTTAAAATTATGGTTCGTTACACTAAATGTGAAATTTAGCGTGCATTCATCCTTTATTATGGAGTTTCAGGTTCAGCAATGGATGTCACTCATGAAATTTGGTTAATAACTTGGATTTACATTGACCATGGATATTAGAGGAGTTAGTTGGTCAATGTTTTTCATATAGTACATTTTCTTAATAACTTATTTTTATATAGTTATGATACTCGAGTCATATCCATTATATTTATTATTATTGGATTGTTTATTGATATAATGGTTTTGTATTTATATTCATCCTATGATGTATGCATTCATATATGGTGGCCTATTATGTCAAGTTATTTATTATATTCCTTTTTTATATGTGGTATATATATTTTTCATATATAGATTTTTTGGTTTAATCTTGAATAACCAATGGCAATGGGTTGTTTGAGGGAAATTGTTCCCCAATGATTATATAAAACCTCATCTTCTATTGGTGTTATTCAATTATTTGGGGAATTAATTGAATATTGGTGGAAAATATTCCTAAGGATGGAGTATTTTTTGTTGGTTCTTTACTAATACTTTCCATCGCAAAAATAATTAATTAATGTTGTGAATTTACATAAAACTTTTTTGTAATACCCCTAAATCATCCACTGGTTTTAGAAATAATCATAAATAATATTTATGATTATAGGAAAATAGTGATATTCATAAACTCATAAATGTTACCCAAACCATGAAAGGTTATGGTGTGATTTAATTAAACAAAGTGTATAATGACTATCATTTTTGTTTTTTCCACTCTCATCAAGTAGAAGTACAAAATTTGAATATTTCCAATCTCATAAGACATATCCCATGTTTTCATATTATTTATATCACATTAGAAGACTAAATAAGAAAAAATTACACATATAATGTAATCTAGTGTGACCAAACTTTTTTATTCAAGCATATCAAGGGGCCATATGTCATGCATGTCTCATATGTGATATTTTTTTATCCTAAATTCCAATTATATTTCATCCATGATCAGTGAAATGATCAACAATCATATGATTTTGTGGAACTTCACAATGAAATATGATGAAATTCAAAGTATAAAAGTTATATTTTTAAATATACATTAAATATTTTTGATAAAGGACACATGAGTATCATATCACATGTGATAAATTAAATAAAATAGTGGGGCTATCCATATCTTGTTTCACACAACCCATATATTCATGATTTCTTTGAACTAGGGATATAAACTGGAGTAATTTACTACTAAAATGATTATTATCATGATATATTGTTCTAAATTTATAAGAACACAGGATGATGATAATATAAGAATGAATTATATTAATAAATAATTATATAATTTATCCTATACATCATCACATTATTAGTATATTTGATACAATTTCAAATACTATAACCTTTCATTTTATCCTAAGACTCCCCCATTATACCTTCTTATTCCTATTAATATTTTAGAGAATAAAGTTTCAGAAACATCAAAGGTAAGAGTCTTTTCTTGTTTAATTTAACTTATATTATTTATTATTTAAATTTTCATTAGGATAATCCAACCCCAAGTCACATTTGTTGACTATAAGGTTAGTGTATCTCTTCAAATTTCATTTTTTTAATTATAAAACACTTCATAACCAACTCTAAAACTTGCATAAATTATTATTACAGTATTTATTTTAGGCCATGTGGTTATGGATACATTCTCACATGTGGATATATGAATTGATTAAGTTCTCGTGAAATAACATTAAATAACTTGATGAATATTTTAATTGTTTTTATTTTCAACATGTTGTTTTATAACCCCATGGGTGAAAAATCACTCCCTATTGAGAAAAATTACATTTGTATAAACATATATCAATTTTAAATTGGTACCCTCCCCAAATGTGGCATATATATACACACATAAAATTGTAATTTTATACATCTAGAACCTTTTACTTCACATGTGAGATAATCCCATTGAGGATAAATTGTTTTATAGTTATACTAAATCATAAACCATGATATATTGAATGTCTTCATGCCATAGTTTGTGTTATGAAATGATTGTTTTCTCCACATCATTATTTTTATCATGAATTATATGATATATCATTTGACCATGTCTTGTGGATTTATTATCATGTCATTTTATTCTAACACATCATGTGATGTGATGATAATTAAGTGAATGTTAAAGGACTTTAATAATCACTTAATGAATGATGAATTTTTTGTAAATGTTATAGTGGAGGAAAGCTAAAATTTGGTCATTTAATAATGTATGAAATATTTGAATGTCAAGAGACCCCTTCATCCAGTGTAGAAGTTATATTTAAATAGAGTTCAAGGACCTCATTTCAGCATAGTGGTTCAATCTCAAATAATTAAAAACTATCTCTCATTCTTTTTTTCTTTTTAACCTATGGATGGTGCTAAAATGCCATTAGAGTTGAAAAATGTCTCATGGAAGCATTACATGGTTCCATTTGGTTGGAATATACCTATGGTATTGAGTTCCTCATTATAGTCACTAAGAGGTCTTTATCAGCTTAACTAATCAAGAAATAATGATTATCATTAGAAAGGTATGCATGGTTTATTTTTTCATTTAATTTTTAATTTCCTCTCCCAACTGACCTTGTGGTTGAATTTTGTGTTTTCTTTTTCTACTTTTTAGGGTATATAGGTCTTCTAAAAAACCCTTTAGTGGTATCAAAGAGAGTTTCAATTAAGGATCAACAATATAAAGATTTAAAAATGGAATCCAGTGAAAAGTTTTCCAAAATCATGACATAGTGTATATGTCCATGTCAGAGTTTATATTAATTTTTTATTAAAATAGCATGGTTATGGAGAAACACCATGGTTTTTCTTATCAAAAAACATAGCATCATAAAATCATGTTTTCCACATCATTTATTTTACCAAAAATGGTCACGGTTCATGTAAATTAGATTTACATGTGAAATCTATGACATAGTCAAAGAGAACTACATCGTGGTGAAAGGTATAAGATTTGAGAAAATATCATCATGAAATGGCCACTATAAAAAAATAGTGTGGTTATATGTAATGGATGTTGAAAAAAATATATTTTCAAAAATGGTATCAAAATAACTTTTGATAGAATTTATCATTGTATAAAGTTATACTATCTCATGATAAATATTTGAGTTGTAAATTTATTTATTTAATACTCTATTTAATATTTATATAAATAATTTTAATAATATTATAAATTTTATCATTCTTTTAATTTAAAAAGTTTAAATTACTTATTATAATTGTCATACCATGAATATAAGAGCAACATTCTATGTACAATATAATATTTAGTTTGTTTAACTTTGTCTATGATTATTTTGGTAATAAACTAAATAATAAATATTGATTATTATTTATATATATTAGGTCTTAAGATTATATTGAAATTAAGGTCTCTATGGTGTATTGATCTATAGATAATGGAACTCTATATTGGACTTTCCACTAGACTTGGAGTTTGGAAATTGTTTTAGAAAGTTGGGGGTTGGATACTTGTTTCATCATACTTTCTCTTGAGTATATTTTAGTTACATGTGATTTTAAACCTTTACATGAAATTTTTTCATATAAATTATGTATGAGATGTATTTAGATATGTGTAAATATAATTATATTTTATTTTTGGATCAATAACAAAAATTATTAGTTTTATAAAGTGTTATACATTAACATTTTTTAGAATATATTAATTCGGTTAAATGTATAGGATACAAAACTAAATCATTAGAACCATGCATGCATATAGGGATTTCATGAGATATAATGATAAACATGAGATTCATATAGAAATGTTTAGAATAATAGGACCACTCAAGATGTTAAGCATTATATTCATTATAAATTGAACACTTGTTAAGGTATTAATTATTCAATATAGGTGACCCTAACTATTATATGGCCATGAATTATCTTTTGTAAGGGAAATAGATTATAAGTGGACCTAAACATTATGTTCTTACATATGATGTAATCATTTGGCTACATTTATATGGATAACCCTAACCATTCTGTTCCTAAAATAATTAAGTTAAGATAATTCATATGATGAATTGGGAAATGAGTTGTCCACAGAGCTACCTAAGAATCGTATATGATATGATTGGTAGAATTATATACAAGATATAGTCATGGATTAAGATATGATCTTAGACGTGTTAAGTCATGATGAAATATATATCTTAGTATACTAATAAATATGATGTATTGGTTTGTCATTTTAGTGGGACTACATTCAATAAAATCCTTTATTTAATGATACACAACATGATACTCCCGTAATAAGTATATCATATTATAGATTATAACATGTATCATGAAAATAATTTTGAGATCTATTATAGGTTAGAATTATAATTTAATAGATATATATATAAGTTCAAAAGGAATTCTAATGGATAATCATTACATGCATAAAAATATGAATGTTATAAAAATAAATTTCTTTATAGCTAAATCACAGGTATCAGGTACCAGGTGTGAAATATACATATATTTTTATGTGCACAAACTTATAAATAAGAGATAATTAATTGAAGGAGAAGTAAATATATATTTTTTAAATGGATTAAGAGTTAATACATTGAAAGTGTACACATGATCTAATTCTATATGGTTAACTAATTATAGAATTGGAAAACTATTACTGTGTTTTGAATATAAATAGAAATTTGAAATCTATATCTTATTTAGACCAGAAGGGATATTCCTCTATGATTAAGAACTAGGTTTGTTCTAAATACTTTAATGAATTTTTTTATAGAATTATTAATATTCTAAATGGTTTATACATTATGGATATGGATAATCCAGTCTATAATATTAAAGATATGAAGGTTAAGGTACTTGATTATAACACCGCTTATCTTTAGAATTTTCACCTTGAGTATATGAATAAGAACACATTAATTTATATAGATATATTATTGGAATCATTAAATTGTGAATTATTTGATAATGTGAATATTTTTTATTAGATAAAATCGATTATTCACCTAGTGGAAAGTGTGAGAGGGATAATGGACTATTGGACCTAATTTACAATGGTGTATATGGACCAAAGACTATACAAGAAAGTGGAATGTATAGGTATTGTATATCCTTTATTGATGACTTTAATAAGTATTTTTTTGTGTTTATTATGATACATGAGTTTTAAAACTTTAAAATTTTAATATAGTTTAAAATTTAAGTACATAAGTAACTAGGAAAGAGTATTACCATGTTTCGATTAGGTTGGGGTAGGGAATACTTGAGTCGAGAATTTACTAATCATCCTAGAGATTGTAAAATAGTTTCACAACTCACTCCTCCTATAACACTTTAATGGATTAGTTTTTTTGACAGGATTATCCATATTATGTTATTCATGGTTCAATCGATGATGAGTTAGTGTGACCTTCCTGTGTCATTTTGGGGATATTATTTAGAATAAATAACTTTTAAACTAAACTAAAATCCATCCAAGGTATTCATAAAGACACCATATGAGATATAGATTAGGAAGTATCATAATTTATATATTATAAATATTTGTGGTTTCTAAGCTTATATAAATCATAATGGTACCTATAAACATGATCCTAAACTAGAAAAATGTTTTTTGTTAGTTAACATAAGGAAATGATGAGTTATTATTTTTATAATCCATCAAAACAAAAAGTGTTTATGTCTTGATTTGGTGTATTAATTAAGAAAAATATTTGAATTTAGGTATTTATTAGAGTAAATTTAAACTAAGATAATTTTACATTCAACAAACATAAATGGTTCCTGATATGTAAATATAATTTATTTCATGAGAGGTTATAGAAACTAAGCTAACTCAGGTTGTACACAAACCTAGAAGGTTTTGTATGATTCACTATAAGCCTTAGAGATTTTTATTTCTTATAGAAAATAATGATGAAGTAATATTCATAAAATATGAACCTACTACTTACTGAGAGTCCATTTAGAGTTTTGATTCAGAGAAATGGTTTGAAGTTAATAGATATGATATAAATTACATGTACACTAACCAAGTTTTAAACTCTGGTGGACGTACCTATAGGGATGAGACTTACAAGTTTAATATGGGATTTTTGTAGGAAAACTAACATGGATAGTATATTTTCTACCTATAATACTCTCTTGTTATAAAAATGATATAGAAAAATTCATGGCATTGATTATGAAGATACATCTTCACTGGTGGAAATGATAAATTCCATTTCAATATTGATTATCATATCATCTCATTATAATAATGAGTTATATCAAATGGTTTTCAAAACTTATTTTCTTAACTAGATTTTTGTTTAGGACATGTATATGATACAACCTAAATTTTTTGAGGATCCAAATGGTGTTGCAAAGATATGCATGTTGTAATGATCCATTTGTGGATTAAATAAAGATTCTTAGAGTTAGAATAACTAGTTTCAAAATACAATCAAAGGAACTGTTATCATAAAAAACATGGATAATTATTGTGTATGTAGATAACTTATTACTTATTAGAAATGATATACCAATATTAAATTTTGTAACATTATGTTTAGAAAACATTTCTTAATTAAATACATTAGTGAAGCATCATACATAAATGTTATGAAAATATATAAAGATAAATCAAATAGTTTTATGATTTGAGTTAAAACACATACATTGGTAATGAATTAAAGACTTATAACATAGATAACTCTAAAAAATGGTCTTTTCCATTGTTATATGTATGATTATAGAAAATACTCAATTCCTTTCTAATGAGTTTGATAGGAAAATTGTAAATGTGATATTATATGGTTCTATAATTAGATCCATTATGTATTCCATATTATTTGTTTGACCGAATGTCTCATTTGATTTTAGCATAACTAGTGGATACAAATCCAATCCTAGTAAGATTCACTGAATTTTAGTAAATAACATCCTTAAGAAGAATTAAGGATTTTTTTCTTGAGCTATAAAGGTGAGTAATATCTCATTATAAAGGGTTATACTGGTAATATCTTACAAAGTGAAAAAGATTATTCAAGATCTCAAATTGGTTTCTTGTTTTTCCTCAACATTATTGATATTAGTTGGAAGAGTCCCAAAAAACCCACCATGGTAGACTTAATAATATAATCAGAGTACATTATTGCATCATATATTTTATAGGAATTTGTTGGGATTAAGAAGTTTATTAATGGACTTAGGGTGGTTTTTAGTATATTAGGAGTATTGAATCTCTAATAAAACAATAATTGAGAAATTTATCGGACCAAGGAACCTCAATCATACCAAATGAACAAACATATCCTTCTCAAATACCATCTCATTTAATAAATCATTGATAGGGGAAATGCAATTATTAACTTGGTTATTATAGAAAAGAATGTAACAGGTCCATTCATAAAGTGATCAACATAACAAATGTATGAGAATCATGTAAATTCTATGGGAATTAAATATATAAGAGATTATATATAATGTTTGTTGTTAATATAAATGTATCATTATTTTATAATAAAGGTAATCTCTATTTATCATGAATTCATGTGTGTTGTGTATTTTACATGATAGTGGAGTGATACAATCCCCTCAAAATATGACTTTGAGTTGTCTCTAATTGATAAGAATCATATAGTATTATGAGTTTTGATGATATGTTAATATATCATGAATATAGTCACATATGTGATACAAAATAGAATCATGAGATAATAAATAGTGACATGTTATTTAGACTGGATCACCAAAGTATATCACATGGAATGACATATTTATTTTCAATGATATACTTAGGGGTGTATTCCTTATATGAATCATTGTCTCTAGAGGTTAACAAGTTACCTCACATGTGAACCTTCATACTTTGATGCCTTTTTTATGCTATCCTTGAGGATAAACTAATCAGAATGTGTTTGAGTATATTGTTAATCATGTGGTAGGTATTTCTTAATCGATATGGGAGTTTTCCTCATGTGTGATGGATATCACATATAAGACCTCAATTGAATTAGGCTAAGAAAATTAATGGTCATTCTTATCTGAGTTACATTTGATGTATTAATTAAATTTAGTCAATTAATTTTAGATAATTTAGAATATATGAGTTTTCCTATACTTGATTGACATGTTTCATGTTTAATGATCGACTATATGTCTTGGATAAAAGAATTATATGAGTATACATGTGTTTTATAGAGATATATTTTGTGTCGGACATAGTCATATGAATATATGAGTGTGTTTGATGAAGGTAACACCCATATCCTTTTTAGAAGAAGTAGAAATGACATTTTTATAATGAACACTCTCTACTTATAATTATAGATTGTGGAATTTTTCAATGGTATAAAGGCCTGTAGGGTTACACAGTGGGCTATGGGATAATGATATATCTTAGTATAATTTTTTTGTCAAAAAATTGAGAGAGTTTGTATAATAACCATATCTATAAGAGTTTGGATGGATTTACAAAGGTTTGTAAAGTTTTATATAAATATTGAGAAAATTTAGTGAAAGTGAGGGATTTATTGATATATTCACTAGATCACAAACCAAGACATAGTGAAGGTCAACATGTCATGGTTTGTGTTATGATGGTTTTTTATATATGCTAGAGTGTTTATTATGAATGGTATGAGATATAATTCAGTAACACATCCTATGATGATTATAATAACATTGGCTTCTAACATATCATGTGAAGGTGTATTAATGACTAATTATGTCACACCTCGACCCCAGTTTTCCCTTATTTCTTTTATTTTTATTAATTTATAAATGTTGGATGTTTTGGTTGAGGTTTGAGTTGAGTTCCTAATGATATTTTTTCAGTTTTTAAGGTTTTGAGTGATTTTTTGCCCTGCAAACGGTTAGGGTGCATGGTTTGGGGAGAAACTATGTGGATGGTTAAGGTATAGGGTGTTTTCAGTTCATTTTGTTCTTGCACAGTTTGACTTACATATCTTGCGTACAATTCGACCTAAATCGTGAGAGGAAGAGGATTAATTTTGAAACTCTTGGGTGGTGTCTAGGACTAGTCACATGAATTGTACACAGTTAGAAGAAACTGTGAGAAAAGCATTCAAGAGCCTCTATAATTTTGACAGAGGCGGTTTTCACAGTTGGCCCATAGTTTCCCAAATCATGCGGCCAGCTCATGAGGGCACCCCTTCTCTCCAATAGGGTGTGTATAGTTGGTGCATAGTTTGGAAAATTGTACTACCAAACCGTGCGACTTGCCCGAAATCTTGAAAACTTGAATTTTCAAGTTTTACCCTCTTATGTTTTTAAACTAAATAATCCCCATATCCCCATTTATCAACCTATAATAATTAAGGGGCTCCCAAACCCCTCTCCCTTTGTCTCTTCTTCCATTTTTGATGCTCCTTCAAGCTTCCAAGGTGAATTTTTCTTTGATTTTGGCCTCTTTTCCTCCTCTCCTCTTCTTCCTATCTTGTTTATTGGTTCTTTCTTGGTGGGGTTCTCTCTTGTATGAAACCTAAGGTGAGGGTTGGCTAATTTGGGTTGATTATTTTGATGTTAGGGTGTGCAGTTTTTTTCTTGGGCCATCTTCTTCCTTCTCTTGGAGTTTTGTTTAAGGTAAGTGTTTTCGCCTATTTCCTTTCTGAAACATTCCATTTGATTCTTTAGTATTTATGATTAATTTAAAAATGTGTTATTCATGATTGTGATGTGTTTGTATGAATTTTTATGGTGTTTTCATGTTTCAAAATTAATGGAAATGGGTTTTCAAGGGATTTATATAATTATGCTTATATGTATATGCATGCAAGGTGTTTGATAAAATTCTAAATGGTCTTTAAAAATGAAATTTGGTATTTTTGAATTTTTTTTGCCTTAGTTGGGTCCTGATAGTTTGGTCAACATGTGAAATTAATCTTGGTGTGTGGTTTGGTGTCTTTTTATAGTTTGATGCTTGTGTGTAAATCCTTGTAATTGGTTGCAATGATCTTTATGATTATTAAATTGGAACCTTGAGTATTTTTGTGATATTCCATATATTTATTTCATTGGATGTGGAAATATCCTTATGTGAATGGGATTCACATATGGATAGGAACACAAATGATAATATCTTTCTATAGTAATTTCCATATTAAACTCCAAATTTCAAAAAAAAAATCTTTTATTCCTTCTCTCTTCCACTCTATCTCCCAAATGGTTCATCTAGAACTCCTAATGTTCTCTAAATGGATTCTTGGATACTAAATACCTTTAAATGTGGTTTTTAATTATGTTATCAAAAAATTGGCTTGTTTGTTACCTTGAAACATGATTGGTAACCCCATGACTTTAAAGGACTATTTGGAACCTTTTGAGTATGAGTTATGTTATCACCTTGATTGGAAAATAGGTTTGAGAAGAAAGTTATTTTTATTAGAAATTGTTTGAAATTGTAAATGTTAAGGCCTAGTTGGTACTTTGTGATGTTTTAGAAATTGGTTTTAAAATCATATAATGTGTAGGAATGGTTGTCATTTTAGAATTTCTTCATGTGTGATTGGAACCCCTATGGTCATCCTTCCAGTAAGAGGGCCTTCACATAGTTGGTGTCGGGGATTGGGAAAGTTATGCATGGTGGCATCTATGAGTTGTGTTTAATGCTAAGTGTGTGATGACCTACTAGTTCCCCTTTATACTATTATCATGGGATTTATATATGTCATCTAGAGGGCCGAGTGATGGTTACTTTCTAGTCCCGATTAGATGTGTTGGATACCCCTAGATAGAGGATAGGCTAGGTGGGATTTTCCACTAGTGAGGCTAGTTTAGAGTAATCATGTTGGTTATTGACTATGGAGTTGCACCATACGCCGGCAGGTGGGTCTGAACTAAGAATGTATAGTGATTTATTCTAGGGATGTTTAGGAAATTTTCATGATTACATATTTGTATATTCATGTTTTATTATACCAAACTTTGATTACTTTTTCTACTAGTAGTTGTCTACTTACACTTATATTGTTCCATTATTTATGGTTTTGTTGGATATTCCTTGTTTCTTGTTTTTGGTTCAGATTTTCCTTTATTTTTTGTGTTATTTGGGTTATGCTCTTACTTGGTTTTTTTCTTCAGTCTGAGTTTCAAAATAGGAATTTATTTTAAAATGGAAAACTGTGTTTTGTTTTCAAAGTGTAATTTCTGGAAAGCAATGTTGCTTATTTTGAAGATAAAAACCATATTCTTCTTATTTTTATTTCCAACTATAATTTTTAGACTATTTTTGGAAAGAAAATGTATGGATTTTGTGGTGATTAACTACTGAGTTGTTTTATGCTTGCACCCTACTTATTCCACTCAACATCGATAGACCTGGTCTATTTTTCAGGTTCAACTTTTTTTTAGGTTTACTTATGGACCAGGATGGTTTTATGGATGGTGGTGACCAAGAGGTCATATGGAGATCATGTCAGGTTCCATTTTGGGTTCAGTTTTGTTTTAATTTTCTATTTTGTTTTACAATTATTATATCTATATTTTTTCATGTATCTATTTTTCTCAATGGCTTATTTGATTCTTATGTTGCATACTCTGCCTTGCTTATTTTATACCAGTTTATATTGGGATAAATAATGCCCAAGTGTATGTTTTTTGAGGAATGAAGCTAGTTTCTAGCCCAGTAGGATCAAGAAAACCTCTCGAGCTTTGTCTTGGGCCAACTTGAGTGACCGATTTGGGGTTGAATCAGGCTGGTTCATGAAAAAATGGTATCATAGGAGCCCTTTTTATTTTAGGTGTCAGGTATATTGGAGATAGGACTATTGGGATTTAGGAGGTAGGTACGGGAAGATTGTTATGAACTATTACTCATTATAATCCTTGAGTTACCATGGGTAGTCTGGGACTTGAGTCTTTTTTTTTTAATTCTGGGTTTATGTCATTAGGTTTTGTTTCATTTGTGTGGTTTGGGGATGAAAATAGAAGTGAACCGGTATTACATGGAAAGATTTCATGGTGTAGCGACCCATGTGGATCCCGAGTGCATGGTTCAAGATAATTATAGTGGTTTATGCTTGTTCAAGGAATGGTTTTTTTAAACCATGTGGTTGGGTTATGCATGGCTACTAGTTCCCTATTTCCATAAGTTTCAGTGTGAGTTATGTTTTGGTGTGGTTTTAGTTATTGTAGGTATATTTTGAAATTAAAAAAGGTTTTTTGAGAAAAAAAATTATAATAAAAATGATTTTGGTACATTGTTTTATTTTAAAAAAATATTTTGTGTTTGAGTGGGATTTTAAAATGAGATTTGGTATTTTTGGTAAAATGGCCTTCGAATAAAATGGTTTTGGAATTTGGAATGTAAATAGTGTTTTTTGAAAGAGGATTTTGATTTTTATTTGTGATGTTTGATCTATGTGTTTGGTGATTTGGTTTGGAATGTCCTTTATGGTTAAATTTTGGTTTAATGTTGATTCAATTTTGGGTTTTTGTATTATTTATATTATGTTTCCCAGAAAGGTCCCAACAGATTCTAGCGAGTTTCCTCTAGTTTTTAGCCATGTCCAGACTACCAGTGGAGTGGAAGAGTCAAGTTATTCTCTATTTTTTCTAGTTTTACATGGTTATCAAGGTCTATTAGAGATTCTGGGGTGTCTTGAGAAATTTGAATGTGTCATCAGATCTTTGGGAACTCCCAAAGTTGTGAAGGTGTGAGTTGTTCTGGGTTCATTTTAGAGTTTGGGTTTAGATCATTGGAAAGTGATTATCCTATTATCATTGAAAGTTGGCATGTACTGGGAATTCTTTAAGACTATTTATATCATATGGTTCATACCTGAGGAGGTAAAGGTGAAGAAGTTGGCAAATCTCTTGGGTATTCAGCAAGGTCAGTGGATGGTGAAGGCCTATATTGACCAATTTGAAGAGCTGGTTTCCTTTTCTCTAGAGATATCATCAAAGGATCAACTGAAGTCTCTTATCTTTATATGGGGTATTCATTCAGAGATTAAGGAGTAAGTTATCTCGTAAGAGGGAGATTTTTTTTTGGGAAGTTAGTGAATGAGGCATTTCTAACTAAGTTGGTTCTCGAAGCACAGTCTATGGAAGTGGGTGCTCATGGAGGTTCACCGTATGGTGAGAAGTATGGGTCATAGGAACTTATTCTTGATAAGTATTCTTTGATGGTTCCTACTAATAGTTTGGAAGGTTTTTTGTTTATATGCTTCCAGTGTGGATAATTTGGGTATTCAAAGACATATTTTCATGATCCTCTGAAGGTGTGTTGGAAATGTGACCATCTGGGTCATCTAGAGAAGTTTTTCAAGCAACATTTCTAGAAGAGTAAGTCTTAGGTGGAGGCTTCCAACTCCTGACTATGGGGTAGTAGATGCTTCAAGGCACTAGGGCTCCATCCATAGGCCCCATAGTGAATCGTTTCATGCATTCAGGGATTTTTTGGTGTGGGGGACCTTGGGATAGATTTTTTCCCCAATGTTGGGGTGAGAATTTTTTAAGTTCTTCTTGTTGTAGTTTTACTAATTTTTGAAAATCATTATTTTTTTAAGGGTTTTGGTGGCCTTTTATTCCTAAAAAATATCTTTAGTGGTATTTTATGGATGTGAATCATTAAATGGTTCTCCCTTTTATGGATCGGTTTTGGTTTGGGTTGTACTCATTTTGGAGAATGATTGTGTCTTATAGAAATTATGGGCCGTGGTTTGTTTTGATGTTTGGTCTTCATTGGGGTTTCTTTTTATTGGGAGTACCGGTTTTGGTACCATCATGCCGGTACATTTTTAAATGGTGGGTTAACCCACCATGGATATTTCTATGGTTTCTTCTAGAGTTGTCTAGGTGTGACTTGTGGAGATAAAAGTTCACTCCAAGGACTATGATTCTATTTAACTTCATTTAGTTTTAGGTTATGGCTTGGTTCTTTATTTGGATTGGTGAATTTTTGAGGGTGGAAGTTTTTTTTGTAGGTATAATTTTCACACCCCAACTCTAGTTTTCCATTTTTTTTTCTTTTATTTTTATTAATCTTTTGATGTTGGGTATTTTGGTTGAGGTTCAGGTTGAGTTCCTAATGATATTTTTTGAGTTTTGGAGGTTTCATGTGGTTTTTGGCCCTGTTCATGGTTAGTGTGCATAGTTTGGGGATAAAATGTGAGGTTGGTTAAGGTGGATGGTGTCTTTAATTCATTTTTTTTCTTGGAAAGTTTGACTTTCATGTCCTGCACATGGTTTAGCCCAAACTATACAAGGAAAATAATAAATTGTGCGAATCTTGGGTGGTGTTTAGTACTAGGTGCATGACTAGGATAAATGTGCAGAAAGCACATGGGAGACTTTTAATTTTGATAGTGGTGATTTGAATGGTTGGTTCATATTTTCCCAAACTATATGTCCATCCCATGTGGGTACCCCTTCCCTCTAGTAGGGTGAGCATAGTTAGCACACAGTTTTGAAAATTGTGTGACTTACCAAGAATCTTGAAAACTTGAATTTCCAAGTTTTCCCCTCTTATTTTTTTACCCTAAATTGACCCCTTCTCCTTATTACTCAACCTAGGTGCACAAAGGGACTCCCAAACGCCCTCCCTTTGGCTCTCCTTCTATTTTTTATGCTCATTCAAGCTTCTAAGGTGAGTTCTTCTTGGATTTTGGCATCTTTTCCTCCTCTCCTCTTCTTCCTCTCTTGTTTATTGGTTATTTCTTGGTGGGGTTCCCTATTGGTCAAACCATAGGGCAAGAGTTGGATAATTTGGGTTGATTATTTTGATGTTAGGGTGTACAATTTGTTCACTGGGCCATCTTCTTCCTTCTCTTGGAGTTTCGTTGCATTCACACACTGTTGAGGTAGGTGTTTCTGTCCATTTACTTTCTGAAACATTCTATTTAAAGATTTAGTATTTCTAATTAATTTCAAAATGTGTTATTCATGATTGTGATGTGTTAATATGAATTTTTTTGGTGTTTTCATGTTGGTAAATTAGTGAAAATTGGTTTTCAAGCGATTTCCATAATGATTCTTATATGTATATGCATGAAAGGTGTTTGATAAAATGCCAATTGCTCTTTAAAAATGAAATTGGGTAATTTTTTTATTGTTTTTGGACTTGGTTGGGTCTTGGTAGTTTTTTTAACATGTGAAATTGATCTTGGTGTGCGGTTTTTGTGCCTTTTTTATGGTTTGATGCTTGTGTTTAAATCCTTGTAATTGGTTTTAATTCTCTTTATGATTCTTAAATTGGAACCTTAAGTATTTTTGTGATGTTCTATATATTTATGCCATTGGATGTGGGAATTTCCATATGTCCACGGGGTGCACATATATATAGGAACACAAATTATAATGTATTTCCATAGTAATGTCCATCTTAAACCTTGGTTTTCAAAACAATTTTCTTTCATTCCCTCTCTCTTCTAATCTATCTCCCAAATGATTTCTCTAGAACTCCCAATGTTCTATAAATGGATTTTTTTGATCCTAAATACCTTCAAATGAGGTTTCAAATTGTATTATAAAAAACTTGTCTAGTTTAGTACCTTAAAACATGATTGGTAACCCCATGACTTTAAAGGTCCATTTGGCACCTTTCGAGTACGAGTTATGTTATTCACTTGATTTGAAAATGGTTTTGATAAGAAATGTATTTTTATTGGAAATGGTTTGAAACTGTGAATGTTAAGGCCCAGTTGGTACTTTGTGATGTTTTTGAAATTGGTTTCAAAATCATATGATGTGTAGGCATAGTTGGAACTTTAGAATGGCTCGATGTGTGATGGGAACCCCTATGGTTTTCCTTCCAATGAAAGGGCCTTAGAATAGTTTATTTTGGGGATTGGGAAAGGCATGCATGGTGGTATCTGTGATTTTTGTATAATTACAAGCATGTGATAAACTCCTCATTCCCCTATATACTATTATCATGGGATTCTCAGATTTCATCTAAAGGGTCAAGTGATGGTTTCTTTCTAGTCTTGATTATACGGATTGTAACCCCCTTGATAGAGGCTAGTCCAGGTGAGAATTGCCACTGGTGAGTCTAGTTTAGAGTATCTAGGTTAGTTATTGACTATGGAGTTTCACCATATACAGATAGGTGGGTACGAACTGAGTACATCTAGGGATTACTTCTTAGAATTTTAGGAAATTGCCATGATTACATGTGTATAATCCTATTTTATTCTACTACACTTTGATTAATTATTCGACTAGTATTTGTCTTCTTACACCTGTATTGTTCCATTATTTCAGGTTTTGTTGTATATTTCTTTCTTTTTTTTCTTTCATATTTTCCTTTATTTTATAAATTATTTGGGTTATGATCCTACTTGGTTTTTGGTATTTAGGATGTGTTTCAAAATGAGAAATTGTTTTAAAATAGAAAATCATGTTTTGTTTTCAAAGTGGAATTTCTAGAAAGCAGTGTTTCTTATTTTGAAGATAAAAAACCTATTCTTCTTATTTTTATTTCAAAATATAATTTCTAGACTATTTTGGGAAAGTACATGTATGGATTTTGTGGTGATTACCTACTAATTTGTTTTATTCTCACACCCTACTTGTGCCACTCAGCATTGGTAGACTTGAGTTGTTTTATAGGTTCAGATTTTTTGTATGTTTTCCTGTGGAGTGGGATTGTTTTATAGATGGCGATGACCAAGAGGTCAAATGGATATCATGTCAGGTTCCATTTTGGGTTTAGTTTTGTTTTAATTTTCTATTTTTATTCACATTCATTTTATCTGGATTTTTTTATATATCTTTTGTGCTCAGTATCTTATTTGATTCTTATGTTGTGTACCTTGTCTTGATTTTTTATATCAGTTTATATTGAGATAAATCATTCCCAAGTATATGATTTTTGATTCATGACACTAGTTTCCATCCCATGAGGATCAGAAACACCTCTCGATCCTTATCGAGGGCTATCTTCAGTGATCAGTTCGGGGTTGACTCAGGTTGGTTGGTGACAAAGTAAATGTTAACAAGGTTTAAAAATCATTTAATGAATATGTCACAATGAAAGAAATCCAAAAGTTTTCCATTTTATAATGTATAAATTATTTGAACTTAAATTTAAACCTTCATTCAATTAAGGATTTCTATTTAAAGGGATTTAAAGTGTAATGACCCCCCCCCATTAGTACCCCTCCTGGTTTGGTAGTGAAGATAAGGAATGACCCTCGAAGCCTGCCACTAATAGGTCCTAGAGTGGCAACTAGCGTCGAGGGTATCTATACAATATGGGAGGAGTTACCCTCTTTATATAATCCAAGATGAGAGATTGGAATCACTAATCAACCCCTATATAACATAAATACAATACTTAACATTACCCAATTCCCAAATGTTTTCACATGGATAAAAATAAAAAATGGACTCAAGTAAAGAATCATCAAGCTCCCAAGATACACTCCAACTACTAAGCTAAAACTCAGATTCCCAAAAAACAACATTCACATTCTCTTAAAATGTCTTGGAAAACAACTCTTTAAACACTATAGAGGGGTGAGCGGTTTGGATTACTCAGTAGGATCATATTTCAAAGCTGAATAGTATTTATGTGCAATAATTGTGTCGAGATAGATAAGTGTGGAAATAGTAATTAAGAAAAATATATAAATAAAATTATGGATTATCAAACATATATAAATACGAACACATCCACCACTTCTATAAGTGTCACATAAAATCACTATATCATAAAGATATTACCACATGAGAGACAAACATATACATCCCGGACTATTATAATCACAATAAAGATATCCCACATCTCAAAATTACCACAATTCCTTCATTTCCAACATTCCCTACAACCATCATGTTTCCAACATGATATAACCATCAAATATCATGGGAAAACAACATTATATAATTTAAGAAATGGGGCCTCAGAAATATAATCCCATTTTGACTTATTTGTAAACTAGGGATCTTCCATATCAAACTGGTAGCTAGCTATTAAGAGAACCCCTCACTAATTGAATAGTAAACCAACTAATAACAATAATCATTATAACCACACCGTCACTCATGAATCCATACAAACTACATCATTCCCCCACAACTTGTTTATCCAACATAACCCAACCTCATTTTCGTAACCATCACCACATCATTATCATAACTTCATCACCATGAGCCCTCACCACCCATTTCTGATAATACCAAATCATATATTCCATTCATCACATCACATCCAACATATATCCATAACAAGTATAATTATTATACCATGGGAAAAAATATTCCATAACCAAGATGTTTAATGGAAAGTTAAACAATAATAATGTTATATAAACAATAATTATAACCATACATAAGTAACATTAAAACTATAAAGTGTCCAATAATTCAAAAAATATCAATATTTCACAACTATAATTAATAATGAAGTTATCTCCTTACTATCTTACTAATAACATACTCATTCAATAATTTAATCATGATATATATTGTTATCATTCTTTAATCTCATTAGGATTCATACATTTTCAACCATGAAATCAACATCAATTACATTCTTAATTTAAATATTTACCCATATTTATCTTTTTCATTTAATTAATGTAAAAATATTACAAAGTGAAGGATACTATTCAACCATCTAGTTATCTTCATGTATCCAAATATAAATAATTACCATTATTATATTCTATATTCTGGTTAAAAATTTGTTTATTTATACCAAGTTATAAACAAAAAAGACATTCTAATTATTAAATTAATTTAAGAACCAAGTGATAACTCAAAAACCAATACATATACCCCAATTAGGTATCTCACTCTAGAAACTCTCTTAGAACTAATCTTATAACCTTAAAACTTCCCAATCCCAAACCAAATTTATGAGGCAGCCTAAACCATCATTTCCTCAAAATGACCTCAAGATTCTTACTAACAACCCAAGGCTCGAAATATTATTCTAAGGATAGGGAGACTCTCAAGGTATTGGCTGCACTAAATAGACTAGTATCACTCCACATCCCATCTATAGGTTATATCAAGGCCTGATCAACTCATAAAATACTAAATAAAAGATTTAACCTTTTCTCCTTAACCCATCCCCAAACTATACTAGAGTATAAAGGAGACAAATCTTGGATCAAATTTAGCAGTGACCCCAACATTATATACTTTAAGTAGAATAAATACAATATTTATTTATAGGTCAAACCATTCATATTTCATTCCATAACTCCCTTTCCTAGATCATCAAATGAATTTTAATTCTATATCAACATGTTCAATATTATTCTATAACCTTACATACTTTTAAAAGAGAAAATTATTAATAAAACAATGTTTAAATAAGTTTTCCAAATTACCCTTTCATTCATTATTCCATCACCAAGATATTTTCCTTTATATTAATTTTGATTCCAAATTTCCATGTCCATTACTTCCCATCATTTCACATATAATTTAGACTAAATTTTCAAGTTAAGAATCTTCATTATGAATATAATTTAGTAATTATATTCCATGAAAATATAAAGGACTATAGAACCTAATTACCTTGCCATACCTAGGTTGTAGCAGCCCCGATTTTAGGTGATTAACCCTTTATTTACATATTGTAAGTATGCAAAGTAATTGGGTTAAGTTTCAGGAGATTTCGAGGAGGGTTGGAAAGATTTTGGAAACTTTATGGAGGTGAACGGTTTGATAATGGTTAGTAAAAACTATGAAACACCACTAGGAAACCATGAAAAGGGAAATAGTGTGCACTGGGTAGGCACATGATTGGCGCACAGTTTGGCCAAACCATGTGGCCACTCAGGTGAAACTATGAGAATTAGAATAGAGTGGATGAGTACAGTTGTTTCATGGTTTGTCTAACTATGTGAGACAATCATTCAAGGGGTGTTTAGGGGTAGTGGTTAGGGATAGATTTGTATATTGTTAGGCAAGCCTTGCACCTAAACCATGCAACATTAAAAACTAGATCTGGATTTTGTTGATCTAATATAAATAACCCCTTTAAAACTCTTTTTTCTTTTAATTCAACCCTAACTCGATTTCCTCTACTCCTAAAGGTTGTAGAGACCCTTCCCCTTGATCCATGAGCAATCCATTGGTGATTATTTGTGCGTTGGAGGCCCATATTCCTTGGTTAGTGCCCTTTCTTGGTTGTTTCCTAAGACTTGATCTTCATCCCTCTCTTGGATTCATAGATCTAATAAATTTGGGATATATCTATGTTTTTTATGCCAATAATGATGAGATATGATGTTTTGGTTGATAGGGAACAAGATATAAGGTGGGTTTTTGGAGTTTCAACCCGGTTTGTTGAAGAATTTGTGGAGTTATTCATTTTCTCCAAAGTTGCGAGGTGGGTGGCTTCACTATCAACTCCTTTTATTAGAAATTGAAGGATTTATTTCAAATTGATTTAATTTCTTGTTTTAAATTGTGAAATTTATGTGAAAAGTTGGTGGAAACCCTCTTTAGTGGTGGTTTGTGGAATTTTTGAAATTGGTTATTTTGTAGAAAGTGAAATTGGTTACATGATTTTAAAATGGTTGTTTGGTTTTGATGCATGGAAAATCGGTTGGAAATATGTTTTGAATAAAAGGATTATTTTATTGAAATGGTGACTCAATTGGTTTGTCATGGTTTATGGAATGAGTGGTTTGTGTGTGTTCATGTGCATTTGGGATGGATAAGGGTATGAAGTTTCCCCCATTAAAAGTGGGATGAATATGGTTATGAAATTTCCCCTGTCAAAATGGTTCACCAAGTGATGAATTATTGAAAGGATGACTCAACACTCACGAGTATAGGGTGGTCCATGGTTTCATGCATGTGTGTATATGTGGAATGGAATGGGTTATTCCAAAATGGGAATTAATAAATTGTTTTAAAATAATTGTTTGGTTTATTTCCTTGGAACTGATTTGGTTTTGATATGAACTATTGAAATGATTTTAAATTGTTTTATATAAATTGTTTTATATAAATATGATAAAATGTTCTATCCTAGTGGTGTGAGTAGGGAAGTCATTGGGGAAATTTAACTGAGTTTAATACTCACCCCCTACTTAGGAACTTTTATGCATTTTTAGATGTTGTATATCAATAAATAGGTAAAGTAAAGGTATCCTAGTTCTTTATTGATGCGTCATGATACCTTGGTCATGGATTTTTTAGTTGGAGCTTATATTTTTTTGGGATTTTCTGCTGGAGTTCTTGGTTTTCTTTAGGTTTTGTTGGTTTTTAGTTTCCTCTTTGTACTTTTATATGTTTCATGGTTGTAGTTTGTCTTTATTTTGAATTTTTTATAATTTTAGTTATATTAAATTATACTCATGCATCATATAGTGGATTTTTTGTTTATGGTTATCTTGGTTCAGTTGTTTTATCCTCAAAGGGAAAATTTTCCCCCAATTACTTATGAAGCCCTTGGCATTTATTGTCAGCATTTGGTGTCTTAGGTATGTCACCTAATGCTAGTAACATCATATATCCTTCCCTTACAAATGGTATCAGTCTTGGTCGGTCAAAATATCATTTTGGGACACATGATATCACTTTGTTTGGTCATGGAGTTGAAATTCAATCTGGTTTAGTCTTTAAGTGGGAATGGTAGCATGGAGATAGGATTGTCAGAACTTGAAATGTAGTGCATAAATAGGTGTATCTAACCTATTTATGAATAATATTAAGTTACCAAATAGTTGGGTACATAAGTGTTTTGAGACACTTCTAGGAGGTATAATCTCACCGTAATGGGTTTAGCTGATGATAAGAGCATGACATGCATTGATAGAAATGAATTCCCACTAGGAGTGAATATTTCATTTTGAGTAATGATTTATGATTTGGGTTAAAAGCATTGATTTTTTAAAAGTGTTGAAAATGTTTTCAAATGTGAGATTTTGAAAAGGTAAGGTAGTGGTATTTCGAAAATGGTTTGATTTTCAAAGATCATGGGGGAATTTTCAAAAATAGTTTTGAAGTGGAAAATTGATGAATTTTTTAAAGACTTGTTGTGATATGTGTGATATGGTAAATTTTAAATTTCTAAGACTTTATTTGATAGGGAGTGAGACTAAATGGCTTTTTCTTGTGGTTATAGAAAATGGAAGCAGTTAGGTTTAGAAGAAATCAACCAGAAGAGGTTATTAATAATGTGGTTACACCTAAGCCACAGGTGAACCAGCAGCTGGTTCATAGTATTGTCAAAGATTTTAAAGCTATGGATAGAGGTAACATAAGGTATGAACCAAGGAAAGTGGATCATTCCATTCAGTTCCAAAAGAAAAATCCACCCATATTTCGGGGTGATTTAGAACTAGAGAAAAAAGAGGTGTGGATGAATAGGATGAATCAAATATTTGATTTCTTGAGTACACCAGCTGAGATGAAAGTAATGTTGGTAATATAAATGTTGGGGGATATAGCACACTGGTGGTGGGATTTAGCAGTTTGGGCTAAATTAGACAAGGCATTGCATGAGATTATTTTGAAGAGTTGTTCGAAAAATAATTTTTTCCTCATACGTTCAGAATTTCTAGAATGATGTAATTTTTCAACTTGAAGCAAGAAAATCTCTTAGTAATAGAGTATGAATATAAATTTATGAATTTAGACTATTTTTCACCTGAATTTGTAGTAATTTCATCATTTAAGGAACACATTTTCAAATCAGGGTTAAGGCCAGATATTTACTCAAAGATCTCCATGAATTTTATAACAGATTATACAAAGATGATCAATATAGAAATAGTGGTAGAAGGATACATATCAGGAAATATGGGTAGAGGAATCATGTTGATACCTATAATAAATGGTGGGAACTATAATTTTGTGAATAATTAGAAGAGTAAAACATATTTCTAAGGTAGTTGAATGACTCAAAATCAGACAGCTAGATCGGTGAATCTTCCTCCTAAACCTAAGAGTAAACCTGAATGTTTTCAATGTGTAACTTTTAATCACATGAAGTGAGATTGTATGAAACTACCTAGGGAATACCACAATTGCAACCATATGATACATCTTCAGCGCTATTATCATAGTGCTCCAAGGTCGGGTGTTTGGGACACATCTCATTATCACAGATGTTGTATGCTTTGATGGGATAAGGGTACAAGAATAATTCTCAATAGAAGAATCGATGAATCCATAGTGATTCTAGGAATACCATGACTCCTCAAACAGTGTAGTCTCATTAGGTTAACAAAGAGAATAATGCAATGAGTAAGAAATTATATGGATCTGAGCAAGTGATTGTAGGTGATCAATCGGGACTATCGATGGTGAGAGGTACGATTATTTTAAATTCTACCCTTATGTAAGATTTTTTTGACATGGGTGCATCCCATTCATTTAATTCTTCTCATATTGTTGATCTTCTAGGGTTTTATGTTGAGATTATTCCTTCTATTTTGAAACTTCAATCTCTAATTGGTCAAAGAGAATGTCAAGCCTTTACGTGCAACACATGCTCTATAACTATTGGTGGGGTTAAACTGACATGGTATTTCTATATGATTGATATGGATGTCTATGACATAATCCTAGGTATGGATTGGTTGAATATTTTCAAATCTTTCATCGATTGTTATATGTAAAGGGTTAGTTTTAAAACCAATGATGGTGTTGAGAATCTCTTTAGAGGATATCAGAATGTAAAGGTAGTTGCATCAGGCTTGTTAGAACTAATGGTTGAAAAGATCTCATACCATTTGGCATCTTTGACCTTGGAATCAGTGGATGAGACCTAGGATTGTGTTTTTCTAGAAATTGTTGATTAGTTTCTGGATGTTTTTTCTAATAATTTATCGATGTTTACACCCACAAGAGAAGTATATTTTACGATTGATCTCTTACTAGGGACTAGTCCTATCTCACTTTCATATTATCAGATTACACCAACCAAATTAAGGTAATTGAATTTATAGTTGGAAGAGTTAGAAAGAAAAGGGTTCATCAGCCTAGTACGTCTCTGTGGGTAGTGTTAATTTTGTTTGTGAAAAAGGGTGGATGGAACTCTTCGGTTGTGTGTGGATTATCATAAACTTAACCAATTTATGATAAAGAATTGGTATCCACTTCCATGCATTGATGATCTATTCGATCAACTGAGGGGAGACCAGTGGTTCTCTAAAATTTACTTTTTTTTATAATATCTCCAAATGTGGGTAAGGAAGGAGGATATTCTGAAGACAACTTTTAGGAGTAGATACAGACATTATGAGTATATGGTTATGCCTTTCAGTCTTATGAATTCACCAGTTGTATTTATGTAATTGATAAATAGAATATTTCAAAGGTATCTATATTCTTTTTTGATGGTTTTTGTGGATGACATATTGGTGTATTCAAGGACAAAGGATAAGCATGAGAAACACTTTGAAACAGTGTTGGGAATTTTAAGGGATCATTATTTGTATTCCAAACTTTAAAAGTGTGATTTTTGGATACAAGAGGTACGTTTCTTGGCCATGTAATCTCTGAGAAAGTAGCTTCTATGGATCCAAAAAAGATAAAGGTAGTGATCTCTTGGAAATCACCAAAGAATCTCTTTTAGATATGTAGTTTCCTTAGTTTATCTAGTTATTATCAAAGTTTTATTCATTAATTTTTATGAATAGTTTCACCAATGATAGCTTTGGAAAGGAAAGATATTCCATTTTAATGGAATGATGAATTTCATAAGTATTTTCAAGAGCTTAAAGTTCACCTTACATTAGCACCAATCTTGATATTGTCAGAATCAGGACTAGGGTATGTGGTGTATTGTGATGCTTCAGGGTTGGGGTTGGGATGTGTTCTCATGCAAGGAGATCATGTTGTCTCTTATAGATCACAACAGTTATGGTTACATGAGAAGAACCCAACACATAATTTGGAATTATCTATTATATTTCATTCTTTGAAGACTTAGTGTCATTTCCTATTTGGTGAGAAATTTATGTTGTTTATGGATCATAAGAGTTTGAAAAACATTTTCTCACAAATATATTTGAACCTAAGACAAAGAATATGGATGGAGTATCTCCAAATTTTTAACTTTAACTTAATGTATACATCGATTGGAGGAAATTTGATGGTAGATACATTAAGAAGAAAGTCATGTATTCAATTGGAGAAAGTGGCTTCAAATTAGGGGAAGCTGATGCCAGTGATAGCTGACATACACTTAGATTTTGAAGACCGAGGTAGTGTTGTAGTTTTCTTTCAGGTTTATTTTGTTCCTAATTTGGTTGAGAAGGTCAAATAGGCACAGACATCTGATCCAGAATGTGTTAAAATGTGGTCAAAACTCAATGGTGGAGAGACCATTAAGGGATATAAGCTAGATGGGAGTCCAGTTTTGTAGTTTTGAGATTGGGTGGTCATACCTATGGATTTTCAGGAACAACTTCTTCATGCGTACCACCATTAGATATGTTATATTCATCCTATAATATAGAATATGTTTAAGGAATTTAAAGCAAAATTTTTGTGTGTTGGCATGAAAAGAAATGTGGCTAAGTTTTTTGTGAGATGTCACACCTATCAGCAGGTTAAGGAAGAGCACCATCAGCCAACAGTTATTTTGTATTCTTTACCTATTTTTATTTGAAAATGGGAGTAGATAGGATTTTATGACAGGTTACCCAATGATGGTTTAGAAACATGATGTCATATGGGTGACAGTGGATGGGCTCAAAAATTCGGTCTATTTCATTCCTATTTTTTAATCTCATATAGTGTGAAAAATGTCTAAAATCTATATCTGATAAGTGGTAAAGAGGCATGGTGTACCAGTTTTGATAGTATCAGACAGAGACCCTAGGTTTACATCTCGGTTTTTATAAATCCTTACAATAATCCCTTGGGACTAAGTTGGCTATGAGTGCAGTGTATCATCATCAAATGGATGGACAATCTGAAAGGATGATATAAACATTGGAAGACATGCTTAGATCTTGTGTAATGGATTTTGGTGGCTCATGGGAGGAGCACATATCATTAGTGTAGTTCTCATATAACAACATTTATCAGGCCTTGATACATATGGATTCTTTTTAAGTATTGTATGGGTGTCCTTTTTGTTCTCTACTTTGTTGGGTGGAAACAGGCAAGACTTCATTAATTGGACCAAGCCTGGTGCAAGAGACAATAAAAAATATTAAGTTGATTAGAAAGCAAATGAAGATGAATTGGAGTCATCAGAAATCATACGCAGATCATCTTTGATGGTTGTTGTCATTCGAGTTGAGTGATCATGTGTTCTTGAGAATCTCTCCAAGGCTTGGGCATCATCATTTTGGGAAGTAGGTCAAGTTATATCCTAAAAACGTAGGCCCTTTTTAGATACTTGAATGGGTTGGTGAGGTTTATTATTGGTTATATTTGACACGAAGGTTTAGTTTAGTGCATAATGTATTTCATGTATCTCAGTTAAAAAAGTATCAGCCTGATCCTGACCATGTGATTTGATGGGATCATGTTGACCTAGTGTTGTATGATGCATTGGTTCATATGCCAGTGTGGATTGTGGATAGGTAAGAGAAAGTATTTTGTGGTAAAATCATCGATATATTGTGGGTTTTATGGCAACATGGTTGGATTCATAAAGAATCATGGGAACATGAGAAGGAAATGGTCAATAAATGGCCCGAACTCTTTCAGTCCAATGGTGGTTTTCTACTTTTAGGGGATGGAAATATCAATGGTTGGGAGAATGTATCACCTCATATTTTAGGAAATTAACCCTTTATTTATCTATTTTATATATGTAAAGTAATTGGGTTGATTTTCAAGAGGTTTGGAGGATGTTTGAAAAGATTTTGGAGATTTTTTGGAGGTGAACAATTTGAGCACGGTTAGTAGAAACCATGCAACACCTTCAGGAAACCATACAAAGGGAAATAGTGGGCACTAGGTAGGCATGTAGTTTATAAAAACCATGTGACCACCTAGGTGAAACCGTGAAAAGTAGAATAGAGGGGATGATCATGGTTGGTGCATAGATTTTCTAACCGTGCAAGCCAACAATGCATGGGGTATTTGGAGGCACTGGTTGGCACACAATTTGTGCATGGTTTTCCTAATCTTGCGCTTAAACCATGTAGCGTTAAAAATTAGATCCGTATTTTGTTGATCTAATTCAAATCACCCATTTAACCAATTTTTTTCTTTAATCCAACCCTAACTCAATTTCCTCTCCTCCCAAAGGCTTTAGAGACCCTTCCCCTTGATCTGAGAGCAATCCGTTGGTGATTCTTTATGCTTTAGAGGCCCAGATTCCTTGATAAGTGTTCTTTATTGGTTGTTTTCCTTAAACTTAATCTTATTACCTATCTTAGATTCATAGATATAATTTTTTGGGGATATATCTATGTTGTTTGATGCCAATAATGATGAGATGTAATGGTTTGGTTGATAGGGAACAAGATCTAAGGTGGGTTTTGGTAGTTTCAACCCTGTTTGTTGAAGAATTTTGGTCATTATTTATTTTCACCTAAGTTCTTAGGTAGGTGGATTCACTCTCAACTCCTATTATTATAACTTCAAGGCTTGATTTCAAATTGATTTAATTTTTTGTTTTGAATTGTGAAAGTGATGTGCAAAGTTGGTGGGAACCCTCTTTAGTGATGGTTTGTGGAATTGTTGAAATTGGTTGTTTTGTAGAAAGTGAAATTGGTTACATGATTTTAAAATTATGATTTTAAAATGGTTGTTTGGTTTTGATGCATGGGAAATTCATTGGAAAAATGATTTCAATAAAAGGATTGTTTTATTGAAATTGTGTCTCAATTGGATTGGCATGGTTTATGGTATTAATGGTTTGTGTGTGTTTATGTGCATTTGGGATGGATAAGGGTATGAAGTTTCCCCCAACAAAAGTGAAACGGATAAGGGAATGAAGTTTCCCCCATCAAAATGGTTCACTAAGTGACGACTTGGTGAGAGGATGACTCGCTACTCATAGGTAGAGGGAGGTCCATGGTTTCATGCATGTGTGGATATATGGAATGGGATTCACTACCACAAAACGGGGCAAGGGAACCGCGTCGTTTTATTAGTGCTAAGCAGAAAGCACTGATAAAGAGGGGCCTTTATGAACGCTAGTCTTAGCGCTGATAAAAGTTTTTAATAATAATTTATATATAATTATTATATTTATATTCAAAAATAATGTTTTATTTGTATATATTAAATAAAAAAACATGTTTATAATTAATATATATTTTTTAATAATTCAAAAATATACATATAATGTTTTAAAAAAGTATAAGGTTATAATTAAATGTATATGTGTTTCCAATGAATTTGGTCAATTAATATATTGATCATGTGTGCATATATGTTATATATCATCATGAATGTTCATTTATACATTACACTCTTCTTATTATTCATGTTGTCCATTGATGACTAGCTTTTTATTATGTATATTTTACTAGGTGTATGTGATTAATTCATGTTACCCATATACTATATTATATTCTCAATACTTATAAAATTATATTAAATATATTTAAAGAATAAATATATTTATTATATTTATAATTATTAAATTTTTAGTATATATAAATACTTTTTAAATATATTTATTTGTTATAATTATAATAACTATATATATATATATAAATAATTATAAAATTACAATAAATACATATATTATAATTTTATAAATATATACAAAAATTTATAAATATATTTTTTATAGTTATAATTATAACTATAAATGTGTGTGTGTGTGTAAAAAATTACAAAATTATAATAAATATATTTATTATACTACTTATAAAGTTATAAATATATAATTAAATAAATATATTTATAAATATATAAAATAATTATAAATAAATAAAAATATTTATAATTCTAATTCTTAAATAAATATAGATATATTTAAATAATTAAAAAATTATAATAAATATATTAATTATATATATTTATATGCAAATATCTATAAATAGATACAAATAGTTATAAATATAATTATAAATAAATGTAGATATATTTAAATAATTAAAAAATATAATAAATATATTAATTATATATATTTATAAAATTATAAATATATTTTTTATAATTTTATAGATATTTATATATATATATATATATATAATTACAACTATAAATAATTTATTTATTATAATTTATAATTACAAATAAATATTTATTTATTTATTAGTTATAAATATAAATAATTATTTATTTATTTAAATAATTATTAATTCATAAAAAAATATATTTATTAATTTCATATATAATGTTATATATAATTAAATAAATATATAGAAATATTAAGAAATAAATAAAAATATTTATATTTATAGTTATAAATAAATACATATATATTTAAATAATTATAAAATTATAATAAATATATTAAATATAAATATTATTAAAATTATAAATATTAGAAATATTAATTTTTTATAATTTTATAATTATTTATATATATATATATATATATATTCATTTATAATTATAATTATAATTAAATATATATTCATATAAATAATTATAAAATTAGAAGAAATATAGTTATATACATCTATAATCTTATAAATATATATAATTAATATATTTATTATATATATTTCTAAGATTATAAATATAATAAGTATACTTCTTATAATTTTATAATTATTTAAATTATAATTTTATAAATATAAATATATTTTTATCATGTATATAATTTTATAAATATATATAATAATATATATAAATTATTAACATCATATCTTTACGATCATTTTTTTAGCACTGATAAAGACTTTATCAATGTTTTTTAGCGCTAATAAAACATGCCTTTATCAGTGCTTTTTAGCTAGCACTGATAAAAGGTTCACCAGGTTTTATAAAAAAATCCTAACTTCCTCATCCTTCCTCGCACCCCTCAAGCTCTCGTAGAAGACAATCACTGCGGTCGCGCCTCCTCCTCCTCCTCCTCTCCTATCACCTCTCCTCTGGCACGAACCACACCTCCATCGTGCGCCTCTCCTCCGCCGTGTATGAACCAGATCGTTGTGCACCTCTCCTCCACCACGCGCCACACCTCCGCTGGAGGACTCCTCTGCTACGCACCTCTCTTATGCCATGAACTCACCTATTCCGCACACTGAATGACACCTCTGTGGTGAGTTTTCTCCTATTTCTCTTTGTTTGATGGTGATGTTGTGAATTATACGGGCTAAACGCCCCGCTGAAAATTGTGGTTGTTAGTGGTCCTTGTTTGCGCACTAAATGAATTTCATGTTGGTTGGTTTTTGAAGGGGATTTGATTTTTATTGAACTTTTTTGTTCTTTTGTTGTCATTTTAATGAATCTTATATATTAATTTGATTTAGTAATATGTAATGATATCTTATATTATTTTTTTACACCCCGTTATGTATGTTTGATATATTTATGTTGGAATTTAATTCATTTATTATTTAAAGGAGTTGTTCATTAAGTTTTGAATCGTGTTTGGTCTCTAAAAAAATATTTTATGTGTTCAAATTGGATGAAATATTTAAGGATTGTTTGAAAAAAATTTATAAAAAAATCATTTTTTGGTTATCAATGAATTCTCAAAGGCCTGGTTGGAACTTTATAAAAATCATTTTTGATTTGGGAACATTTTCGCTATATTATATTTGGATTTTGATGGTTATATAAAGTGAGTTGATTTTCTTTTGTAATGTGTTATACATGGGTAAAAATGGGTTGTTTCAATGAAGGGTGTTTAGAGGTTAGATGAAGAGTTTTTTATGTCATTCAGATTTTATGTGATTGACTTCATGATTTATTTTGATCTCCTCCATTTCATTTATCATGAGAACCCCAGTTAATTAGGTAGGACCTAGGACATGTACTTTTTAGATATTTATTTTTTTCTCCCTATTATGGGATTACATCCCCACACTTACTAGGAATCAATATGCTCTCCCTAGATATGGATCAAAATGCTTCACTTTTTAGGCATTGATACATTCTCACTGAGAACCATTGTTGCACCAAAACCTTAATCAATCATACTCCTTGATCCCTCCCTCTACTACACATCCACTTTTAATACTCAACATTTTTGAGGCATGTCCTTATTCCCTTTGGGATCCATATTCTCTTGGCACACCTTTTAAAAAAATCTAATGATTTTATCTCATGGTTTCCCATTCTACTAAACACCTCGCTTCTGACTAATTCAAAATAAATGTAACTTTTGAACTCTCCAAGAGTAAGAAGGAAATTTTTCCCCAAATTATAAATCCTCCACCATTGAATATCAATCCAAACCTTACCCATTTCAATGGCACCACCACTTTTTTACTACTGCAATTTCACTAAATCATAGAAAACCACTTCACTAGAGGAAACCCAGTAGTCTTGAAACCAAGACTTTCTATAGAGTCTTGATAAAATAATCACTATATGTTATGTAACCAAGATTTAATACCAATTTTGGGAAACTGATAGTAGAATAAGAAAAAGAGTTGATATCACTAGTTGGATTTGGTACAAATCAATAATCCTGATGTTAAAACCCTGAAACGTGTAGATAGCAGAAGAAATTATAGAATATACCTGAATTGAAACAAATCCCAGACCTGATATACCATAACATAGAATTAAAGTTATAGCTAAGTCACTAAATCATATATCTACCTTCTATTTCTAGTAACCTCATGTTTTTGAAAATAACTTCCCCAAAGGAAAATGAGCAATAAAGGATAAACGAATGACATAAATGGAATAAGAACACCACATGAAATTTATGTTGTTTGGATGAAAATCCTACTTCATAGGGGAATACATTGATATTTTTATTAAGGTATAAATTAAGTTATAATGGAAACATATCTTTTGTTATCCCTAACTATCCAAAGTTACATGAGACACTTTCTGGACACCATAGTCAAATAACCATAACAACTCATGTAATGAATCCTTCCACCTACAAACACTTTATGGTGAATCCCCTCAAAGGGAAAAATGATATAATTCAAGTGGTTATCAAATAATATTTTATTATTATCATAATTTTATATTTATATATATATATATTATTATTATTTTATTAAAACTTTAACAAATTATATTAATGAATTATTAACTATTGATATTCAATTTTATTAAGTGGTCGTGACATTTAGGTTGATGCATCCATCAAAGGTACTAAAACTATATTTTCTTTATGAAATTTTCTTTAAAAGGTTATAGACTATTTTGGGACTTGATGTTTTTAACATCATGAATGAGTTTTGGAGAGGTAAGAATTCTCTTGATACTTATAATGATACTCTCATCACTTTGATTCTAGAGGTTACTGATATGAGTTCAGTTAAGAATTTTAGAATAACTAGTCTTTGTAATGTCATTTATAAAGTCTTTTTAAAGATTTTAGAAAATAGACTATAGAAAATCATACCATATATTATTTTAGTACCATAGTTCTTTTCTTATTTTTACTTGATACATGATGCACTTAAAAGGATCAGGAAAGTAACATAGTTTCCTCTAGTGATGAGTGGCATAGGGAAATTCTTTGTGTGAAAGGAATGACACTTGAGAAATTTTTTATTATGTAATAGGTTAATACTTATATATTTTCTTAGGTTTCTTTATAAAGGAACTAATCAATAGTACTTTATATGAGAGACATATACATTGTTCTTGGGGTGTGTAACCAATTAATTTAGTGTGATCCAAGGATCATTGGGATAATTCAGTGTTTGTAGTAAACTAGAACACAAGTATTTCATGGTTGTGAGTGTGGTCATTGACTGTGGAACATATTCATTGGGAATATGGTGTTTTGGTGAAGTATAATTGATATAAATGTACAATGGAAGCATGGATAAGAGATATCCATTGGTGGGGAGCACAATATCAAATTCTTATGGAAATTATTATTATTACACCTACCTTTGGAATAATGTGATGGAATCATACAACATTGATTTATTTGGGATGAATCAAGGTTTTTTTTATGTATCTTTTATAAAGTGTATCTATTAGGATCTATGTATTTATGAAAAATCCTAAGTGGCTCTTTTAAAATGATTCAAGTGGTTTGAAATGTTTCTTAGAGGGATGTCTCTCATTTTAAATGATTAAGATTGTTGGGTCATGAAGTTGCCTTGAATGTTTAAAAAAGGAATTGTGGTTTTTTGAAATAGTGTTTGGAACTGATTAATTTATTTTAAAAGGTCATGTTATTTTAAATAGGTATTTGTGTAAATGGTTGGTTTTTTTAATGGGATTTCAAGTGTGATTTTTTAAATAGTTTTCAAAGGACATTTGAACGGTAGTTTTTTCATAATCTTTTAAGTTTAGATTTTTATAGAATTAGGAATACCATTACATTATATCAATATTTTGTGTATTTATTTTGTTAAATAATAATATCACTAAATCAAATAGGATGGATATGAATAAGTAATGGATGGATGCCAATCGTTTGATAAGAGAGTAGGAATATTGAGTGAAATAGTTCATCAAGTTTGAAAAAGATCATGCATATGAACCTTCTCAAATCCTTTGTTCATGTTTATGCTATTTTTATTCAAGAAAAGTTAGTCTATAGGAGTTGGAAGAACACTTGATCTATCACGGAATAGATCTAAGTTATAAATGTTGTAATAAACACGTAGAAAAAGTGAATGTAGCTAGTGGCTGGGATAACAGTGAGTTTTATGGATCATCTGATATGATTACAAGTGTGGACAATAAAGAAGAACATATTGAGGATGTTATTATATATTTGAATGATGATGAAGATCATATTGAGGAAATGATAAGGATATTTGAAGATGAACTTCGTGATTACCCAAAAAAAATTGAGCAGTTAAAGAGTTGTGCAAAGATGCCTTTGTATGGTGGTTTCACTAGATATACAGCATTGCCAGATGTACTGAAGCTATATAATTTGAAAGTAGGAAATGAAAGGAGTGACACCAATTTTACCAAATTAATTTCTCTCTTTAATGACATGATCCCAGAAGATAATGAGCTCCCAATCCAAACATATGATGATAAATGAATGGTACGTTAAATGGGTATGATCTTTGAACAAATACATGTCTTCCCGAATGACTATATATTGTTTCGTAAGGACCACAAATCACTTAGAGAATTCCCAAAGTGTGGTGGTTCTCAATATAAGAAAGATGAATCTGGTCCTATGAAAGTTTTATGACACTTTCCAATAATTCCAAGGTTTAGAAACCTATATGGAAGTGAGGATACCACAAGGAAATTTATGTGGCATGTAAACAGAAGAAATAAAGATAGGAAACTACATCACCTGAAATAATCTCCTCAGTGGAAGAGAATCAATCATGAGTATCTTGATTTTGGAAATGAGCCGAGAAACCTTTGTCTTGCATTATCTATAGATGGAGTGAATCCTTTTGGATTTCAAAGCAGCACTCACAATACATGGTTGGTTATGTTGGTAAATTATAACTTTCCACCGTGGTTATGAATGAAACGAAAACACATCATGTTTTCTATTCTTATATCAGAACCGAAACAACTGGTTAATTATATTGATGTTTATTTGGCTCCATTGATCTAGGATTTGAAATTATTGTGGGATTCAGGTGTTATGTTGTATGGTGATTATATAAATTAAGATTTCACATTGAGATCCATGTTGTATGGGACGATAAATGACTTTCCTGCTTATGGAAATTTTTCAAGATATAACATTAAAGGAAGTCATGGGTGTCTCATCTGCGAACAAGGTATATGGTCAATTTGTTTGAAACATTCATCAAAAACCATGTTTCTAGGAGATCACATATTTCTACCCCAACGACATAATTACTGATCTTGTACAACATCATTAGATGGAAGTTCAAAATAATGTACAACACCGTCTCCACTAACAAGTGATCAACTGTTTGAGAAAGTAAAATATGTAGACACTACTTTTGGTAAACCATTTTCGAAAAACTTTACGAAAACCAGTTAGAAGAAGAGATCAGTTTTTTTAATTACTATACTATAATTGTTTGTACATCAAACACTGTCTTGATGTTATGTATGTTGAAAAAAATGTATGTGACCGATTCATTAGCACATTTCTAAATACACCCATCAAAACAAAAGATTAATTAAGTCTAGGTTGGACATGGTTGATATGGGAATACAAGAATATTTGGCACCAGTGAAGGGTGAAAATGAACTTTTCTTCCTCTAGATACTTACACTCTTTCCAGGCAGGCGAGATATTAGTTTTTCAACCTCTTGAATGGTGTAAAGGTTTTAAAGGGGTATTCATCGAATATCAAGAACATCGTGTCAATGATTGATTTAAATTTAAAGGGTCTGAAATCACATGACCTCCACTTTTTGATGAAAGATCTAATTCCTATATCTTTATGTTGCATTTTGCCTAAGAATTTTCATTATACATTAATGAAGCTCTATTTATTCTTCAAAGATATATGCAATAAATTTATAGACCTGGCGAAATTACTGAGTATGGAAAGAGAAATTACCGTCATATTATGTGAATTAGAAATGTTCTTCCTACTGAAATTATTTGATATAAAGGTTCATTTGATGGTTCACTTGGTGAGAGATATTAAACTATGTGGTCATGTACACTATAGATGGATGTACCCCATTGAACGGTATATGAAAATTTTGCAAGGGTATGTCAAAAATCAAAGTCATCCAGTGGGTTGTATTGTAAAGCGATATATTGTTGAGGAAGCTGTTGAATTCTATATTGAATACCTATCCGATGTGGAAAGCATTGGTCTACCAAAATCTCATCACACTGGGCGGCTTGTGGGTGAAGGAATTTCTAGAAGAGAGTTTTTCAAAATCAATATTACAGATCAGGAGCAAACCAACCTTTACGTTTTGCATAATAGTTTGTAGATTGACCCATATGTTGAAACCCACAAAGAAATTATTAGGAATTTAAATCCATCAAGGGATAAAAATGGATATCAAATACACATGATCAATAGTTTATAGGATGGTTTCAAGACCATATATTTAAGGAGTCGTATGAAAATATGAACTCAATTTCAGAATGAATTTGATGTGTAGATGGAGGACCAAGTGTGTGTGTGTGTGTTATCTTATAATTATTATGTAATTAACGGTTATATATTCTATAATAATGAACATGATGAATACAGTACCATGAAAAATAGTGGAGTTACACTTGTTGATGAAGCAATGCATGTTTTCAGTGCTAAGGACATAAATCCAATTTATGTGAATATGTCATACTTTGGCATCATCAAACAAATATGGTAGTTGGATTATATGAACTTCCAAGTGTCGATTTTTCAATGCAAGTGGGTTAATAATAGGATTTTTGTTAAAATAGGTGAGTTGGGATTCGTGAAAGTTTATTTAAGTAAGGAAGGGTACAAAGATAAACCATTTATAATGGAATCACAGGAAGTACAAGTATTTTATGTTCCAGATCCCGCAAACTGAAACTAGTCAATTATTCTGTTATCCACCAAAACCACTGAAGGTTTAGATGAAAATTCAATAAGGGATGAACCTTTCATTGGTACGTCACAATCATTTCATAGTGGTCCCAATGTAGAAGGAGTTTTGTATGTTAGAGGAGACCATAATGAAGAGATTTGGATAGTCGATAGAGGGTTCAAATCCCTTCACACTTTAAAAAAAAGAGTTAAATAATTAGGTTATATTTTTTTGTAATATACATCATGTTACCTTATGTTATTATTTGTTCACTAATAATTTTATATAATATAAATTAAATGTTAAACCACTTCTATAAATAATGACTTCTGTACATGATGATGCTCTCAATCCTAAGGCACAATAGGTCTCTCAGTCTGCTGCTACTCGTAGTACAGAGGAACAACAGGTCTCTCAACCTATTGTTGTTGCTTATCCCAGTACATAGGTATAACCACCATCTGCACATGATGATGCTATCACTCTGGAGGAACATATTAATGATGTCAAAATTGAATAAATGGTAGGCAACAAAACACTGGCAGCACAAAAAAAACAGGAGCATTGTAGTTTGGCGGTGTTAGCAAAAATACTTAAGGCAAAAGAAAAAGGTGTCAAATACGAGGTCGGATGGAATAAGTGGGGTCATCATGTTAACCCCAACCAGGCCATGTTCAGTAGTTACATTGGAATCGTCACTCGACAACGCATAACAATTGATGTACAGTCATGACACCATGTTTTCACTGGGATTAAAACACTAATGTGGGGAGATATTATTGTAACATTATGATATCATTTCTTTAATTTACTAAAAAATAAAATAATGAAACTTTGACTTACATCATCCCTTGTAGAGTTTATTTATAGTGGATGAATCACACAAGGACTATGTATTAAGGGTTACTGGAAGGATTCATAGATGATTTTTCACAATTTTAATGAAATGTTATCTTAAAGATGTTGAAGGGAAAATAAACCTGCACCCACCTCCTATTTATGCACACCTGATAACCCAAGGAGTGTGGGTTGTATTTACTAGCCATCGTGCGAAGCAGTCTTTTCAGGTACATTGTGTTTGCTAATACGTTCTTCAAAAATACGTGTATTCATCACTTTTATTGACAGTTTTTTATTTATGAAACAACATCTGAGTGTTGAAAATAAGGAACGAACAGTAAAACCATCATACCCCTACCATAAAGCAAGAATGGGGTATGGTTCACTTAAAAAAATTGGTACACATTTTAAATCCACTGTAATACTTTTATGTGACATAAAACAATACCATAACAATGTTCCTATGTTTATATATAGATTGATTAATCCAAATCCAATGTCACTTCCATCCCATGCCATATACTATGGAAGGAGGTGTGTGTAAATAAATATGGGATACTAATAGATGAAAACACACAAAAAGTGTGGGAAACATGTGTAATTATGACATAATAAATATTTATTTTGATTTAAATCAATATTATATAACAATGATTACTTATTTTACTATATTTTCTATCTAAAATAGTCATAGGAATTAGCAACACCCAAATTGGATGCAGACATACTTTTGGTGGTCTTGAAGCAGACAGAAAATTATGGTCACGTTAGAGGTGTGGGTTTTGGGGTGACACCCCGAAATGTTTTTGAGAAAAAAAATAGTAGGAGGATCAAAGTGAAGAAATAAAAATGATGAGAGAAAGAATAAATATCATTGAAGAACATATGAAATTCTATAGAGATTTCATAGCAAATATGATGGTGGGGGGAAAAGAGAAGAAACAACTCAAGAACAACCAACACGTAAAGATCTCTCCCCACCCCCATACTAGCTTTGAGGCGAGCCATTACCCTCAAAAATCTATCTTAGATGAGGTAATAAATATTTTAATAATTGTTTCTATGAATTTTGAATCGGATAGAAAATGATACATTTCCTGTACTGATATTGTAAAGGGTGAAAATGAATGTGATTTATATCTATCAACACCCACCAATTGCCTTATAGTGAGGGCTATGGTGTTTAATATCTAGAACGCCATGATACACAATATAATACTTCCAACAGTTCATGTCAAAGTGTTGATTAACATATCCCATGAGTCGAGCACTGAGCTACCTGTTCCAATTGATGATTAATATATTCATAAGATCGAACAAGATCTTGAAACATTCATCGCATGGCCATCACAGCTTGTAAAAAACATGTTGACAAAGAGTTATTCATTTTCAATTAATTTTTCAAGATAAATCATTAAAATTTAATGAAAAAATTTATGAACCAATGAATGTTATTACATACGGACACGGGGAAGGGGTGAAAAGAAATAATGGCTCAAAACCAACTCAAGGATCAACCAACCGATTGAAACAATCTACTAAAAGAATCTTAAAATTTCCCATTCTATATCCACATTTATTATCATTGCAGGATCATGTGAATATGAAGTTGAAAGATGGTGGGGTTCACACAATTATATTTGATGAAAATATGTACAAAGGGGAAGATCCATATTTCATTAGCATTGACAATGTAAGTGAAATCCTGGAGTATGATTGGCTAGGTGACTCAGTTGTAAATGTATACATGAGGTATGTTTTCATGATTTGATTTTCCAAAAGCTGATATACTATGATAATTATAACTAAATACATTTCATATTTTTCACAGGTGTATATATGAAAAACAATTAAAATGATTTCCCCATGAACAAAAATTTAGACTCGTTAGTCCTCATGTCACCTCTACAGAACAAACAGATATAGAATCCAAGAAAGAGAGTGAAATAGTGGCAGGTCTGCTCAAATTTTTTAACAGTAAAAATACAGATGATAGACTCTTCTTAATACCAATGATGAAGGGGTAAAATTAAACAATTTAATCATATCAAATATATTTTAATTAATTTCATTACTTATTCCTTTATGTGCTTTAGGCAGTATTGGATGATCATTTCTATCAATTTGGATACTCCAAAGATTTATTTCTTGAATTCAATGCATGGATATCCAACAAACCTACCACACATAATATCATTTATCAATTTGTAATACACTATATCCAACATTTTAGAACTAAACATCTAGTTATATAATTTATATTATCTTTTAATGAGGATTCTGTTATGATTGGGTGGTGAATGAATATCATCTACATCATGGAATGAGGCCAAGGGAAAAATAAAAGAAACATCACAAGTACTATGAATGGATACAAATCAGGGTATATATAATAAGATTTCACTATCTAAACATATAAAAAAATTACTTATTTTTCTCAATATTTATACAGTGTCCAAAACAAACAAATAGAAAATACTGTGGTTATTATGTTTGTAAATTTATGAAATATATTATATTACATGAACAAACCAGCATCCCTTAAGAGGTATTTTCAAAGATAATTACTATTTCATTTAAAATATTTATTAATCCTTTGTGTATTTATATTTTTTTAGTACTACGATTATTTTCATAAAGACTCATATTCACAAGATTATATATATTTGTTTAGAAACAAATAGGCCATATACCTGATGAAATAATGTACATAAATATCATGAAGATGTGACTAGTATGACTCAAAATGTATATTTTTATTTAAAATTGTCAGTATTTTTAGTAAAAAGAACAAGTGACATACTAAAAACTGATAAAACACATTAGTATTGATTTTATACTTTAGGAAAAAAATACATAATTCATTTTTTATGTGTATGAATCAACTTCACCTAAATCTGATACATAGTGTGACCGTTATGAATTTAATTGTGTATTTCTATATTAAATTAACAATAAATTTAGCAAAAAGAATAAGTGACATACTGAAAACCAAGAAAACGCATTCAGATTGTTTTGATACTTTAGGAAAACAATCCATCAGTCATTTTTGATGTATATGAATCAACCATACCTTAATCCAATGAATGGTATGACTGATATGACTAAAAGTTCCCATTATCAGTTTAAAATTTACATTTTAGCTCAAAACGTGTCACTCACTGAAAACCAGGAAAACTAGCTCTGATTATCTTCATAATTTAGTACAACGATTCATAAGTTCTTTATGATGTGTATGAATCAATATCATGTCAAACTGATGCACGATACAACTGGTATGACTCAAAATGTGTGTTTCCAATTTGAAATGATATTTTAGTAAAAAAACGCAACTGACATACTAAATACTAAGAAAACACATTTTTATTGTTTTGATACTTTAGGAAAATTGTCTATAAGTCATTTTTGATGTGTAGGAATCAACCTCACCTCAATATGATGCATGGTGTGACCGGTATGACTCAAAGTGTCTCTTTTTATTTAAAATTAACATTAATTTTAGTAAAAAAACACAACTAACATACTAAAAATTGAGAAAATGAATTCAGATTGTTTTGATAATTTAGTAAAATGGTCCATGAGTAATTTTTTATGTGTAGGAATCAACCCCACCTCAATACAATTCATGATATGACCGGTATAAATCCAAATGTGTATTTTTATTTAAAATTAACATTAATCTAAGTAAAAAAAGAACAACTGACATACTAAAAACCAATAAAATGTATTAGAATTATTTTTATACTTTAATAAAACAATTCATATGTCATTTATGACGTGTAGATATAAACCACACCTCAATATGATGCACGGTGTGACCGGTATGACTAAAAGTGTCTGTTATCAATTTAAAATTTACATTTTAGCTCAAAATGTGTCACTCACTAAAAACCAAGAAAATACTTTATGATTGTCTTCATAATTTAGTAAATTGATTCTTAAGTCATTTCTGATGTTTATGAAGTAGTCTCATATCAAATAGATGCATTATGTGACCGGTATGAATCAAAAAGTGTGTTTCTGGTTTGAAATTATATTTTAGTAAAAAACACAACTGGCATACTACAAACCGAGAAAACACATTTGGGTTGTTTTGATACCTTATAAAAATGATCCATGAGTCATTTGTGGCATTTAGGAATCAACCACACCTCAATCCGATGAACTATATGACCGGTATAAATCCAAATGTGTTTTTATTTAAAATAGAAATTAATTTAAGTAAAAAGAACAAGTGACATACTAAAAACTGAGAAAACACATTCAGATTATTTTGATACTTTAATACAATGATCCATTAGTCATTTTTTATGTGTAGGAATCAATCACACCTCAATCTAATGCATGGTGTGACCAGTATGACAAAAAGTCTCTGTTATTAGTTTAAAATTGACATTTTACCTCAAAAATGTTTCACTCATTGAAAACCAAGAAAACGCCCTTATATTTTCTTCATAATTTAGAAGAGATATCTGTAAGTCCTTTATGACGTGTATGAAATAGTCTTACCTCAAATTGATGCACAATGGGGCCGATAACTCAAAATGGTTGTTTCCGGTTTGAAATGATATTTTAGTAAAAAAACAAAACTATCATACTGAAAACTGAGAAAACTCATTCATATTGTTTTGATAATTTAGAACAACTATCCATGAGTCATTTGTGATGTGTAGGAATCAACCACACCTCAATCCGACGAATGATGTGACCATTATAAATCCAAATATGTCATTTAAATTTGATATTAATTTTAGTAAAAAAAACAAGGGACATACACAAAACCAAGAAAACTTGTTCGGATTGTTTTTATATTTCAAGACAACGATCCATAACTCATTTTTGATGTGTAAAAATCAACCACACCTCAGTAGGATGTATAGTATGACCTGTATAATTCCAAATGTGTCTTTTTTATTAAAAATTGACATTTTATTAATGTATTATTTCATATTAATGTTTAATTTATTTTTTTATAGTATTTCTAACATAATATTTGTTTTCTTATATAGGTGGAACCTTTTTCTTGAGTTGGGATGATTTGTTCAGCAATTAATACCATGAGCGGACATTTTTGAAATGGGGTCATGGATGTAAAAGGATGAAACATTAATGTTTTAACTGTTTTTTGGATAATTATAAATGTAATTATATAGAACATTATTTGAAATGTATATAGCATTGTTTTCCAAACCCTTGTGTGAGTTTATTTTTTCTTTTGTGTGATGTTTTGTTCTTGTGTGCATTGTGTAAGTGTTTTTTTGTGTAGGTGGTGGTGTAAGGACACCCTTTATCAGTACTTTTTTAGCACTGTTAAAGGGACCCCCTATCTTTGTTGAGATTAACAGCGCTTTTCCAGCGTTGTTAAAAGTGTTTTCTATCGCTGATAAAAGAACTATCTGTAGTAGTGATTGGTTATTCCAAAATGGGATTTGAGAAATGGTTTTAAAATAATCATTTGGCTTCTTTCATTGGAACTTATTTGGGCTTGATATGAACTATTCAAATGCTTTTAAATTTTTTTATATAATTTTTTATATAAATGTGCTAACATGTTCTATCTTAATGATGTGAGTAGGGAATTCTTTGGGGAAATCCTATTGAGTTTTATACTCACCCCCTACTTGGGAACTTTTTTGAATTTTAAGATGTTGTATATTGAGGAATAGGTAAAGGAAAGGTATTCCAGTTCTTTATTGATGTATCATGATACCTTGGGAATGTATTGTTGATTTGAATCTTAGAGCTTATTGGGAGTTGCTACTAGAGGTCTTGGTTGTCTTTGGGTTTTGTTGGTTTTTGGTTTCCTCTTTATAATCTAATATGGTTCATGGTTGTATTTTGTTTTTTTGTCAGCTGGTTATACTTTGAGTTGTATTACTTGTACTCATGCATTATATAGTGTCTTGTTTGGTTGAAATTATCTTGGTTGGGTTGTTTTATTCTCAAAGGGAAAATCATCCCCCAATTTCTTATGAAACCCTTCACATTTATCATCATCCTTTGGTGTCTTGGAGATATCACCTAAGGCTAGTAATGTCATATCGCCTTCTCAAGCTGATGAGGAGGGGTGATATGTTATATAGGTTCAAATCCGTATCTTTCCACCCACCATTCAACTTCCATAACATCCATATTTAACAACATAATAAGTAAAACTAAATAAATGAATTAAAAAATAAAAGAAATGCAAACCATGGAATACAAGATGAAGGAAGAAAACACTCCCCTTCCCTATGGCTAAATTCTACCACACCGGGCCTGAGATAAGAGTTCAATAATAAGATGATGAAATACATGCATGGACCCCTTCCCCTAGACCAAAACTCTGCTATGCCAGACTCGATAGAAGAGTTATAGAATGCAATGTATGTGTTAGAACAAAACCCCTTTCCTTAAACTATACCTCCCCACCAAACTTGTAGAAAAGTTGAAACTTATCATCTCGGAAAGCAATATCAGTAAGGGTGGATTACTAAAGGTTGAAGTCTTGCAAGAAACCAACTTATGGGATTTTTCATGTGGTTTTGAAACAATAGAATGCTTAGAACACCAACTATTCAAATGAAGGGGCTAACAATTGGAAGGAATGATGATGATTTGAGTCATTAAATTTAAGAGGTTGTCAACCAAAGGAACTTAGGCTCAATGGGGGTAACTCAGAATTTCCACATCTTATTAAGAACCATTTTATTCCAAAAGATAAATGTAAAACTCATAAATCCCCTACCTCATCAAGACAAACCACTCCAAGACAAGATAACTGAGTTGAGCACCCACAACTCCATAATTTCTTCCATGAACCTTTCATCATCACATACAGGTTCTAAACATTAATCAAAACCACCAAATCAGTAATCATAAAATAGCATAACCAATCAAAAACATCATTTCCTTCATTTAGAAAGGAAAAATAAAAATAATTAAAGAAGATTGGATTAAGAAGACTCGCATAACTAAAACTCATGAGGTATAACCAAAGTGAAGTATTTGGTATGCATTAAAGGAGCTCAATGAACTCCTTCTATCCTTATGGACATGTAGTGTTTGAAGAGAAGGTGAAGAATAGGGGGAGAAAGGATAATTCGTATAGATACCAAAACACGCACATGTAACAGACCTCTCTAATAACTCAATTCAATTCTTAAAACCCATAACTTTTCCATGTTATAATATAGAAATAGAAGAGTATTAGTCACACTATAACATCCTGAGTTTTTAAAAGGAAACACAATGTTTTATAGCGTACATAATATGCCATATCGAGCTTAAAAGGACAACTAAATATTATTATTTAGTATGGTGGTTATCTCCTAGACGTTAAAATGGAAGGAATGAATAGTGTTAAATAAATTTTGAAAATATAGTTTACAAATGATTATATAATAATTCATTGGTTTCCAAGTTAACTTGAAATGAAACTAAAAACCAATCGAATATAAAGGATATATTTTTTATGAAAAACTATTTAAATGTGAATAATTATGTTTATAAAATAATAAAATCACTCTTTTTGGATTATATTAATGAAATATTAATTCAATATAATGTTTAAAATTCATCTTATTTGTTTTCTAGACATTATATAAGAACAAATAGAATTTTACGGATAAAATGAGTGTTTTTTTAAATATTGTTTTACCATCTTTTGATGGAGAACCCATTTTAAATCTAGTTTTTGTCACTTTTATATGTTATATTTGAAAAAATAAACTTATTATTTTAAATAGGGACATAAAAATTTACTTTAGTTTATTTTTTGGTTTTTTACTAATTAAATTCGTATGTTAATGAATAGTGAAAAATACTGCATTTTTAATTCAAAATGTCTTTTCATCTAATTTATTTATATTGTTAGATTATCATTTTACATTATTTTAAGGTATAATTTTATGAATTTTTTATCTGTTAATCCAAATTTTTTTATTGGATGCTTTTTCAAATTAAAATTAAATAGAAAAACTATGTGAACTTTTGAACGTTTTACTTTAAAAACTTGTTTTCTCATTCCTTCAATGAGAATAATTTTTAATTAATATCTGTCAATTATGTGATTTAAATTTTGAAAAATGGATTCCATATTTGGAATTATAAGGTCCAAATTATGTAAATAGGTTCCTTTTATTTTTGTACATTATGAATAGTAACTTGAGTAATTATTTTTATTACCACGGTTAAAGGTAAATCAAGTAATTAAAGCTAAAAAATATTATAATAATATAAAACTACCCTAACACTTGTCCTAATTTAATTGGATGAGTGTATTCAGACCATGATAATCCTTGGGTCTATTTTAGGACCATTTGGAGTCACTTGGATGACTTTAATGCATTTATAATATTATATTTAATGAATAGTCATTTTTGTTACACTTTTGTTTTTAAAAAGTAAATTATTTTAATATAGAGTTATATAGGGGATATCCTTAACTATAAATAGTATTTATAAATATAAAATTATTACCTATATTATGGTAATTTATTTATAATTTTTATGAATTAAATATTTAAATTTAATTGTGACATAAAGATGATGCAGTAATAGATTTATTAAAGAAGGAATCAAATAAATGATATTAATAATATTGAAATAAATATAATTTGATATATTAAATTCCATAAATGAATTTTATGGATGAATTTGACATGTTAGTATTGATTTAATGTAGTTTTTTTAAGGGAATAAAAATTTTATGATTTTTTTTTAAAATTGAAGTAATGAATAGTGTCAAAATTGACATAATTCATAACTTAAAATATAAAATATCTAATTAAATGATATAAAATTTTTATAAATAAAATATTTGATCAAAAAGTTTATATAAGTCAAAAAAATCATTAATTAATCATTAATTGGTCTTTTTACATGATTTGGTAATTATTTTAACTTTCAAAGTGTAAATTACTTGATAAAACAGTAAAAGTTAAAAAGGTTAAAACAAAAAGATAAGGATTAAAAAATATTCAAAACTTATCTAATTTTAATTGGATTATGATTATTAGACCTAAAATAATATTATATTATAAATAAATTATTTTGGGACCATTTTTAATCAAAATTAAATTTATATTAATTTAATACTCTTAATAATTCCAAGGGTGTCCCTCCCCTATCCTATAAAAAGGCACGCATTCCTATCTATTACTCACACTTCAAAAACCTTTTTTTAGAAAATATCCACCCAAAACCCTTAATATAATTCCTCTACACATTCTTGATGCCTTAGTTTAAGTAGAACACCCTCCTTATAGGTGTTAGGTTTTAAGAAGTATGATCATCTGAAGGAAATGTAATGTTTTTAATTAAGTGTTTCTATTTTATTCCTTCTTCCACTTCCTTTAAATATCCTTAATACATTAGAAACTAATAAATATAGTATTATAAATATACTAATATGTTTTTATGTTAATATAATCACCCAAATCCATCTCCAATTTCATCCAATGGGAAATGAACATTTCGTTCGTGTGCACGGAAAACTACCGCCCCGTGAACCGATATAGTTCGTTTTTCGTTACCGTCTCTCAATACTGGTCATAATGATGGAAATAATATTTTTATATTATTTTCATGACATATTTATCATTATAATAGAATAATATATCAAATATTTTCTTACTCTCCATGCACATAAAAATGATAATGTCGTTCGTGCGTGCGTGTGAACTATCACCTTCACGAAGCGATGTGAATCATTTTTATTCACCACATCACTTGTATGATATATATATATATAAGTATATTTAAATTAATATTATGATTTTAATTATATTATGATCATTCTATAAATATAAAATAATAATTACCTTATTTCCATAATGATCAATGAAAAATGGAAATGTTACTCAAGCGTACGTACGGCCTACCATCTCCATGATTATAACGTTGTTCATTTTTTTCATATCATAAATAAATGGTTTGATTTAAAAGTATGTATAAACATGATTATTATTTCACCAATATTATTTTGTAGATGATGTACTTATGACCACATGGATATTTAACATCATATCATGTTCATTTTTTACTCAAGTACCGAATATCAACAAAACATCTGACATGAACTCAAATAATTAACTAATTATTATAACATGGTAGTTAATAAAATAAAAGGAATAATAAACATTACAAGTTTCTGAAGAAAGTATAAATTAACCTAAGTTTATTATTCTGGAAGAACAATTAACATATGTGACGAATCGAACTCAAGGTAAGAGACTTTGTCTCAATCTCCTTTCATTGAGGCATATCTTGATGTTATGAACCTTTATTATACTATAAGGTGTATATTAAACTCTTTTGACACTTTATATCATGAATTGGTATATTATCATGATATTTAAAGTTTTTTTTAATGTTATTCTTTAATGATTTTTATTCAAGTGTTTCTCAAGTGGTAAGGTACTTTTTAACTAAAACATCATTTTAAATGTTTTAAAGATTTATTCTTTTAAAACCTTATATTTAATGTCCATGTTTTTAAAATGTTTTTATAAATTTATTTCTATATACATGAATGTTTTAAAATGTTAATTTCTTTCAAAAGTTTCAAAGTGGTATGGGACACTTTTATTCAAAAATATATTTATTAAATGTTTTAAATTATTTTAGAAATGGATTGAATATTTCAATATCTTGAAATGGTATATTTTGATTGACAAGTGAAATGTTGATAATTGAAATATTTTATATGTTATTATTATTTAATGGTACTTGGACATTTTATGAGTGGTTACGTGATAAACCAAAGATGGGTGGTTATGTGATAAACCAAAGATGGGTGGTTCTGTGATAAACCAGGAATGGGTGGTTACGTTATAATCTCCAATGCATTGGGTATGGAAGTCATCTGTATGGATATTTCATTTAGTGATATGTGTGTAAGTCGACCATATGGTTATTATATTTAAGTATGATTAAGTCCCAAGTTACCTTTATAAGTTATCTGTGATTTATATGGGTTTTATGGTAATCTTTTGATTACAAAAATGGTAAGCAATGAGCTTATATTCAGTGAAGAGTATTTACTACTTCTTAAAGGTGAAAAGTATTACTTTATGATAAAGTATTTATGGTTTACATTTTTTCACAAGTCTAACGGTTTTCCTTATTTTTGTATCACTTACTAATATTTTTATGCTCATCCTAAGTTTTGAAATATTTTTCACAGGGTTTAAAGAAGAATAGAGTCAAGGTTGAGAACAAGGAAAACTTATGAAGTTTAAACATGAAATGAAACCATGTTTATTTTAAATATTTTTTGTTTTATGAAAAAATGGATAGTGAGTAGAAGTGCCTACTTTGTAATTTTTGAGTTGTTATGTATGAGTTAAGGCCTAATTCTCTAAAGCTCTAAACCTGAAAAGATCCTCGATGTGAATGAAAGTAAAATTATTGACTTAACTCAAGATTAAGTAATGTTTATGGTTGGGGCCCTATAGTTGGTATTATAGGATGGTTTAGACAACTTTAGAGGTTGAGGTGATATTTAATAATAAGTTACAAGTTATATATAACCAAAATGGTTAGAATAATAGAAAGAGTCATGGTTATTTTAGATAAATTGAATGATTTTGAGATAAAATGAATAATTATATCTTAGTGTTTATCTTCCTCATAAGATAGTATGTGATGATTTTATTTATATAATCACACTAACTATTTTTGTTTTAGTAAATGGATGGATCCAGCAGATTCCAAAGTAACAATGGATGTGAAGTAAAATGTGGTGGTTCTCTGAATAAGAAACTAAATGAAATAGAAGTTGCAATGAGAACTCTAGTGGTTTTTCTAAACCAACTATCAGGAGTCATGATTAACCACCAGAACCTTAGTGAGTTTTTTAATTTATCATATATAATAAAAAACGAATCCTTATGGAATTTCAGGTAATACTCATAAAGGTAAGTATATTCAACAACATATCTGTCAAGTGTGTGGAAAGAAACACCTAGGAAAATGTTTTAAAGGGATTAGAAGATGTTATAGATGTGGCAATGAAGGTTATAAAGCAATAACCTTCCAAGTAAAAAAAGGAATCATTTAGTTAACTATGGGAAAGGGAAATAAGTTCTTTTTGAGTTATCAATTTAATGTTTTAAATGTGGGGTGTATGGACATTATGCAAATCAATGTGATACAAATAAGGTTCACAAATGGGATTGGGAGGACCATACAAAATATATGTTTAGTAATACCTAATGTCATTCCAATTGAAGATGAGTAAACTGAAAAGGGACTATGAAATGTATGAGATAAACTTTAAGGATAAAATGTGTTATGGTTATTTTTAGGATTTTATCTCATTTTGGGAATGTTATAAAATTATGTAATTTTTGGAAAAGGAAAATATGCGGGATGGGTGACAACCCATCATGTAGGACAAGGTTGTGGAAATCAAACTCACAACTGAAGTGAGATAAGGATTTATTGCCTACCACTAGCCTACGAAAATTCCCTGGTTAGTATGTCATTTTATTTTTAGTTAAATTAGTTGATGGAATAAGAATAAGATGATTTTGTGAACTTATGTTTTATCAAATGGATATCCTTGGTATAGAAAAATGATTTGGGTATTAAGTGATAAATGTTATTTTGGAAGACGTTCACTATTTTGGGAACCCTATATGCCTAAGGAAAATATAATACTATGATATTTTATTTGATGAGTAATGGTTGAATTTTAATTTGGAATAATCTATGATTTAATTTTGGACTTATGGTGATTTGGGTTATTTATGGAAATGATTGACCTATCTTGGAGATTATGTGATTAGAAAACTAATTTTTGGTATGAGACATTAAGATTGAATTATATTATTTAGAGATAAATGTTAAAACTTATCCTATAAGACTATGTGATCAAATCCTTAGGAATTTTGGGTTTAAATATTATTTGGATTATTTTGGGGATTTTAAGGACAATTATTTTTTGAATGGTCTATGTTGAAATTTTGGTTTTACAGTTGAATTTTAGAGATTAAAAGTAGTCTTTATTCTTTTAAAGTTTATTATATTTTGGGAATTATATTATTTTATCCTAACTATATCATTTTTTTAATGTTTCTAGATATTAGAAATTGATAGTTAATCTTTTATGGATTATGTGATTATCTAAAATTTGATTCTAGTGTTTCAGGCATGAAAAAAAATCCCCTCTTAACTACTCATCATTTGGAGAAAAAGATGATTTTCTGGTGGAATTTTATTAAAGTATGATACTATGATTTTCAAATAAGTATATATACTTATGTTCTTATTCTAAGTAGTAAAATAATTTTCTCAACTTTATGAAAAGGATCTTAAAACAAAAATGTTTTTCATTTACTTTCCTACTATGAAATCAAAGACCGTTTAACCCATCACAATTTTTTGGTCTTATGATTTTTAACTTTCTCCTGATCATGTTTTCTATCACTCTCCATCATAATATGATGGTTATTTTTTCTTCCATATCCATTTTTTCCTACATAGAATCCTAGTATGTGTTATCTCAGGTGACCTTCGTACTTTCCTTTCTTTCTTTTTAAGTAGAAGTTTTGTTAATCCTTTTTCTAATGTGGGATTTCAATAAAGGTGTTTTGAAAATTCATACCTTAGTTACCAACCCCAAATTCAAATTTCTAGGATTTAATTTCCAAAATGATGGGAATATGTAACATCCTGATTTTTTAAAAGGAAACACAATGTTTGATAGTGTACACAATACGCCACATCGAGCTTAAACGAACAACAAAATATTATTATTCACTATGGTAGTTATCAGCTAATTTTTAGAATATAGGGAATTAACAGCGATAACTAAATTTTGAAAATATGGTTTACACATATTTATATAATGATTCATTGGTTTCTAAATTAACTTGAAATGAAACTAAAAAACAATCGAATATAAAGGATGTATTTTTTATGAAAAACTATTTAAATGTGAATAATTCTGTTTATAAAATAATAAAATAACTTTTATTGGATTATATTAATGAAATATTTATTCAATATAATTTTTAAAATTCATCTTATTTTCTTTCTAGACATTATATAAGAACAAATACAATTTTGCAAATAAAATGAGTGTTTTTCTAAAAAAACAATTTTACCGCCTTTTGATGGAGAACCCATTTTAAATCTAGTTTTGTCACTTTTATATGTTATATTTGAAAAAATAAACTTCTTCTTTGAAATAGGGAGATCAAAATTTACTTTGTTTGAATTTTTGGTTTTTTTCGAATTAAATTCATATTTTAATAAATAGTGAAAAATACTACATTTTTAATTTAAATTGTCTTTTCATATAATTTATTTATATTGTTAGATTATCATTTTACATGGTTTTAAGGTATAATTAGATGAATTTTTTATTAGTTAATCCAATTTTTTCATTGGATGTTTTTTAAATTAAAATTAAATAGAAAAACTATGTGAACTTTTGAACGTTTTACCTTAAAAACTCGTTTTCTCATTCCATTAACGAGAATAATTTTTTATTAATTTCTTCCAATTATGTGTTTTGAATTTGAAAAAATGGATTCCATATTTGGAATTAGAAGTTAAAAATTATTTAAATAGGTTAATTTTATTTTTTTTATATTATGAATAATAACTTTAGTAATTATTTTTATTACCACAGTTAAAGAGAAATCGGGTAATTAAGGTAAAAAAAATATTTTAATAATATAAAACTACCCTAAAACTTGTAATAATTTAATTTTATGAGTGTATTATATCCATGAGAATCATTTTTTAGATTTTAGGATCACTTGGACCCACTTGGATGACTTTAATGCATTAATAATATTATATTCAATGAATAGTCATTTTTATTACACTTTCGTTTTTAAAAAGTAAAGTATTTTAATATGGAGTTATACAAAGGTATATCTTTGACTGTAAATAGTATTTATAAATCTAAAATTATTACCTATGTCATGGTAATTTATTTATAACTTTTAGGAATTAAATAATTAAATTTAATTGTGACACAAAGATGATGCAGTAACAGATTTATTAAAGAAAGAATCAAATAAATGATATTAATAATATTAAAATAAATATAATATGATATATTTGATGTCATACACGAATTTTTTGGATGATTTTGACATTTTAGGATTTAAGTAATGTAGTTTGTTCAAAGGAATCAAGTTTTTATGTTTTTTTTAAAGTCAAGTAATGAATAATTTCAAAATTGACATAATTCATAAATTAAAATATAAAATATCTAATTAAATGATATAAAATTTATAAAAATTAAATATCCAACCAAAAAGTTTAGATAATTCAAAAAAATCATTAATGACTTATTCATTGGTCGTTTGGCATGATTTGGTAATTATTTTAACTATCAAAGTGTAAATTACTTGATAAAATGGTAAGAGTTTAGGTTAAAACAAAAAGATAAAGATTAAAATATATTCAAAACTTATATAATTTTAATTGTATAATTAGGATTCGACCACTACTGGAAAAATACCCTATACCAACGGTTTGTAACTATTTGTATAGGCCTCCAAACCATTGGTATAGGCTATACCAATGGTTTGGAGAACCGTTGCCAAGTAAGCCATGAGGATAGGTCTATACCAACAGTTTTTGGGAAAACCGTTGGTATAAGTAATATGAAAATCTATACCAACGGTTCCATAAACAGTTGGTATATGTAATTAAAAAAATAATCATCTGGTTGGTTTTGATCCCAACACCTCCCATTTGTGATTGAACGACCTAACCACTAACCTAACTTACTTTTGTGAACATAATTTCATAAATATATATATGTATTATCATATGTATTTTAAATTTTGATTTATTTAATGTTCACTGTAATAAGATTCCATTAAAAATACATGTACCTATACCAATGGTTTTAAGAACCATTGGTATAGTTTCTTTGATTTTGGGACCTATACCAACGGTTTTGGACAAACTGTTGGTATAGGTCTATAAAAGTGACCTATACCAACGGTTTTGGCCAAACTGTTGGTATAGGTCCAAATTAGTGAACTATACCAACAGTTTGCACAAAACCGTTGGTATAAATCATATTTCCAGTAGTGGACTCAAAATCATCATATATTCTAAATAAATTAGTTTGGGACCATTTGGAATCTAAATTTAATTTATATTAATTAAATACTTTTAATAATTCCAAGGGTGCCTCTCCCTTCTCTTATAAAAAGGAACTCATTCATCTCTATTATTCACACTTAAAAAACCATTTTTTTCATCCAATATATACCCAAACCCCTTCCTAGAATCTATCCCAACATTATTGATTCCATATTTTAGGCAGAACACCCTCCTTAGAGGTGTTAAGGTGTCAAGAAGTGTGACCATATGAAGTAAATGTAATGTTTTTATTTAAGTGTTTCTATTTTATTTCTTCTTACACTTCTTTTAAATCTATTTCATCCATGAGGAACTAATAACTACAATATATTAAATATACTAATATGTTATTATGTTAATATCATCACCCAAATCCATCTCCAATTTCATCAAATGGGAAATGAACATTTTGTTCGTGTGTAAGGCAGACTACCGCCTCGCGAACCGATATAGTTCGTTTTTCATTACCGTATCTCAATACTGATCATAATGATGGAAATAATGTTTTTATATGATTTTCAAGACATATTTATCATTATAAGAGAATAATATATCAAATATGTTCTTACTTTACATTCACATAAAAATAATAACATCGTTTGTGTGTACGATATAGTTCGTTTTTCATTATCATCGCTCAATACTGGTCATAATGATGAAAATAATGTTTTTATATGATTTTCATGACATATTTATCATTATAATAGAATAATATATCAAATATTTTTTTACTTTCTATGCACATAAAAATGATAACGTCATTCGTGCGTACGTGTAAAATATCACCTCCACGAAGCGATGTGAATCATTTATATTCACCACATCACTTGTATATTATATATAAGTATATTTAAATTATTATTATGATGTTAATTATATTATGATTATTATATAAAGATAAAATAATAATTACCTTATATCCATAATTATCAATGAAAAATGGAAACGTTACTCAGGCATACGTACGACCTACCATTTCCATGATTATAAAGTTGTTCATTTTTTCATACAATAAATAAATGGTTTGATTTAAATGTATGTATAAAAGTGATTATTATTTCATGGATATTTTTTTTGGAGATGATGGACTTATAACCACATGGACTATTAACATCATACCATGTTCATTTTTTACTTAAGTACTGAATATTGACAAAATGTCTGACATGAACTCAGATAACCAACTAATTATTATAACATGGTAATTAATGAAATAAAAGGAATAATAAACATTAAAAGGTTCTTAATTAAGTATAAATTAACCTAAGTTTATTATTTAGGAATAACAAGGAACATATGTGATGAATCGGACTCAAGGTAAGGGGTTTCATCTCAATCTCTTTTCATTGAAGCATGTCTTGATATTATGAACCTTTATTATCCTATAAGGTGTATATACAACCCTTTTGACACTTTATATCATGAATTAGTATATTCTCATGATATTTAAATTTTTTTTAATGTTATTCCTTAATGATTTTTATTCAAGTGTTTCTCAAGTGGTAAGGTACTTTTTAACTAAAACATCATTTTAAGTGTTTTAAAGATTTATTCTTTTAAAACCTTCTATTTCATGTACTTGTTTTCAAAATGAATTTTATGAATTTATTTATATGTACATGAATGTTTTAAAATTTTCAAAGTGTTATGGGAAAATTTGATTCAAAAATATCTATTAAATGTTTTAAATGGTTTTGGAAATGGATTGAATATTTCAATATCTTGAAATGATATCTTGTGATTGATGAGTGAAATGTTGATAATTGAAATATTTTATGTGTTATGGGTATTTAATGGTACTTGGACAATTAAAAGGTGGTTATGTGATAAAACAAAGATGGGTTATTATGTGATAAACCAAATATGGGTGGTTCCATGGTAAACCAGGGACGAGTGGTTACATTATAACCTTCAATGCATTGGTTATGAAAGTCGGTCGTATGGATATTCCATTTAGTGATATGTGTGGAAGTCGATCATATGGTTATTAAATTTAATTATGATTATGTCTAAAGTTACCTTTATATGTTATATGTGATTTCTATGGGTTTTATGGTAATATTTTGATTACAAAAATGGTAAGCAGTGTGCTCAAATTTAGTGAAGAGTATTTACTACTTCTTAAAGGTGAAAAATACTACTTTATGATAAAGTATTAATGGTTTATATGTTTTCACAAGGCTAATAGTTATCATTATTTTTGTACCCATTACTGATATTTTTATGCTCATCCAAATTTTCGAAATGTTTTTCACAGGATTTAAAGAAGAATAAAGTGAAGGATGAGATCAAGGAAAAGTTATAAAGTTTAAACATGAAACTAAACCATGTTTTTTAAATGTTTTTTGTTTTATGAAAAAATGGATGGTGAGTAGAAGTGTCTACTTTGTAATTTTTGAGTTGTTATGTATGAGTTAAGACCTAATTCTATAGATCTCTGAACCTGAAAAGATCCTCGATGTGAATGAAAGTCAAATTATTGACTTAACTAGATATTAAGTAATGTTTAAGGTTGGGGCCTTACACACACATTAATCATCTGCACACTTTATGTAAGTGTTTCAGCTTATTGTACAATGCCATAAATATTCATATTGGAGTTATATATTATATATTCATTCATTCATTCATGTCAATGTGTATGCTTTTAATCCTTCCAAATCCCATTTAATACCCAATTAAATTCATGTGTTGACTGGTTAAAACATACCTTAATAATCCTGTGGACTTAAAAATTCATTTCACTCAATTTTATATTTAAAACATGCATTTATTCATCTTTAATATGGTTATCAAATCAACCATTTCGTATTTCATTTTTAGAAAAAATGTGCAACACCACACCTTGCACTATAATGTGGTTCAAGGCATTGAGAATGTCGAGATGGACATTATAACTATATCCATGAAGTAGGTGAAATGCCATTGTTGTTTCACCTCACCACACCAAGTGTTACAGCATGGAGAGGTCCCAATGGCCGTTTTGGATACTCACACATGCCCATCTCACATCACACAACATGACCACGCCTGTCACCCTGGGCGTTGTCACCCCCCCCCCCATTTCACACAATATGCGTCCCCAAGAAAAATTCCCACCACCATGGGTGTTTCTGTCACGACCCCCTCCCACCAAAGATGCCCCTCATGAGCTGGCAATGGTGAAAAGGGAGATAATGACCCCTGAGTCCCACCTCTAGTAGGCCCCAGAGTGGCGAATAGCACCAAGGGTTTGAGTTTTCACAAATATGGGAGGCATTACCCTTTTTATTATTTAAGATTGGTAAATATGATGAGTCAAACACCAAAAAAAGGAAGAATTAAATGAAAATAAACCCAAAACCAAACCCATATGCATGTTTTATACAATAATGAAACAAAAGTACAAGTCCAAGAAAAGCTCCAAAGTTCGATACCAAAAAAAGAAAGCAAAACCTGCAACCAGCAAAACTCCAACGCCCAACTAGCAAGGTCTCGCACGGTCCCTAAAGTCGACTGAAAACCTGAAATTAAACGTAGGGTGAGCATACAAGTATACTCAGTAGGAAAACCTAAAGCTCTCATGCACAGGTGGGGATACATCCTAATGCCCCGTGAGAAAACATAAGAAACCAAAGCCTAGCAAGGAATCTATCCACCCAACCTTACAAGCCACACTCACCAAATGTCGCAAGTCAATAGAGTAGTATAGTAATATTATCAAAGTATGGGTACCCCACACCACCTTCCCACTAAATACTTCTCAAGCCCTCACGGCTAAGGGTCTGATGCTTCCCCCTCTTCCTGAGATAGTGCTGCAACTTGGCCATACGAAGCTCGAGCTAGTGCCGCAACCTGACCATACAAAGCTCATAGTATCCCGCTGACACTCAATCCTCAGCCATAACCACATCTCATCCCAAAGACACCTGGGAACATATCACATCCTCATCCTGAAGACTCTTGGGAAACATCTATCATAACCTGCACGAAGGATCTTGGGCTATAGAACTTGGAAGAGGGAGCACAGGGAAGAACAGTAACCATCCATCCTTTATATGTTTTAGAATCTCACCCCCCATCCCATGGGTGTTCAGCACATAGTGCTCAACATGGGTGGGGTGCATAAAGAAACATAAAACGTACAGATTTATATAATTACATCAACCACTCAACCCATCCTAAGGCTTCTACACAAAATATCTGAGCACATGCCTCGACACTGCTACCTAGAAAGTATGCACACAATAAACAGCCCCAAACCTCATTATGTTTTTCATGTTTCAACAGTTTTAGTTTATCAGTTCCTTAACTACTGAGAAACTAACAACAACCAAACTAGATCAATCATTCATAAAACATATCACTGCCAACCACAAATAAAGTTAGGGAAAACACAAGCCACAAAATACCATTTTCTTTTATCATCCAATAGATTACATTGATTTTCCATATTTAATCAACTATCATGCCCCACAATTCATTAGTTAACTCCTCTACTTTTATTCATATGCACAACCCATCCCTGTAGCCCTGCTTCCAACCACCATAACCACAAACACATTGGAAACAATACCTGTACCACATCATCATCCCTTTGATACCATTTATCGCAGCTCTGCTGCCCATCACAACCATATCATACACGCCAACCCACAACCAAGACAACCGTAGCTCTGCTACTCACCCGTTCCACAACAACCCATGAAACACCCCTTCACATAATTAAACCCCAACCAGCACCCACAAAAAAATCATTCTTTCATTTTTTTTAACTAGGGTGATCATACAAGGGTTCTAGGTATTCATTTAATCAGCCAACTTTACATGATTAAACAATTTCCACATTCTATGAAACTACATCCACAAAACAATCCAGAAAAACAGGGAAACATTTAATTACGCAATCAAAGGCCCCCAACGACCGTGATTTTCATTAGCCCTAAGCCTATTCAATTCACAACACAATCAAAGGGTAAGCATTGATGGAAATAAAATAACAATAACAAAAAAAAATACCCAAACCCGTTCTTTAACTAGTTATTATCTTTATTTACCGGTTCAATTGTATCTCATGAAAACAGGAGGATACCCACCTCGCATGATGTACAAAAAAAGAGAGAGACAAAGGTAATATCCCTACTTGAATAGGTTTTGATGTCCTTCTGCGAGAACAACCACCACGAGGATTTCGATCACTCCTCCCGACGACTACCTTCTCTCATGGACGCTACGGAACAACGGCACTAACAACCAAGAGAGACTCCATTAAGGTTTAAGGTGTTACTTGTCATAGCATGGCAAGGAGTAACAGAAAGAAGAGATTGAGGAAGGAATAAGAACAGGTTAGAATGTACCATTAAGATGACGTTCGTCGAAGAGCGTTGTTCCTGTTAAATATCAACAATATGATCAGTAGGAAACTTCGAAGAGGAAGTCGAATAAGAGGGAATGGAACGAGGTGCACAATGTTCGCCTTGTCAACCCGATCTCACAGCCACCGACATATCGACGATCAGAGTCCGGATGAAGAAGACAGGAGGAAGGCTTTTGGGTCATCCGGGAGCGTCGTTGTGTGGAGAAAAAAAGGTGTCCGTAAATAACACGTGACCCTCTCTTATATAGGTAACGAAAAGGTAAAATAGTATGCAGCATGTATTAATGAATACACGACGTGACCGTACAACTGTTACGTTGTTTGACTGGTCAACACACGACGCGTCATGTGGTTACCATTCATTTAATGATAATAATAACTTCAATTAATAATAGGTGTTTTATTGACCTGAGACATGAGTCATAAAAAGGTATTCATAATTGGTCTTAAAATGACAGTCATAATTTTAGGGTTACGCTGCCGCTGACGGTTCATCAATCCGAGGTTGCACGAAGAAGTTATGGACGAAACACGGTTTTCCCAAAAAAAATAATAATTACATTATTATATTATTATTATTTTATTTAACCATTTTTTTTCTTCAATTGAAAATCCCACGCACAAAATCTCTCAAATTTGGTGCGCATACCCCTTTCCACCTTGATTGATTTCCCTTTTTTTAACGTATTTATTTTATTGCTTTAAATTTTAAATCTTTATTTCCTTTAGACTCTTTCTCAATCCAATCTAATTCTTTCTTACACAATTACCTCATACTCCAAAAGTGGCGCCTCCCCTTCCTTATTCCATGCCCAACATGCCCCATCTCTTCTTTCTCACTTCAACTTTAATATTAATAAAAATAATAATAATAACACCCATTATTAATGTTCTAATTTAATCCCATTAAATTAGTTTACCATGATTATTCTCATATTAAATTAAAACCATTCCATTTAATTAATCACACACTAAAACCCACCATTACCATTATTATTTAATATAATAGTAATAAATCCTCCTTCAATTTCATCAATGGTTCACCGTCATTATCATTAATAATTATTATTATTATTGACGCCCATCGTGTCGCCCCTTTGCATTCCATTCCTTTATAATTTATTACATGTGCCTCATTTATTATAATTTATTCCTTTATAATTTATTCCATGTGCCTCCCATTATATTCCCATTACACACATAATTTATTATTTATTAAAATTTAAATAAATCAAAATGAAACCATGCACCTCCCCTCATTGAATACATTCAATTTTATTTCTTTTATTTCAAAATGATTAAATTAAAACCATTTAATATAATTAACACCAAATATTTTTACACCACCATTATCAATTATTATTATCAAAAATTATTATTATAACATGCGTCCTGTTTGACCACATCAAATTTTTACAAATTAATGGACCAGAGAAGTTTGGGCCATTACATCATATACCTCTCAAAACATTCTCATCCTTGAGAATTAAAAACCAACCCATAAAAAGGGGAAAGGTCCGTAAAACCACCCCGCAAGATACCTCTTAGGGCTCTCATCATAACAGGAATCCAACCACTATCCTAATTATATGAGTCAGGGAATTCATTCCCCCATGTCAAGAGATTATCTGCTTTAGGTGGCACTGACTCGCCTGCATGGGTTTAATCGCATCCACATTAATGCGTCTCAATTAGGAATTAGGTCCTCCCACCCCCATAATTTAGGATTTCTCATACACACACTACCCCCAACATCGTACAAAACAAGCAACACGCTGCCCCAACATATTTATTGGGGAATTCCTTCTCCCATGTCAAGATACTATCCGCTTTGGGCGGCACTAACTCACCCACACGGGTTTAATCGCATCCACATTAATGCGTCTTGATTAGGGATCAGGTTCTCCTATCCCTGCATGTTAGGACTCTTCACACACATTTAAAGGAAAGAGGGAAACAACTTATCATTGTAGACTCATGAAAAAAAAGGTCCATGCCCAAATCATGGGCGAGAATGAGTTTCAAAAAAGAAGTGTGATGCTCCTGAATTTAAACAAAACATAAATGAGAGCATTTAAGTAAAACCGAAAACATCTCTCTCAATCTCTGTCCTTGCTAGGGTTGTTGCTTCTGTTGCGTGCAACTGTCCACGTCCCACTCCTCTGCCTTTCTGTTGATGTCCAGGTGCCATAGCTATACGGTAAACAAGGAACTCCTAAACCCAAGTAGCAAGGAAATTTTTTCAAGGTTTCATTTTATCATTTTATTTGGATTTCTTTCCCAGAACACCCAAATCAAGTAAAACATAAATCATGATGATGCATTTACCTTTCCTAGGGTCTCTACCTTGTAATCAATGTAGTCTTACTTGGTCATTCGGTAATCTCAGAGTCCTTGCATCGGATCACGGGGGGCTCTAAAATTCTATGTCCTAGCCGGTCTTCCCTGGCCTATGTCACGCACCAAGATCAGCTAACAATGTTTCCCTACCATCCCATGCAATCCTCACTGTGCCTAACTCCAGACTCCATCCTATCTCTCAACCATCACCTCTGATACCATTCTATCGCGACCCCCTCCCACCAAAAATGCCCCTCATGAGCTGGCAATGGTGAAAGGGAGATAATGACACCCGATTCCCGCCTCCAGTGGGCTCTGGAGTGGCGACTAGCACCAAGGGTATGAGTTTTCACAAATATGGGAGGCTTTACCCTTTTTATTATTTAAGATCGAGAAATAGAATGAGTCAAACACCAAAAGAAAAAGGAATAAGTAAATGAAAATAAACCCAAAACCAAACCCATATGCATGTTTTATAAAATATTGAAACAAAAGTGCAAGTCCAAGAAAAGATCCAAAGTTCGATACCAAAAAAAGAAAACAAAAACTGCAATCGGGAAAACTCCAACGCCCAACTAGCAAGGTCTCGCACGGTTCCGGAAGTCCTCCTGAAAACCTGAAAGTAAACGTAGAGTGAGCATACAAGTATACTGAGTAGGAAAACCTAAAGCTCTCATGTATAGGTGGGGAGACATCCTAATGCCCCATGAGAAAACAGAAGGAACCAAAGCCTAGCAAGAAATCTATCCACCCAACCTTACAAGACACACTCACCAAATATCACAAGTCAATAGAGTAGTATAGTAATATTATCAAAGTATGGGTACCCCGCACCACCTTCCCACTAAATACTGCTCAAGCCCTCATGCCTAACGCTCTGATGCTTCCCCCTCTTCCTGAGTTATTGCCGCAACCTGGCCATACGAAGCTCGAGCTAGTGCCGCAACCTGGCCATACAAAGCTCATAGTATTCCACCGGCACTCAATCCTCGTTCATAACCACATATTATCCAGAAGACACCTGGGAACCAAATCACATCTCATACCGAATAAACCTAGGAACATATCACATCCTCATCCTGAAGACTCTTGGGAAACATCTGTCGTAACTTGCCTGAAGGATCTTGGTCTATAGAACCTGGAAGAGGGAGCACAGGGAAGAACAGTAACTAGCCATCCTTTAGATGTTTGAGAATCTCACCCCTCATCCCACGGGTGTTTGGAATGTAGTGCTCAACATGGGTGGGGTGTGTAAAGAAACATAAAACATACAGATTTATATAATTATATCAACCACTCAGTCCATCCTAAGGCTTCTACACAAAAGTTCTGAGCACATGCCTCAGCACTACTACCTCGAAAGTATGTACACAATAAACAGACCCAAACCCCATTATGCTTTTCATGGTTCAATAGTTTTATTTTATCAGTTCCTTAACTACTGAGCAACTAACAACAAACAAACCAGGTCAATCGTTCGTAAAACATATCCCTACCAACAACAAATAAATTTAGGGAAAACACAAGCAACACAATAAAATTTTATTTTATCAGCCAATCAATTCCATTGATTTTCCGTATTTAATCAACTACCATGCCCCACAATTCATTATTTAAATCCTCCACTTTTATTCATATGCACAACCCATCCCTCCAGCCCTTTTTCCAACCACCATAACCACAAACACATCGGAAACAATACCTGTACCACATCATCATCCCTTTGATACCATTTACCGCAGCTCCGCTGCCCATCACAACCACATCATACAGACCAACCCACAACAAAGCCAACCGTAGCCTCGCTGCTCACCCATTCTACAACAACCCACGAAACACCCCTTCATATAATTAAACCCCAACCAGTACCCACAAAAAATTCATTCTTTCATTTATTTTAACCGGGGTGATCATACAAGGGTTCTAGGTATTCATTTAATAATCCAACTTTACATGATTAACCAATTTCCGCATTCTATGATATTCCATCCACAAAATAATCTAGAAAAAAAGGGCAACATTTAATTGTGCAAGCAAAGGCCCCCAATGACCGTGATTTTCAGTAGGTATAAGACTATTCAATTCACAACACAATCAAAGGGTAAGAATTGATGGAAATAAAACAACAATAACAACAAAAATTCCCCAAACCCATTCCTTAACTAGTTATTATCTTTATTTACTAGTTTAACCATATCTCATGAAAACAAGAGGATACCCACCCCGTATGATGCACAAAAAAAGAGAGAGATGAAGGTAAGATCCCTACTTGAACAGGTTTTGATGTCCTTCTACGAGAACAACCACCACGAGGATTTTGATCACTCCTCCCAACGACTACATACTCTCATGGACATTGCGGCACAATCGCGCTAACAACTAAGAGATACTTCATTAAGGTTTAAGGTGTTACTTGTCATAGCATGGCAAGGAGGAACAGAAATAGGATAATGAGGAAGGAATAAGAATGGGGTAGAATGTACCATTAAGATGACGTTCGTCGAAGAGTGTCGTTCCTGTCAAATATCAGCAATCTCCTCAGTAGTAAACTACGAAGAGGAAGTCGAAGAAGAGGGAATAGAACGAGTTGCACGATGTTTTCCTCGTCTACACGATCCTACAGCCACCAACAGATCAACGATTGGAGTTCAGATGAAGAAGATAGGAGGAAGGCTTCTGGGTCATCCGGGAGCGTCTCCGTGCAGATAAAAAGAGGGGTCTGTAAATAACACGTGACCCTCTATTATATAGGAAATGAAAAGTTAAAATGGTATGCAGCGTGTATTAATGAATACACGACGTGACCGTACAACTGTTACGTTGTTTGACTGGCCAACACACGATACGTCACGCGGTTTCCATGCGTTTAATGATAATAATAATTTCAATTAATAATAGGGGTTTTATTGACCCGAGAAATTAGTTATAAAAAGGTATTAATCATTGGTATTAAAATGACTATCATAATTTTAGGGTTACGCTGCTGCTGACGGTTCGTCAATCCGAGGTCGCACGAAGAAGTTATGGACGAAACACGGTTTTCCCAACAAAATTAATAATTACATTATTATTTTATTTAACATTTTTTTTCTTCAATTTCAAATCCCATGCACAAAATCTCTCAAATTTGGTGCGCATCACCCCTTTCCACCTTGATTTATTTCCCTTTTTTAACTTATTTATTTTATTGCTTTAAATTTTAAATCTTTATTTCCTTTAGACTCTTTCTCTATCCAATATAATTCTTTCTTCCACAATTCCCTCATCCCCTTCCTTATTCCATTCTTAACACACCCCATATCTTCTTTCTCACTTAAACTTTATTATTAATAAAAATAATAATAATAACACCCATCATTAATGTTCTAATTTAATCCCATTAAATTAGTTTACCATGATTATTATCATATTAAATTAAAACCATTCCATTTAATTAATCACACACTAAAACCCACCATTACCATTATTATTTAATATAATAGTAATAAATCCCCCTTCAATTTCATCAACGGGTCACCGTCATTATCATTAATAATTATTATCATTATTGGCGCCTGTCGTGTCGCCCCTTTGAATTTCATTCCTTTATAATTTATTACATGTGCCTCATTTATTATAATTTATTCCTTTATAATTTATTCCATGCTCCTCCCATTATATTCCCATTACACACATAATTTATTATTTATTAAAATTTAAATAAATCAAAATGAAACCATGCACCTCCCCTCATTGAATACATTCAATTTTATTTCTCTTATTTCACAATGATTAAATTAAAACCATTTAATATAATTAACACAAAATATTTTCACACCACCATTATCAATTATTATTATCAAAAATTATTATTATAACATGCATCGTGTTTGACCACATCAAATTTTTACAAATTAATGGACCGGAGAGGTCCGGGCCATTACATCAGATACCTCTCAAAACATTCTCATCCTCGAGAATTAAAAACCAACCCATAAAAAGGGGAAAGGTCCATAAAACCACCCCGCAAGATACCTCTTAGGTCTCTCGTCATAATAGGAATCCAACCACTATCCTAATTATATAAGTCAGGGAATTCCTTCCCCCATGTCGAGATATTATCTGCTTTATGCGGCACTGACTCACCTGCACGGGTTTAATCGCATCCACATTAATGCGTCTCGATTAGGGATTAGGTCCTCCCACCCCCATAATTTAGGATTTCTCATGCACACATTGCCCCCAATACTGCACAAAACAAGAAACATGCTACCCCAACACATGGATTTGGGAATTCCTTCTCCCATGTCAAGATACTATCTGCTTTGGGCGGCACTAACTCGCCCGCACAGGTTTAATCGCATCCACATTAATGCATCTTGATTAGGGATCAGGCCCTCCTCTCCCCACATGTTAGGACTATTCACACACATTTAAAGGAAAGAGGAAAACAACTTAGCATTATAGACTCATGAAAAACAAGGTCCAGGCCCAAAGCATGGGTGAGAATGAGTTTCAACAAAGGAGTGTGATACTCCTGAATTTAAACAAAACATAAACGAGAGAATTTAAGTAAAACCAAAAACAACTCTCTCGATCTCTGGCCTTTCTAGGGTTTTTGCTTCTGTTGCGTGCAACTATCCACATCCCACTCCTCTGCCTTTCTGTTGACGTCCAGGTGCCATAGCTGTGTGGTAAACAAGGAACGCCTAAGCCCAAGTAGCAAGGAAATTTTCTCAAGGTTTCATTTTATCATTTTATTTAGATTTCTTTCCCAAAAAACCCAAATCAAGTAAAACACAAATAATGGTGATGCATTTAACTTTCCTATGGTATCTACCCTACAATCGATGTAGTCTTACTTGGTCGTTCGGTAAGTTCAGAGTCCTTGCATCGTATCACAGGGGGTCCTAAAATCTCATGTCCTAGCGAGTCTTCCCTAGCCTATGTCACGCACCAAGATCAGGCAACACTGTTGTCCTACCATCCCATGCAATCCTCACTGTGCCTAAATCCAGACTCCATCCTATCTCTCAACCATCACCTCTGATACCATTCTGTCACAACCCCCTCCCACCAAAGATGCCCCTCCTGAGTTGGCAATGGTGAAAGGGAGATAATGACCCCTGAGTCCCGCCTCCAGTAGGCCCCGAAGTGGCGACTAGCACCAAGGGTATGAGTTTTCACAAATATGGGAGGCATTACCCTTTTTATTATTTAAGATCGGGAAATAGGATGAGTCAAACACCAAAAGAAAAAGGAATAAGTAAATGAAAATAAACCCAAAACCAAATCCATATGAATGTTTTATAAAATAATAAAACAAAAGTACAAGTCCAAGAAAAGCTCCAAAGTTTGATAAAAAAAATAAAGAAAAAACTCTAACCAGCAAAACTCCAACACCCAACTAGCAAGGCCCTGCACGGTCTATGAAGTCCTCCTAAAAACCAGAAAGTAAACGTACGGTGAGCATACAAGTATACTCAGTAGGAAAACCTAAAGATCTTGTGCACAGGTGGGGAGACATCCTAATGCCTCATGAGAAAACAGAAGGAACCAAAGCCTAGAAAGGAATCTATCCACCCAACCTTATAAGCCACACTCACCAAATATCGCAAGTCAATAGAGTAGTATATTAATATTATCAAAGTATGGGTACCCCGCACCACCTTCCCACCGAATACTGCTCAAGCCCTCACGCCTAACACTCTGATGCTTCCCCCTCTTCTGGAGCTAGTGTCACAACCTGGCCATACGAAGCTCGAGCTAGTGCCACAACCTGGCCATATGAAGCTCATAGTATCCCGGCGGCACTCAATCCTCGGCCATAACCACATCTTATCCTAAAGACACCTGGGAACCACATCACATCTCATCCCGAAGACACCTAGGAATATATCACATCCTCATCCTGAAGACTCTTGGGAAACATTTTTCATAACCTGGTCAAAGGATCTTGGGCTATAAAACCTGGAAGAGGGAGCACGGGGAAGAACAGTAATCAGCCATCCTTTAGATGTTTGAGAATCTCACCCCTCGTCCCACGGGTGTTCGGCACGTAGTGCTCAACATGGGTGGGGTGCGTAAAGAAACATAAAACGTATAGATTTATATAATTATATCAACCACTCAGCCCATCCTAAGGCTTCTACACAAAAGATCTGAGCACATGCCTCGACACTGCTACCTCGAAAGTATGCACATAATAAACAGCCCCAAACCCCATTATGCTTTTCATGTTTCAAAAGTTTTGGTTTATCAGTTCCTTAACTACCGAGAAACTAACAACAAACAAACCAGATCAATCGTTCGTAAAACATATTCCTTCCAACCACAAATAAAGTTAGGGAAAAAACAAGAAACGCAATACCATTTTATTTTATCATCCAATCAATTCCATTGATTTTCCATATTTAATAAACTACCATGCCCCATAATTCATTAGTTAACTACTCCACTTTTATTCATATGAACAACCCATCCCTCCAGCCCTGCTTCTAACCACCATAACCACAAACACATCAGAAACAATACTCGTACCACATCATCATCCCTTTGATACCATTTACCGCAGCTCTGCTTCCCATTACAACCATATCATACACGCCAACCCACAACCAAGCCAACCACATACCTGTTGTTCACCCGTTCCATAACAACCCACGAAACACCCCTTCACATAATTAAACCCCAAACAGCACCCACAAAAAATCCATTATTTCATTTAGTTTAACCGGGGTGATCATACAAGGGTTCCAGGTATTCATTTAATCATCCAACTTTACATGATTAACCAATTTCCACATTCTATGAAATTCCATCCACAAAATAATCCAGAAAAATAGGGAAACATTTAATTGCGCAAGCAAAGGCTCCCAATGACCGTGATTTTTAGTAGGCATAAGCCTATTCAATTCACAACACAATCAAAGGGTAAGAATTGATGGAAATAAAACAACAATAACAACAAAATTTTCCCAAACACATTTTTTAACCAGTTATTATCTTTATTTACTAGTTCAACTGTATCTCATGAAAACAAGAGGATACCCACCCCGCATGATGCACAAAAAAAGAGAGAGATGAAGGTAAGATCCCTACTTGAATAGGTTTTAATGTCCTTCTGCGAGAACAACCACCACGAGGATTTCGATCACTCCTCCTGACGACTACGTCCTCTCGTGGACGTTGCGGTACAACCAAACTAACAACCAAGAGAGACTCCATTAAGGTTTAAGGTGTTACTTTTCATAGCATGGAAAGGAGGAAGAGAAAGAGGAGATCAAGGAAGGAATAAGAATGGGGTAGAACGTAACATTAAGATGACATTCGTCGAAGAGCGTCATTCCCATCAAATATCAGAAATATCCTTAGTAGGAAAATGTGAAGAGGAAGTCGAAGAAGAGGGAATGGAATGAGGTGCACGATGTTTACCTCGTCGACACGATTCTGCAGCCACTGACAGATTGACGATCGGAGTCCGGAAGAAGAAGATAGGAGGAAGGCTTCTGGGTCATCTGGGAGCATCGTCGTGCAGAGAAGAAGAGGGTTCCGTAAATAACACGTGACCCTCTCTTATATAGGCAACGAAAAGGTAAAACGGTACCTAGCATGTATTAATTAATACATGATGTGACCGTACAACTGTTACGTTGTTTGACTGGTCAACACACGACACGTCACGCGGTTTCCATGCGTTTAATGATAATAATAAATTCAACTAATAATAGGTGTTTTATTGACCCGATACATGAGTCATAAAAAGGTATTCATCATTGGTCATAAGATTACCGTCATAATTTTAGGGTTACGCTGCCACTGACAGTTCTTCAATCTGAGGTCGCACAAAGAAGTTATGGACGAAACACTATTTTCCCAACAAAATTAATAATTACATTATTACATTATTATTATTTTATTTAACCTTTTTTTTCTTCAATTCCAAATCCCATGCACAAAATCTCTCAAATTTGGTGTGAATCTCCCCTTTACACCTTGATTGATTTCCTTTTTTTAACTTATTTATTTTATTGCTTTAAATTTTAAATCTTTATTTCATTTAGACTCTTTCTCTCTCCAATCTAATTCTTTCTTCCACAATTCCCTCATGCTCCAAAAGTGGCACCTCCCCTTCCTTATTATATGCCCAACACTCCCCATATCTTCTTTCTCACTTCAAATTTATTATTAATAAAAATAATAATAATAACACTCATCATTAATGTTCTAATTTAATCCTATTAAATTAGTTTACCATGATTATTCTCATATTAAATTAAAACCATTCCATTTAATTAATCACACACTAAAACCTACCATTAACATTATTATTTAATTTAATATTAATAAATCCTCCTTCAATTTCATCAATGGTTCACCGTCATTATCATTAATAATTATTATTATTATTGACGTTCGTCATGTCACCCCTTTGCATTTCATTCCTTTATAATTTATTACATGCACCTCATTTATTATAATTTATTCCTTTATAATTTATTCCATGCACCTCTCATTATATTCCCATTACACACATAATTTATTATTTATTAAAATTTAAATAAATAAAAATGAAACCATGCTCCTCCCCTCATTGAATACATTCAATTTTATTTATTTTATTTCACAATGATTAAATTAAAACCATTTAATCTAATTAACGCCAAATATTTTCATGCCACAATTATCAATTATTATTATCAAAAATTATTATTATAACATGCGTCGTGTTTGACCACATCAAATTTTTACAAATTAATGGACTAGAGAGGTCCAGGCCATTATAATTTCACTACTTGTGATGCGTCGTTTCTATAGAAAGCGGCCAAACCAACTCCCCCCTCCAAATCGGTCTGCCTAACGGTTTGGCCCATGGACACAACTTCAAAATAGTCACCACCACACCCACCACCATGACATGGTAGACCAAAGAAGGCACATAATACATTTCTAACCTTCAAAACTTCTCTAAACTCCCTAAGAGTTCCACCAAACTCCCTCTCAAGGCCCCTAGGCCCCAAAAAATGAAAAGGGGATTGGAAATATGGGACCTTACATCAAGGACCTCATTTTGATATAGTGGTTTGGTCTCAAATAAGCTGAAACTATCTCTCTCTATCTCTCTCTACGTATCTATCTATTATTCTCTCTTTAACATGTGGATGATGCTATTTGTTATTGGAGTTAAAGAAGGTCTCGTCGAAGCATTCAATGATTCCTTTAGTCGGTGGGTACCTATGAAGGTTAGTGCATCGTCATAAATATTGAGAGGTCACTATCAACCTCACTAATCAAGCAATGTTGAAGATAGGTAATGAGTTGTGCATGGTTTATTTTTCCATTTCATTGTATGGTTTCCTCTTCCCATTACATGTTATTATTTCCCCTCTTAATTGATTTTGTGATTGGGTTTTTTGTTTGTTGACCTCAATCATGGTAAACACCCTGGTAGAGATAAATCTGGGTATATCGACTTCTTTAAACGACCCTTTCCAATGATCATGTTTCACCATTAGTGGCCACACCTCTTTCTCCCTTGCAATAAATACAAAGTATTAAAGCAATTAGAGAAGGACATAATCACTTTTTATTTGGTTCACCTACACTGGGATAATCCAAGGAACATATAACAGTGATGTGTTTATGCATCAGAATCACTAAGTGCACTGTCTGTTTACAATGTTTGGAGCGGTCTCACTGTCCTTCTATTTTAAAACCACTCACTTTTGAGAACTCGTTATTCTCTCAATTGAAGAAAACTCATTGCTCCTCCATAAGAATCTTAAGACAATCTGAATCATCTTTGAAATGGTTTGTGCTAACATTGGTGCAACATGAAGCTCCTTTTTCATCAATGAGATGAATTCCCCTTCGCCACATATGATTTTCTCTTCGAAAATTCAACTATGTGTAAAATATTTTTCACATAAGATAGACCACATAATTCCTTTGCGGTAGATTCTTTTATGATAGATTCATTTGTGATAGATTGTTCTGCGTAATTCATTTGCGGCAGATTACTTCACAAAATTCCCTTGTAGCAGGTAATTTCATGAAATTCTTTTATGATAGACTATTGCGCCTAATTTATTTGCGACAGATTGTTCCACGTAATTCCTTTGCGGAAGATTTCTTTATGGCATGTTTCTTTTTGCACTTTTGCTTCGTGAGATCTCACTTTTCACAAATGAGGTGATTTTTGCTTTAATCTTATTCCAGTGATTTCTTCTATTCCTAATGAAGTTATTAAGGGAATATTTATAGGCAAGGGTCCTCAAAAATTGTTTTTCACATAAATTACATCTTTGTACTTCACATAAAACCTTTCTATTTGCTGTAATTTTTTTCTTAGTGAAATTTCTTCCTTTGCTCTGAAATTTCCTTCCCATGATTCTTCTTCCTTATTTGCACAAATGATTTGCTTTGCGGAAATCACACTTTGAGAAAACCATTTCCTTTGTGAAAACTATTTCCTTTGTGAAAATCCTTTTCCTTCATGAAATTTTTTCCTTTGTGTGGTTTTTTTCCTTTACGAGATTTTATTTTCCTTCATAAAATTTCCTTTTCTTCGTGAGACTTCTTTTCCTTCAGAAAATTTCTTTCTTTGCTGATTTTTCACAAAACTTCTTCATTAACTCCAAACTTTAGAGATCATCACAAAACCAAATTTAAACACTTCCATAAACCACATCTTCATGAATGCATCAAGATTCACCCATTATATAATTTTGTCAACATTCATTTTCAACAAACATAACCAAAAAACACAAAAAATACACTTGAGTTTTTTGCAAATATTTTTTTGATGTTTTTTTTGGGTATAGAGCCTTTTAGAAATTTCACTAACAAGAAAACCCGAGGTTGATTTTTTTTAGGAATTAAAATATTAAGTTTATTCAAATAGGAAATTAGATATATATTCATATTTGAATCATGATGTAATCGAACGCTTCATGATATGTTATCTGCATTGGAACTATATGATGAAACTAACTTTGAAATAATGCAAGAAAATTTATTAACACTTAATATTCTTTATCTTAGTTGGGGATGCTCCAACCTTTCAATTTCACTTTGATCCTTTAACAAGTTACATGTACGAGTGGTTAATCCTACAAATCACATAAAGTATCGCCACTAGACATGAATAATACAAATATTATGTCAGTAATTTCTAATAATTATGCCTTTAACCTTGATGTCATGCTTGCGATTATGTTTTTTCATGACCACTTACACTTTGAACTTATTACATTAAAAGTAGTCATTGATACGACTCTAATTTTTAACATTCCACTTATTGAGCGTTATTTGCACACCTTCCATGCACTCAATGATGTTTGTTTGATCAATGGATAGTTAGAACCAATATAAGAAATAAAATGCAGTATAGGATGTATGAGATTGAAAGTCATAATCCAAAGTGTTGGAAAACTTGATAAAATTGAATTGGTTGAATAATATCAAGTGGTGAAGGTTCATCCAATCACCAAGTGTAAAATGATGTCTAATACTTTCATTTGGTAGTCCTAATGGACTGGGTTTTATAAAAAATTTGTACTATAACTTGATAATTCTGGTTCCATCTAGTTTTTTGTAATCTTTTTTGGAATTCAATGTCATGAACTGCCTTCACCAAAAGGAGGGAAGGGTCAGCAGATTGTCAGGTCATTCCTTCTTCAAGTTAAAGGAGAGATAATGACCCCTGAAACCCGCCTTCAATAGGTCCCGGAGTGGCGACCAGTGCCAAGGGTATAGAATCATTCACTAATGGAAGGCATTACCCCTTTTTTCTTTTATTAGGATTGGGAGATAAGATAGTAAATCCCACAACACCAAAACTAAAAGTGCAATAAAATCCAAAACAACCATTACCATATGCATGTTCCAAAAGTAAATACCACAAGGTACAAAGTGACTACAAAGGTAAAGTACCAAAGAAAGAAAAACAACAACTGCAACTGTCCTAAAGGTCATGCGCTAGTATGGTCCCACGCGATCCCCGAAGTCCTCCTGGAAACCTGAAATCAGTTTTATATACGTAGGGTGAGCATACAAGTATACTCAGTAGGGAAAACCAAATACTCTCATGCACAAGTGGGGTAACGTACTAGAGTTCTGTGAGAAAAAGAGTAAACCAAATACCTAACAAGGTAAACTATCCACCCAAGCCTCACCAAGGCACACTCCCCAAATAACGTAAGCCAAGTAATTTATAGTAAAAGCACATCGATGTTTGGGTACCCCACGCCACTTTCCCACTGGTTATTGAGGACATCCTACGCATCGAACCAATCCTGCCATTCTCACCGCAGTCCCACTTCTACACCCCGCCCGCACACACCTGGGCCATACCCTCACGCAGTCCCACTGCCAAACCCCGCCCGCAAACACCTGGGCCACATCCTCACGCAGTCCCACTGCCAAACCCTGCCCACAAACACCTGGGCCATAACAACCACCGCCACGCCCGAAGATACCTGGGCTAGAAGATCTACTGCCACGCCCGAAGACACCTGGGCCTCATCCCAAAGATACTTGGGAAACCACCTGCCCGCACACACCTAGACCATAACCACCACACTACCCCGCCCGAAGGTTATTGGGCTAATAATGGACCTCAGGCCATCACAGCCTACCCGAAGATACTTGGTCTATCCGGGAAAGGGAGTAGAAAAGGAGTTAATAACCAGCCACTAATAGTAGTGTTGGGAAAAAACACCCTCCCCCATGAAATGGGGGTGTTCGGCACTAAGTGATCAACTTGGGTGGGGTGTGAATAAGAAACACAAAAATACAAGTATATGTATAGGTAGAAATCACTCACCCAAAGTTTAGGTTTTTCTTCAGCCTGCCTAAAGAACATAATCAGTACTACGTCCAAGTCATAACTCACACCAAACCAAAACCCATTTGTCTCATCCTGGTTTTTATATTCAGTAATAATTTTTAAATGAGTTTTATGCACCTACTTGGGCAACTAGAAAGCATAAGCACAAGCCAAGGAAAGAGTACAGTCAAACATCAACTTAAAAATTCACACCTGGTTCTCTTGTAAAGTCACAACCACAAAGGGATAAGTGAGATCCCTCGAAGTACTCGAACCAAAGAAAACCCCAAGGTACATTTAGAGACCCAAAGCTTAACGTACATGGACATTACATTACTTTTGTGGAATACTTAATACATAAAAAAATAGACACACAAGGACCATAATAGTTTAGTGTCTTTGGAAACTTGGAACGTAATCTTCTAATCGTGGTGAAAGATCTTCAACATCTCCCATAAAGATCTTCCCCTTTTTTTCTTACCTAAAATCTTTCTTTATATCCTGGGGAAAAGAAAACATAAAAAGGGTGAGCTCAAATGCTCAGTAAGGGTAAGCATGGATAAAATAAAATATACCATATACATTTGAACTTAAAAACATGAACATAATGTTTAAACATCAAAAGCTTGACCAATGACATAAAACATGGAAGTACGTAAGGCATAGATCATAAAAAACATTAAGAATGATAAAATAGCATGGGAATAAAACATGTAATTGTGGAAACCATTAAGCACATGATATGATTTCCATAGTAGCCAAGGCATTGCTGCCAAGACCATCTTAGTGGACAAAGTCCCTTTCTGAATCGAGTTCACTCCTCGTTCCAGTCCTGTATTACTGAACCGGTTTAACTTGTCATTCCAGCCATGTCTATCTCATGAGATATAAATCTTTACCCAATGCATTAGAGGGAGATATAAGTCCCACCCATCTCATAATGAAATCATTCTTACTTATGCCACAAAATAAACATACATTATTCATAATAACCCAACGAATAAAATGGGTTTCATAAACATCATCCCATCATCACATAATCTATATAAAAGAAATGGATATCATTTCATAATAAGAAAAGTAAAACCATGTAAATCATAGAGACATTATACTTGAAACATACACATATGAAATGATGTAATCTTAGATAGAAAATGGTTTTGATAAAACACTTGAAATGAATTCTTGAGGAAAATATCCTTTCTTCTTCAAAATCAATTTCTTTCCACAAAACATCATGAAATTTTAAAAAAAAAGGATTTTGTTGAAAATAGTCATGAAATATTTTGGAGGAAGATTCATGAAAATAAGGCTTTATAAAACCATAAAAATCTGTTTGTGGCGTATAAGTTAAAAAAACATTCTTCTCGTACTTTTGCCGGAAAAGTCAAAAAGTACCTCGTATGGTAAACAAAAGAAAGATTCCTTCCATACGATGTGGTAAAAGTAAGAAAAGGTTAAAAATGTCCTAAAAATACATGGAAGGAAATTAAACATTTTATGAAAACATTTTGAGAGCATATGGAAATGGATAATAAACATAACTCCCTGTAAATACTTACGAGTAAACAATCTCGGATAAGAATGATATTGGAATAATTATCCCTTACCTTAGGTCCGATATGCTTCGTACGTATCTAAACCTCCTATATAATGATTTAAATAATGTCATTGACTCATTAAATAGTCATATTCATTGTTATTATATCATATATGTTTCACTTATGACTTTATATTACCAGTTCTTTTGTAAATTCCATGTGGAAGCAGCGTTTTGGGTAAAATAATTTCATTTATCGTATATGTTTCGACTTATCGTTCTTGATATTATTACTTATATCCTGATTTAAATAATTCCATAATGTAAAACATGATTTATATATAATATATATTCATCATATACATATATAATATAGATCGATAAAAGGAATGAAATACACCGTTCATGGAGACGGTAGGTCGTACGTACGCATGAACGCTGTTTTTATTTACTTATTGAATTGAATGAAATTAAATAGATGAAATACATATATATATATATATATACATAAATCTAGTAGCATTATTATGCCATATATTTCATTATTATTCATTATATATACTTTATAATCATTCTTTAATGGCTAATCATGGAAAATGAATCTCATCGCGTTCGTGGAGACGGTAGTCCGTACGTACGCACGAGCGATGATATCATTCCCATGATCGTGGAATTGTATTGGAGTGTATGTATACTATTTCAGAATCAATATAAATTTAAAATAATAATATATAGTCATTATTTACACCATTATACCCATCCAAGTAAGGTGATGGTGGAAAATAGATTACACCACGGCATGGAGACGGTATTCCGTACGTACGCACGCACGGTGATTTCGTTTTCCGTGGGATGGATAGATGGTGAAATAGGGTTTTTTCATACTTATAATAACATATCAATATATTAGTGATACTGATGTTATTACTTCATAATGAAATAACTAAAGAAGAAGAAGTAGAAGAAGAAATAAAGTTGAAAGAATCGGTAACGGATATTACCTCTTCTTTCGACACGCCTTTTTAAAACCTCCTCTTAGGGCACTAAGATTGGTATTTGAAGAATACCAGAACCTCTAGGATGTTTATAGGGAAGTGTAGAAGTTAAATGGGCAGGGTTTGTCTGATATTGAAGGCTCAAATTGGTGTGAGGAGGAGAGGGAGGAGGTGCCCTTTTATAAGGGAGGAGAGGGGCACCTTTGGAAATCTAAAAAAATATTAATTTATAATAAATCTAACCCCACTTAAAAACCACCAAAAATGACTCATATTCGAATATTAGATGAGATAGGGTTTTAATATCATCAAAAAATAAAATTTAGACATGTTAGGAATTTATTTTAAACATTATCAACTTGATTTATCCTTATTTAATCAATTTAATTTTATTTGTGGTAATAATATTCTAAATTTTAAATTATAACAAATAATTACTTATTTATTGTGAATTGTCCATAATTGGATACTTTATAACATTTTTTACCATATAAATTTAAATTTTTAATTTTTAAATATTTTTGTGATTTTTAAACAATTTTATAATATGTTGTTTTTATAACATAACAATAGTGTCAATTTTGACACTATTCATTTATTTGAATTTAAATAAAATATATACAGAAGATATGTTCAAAATAAAAGATTTAATAGATTTATAAAAGGTCATATGTATCTATAAAATTATTGGAGAACATTAAATAGTTCATATAATATTTATTTTATTATTTTTAAAACCATTTATTTGGTTTATCTCTTAATAAAATAATTACTACAATATTTTTGTATAATTATTTAATGTACTTATTTGTTGCATAAAAATTAAAAATAAAATCATATGATAAATATATATCTATTACCTTTCACAATAATACTTTTACTTGAATTTATCATCTTAAAATCACAATATTTAAATTGTTATATTTATTAAATTATGAAGGTGACAACTTTGGCATCATTTAAAATAAAATAATATAAGTGTCATAATCGCTTTTATAAGGCTCCAAATGGTCAAATATTAGACCATTGGATGATTATGGTTTACATTTACATGACCAATAAGTTTTTGTCAGGGTTTTGTTCCTTTTATGGTCACTATTATTTTAATAAAAACTATATTCTTGATTTTTCACCAGATAAACAATTTTCTGCATCACTATTGTGTCACAATTAATGATAATTATTTAATCCCTAAAAATTATAAATAAATTCATATGATGTATATAATTTCATTAGATTTCTGGAGACTATTCATGTTCAAAGTTTCATAAAGTTTATCACTAAATTAAAATTAATATACTTATAAGATTTAAGAGAGTGACATGTTGTCACTTTCTTTGGTTTTAATAATAATTAAGTTATTTTCATGGTAAAAAGTCCATTAAATGATTCTAATCCGACCCTTAGGTGATATGGGTCGACTTTTAGTCATCCAATATGATTTTGACAGGTGTTAGGTTAATTTTATAATCTTATATTTACCCTTAATTACCCGATTTACCTTTAACTATGGTAAATAAAATTTACCGTAGTTACTATTCATAAAGCCCAAAAATAAAAAGTAGCTTATTAACATAATTTGGACCCACTGATTCCAAATATTGAATCCATTTTTTCAAATTCAATTCACAAAAGTTTCAAAAATTAAATTAAAATTAATCTCATTGTCGAAAGAAAACGGGTTTTTGTTTAAAACATTGCAAAAGATTGAATTGATTTAACCTACGAATTCAAGGTAAAATCAATGCTAATGACATAAATTATATTAAATGGTAAAAATATATTCTATTTATACTTTAAAACCATTCAATATTATAATTTAACCACATAAATTATTAAGATGAAAAAATTTGTTTTTAATTAAAATATAGTGTGTTTTTACTATTCATTAAAATATGAAAGTTATCAGAATAATATGAAAATTTTATCCAAGGTAAAATTTTATATCCTTATTCCAAAGAATAATTTTATTTTGTAAAATTTAACTTATAAACATGTCAAAACTAGATTTAAAGTGGGTGCGCCATCAAAAGACGGCAAAACTGCATTTTTTGAAAAATACTTATTTTACCCGAAAAATTTATTTTGTTCTTATACCATGTTCTAGAAAATGTGTAAGATGAATAATAATGTTATAAAATTAAAATTTTAGTTAATACTATTCATAACGGCTAGTTCATAATAATATTATAATAATATATCGTTGTTTAGTAAAACCCGGTATTGCGTACAACACACGCTATCGAGGAAGGTCGCGATTGCGTGTAATGTAAGCCAAGTCAGGGTTGCGTATACTGCAAATTAATATGGTGTTGCATATAGTGTAAGATAATCTTGGTGTAGCATACAACAGAAGACATCAATGAAATTGAAAAGAATATTTTTCATAAAATCTCGAGTTATTACATTCTACCCCCCTTAAAATGAATTTCGCCCTCGAAATTCGTCGGGATTATAAATGGTTTTCTACTTGAAAGTTTCTTTAATTGAAACCCACATCGTAAAAAGGAATACCAAAACTTATCTTTAAAATCTAAAGTATGAAACGTAACGGTTACCCAAATAAACTAATCTCTGGGTTTCCACATAAGAGAACATAGGTGAAAATATGGATATGGAAGAGAAATCTAACCATCATGTTCTGATGTAGAGTGGTAGAGGACATGGCTATAAAAAAGCCAGCAATCACAAAGCCATAAATTTGTGATGATCTAAGGTACCATCTGATTCATCAGATATAAGGGCACTAGGACAACATTTTTTGTTTTCAAGATCATTTCCCAAAAGTTGAAGAATTTGAATTAGAAGAAATACTTGCTTGATTTTGGTACAATCTTATTGTTGTTCATTCTTTGAACAATTTTGTCACGACCCGCCCTCAGGGTCCGTGCCGTGACTACCCCAAGCCCGCCTTCCATAGGCCAGGGGCTGGCAACTAGCACCAAGGCATAAATCCCGGTAAAAAGGGAAGGCATTGCCTTTGTAAAGTAAACAAACACCACAGAGTAAGAAAGCGGAAAGTAAACACTAAGTAAAAACAGAGTACAACTGAAAGTGCGGAAAAGTAAATGGGCCAGTATACAAACCCAAACTGAAAGTAAAGTACAACTCGAAAGGGAAAACAACAACTGTAAGTAAAAGCCACTACACCGAGCTGTCCACTGGAGATCCCACCTGAAGGATGGGTACAGATAGCTCCACTGCTCCACGGGTCCCGTCGTCCGCTCCGAACACGTCCCGCCTAGTGGTCCACCTCCAGGTACCGTCCTGCTCTGCAAGCCTCAGCCAAGATCAACGTTGTCCGTCGTCTGCAACCAACACAACGTAGTGCGGGCATAGCCTGTGCAGGGGTGAGTATAAGCTACTCAGTAGGGAACCCGAGACCCCTGAAGGTCTCTCAAAATCCACAAAGGATAAATCACAAATAAAGGTACAATCACGAAGTAACAACTGACACTTCTTAGGTATATGCCCATACTTATACCTAAGTCATCAATTTCAAATACGCTCCAACCTCCGAGCCCAAGTACAACTTAGTCCACACAGGAAAGTAAACGTATTCCACACAGGAAAGCAAAACATAATCCACACAGGATAACACAACACAATCCACACAGGAAAGCAACAGGATTCAGCTCACACAGGTATACTTCTTCGAAAGACGATAAAGATGATCTCTGATCCATCTAAGTCGTCGGACCCACGAAGGATCGATAGGTAACTAACCCCCGCAAAGACCCACACAGGATCGGGCCCACACAGGACCTGTAGGCGCTGGTTCACACAGGACCACTGAGCGCAAAGACCCACACAGGATCGGGCCCACACAGGACCTGTAGCACTGATCCACGTAGGATCGCTGAGTGCCGTAGTCATCGTCAAATCCACACAGGATCTCTGTACTGTCGTCGTCGCAGTCACAGTAGCAGTAGCAGTAGTAGCAGTCACAGTAACAGTCGCAGTCGCAGCCCGCACTAGGGTTCCCGCACACAGCAAGCTCGTTCAGGAGGGTCCGCTCCACGAGTCGAGAGGTTGATACATCAACTGTCACAAAGTCTAGAGTTTATGTATCCAAAAGTTCCGTATCGTCAACAGGAACTCAACGCAACAGACGGCGCGTCGATCGGACGCCCGGTCTGAGAGTTATTGGCTTTTTCGTCCCAGGGGCCCGGTTGGTTTTTAAGGCAAAACCAACCCGACCGTACTCCACATGCATCCAAACCTCGGGTGGAGTATGCCAAAAGATCCGTCTCACTAAGAGGAACACAACAAAGCTGACGGCATGTCAATCGGACGTCCGTAACTCAAGATATGAGCGTTTCCGCTCCGAGGGTCCGGTTGGTTTCGTGAACGAACCAACCCGGCCGAACTCAAAGTATTCCGAAACTTTGAGTGCGGTATACCTAATCGACCATCTCGATCCAAGGATCGCAATGCCACTGACGGTTCGTCGATCGGAGGTCCGTAGCTCAAGTTATGGCCAAAAGACCGAAAACGATTCGAAAACGGGGGGTCCGGGTCCGGGCCGACCCGGCCCGACCCCCCCTGGGTCGGCCCGCACCGGGTCGACCCGAACCGGGTTGACCCGGCCCGGCCGGCGGCGGTCTGGCGCGGCCTGGCGCCGCTTGGTGCCACGCGCGGGGGGCTAAGCCCCCGCTGCTTTACATGCTGGCGGCGCGGCTTAAGAGCCACGCCTTTGGAGAACCGGCCCCCCTCGTGGGGGCCTGCCTTGAGGGAAACGGGGGGGCCGCCTTCCCCCTTAAAAGAAACCGCCCCCCCTCATAAATGGGGGGGGGGGCATTTGTGATGGCCGGGGGAATTAAATTCCTCCGGTTTTTCCCTTCCGGCCGGCCCACCTGGCCGGCCGGTTCTTCTTCAACGGACCGGCAAAGCCGGTCCCCTTCCGGCTTCCGACACCGACGGCCCGGCGAGCCGCCGGTCTTCCCGTCTCGCCGCGGCCCGGAACCGGCCGCGGTGTTCGTCGTCCGGCGCGGTGCGACGGCACCGCACCCCTCCGCCGCGTCCCCGCTCCGGCCGCGGCGCCTTCGATTCCCTTCGACGCGGCGCGATGGCGTCGCGTTCATGATAAACTTCCCGTGGCGCGGCGCGACGGCGCCGCGCGATTATAGCCTTGCGATTCCCGCGTGGTGCGACGGCACCACGCCATCTCGTACATCTGCAAGGAAAATAATATTCAAGAACAGAGGAGGGGGAATTCGGCCGTGTTTGTGTGGTCCGGCCCCCCTCTCGTTAGTCGATAACACTTAACAATAAACCTCAAAAATTGTCAAGCTAGAACCAAGAACGAGAATAAATAATTAACCAACAACAACCCCTACCTTGGTTTCAAGATCGATGATCGTCAACGACCCGCGGAAGACAACGTCGCGGAGGTCGGGCGTCGCGGTAATCGTTCGTCAAACCGTTGACGAATAGGTACGTCCGAAGAGGTACGTCGTTGGCGAATCTTCGTAAGCCGACGAAGGAAGTCCGAGGAGGAAGCGGCGTCCCCTTTCGTTGACACGGAAGACGTAGTTGATCTTCGGAGACAACTGGCCACGAAGAAGAGAGGAGCGGCGTTCTTCGTCGGAGCTCGAAGGTTCTTCGCGTTCTTCGTCAAGCTTGAAGAAGAAGAAGAAGAAGAAGAAGAAGAAGAAGGAGAAGGCTTCAAAACTCTCAAGAGGCTAGAGAATTCTAACCAAATAAAATAAGCTAAGAGCTTATTTTATTTACTCAACCAAACCTTTTGAAATTCAAAGGTTTGAAAAAGATTAAACAACTCAACCCAATTAATAAGCTAAGTTGTCAAATTCATTTAAAAAAGGGGAGTTAAGGGAGTTTTGAGAGGAGATGAAAAGTTGGGGTTCGTGTGGGCCACACCACACTTAATCCTCTCAAGGGAGGTTAAGTGGGTGTGGGTCCCACCCCTAACTTCCTTTGAGAGGAGTTAACAAACAAGTAAGAAAAATAAAATGTGTTCCACATTTTTATTTAACTTCTTATAATTCTCCCAAAAACTAACTTTCGTCCCGCAATAAACGCAACTTTGGAAAAGGTCTCCTTAAGCTAATATCGGCGCTGCGAGTTCATCGGTGTCCTCGGATTTCAATTCCGAGCACCGGATCAGAAGTTAGAAATTCCCGCTCGTTCGTTCACTGAACGTACCCGAGCCAAACTTCGGAAATTAATTTCGGGCACTCCGGGCCTCGGAATCAGGTGCCGTCAGAAACCGTGCTCTTGTAAAATTCCAAAGAAAATTAAGAAAAAATTTCCCTTGAATTTTACGGGTCTTTACATTACTCCCACCTCAGGGCTTTACGTCCCCGTAAAGATACATCAAAACTAGGGAAACAAATGAGGGTACTGAGCACGCATCTGAGCCTCCCGCTCCCATGTGCTCTCCTGGAGGTTCCCGTGCTGTCATCTGATGCGCACAAGAGGAATTGATCGCCCACGTAGGACCCGCTCCTGTCGATCCTCTATCTCCACCGGGACCTCCGTAAAAGTCGCCCCATCGTCAACGTCAAGCTCCCCATGGTCAATGATGTGCGTCGGGTCATGCACGTATCTCCTCAGCTGAGATACGTGGAAGACGTCGTGCACCCGGTGCAACTGAGGTGGTAGAGCCAGGCGATAAGCCACCTCGCCAATCCTGCTGAGGATCTGGAAGGGTCCGACGAAGCGCGGAGATAACTTGCCGCCTCGGCCAAATCTCTGAATACCACGTCGAGGTGAGACCCACAAGAAGACGTGGTCACCATCCTTGAACTCCAGTGGCCTCCGCCTCCTGTCAGCGTATGGCTTCTGCCGGCTCTGTGTTGTCCTCATCCGCTCTTGGATGACCTGGACCTTCTCTGTCGTGGCCTGGACCATCTCCAGTCCCACCAGTGCTGACTCCCCAGGGTCTGTCCAGCACAAAGGAGATCTACAAGGTCGGTCGTACAACGCCTCGTACGGTGCCATCCCGATGGTGGAGTGGTAGCTGTTGTTGTACGCAAACTCCACCAAGGGTAGGTGGTCCTCCCAGCTACGACCAAAGTCGAGGACACATGCGCGGAGCATGTCCTCGAGAGTCTAAATGGTCCTCTCCGTCTGACCATCCGTCTGAGGGTGAAAGGCTGTGCTCAGACGTAGCTGCGTCCCGAACGCCTCCTGCAACCCCTTCCAAAGCCGGGAAGTAAAGCGAGCATCTCGATCGGAGACGATAGATGATGGCACGCCGTGGAGCCGCACAATCTCCTGAATGTAGAGACGTCCCAAGCTCTCCACTGAGCCCTGCTCTCTGATGGGTAAGAAGTGTGTCGACTTGGTGAGTCGGTCAATAATCACCCAGATGGAGTCGTGACCTCTGGAAGTGCGTGGAAGTCCAGTCACGAAGTCCATAGATATGTCGTCCCACTTCCACTCCGGAACCTCCAAGGGTTGTACCAAGCCTGCTGGTACCTAATGCTCTACCTTCACCTGCTGGCAGGTGAGGCATCGAGAAACGAACTCTGCTACTGCCTTCTTCATGCCCGGCCACCAGTGTTGTCGTCTGAGGTCCTGGTACATCTTCGCCACTCCAGGATGTACCGCTAAAGGAGAAGTGTGAAACTCTCTCAGCACTTCCTCTCGCAAAGTGACTGTTACCATGGTACGTCCTCTGAAAAGGATGTCGTGCTCTGCTCCAAGGGAGAAACCATCAGGTGCCTGTCCCGAGGATATCAGTACACGTCGTGTCTCATAGTCAGCGTCCTCACGCTGTGCCTCTCTGATCCGTTACAGTAGTGGAGGGGTGACTGTGAGAGACTGGAGGAAGGTTGCTCCATCTCTATCCACGAAGGATATCTGCAAAGAGGCTAGCTGCTTCGTCGCCTCTTCTAGTAGCTGAATGCACGTCCTCCTGCTGAGGGCATCGGCTACTACGTTCCCCTTCCCAGGAGTATAGACTATCTCAAAGTCATAGTCCTGGAGGAACTCGAGCCATCGCCACTGTCTCAGGTTCAGGTCCTTCTGCGAGAAGATATACTTGAGACTCTGATGATCGGAAAAGACTGTAAAGCGCTCGCCCATCAGATAGTGTCGCCATGTCTTCAGAGCGAAGACCACTGCTGCTAACTCCAGGTCATGGGTAGCGTAGTTCTGCTCATGCAGCCTCAACTGACATGATACATAGGTGATCATTGCCCGCTCCTGCATCAGAACACATCCGAGTCCGGTCCCTGATGCATCGCAGTAGACTACGTACCCTACTCCCTCCTCAGGCAACCTCAAGATAGGTGCGCTAGTCAATCTCTGTCTCAGATCCTAGAAGCTCTTCTGACATCTGTCTAACCATACGAAGGGTTTCCCCTTCTTAGTCAAAGCTGTGAGTGGTGCCGCAATTCTAGATAAGTCTGGCACGAATCTCCGATAATATCCAGCTAATCCCAAGAAACTCTGAACCTCAGTCACGCTGTTGGGTGGTTCCCATGCTAACACAGCCTCGATTTTCGCAGGATCCACTGCAACTCCCGCCTTAGAGATAACGTGTCCCAAGAAGTGGACCTCCCATATCCAGAACTGGCACTTCGAGAGCTTACAATAAAGTTGGTGCTCTCGGAGTGTGTCTAGTACAACTCGCAAGTGATAGGCGTGCTCCTCCTCGGTCGTAGAGTAAATCAGAATGTCATCGATGAAGAATACGACAAACTGATCAAGGTATGGCTGAAAGATCCTGTTCATGAGGTCCATGAACACTACTGGAGCATTGGTTACGCCGAAAGGCATAACCAAGAACTCATAGTGGCCATACCGACATCTGAAGGTCGTCTTCTGCACATCCTCGTCTCTGACTCTGAGCTGATGATAGCCTGGCATGAGGTCTATCTTCGAGAACCACCGTGCTCCCTTGAGCTGATAAAAGAGGTCATCAATCCTTGGTAGCGGATACTTGTTCCTCACTGTCACCTGGTTCAGGCAACGATAGTCAACACAAAGCCGCAGGCTCCCGTCCGCCTTCTTGGCGAACAATATCGGGGAAGCCCAGGGTGAAACACTGGATCGGATGAACCCCTTGCCCTGCAAGTCCTCCAACTGTACCCGTAGCTCTCGAAGCTCAGCGGGGGCCATCCGATATGCTGGAGTGGATATCGAGGCTGTCCCGGGGTACAAGTCAATATAAAAGTCTACCTCTCTGCGAGGAGGTAGCCCTGGAACGTCGTCGGGAAAAACGTCCGCAAACTGATCCACCACTGCAGGAAAACCAGGACTCCGTACATCAATTGCTCCAAGGATGAGGCTAGCCATATGATGAGTGATGGGCTGTCCTCTCCTCTGCGGAAGTCCATACTGTGCTGCTAAGGCTCCCTTCTCGCCGGTGAAGGTGAACCTGCTCCCGTCGGTGCGTACACATCGCACCTTGCGCCTAATACAGTCAATCTGCGCATGGACCGTAGATAGCCAATCCATGCCCAAGATGACGTCGTAAGGCCTCGACGCTGCTACAAGAAGATCCCAGCCAAAGATCTCGCCTCCTAGAGTGAGCTCACACTGCTGGCACCAGTGCGTAATCGTCGAGTCTGCTCCCGTAGGAGTCTCTAGCCGTAAGGATCGAGCCAACGGCTCTGTCGGAATATCCGAGCTCCGAACAAGGGATGCGGCTATGAAAGAGTGACTCGCTCCTGTGTCTATAAGAACTGCAGCAAGGGTGGAATAGACACAGATAGTACCTCGAATCATCTCGGGTGCACCGTGGTCGTAGGCCTCTGCTGCCTAGAGTTGTGCCTGTCTCTGCCCGCCAGCTCCCTGTGGTCGGGGTGGACCTCCTGGTGGTGGTGGTGGCAGAGCCTCAAAGCGTCGCCCACCACCTGCTGCTCGGCCAGCTCCTCTGCCTCGTCCGCCTCCTCCCTGCGGACCGCCACGGTCGACCCTCTGCCTCTGCCTCGGTGGTCCCTCAACTGTCTTCTGCTCCTCGGCACGGCGGGTCGGGCAGTCACGAGCCATGTGGCCCTGCCCGCCGCACGAGTAGCAATGTCTGCCTCTCGAAAGACTAGCTCCTCGCTGTGTTCCCCGCACTGCTGAGCCAGTGTCCTGAGGTCGTCTGCCCGAAGTTCTGGTCTGCCTGAACCCCTGAGTCATCCTTCGACTGCCTGCTGCAGATGACTCTGCCACGTGCCGCCCTGCGGTGGGTCTCGGTGCTGGTGTAGACTCAGCAAGGAAGCTCTCGATCAAAAGGGCTCGCTCTAGTACTCCTGTCTGAGTCGGTATGCTGAGGGAGATCAGCGATGCCCTGATCTCGTGTCTCAAACCCTGCTCGAAGGTCCGGGCCCGGAAGAATGGGTCCTGTACCATGTCGGTCGAGTAGCGCGAGAGATCGGTAAATCTCGCCGAGTACTGAGCGACCGTCATGCTGCCCTGCCGCAGCTGGAGAAGCTCCTGGATACGCACCGCACGAAGGGTGGCTGGGACGAACTCCAAGCGGAAGAGGCTCTCAAAGTTCATCCATAGAAGAGATGCCTCATCGTGCACCTGGAGCATCAAGCTCCACCATCGTCCTGCTGCTGCGTGTAGTATGCTCACAGCGAGGATCACCATGAGGTCTGCTGGTGTCCTCACTAGCCTAAACACACATACCACTGCCTCCAGCCAGTCCTTGGCTACCTGGGGATCCGTCTCCCCGCGAAACCTGGGTGGTCGTTGGTGCTGAAACTCATGCAGTGCGCTGAGGGGACGTGCATCGTCAGCGGCCGGTGCTGGAAGTATCGGTGGCTCGATGGGTAGAGCTACCGCCGGTGCCACTGCTGACAAAGGGCCCTGCACCGAGGCCTCGTCGCTCGGTGGGTTGTCGTCACACTCGACTCTCAGAACCCTAGCTGGCTGCCGTCGTGGGGCCATCCTGAAAAGGAAACAGGTGTGCCACGGTCAGAACAGTATACCTGGTGAGCTGATATAAGTAATCACAAAGAAAACTTTGAAACACACACGCAATCAATGTTTTCGTGCATTAAGTCGGAAATCAGAAGTCAGGGTCCTGGTGTACGGATACGTCAGCTGCCGCACCAACACTGGACTCCCTGGACTGAGAACCACACTCAATACGCTAAACATTATTGCTTCACATAGAAAAGATCAGAGTTCGCGGTAGAACCGAACTCCTCTGATACCAATTTGTCACGACCCGCCCTCGGGGTCCGTGTCGTGACTACCCCAAGCCCGCCTTCCATAGGCCAGGGGCTGGCGACTAGCACCAAGGCGTAAATCCCGGTAAAAAGGGAAGGCATTGCCTTTGTAAAGTAAACAAACACCACAGAGTAAGCAAGCAGAAAGTAAACACTAAGTAAAAACAGAGTACAACTGAAAGTGCGGAAAAGTAAATGGGCCAGTATACAAACCCAAACTGAAAGTAAAGTACAACTCGAAAGGGAAAACAGAAACTGTAAGTAAAAGCCGCTACACCGAGCTGTCCACTGGAGATCCCACCTGAAGGATGGGTACAGATAGCTCCACTGCTCCACGGGTCCCGTCGTCCGCTCCAAACACGTCCCGCCTAGTGGTCCACCTCCAGGTACCGTCCTGCTCTGCAAGCCTCAGCCAAGATCAACGTTGTCCGTCGTCTGCAACCAACACAACGTAGTGCGGGCATAGCCCGTGCAGGGGTGAGTATAAGCTACTCAGTAGGGACCCCGAGACCCCTGAAGGTCTCTCAAAATCCACAAAGGATAAATCACAAAGAAAGGTACAATCACGAAGTAACAACCGACACTACTTAGGTATATGCCCATACATATACCTAAGTCATCAATTTCAAATATGCTTCAACCTCCGAGCCCAAGTACAACTCAGTCCACACAGGAAAGTAAACGTATTCCACACAGGAAAGCAAAACGTAATCCACACAGGATAGCACAACACAATCCACACAGGAAAGCAACAGGATTCAGCTCACACAGGTATACTTCTTCGAAAGATGATAAAGATGATCTCTGATCCATCTAAGTCGTCGGACCCACGAAGGATCGATAGGTAACTAACCCCCGTAAAGACCCACACAGGATCGGGCCCACACAGGACCTGTAGGCGCTGGTTCACACAGGACCGCTGAGCGCAAAGACCCACACAGGATCGGGCCCACACAGGACCTGTAGCACTGATCCACGTAGGATCGCTGAGTGTTGTAGTCGTCGTCAAATCCACACAGGATCTCTGTACTGTCGTCGTCGCAGTCACAGTAGCAGTAGCAGTAGTAGCAGTCACAGTAACAGTCGCAGTCACAGCCAGCACTAGGGTTCCCGCACACAGCAAGCTCGTTCAGGAGGGTCCGCTCCACGAGCCGAGAGGCTGATACATCAACTGTCACAAAGTCCAGAGTTGATGTATCCAAAAGTTATGTATCGTCAATAGGAACTCAACGCAACAGACGGCGTGTCGATCGGACGCCCGGTCTGAGAGTTATTGGCTTTTTCGTCCCAGGGGCCCGGTTGGTTTTTAAGGAAAAACCAACCCGACCGTACTCCACCTGCATCCAAACCTCGGGCGGAGTATGCCAAAAGATCCGTCTCACTAAGAGGAACACAACAAAGCTGACGGCACGTCAATCGGACGTCTGTAACTCAAGATATGAGCGTTTCCGCTCCGAGGGCCCGGTTGGTTTCGTGAACGAACCAACCCGTCCGAACTCAAAGTATTCCGAAACTTTGAGTGTGATATACCAAATCGACCGTCTCGATCTAATGATCGCAATGCCACTGACGGTTCGTCGATCGGAGGCCCGTAGCTCAAGTTATGGCCAAAAGACCGAAAACGATTCGAAAACGGGGGGTCCGGGTCCGGGCCGACCCGGCCCGACCCCCCCTAGGTCGGCCCGAAACGGGTCGACCCGAACCGGGTCTGACCCAGCCCGGCCGGCGGCAGCGCGGCCTGGCGCCGCTTGGTGCCACGCGCGGGGGGCTTAGCCCCCGCTGCTTTACATGCTGGCGGCGCGGCTTAAGAGCCGCGCCTTTGGAGAACCGGCCCCCCTCGTGGGGGCCTACCTTGAGGGAAACGGGGGGGCCGCCTGCCCCCCTAAAAGAAACCGCCCCCCCTCATAAATGGGGGGGCATTTGTGATGGCCGGGGGAATTAAATTCCCCCGGTTTTTCCCTTCCGTCCGGCCCACCTGGCCGACCGGTTCTTCTTCAACGGACCGGCAAAGCCGGTCCCCTTTCGGCTTCCGACACCGGCGGCCCGGTGAGCCGCCGGTCTTCCCGTCTCGCCGCGGCCCGGAACCGGCCGTGGTGTTCGTCGTCCGGCGCGGTGCGACGGCACCGCGCCCCTCCGCCGCAGCCCCGCTCCGGCCGCGGCGCCTTCGATTCCCTTCGACGCGGCGCGATGGCATCGCGTTCATGATAAACTTCCCGTGGCGCGGCGCGACGGCGCCGCGCGATTATAGCCTTGCGATTCCCGCGTGGTGCGACGGCACCACGCCATCTCGTACATCCGCAAGGAAAATAATATTCAAGAACAGAGGAGGGGGAATTCGGCCGTGTTTGTGCGGTCCGGCCCCCCTCTCGTTAGTCGATAACACTTAACAATAAACCTCAAAAATTGTCAAGCTAGAACTAAGAACGAGAATAAATAATTAACCAACAACAACCCCTACCTTGGTTTCAAGATCGATGATCGTCAACGACCCGCGGAAGACAACGTCGCGGAGGTCGGGCGCCGCGGTAATCGTTCGTCAAACCGTTGACGAAGAGGTACGTCCGAAGAGGTACGTCGTTGGCGAATCTTCGTAAGCCGACAAAGGAAGTCCGAGGAGGAAGCGGCGTCCCCTTTCGTTGACACGGAATACGTCGTTGATCTTCGGAGACAACCGGCCACGAAGAAGAGAGGAGCGGCGTTCTTCGTCGGAGCTCGAAGGTTCTTCGCGTTCTTCGTCAAGCTTGAAGAAGAAGAAGAAGAAGAAGAAGAAGAAGGAGAAGGCTTTAAAACTCTCAAGAGGATAGAGAATTCTAACCAAATAAAATAAGCTAAGAGCTTATTTTATTTACTCAACCAAACCTTTTGAAATTCAAAGGTTTGAAAAGGATTAAACAACTCAACCCAATTAATAAGCTAAGTTGTCAAATTCATTTAAAAAAGGGGAGTTAAGGGAGTTTTGAGAGGAGATGAAAAGTTGGGGTTCGTGTGGGCCCCACCACACTTAATCCTCTCAAGGGAGGTTAAGTGGGTGTGGGTACCACCCCTAACTTCCTTTGAGAGGAGTTAACAAACAAGTAAGTAAAATAAAATGTGTTCCACATTTTTATTTAACTTCTTATAATTCTCCCAAAAACTAACTTTCGTCCCGCAATAAACGCAACTTCGGAAAAGGTCTCCTTAAGAGAATATCGGCGCTGCAAGTTCATCGGTGTCCTCGGATTTCAATTCCGAGCACCGGATCAGAATTTAGAAATTCCCGCTCGTTCGTTCACTAAACGTACCCGAGCCAAACTTCGTAAATTAATTCCGGGCACTCTGGGCCTCGGAATCAGGTGCCGTCAGAAACCGCGCTCTTGTAAAATTCCAAAGAAAATTAAGAAAAAATTTCCCTTGAATTTTACGGGTCTTTACAAATTTCCACTTCATCTCTTAAATAAATGAAGTTTAATTTGTTATTCGTGAAGTGTTAGCAGATCATGTGATAGAATGATGGGTCATTCCATCTGTTTCAAACAAAAGGATAGAAAAAGTTATAAGTCCATCTTATGGTTAGATTAATCGTATATGGTTCCAAAAATGAACTTATACTTCATATATCATACCGCTTAATAAAATAAAACCAGTTTCTACTAACCATGGACTTCCTGTAGGCCAGTGGTAGGCGATAAAGGCCTGTCATACTTCGGTTGTGGGTTCGATTTCCACAGCCTTGTCCGATGCGATGGGTTGTCGCCCGTCCTGCAGGTTGTCCTTTTTCTAAAACTACATTACTATAACATCTCATCAATAATATTGAAAAAAAGTTATATCCTTAAACAATACTAACTTATGTCCAACATAATCCATTCCAATCTTTAGGCTTATCTAAAATACTTCGGTCCAAGCTCATAGTATAAAGAAAACAATTACTAGAAAGGTTATCTACCAAGAATGTGAATACAAGAATTTATCCCACATATATCATAAGATATATCTTATTGGTTAAATTACAAACATGTGAATACCTTAATCATGTATTCTCTTGAAAAATGAATACCCATTTAACCTTAGTGAAAACATGAATGCTGTCAAAAGTTAATTCTTTCCACATACCAAAATCCCAAAATTTCTATATACTCAAACCATGATATCACTTTGTCCTTATTTTAGTCATGAGCTCATGATTACTATCACATTATTTTCTCCTTATCCCTTCCATATGTGCATTTCATCTACTTTCCAAAAATATTTGAATCACTTTTCATGGTTACTGGTACCAAAAAATTATTGAAAACCACAATAGACTAATACAAAAATATTCTAATACACCATAAAAGTACCTCAACAACATTATTCTTGAATACCAATACATAAACACTTCAATACATCATCTTCAATTATTGTCCTGGAATAAGTCCCTCCTTGATTTAGAAGTAACTTTTTAGGTCAGGGCATTGAGTTGGGTAATGCCCATGTTCTCCACAAATAAGACATTGAACTCTATAACAGTTTATCACTCTATGACCCTTTTCTCTACACAGATAACATATGTCCCTCCATTTTAGGTATTCCTCAAGGTTCTTCTTCCCTTCTTTAGAAATCTCAATATTCCTTTCTTTATGCTCCTCAACATGCGAACATGCATAAAAGTCTATCTTCCTCTTATTTGATGAATTAGGCATACCATTAAATTACACCTTGTTAATCATATATCGTGATGACTGATTCGGCATAATCACAATATCTTTCTCTCTAGGCATTACGCAATTTTGTTTCTCATAGTCACCAATTTTTCCATTGGATTCAATGTTAACCTAATTCCTTCTGGTTCCCTCCATTGACTAAAACACCAAAAGAATTCTGTGAGAGGCAAAAATCATACAAGGAAAATAACATAATCAAGGGGGAGTACCTTCGACATCTAACATCTTATGTTTAATTCTAAGATCGTTAGCGAAATTCTAGGACTATAACCTATACGTATACTTAACCTTAGGGACATCCCTAGACATACCTTAGAAATATCTCTAGGGATTTCACTAACGTTTTCACATCCTAGTTTCCAAAGGTTGACTAAACCTTTCTTCTGATACCAACTGTAGAGACCCAAAGCTTGACGTACATGGACATTATATTAATTTTGCGGAACACTTAATACATAACAAAAATAGACACACAAGGACCGTAATAGTTTAGTGTCTTTGGAAACTTGGAACGTAATCTTCTAATCATGGTGAAAGATCTTTAACATCTCCCATAAAGATCTTCCCCTTTTTTTTCTTACCTAAAATCTTTCTTTATATCCTGGGGAAAAGAAAACATAAAAAGGGTGAGCTCAAATGCTCAGTAAGGTTAAGCATGGATAAAATAAAACATACCATATACATTTGAACTTAAAAACATGAACATAATGTTTAAACATCAAAAGCTTGACCAATGACATAAAACATGGAAGTACGTAAGGCATAGATCATAAAGAAACATTAAGAATGATAAAATAGCATGGGAATAAAACATGTAATTGTGGCAAAAATTAAGCACATGATATGATTTCCATAGTAGCCAAGGCATTGCTGCCAAGACCATCTTAGTGGACAAAGTCCCTTTCTAAATCGAGTTCACTCCTCGTTCCAGTCCTGTATTACTGAACCGGTTTAACTTGTCATTCCAGCCATGTCTATCTCATGAGATATAAATCTTTACCCAATGCATTAGAGGTAGATATAGGTCCCACCCATCTCATAATGAAATCATTATTACTTGTGCCACAAAATAAACATACATTATTCATAATAACCCAACGAATAAAATGGGTTTCATAAACATCATCCCATCATCACATAATCCATATAAAAGAAATGGATATCATTTCATAAAAAGAAAATTAAAACCATGTAAATCATAGATACATTATACTTGAAGCATACACATATGAAATGATGTAATCTTAGATAAAAAATGGTTTTGATAAAACACTTGAAATGAATTCTTGAGGAAAATATTCTTTCTTCTTCAAAATCAATTTCTTTTCACAAAACATCATGCAATTTTAAAAGAAAAGGATTTTATTGAAAATAGTCATGAAATCTTTTGGAGGAAGCTTCATGAAAATAAGGCTTTATAAAACCGTAAAAATCTGTTCGTGCCGTATAAGTTAAAAAAAACATTCTTCTCGTACTTTTGCCGGAAAAGTCAAAAAGTACCTCGTATGGTAAACAAAAGAAAGATTCCTTCCATACGATGTGGTAAAAGTAAGAAAAGGGTAAAATGTCTTAAAAATATATGTAAGGAAAGTAAACATTTTATGAAAACATTTTGAGAGCATATGGACATGGATAATAAACATAACCCCCTGTAAATACTTACGAGTAAACAATCTCGGATAAGAATGAGATTGGAATAATTATCCCTTACCTTAGGTCCGATATGCTTCGTACGTATCTGAACCTCCTATATAATGATTTAAATAATGTCATTTACTCATTACATAATCATATTCATTGTTATGATATCATATATGTTTCACTTATGACTTTATATTACCCATTATTTTGTAAATTCCATGTAGAAGTAGCGTTTTGGGTAAAATCATTTCATTTATCGTATATGTTTCGACTTTTCGTTCTTGATATTATTACTTATATCCTGATTTACATAATTCTAGAATGTAAAAAATGATTTATATATAATATATATTCATCATATACATATATATTATAGATGGATAAAAGGAATGAAATACACCGTTTATGGAGACGGTAGGCCGTACGTACGCATGAACGTTGTTTTCATTTCCTTATTGAATTGAATGAAATTAAATAGATGACATAAATATATATATAAATAAATCCAGTAGCATTATTATTCCATATATTTCATTATTATTCATTATATATACTTTATAATCATTCTTGAATGGTTAATCATGGAAAATGAATCTCATCGCGTTCGTGGAGACGGTAGTCCGTACGTACGCACGAGCGATGATATCATTCCCATGATCGTGGAATTGTATTGGAGTGTATGTATATTATTTCAGAATCAATATCACTTTACAATAATCATATATAGTCATTATTTACACTATTATACCCATCCAATTAAGGTGATGGTGGAAAATAGATTACACCACGGCGTGGAGACGGTATTCCGTACGTACGCACGCGCGGTGATTTCGTTTTCCGTAGGATGGATAGATGGTGAAATAGGGTTGTTTCATACTTATAATAAAATATCAGTATATGAGTTATACTGATGTTATTACTTCATAATTAAACAACTAAAGAAGAAGAAATAAAGTTGAAAGAATCGGTAACGGATATTACCTCTTCTTTCGACACGCCTTTTTAAAACCTCCTCTTAGGGCACTAAGATTGGTCTTTGAAGAAGACCAAAACATCTAGGATATTTCTAGGTAAGTGTAGAAGTGAAATGGGCAGGGTTTTTCCGAGCTTGAAGGCTCAAATTGGTGTGAGGAGGAGAGGGAGGAGGTTCCCTTTTATAAGGGAGGAGAGGAGCACCTTTGGAAATCTAAAAAAAAATATTAATTTATAATAAATCTAACCCCACTTAAAAACCACCAAAAATGACTCATATTCGAATATTAGATGATATAGGGTTGTAATATCATCAACCAATAAAATTTAGACTTTTTAGGAATTTATTTTAAACATTATCAACTTGATTTATCCTTATTTAATCAATTTAATTTTATTTGTGATAATAACATTATAAATTTTAAATTATAACAAATAATTACTTATTTATTATGAATTTTCCATAATTAGATAATTTATAACATTTTTTACCATATAAATTTAAATTTCTAATTTTTAAATATTTTTGCGATTTTTAAACAATTTTATAATATGTTATTTTTATAACATAACAATAGTGTCAATTTTGACACTATTCATTTATTTGAATTTAAATAAAATATATATAGAATATATGTTCAAAATAAAAGCTTTAATAGATTCATAAAAGGTCATATGTATCTAGAAAATTATTGTATCACATTAAATAGTTCATATAATATTTATTTTATTATTTTTAAAACCATTTATTTGGTTTATCTCTTAATAAAATAATTACTACAATATTTTTGTATAATTATTTAATATACTTATTTGTTGAATAAAAATTAAAAATAAAATCATATGATGAATATATATCTATTAAATTTCACAATAATACTTTTACTCGAATTTATCATCTTAAAATAACAATATTTAAATTGTTATATTTATTAAATTATGAAGGTGACAACTTTGGCATCATTTAAAATAAAATAATATAAGTGTCATAATCGCTTTTATAAGGCTCCAAATGGTCAAATATTAGACCATTGGATGATTATGGTTTACATTTACATGACCAATAAGTTTTGGTCAGGGTTTTGTGCCTTTTATGGTCACTATTAGTTTAATAAAAACTATATTCTTGATTTTTCACTAGATAAACAATTTTCTGCATCACTATTGTGTCACAATTAATGATAATTATTTAATCCCTAAAAATTATAAATAAATTCATATTATGTAGATAATTTCATTATATTTCTGGAGACTATTCATGTTCTAAGTTTCATGAAGTTTATCACTAAATTAAAATTAATATACTTATAAGATTTAAGAGAGTGACATGTTGTCACTTTCTTTGGTTTTAATAATAATTAAGTTATTTTCAGGGACAAAAGTCCATTAAATGATTCTGATCCGACCCTTAGGTGATATGGGTCGACTTTTATTCATCCAATAAGATTTTGACAGGTGTTAGGATAATTTTATAATCTTATATTTACCCTTAATTACCCGATTTACTTTTAACTATGGTAAATAAAATTTACCGTAGTTACTATTCATAAAGCCCAAAAATAAAAAGTAGATTATTAACATAATTTGGACCCACTGATTCCAAATATGGAATCCATTTTTCCAAATTCAATAAAAAAAAGTTGCAGAAATTAAATTAAAATTAATCCCGTTGTCGAAAGAAAACGGGTTTTTGTTTAAAACATTGCAAAAGATTGAATTGATTTAACCTACGAATTCAAGGTAAAATCAATGATAATGACATAAATTATATTAAATGGTAAAAATATATTATATTTATAATTTAAAACCATTCAATATTATAATTTAACCACATAAATTATTACGATGAAAAAAGTTTTTTTTAATTAAAATATAGCGTGTTTTTACTATTCATTAAAATATGAAAGTTATCAGAATAATATGAAAATTTTATCCAAGGTAAAAATTTTATATCCTTATTCCATAGAATAATTTTATTTTGTAAAATTGAACTTATAAACATGTTAAAAACTAGATTTAAAGTGGGTGTTCCATCAAAAGACGACAAAACTGCATTTTTTGAAAAATACTTATTTTACCCGAAAAAATTATTTTGTTCTTATACCATGTTCTAGAAAATGTGTAAGATGAATAATAATGTTATAAAATTCAAAATTTAGTTAATACTATTCATAACGGCTAGTTCATAATAATATTATAATAATATATCGTTGTTTAGTAAAACCCGGTATTGCGTACAACACACGCTATCGAGGAAGGTCGCGATTGCGTGTAATGTAAGCCAAGTCAGGGTTGCGTATACTGCAAATTAATACAGTGTTGCGTATAGTGAAAGATAATCTTAGTGTAGCGTACAACAGAATACATCAATGAAATTGAAAAGAATGTTTTTCATAAAATCTTGGGTTATTACAGTACAGCCCCATGTCCAATATCCAGGAGCCAAAAGGTTTCTCAACAACAGAGGATCTCACCCCAATTTGTGATATAACAGAGGATCCCATCCTCAATTTCACAACCACCGAGAGTATAAAAACAGGAGATCCCATCCCCAATTCGTGATATAACAGAGGATCACATCCTCAATTTCAAAACCACTGAGAGTATAATAACAGGGGATCCCATCCCCACCCACATCACCCAGCAATTAGCCCGTGAAGGAAAAACAACAAGCCACTACCACCAAAGCAAAGCAGGCCCATGCGAGTATTTTCAGATTTAAAAGATTTAACACACTCCATGATTTCAATTCCACTGGACTTAAACCGGGGTTATCACAGAAAGGAATTGATCTTGGTGATTTCAATTTGTTTAGCCGAATATAAGTAATTAACCAGTTTACTTTTCACAACGAGGGTTCACAACCACAATACAATTCATTTAAACATTAAGTGTTCATTAGTGCACATAGAAAGACCACCAACAGCCATGATTTTTAGCAGGCGTAAGCCTGCACAATTCAGAAATCATTAGTCATGGAAGATCATAAAAACAAAGCAGCATCATCGATCACACCCCTCCCCCTTCGTTCTTTAGAATTAATTTATTATCTTCATTAAGGTTTGGTCCATCCAATTCTACAGAATCAAATGCATGCCCACCCCGCATGATACACAAAAAGGGGGAGATGAAGGAGAAATTACCTACTTGTTGATCAACGATCGACGCTAAGCCTGGGCGTGGAACTCCATGGATAGCGATGCGGCTCGTCGGAATGAAGGGTACTTTTAGTATAGGGTGATCGAGAAAAGAAACCTAGGGAGAACCCTTTTAGTTTATAAAAGTCGGGGACGGTTGAGATAAGAATGTGAAACCGCGTAAGGAGCAGGGTCGTGGGTTGACCACACGGTTGAGACACCCCACACGTCATTAAAGGGTCCCCACCCTTTGGGGCGGTTTAAACCGACGCACACACCAGATTAATTTAATTAAATATTTAATTAAACATCATTTATGGGCATTACTGGGCTTTAAAACAAACTTAAAGGGGTAAAAATAGGGTTTAAAAATCGATTTGCGCAAAAGGGAGCGCTACTGGAAAAAAATCTGTGGGGTAGCTGAGAGCGACCGGTAGCCGAGAGCTACCGGTGGCTGACAGCTACCGGTAGCCGAGCTACCGGTAGGTTGCAGTGACTGGTAATCGAGATCTACCGGTGGCTGACAGCTACCGGTAGACCGAGTTACCAGTAGGTTGCGGCTACCGGTAGACCGAGCTACCGGTAGGCCTACTACCGATAGGCTAAGGATACCGGTAGGCCTACCGTGGGTCAAACTTCACCAAGAAGTTGGGATGGCCTCCCAGACCACCCAGAACACCTCAAGAATCAGATTTTTACTAAGTAATGGACCTCCCACAACCCGGTCCATTACATCAGATACCTCTCAAACTATTCTCGCCCTCAAGAATCAAAACAACCTATAAGAAAAGAGAGGGTCCGAACAACCACCTCGAAAGATACCTCTCAGGAGTGAACCCCATTGTTAACTAAAAACAGCCCTCTCTTAAGAACCAAGCTAACATACCATGTCAGACTGCCCAGTCTATGGGTTGGGGAGTCTCTTCCCCCATGTCAAGATACTATCTGCTTTGGGCAGCACTGACTCGCCCGCACGGGTTTAATCGCATCCACCTTAATGCGTCTTGATTAGGGGTCCAATCCTAACCTCCCCATAGCCAGGACTTTTCACACACATTCAGAGAGGAAAGAAAAAACCCACATATTTCATAGCCAACAAGGTAAAACGCTCCACCACAAGTATAAACAGAACATCACAAAACTCAAAACAACTCTGGGTACTGGGCACGCATCTGTGCTTCCCTCTCCCACGTACTCTCCTCAAGCCCACCATGTCTCTATAACACACGAACCAAGCGAATGGTTCGCCCACGAAGCACCTTCTCCTCACGATCCTCGATCATCACTGGTCTTTCCACAAAGTTCACATCCTCCTCGATGTCTAGCTTTCCCCAGTCGAGGACGTGTGAATCGTCTTGCACATAACAACAGAGCTGGGACATATGGAAGATGTCATGTATCCTCAGTAGCGGCAGTGGTAATGCTAGCTGATAATCTACTTCGCCGACCCGCCACAACACTTCGAAGGATCCGATGAACCTGGGAGAAATCTTACTCCCCTTACCGAACCTCCATTGTCCACACCGAGGGGATAACTTCAAGAACACGTGGTCTCCAACCTCAAACTCCAAGGTCCTTCTCCTTCTATCAACGTACGACTTCTATCGGTCCTGGGCCGCCTTCATCCTTTCCCGTATAAGATGAACCTTCTCCGTTGTGCTCTGCACCACCTTGGGGCCAAGGATGCTCGTCTCTCCAACTTCGGTCCAACACACAGGTGAACGGCATGGTCTCCTGTACAAGGCTTCGAACGGGGCCATACCAATGGTAGATTGATAGCTATTATTGTAGGCTAACTCTACCAGAGGCAAGTATCGCACCCATGATCCTCCTAATTCTAGAACGCATGCCCGCAGCATATCCTCCATGGTCTGGATGGTGCGCTCTGTCTGCCCATTTGTTCGGGGATGGAAAGTAGTGTTAAGGCGTAGCTGGGTGCCAAAAGCATACTTCAAACCCCTCCAGACTCGTGAGGTAAAACGTGCATCCCTGTCTGAGACTATGGAACTCGGGACTCTATGCAACCACACTACCTCGTCCATATACCTTCGTGCCAAATCATCCACTACACTTGACTCCTTAATCGCCATAAAGTGATCCGATTACGTCAACCGGTCCACTACTACCCAGATGGCATCACATCCCCCTTGAACCTTCGGTAGTCCTATGACGAAATCCATCGAGATGTCCTCCCATTTCCACTTGGGGACATCCAGAGACTACAGCAGGCCACCTGGAACACAGTGTTCAGCCTTCACCTGCTGACACACTAGGCACTTGGCTACAAACTCTGCCACTGCTCGCTTTACTCCGGGCCACCAGAACTGACTCCTCAGTCCCTGGTACATCTTGGAAACTCCTGGGTGTACCGCTAGGGGTGAGTTGTGAAACTCACTGAGAACCTTTCTGTGCATCGCCTCTGGAACAAACAGCTTTCCCTAGAAAAGCATCCGGTTTTGGCTATCCTTCATCCATCCTTCCAGAGCATTGCCCTGGTCAACTCGGTCGTGCATCACTTCACACTCTGGGTCTCCCCACTGAGACTCCTCCACTTGCTGAAATAGAGATGACTGCACTGTCATCTGATTCAGGCAACCTCTACCACCATCCATCCTCGCATCCAGGTGCAAGGCAGCCAACTCCTCCATCGCCTTCCAGGAATTTTCTGACTCTCAGACCGCATCCTTCTACGACCTCCTGCTCAAGGCATCGGCCACTACATTTCCTTTTCCTGGAGTATAGGAAATCTCGAAGTCGTAATCCTGGAGGAACTCCATCCACCTTCACTGTTGTAAGTTTAGGTCCCGTTGGGAGAAGATATACCTCAATCTTTTGTGATCCATGAATACCACAAAGTGTTCACCAATGAGGTAATGTCTCCACGACTTTAGTGAGAAAACGACCGCTGAAATCTTCAGGTCATGGGTGGCATAATTACACTCATGGGGGCGTAGCTGCCTAGACCCATAAGAGATCACCCCTTGTCGCTGCATCAACACACACCTGAGGCCTTGCCCTGAAGCATCACAAAACACTTCATATGTTGCCCCTTCTTCTGGTAGTCTCAGTACCGGGGCACTAACCAACTTCTCCTTCAGATATCTGAAGGTTGTCTCGCACTGCTCACTCCACATGAAAACCTGGTCCTTCTTGGTCAAGGCTATCAAAGGTGTCGCAACTCGAGAGAAGTTGGGTACGAACCTCCGGTAGTAACCTGCCAGCCCAAGGAAACTACGAACCTCTACCACGTTCTTGGGTACTACCCAAGAAACAACCGCATCAACCTTTGATGGGTCCACCGCTACCCCTTGCTTGGACACTACGTGCCCAAGGAAGTGCACTTCTCGCGCTTAGAACTTGCATTTCGACAACTTTTCATAGAGCTGGTGTTGTCGGAGGACCTCCAAAACCGTCCTTAGGTGCTCCGCGTGGTCCTCCTTTGATCTTGAATAGATCAGGATGTCGTCAATGAACACGACTACGAATCGATCCAGATACTCCCAGAAGACGGAGTTCATAAGCCCCATGAACACATCTGGGGCGTTCGTAATGCTGAAAGGCATAACCACAAACTCGAAGTGCCCATATCTGCACCTGAAGGTCGTCTTCGAGATGTCACTCTCCTTTACCCTCAACTGGTGATACCCAGACCTTAGGTCGATCTTCGAGAACCACCCTGTCCCTTTTAGCTGGTCGAAAAGGTCGTCTATCCTTGGAAGAGGGTAGCAATTCTTGACCGTTACCTAATTCAGCCTCCTGTAGTCTATACACAACCTGAGACCACCATCTGCCTTCTTGGAGAACAAGACCGGGGCACCCCACGGTGACACACTTGGTCGAACATAACCTCTCTTCATCAGGTCGTCAATCTAAATCTGCAACTCCCGTAGCTCTGAAGGTGTCATCCGGTAGGGAGCCATTGAAATCGGACGAGCACCAGGCTGCAAGTCTATCTCGAACTCAATATCACGTCGAGGGGGTAGATTCGTCACCTCCTCAGGAAAGACATCCATAAACTTGCTAACGATCCCTGGCACCTCCACTATCTCAGCATCCACGGACTCCACTGACAGCTCAGCTAACAAGGAGAGGAGGGGTTCCTCTCGCTTGCTGCCCTTCTAACTGCTCCGCTCGCCGGTGAAAACAACACGCCGGCCGCCCAAATCTGAGAACACAACCCTTCCTCGGAATCATTCAATGACGGCACACATAGAGAATATCCATTCGATGCCTAGGATGACATCATATGGTTGTATCTGTAGCAGAAGAAGATCCCTGACTGACTGATGCGGCCCTATCATCAGTCTGCATCCTCGACAAACATATAACAAGTCAGTCTGACCTCTGACTGGTGTGATCAGCACCAGGGGAACTGGAATTCTCTCATCATCTAGGCCCAAAGCACGGGCTAGACTAGGTGCAACGAAGGAGTGCGAAGCTCCGGTATCAAACAAGGCATAAGCAAGAGTGCTAAACAAACTGATCGTACCTCGAACGACCTCCGGCCCTACTGGAACTGCTGCCTCCGCGGTGTGAAACTGTCCACGCCCAACTCCTCTGACTCTCGGTTGTAGGCCACCTCCCCGACCACGTCCTGGTCGAGGTCCCTGAGGAGCACCCTGAGGTCGGGCTCCTCCTGCAACGTCTGCCCTCGGAGGAGCAGGAGCTCGCTGCCCCTGCTGCTGCTACTGGAAAGGCCTAGTTGGAAGCTGCTGCTAGGGCGGGTGTTGGGGATGTCCACCACCACCGTATTGTACTCGGTCCGGGCACTGACTTCAGAGATGTCCATGACTCCCACAAACGAAGCACCGCGGTCCTGGGCCCGAAGGAAAAGGGCGAGGACCAGGGGACCAAAACTGAAACTGCTGTAGCTTACTCCCTGCTGGTCGGAACCTGGAGGGTCCTGACGCTGGAGGCCTGGTGCTGACGGCCTTCCCCTTCGATGATCCTAGCTGGATCCCCTCTCGTGTCACACCTCCTAGAGCATGCATCCTCTCCACCACTTCGGACTTCTTCTGGACCTCCAAGTACGTCAGCAGGGTGAAGGGGGTAACGACATACTGGAGGGAGGGTCGGAGCGCCTCCTCTAAACGTCTTTCCTGAGACTCCTCGTCTGGAAAGAGGTCCGGAGAAAAACATAGGAGGTCCTTGAACTTGATTCTCAGCTCCCTTACCGACATACTCCCCTGCTGGAGGGAGAGTAGCTCCTGCCTCTTCTCTGCCTTCATCGTAGAAGAGAGGAATTTCGCCCGGAACTCCTTCTTGAAATCAGCCCATGCCACCTCGGACTCTCCTCTCCCCCAGGTAAAGCGTCCACCACTGAAGCGCTGCTCCCCGCATCTGGCTACCGGCCAGAAAAACCCAGTACTCTGTCGGAGCCCGGATCAAGCCGAAGGCTATCACTAGCTCCTCTAGCCAGCCCTTCGTCTTTATATCAGAGGTACTGCCCTCATACTTCTCGAGGGTCTGTCGCTGGAAGGCCCGAAGCATCTTCTGCCACTGGTCGTCTTCCTCCTCTCGGTCAGCCCTCTGTCGATCAGCTAGGTCGACCTCCTGAGCCTCGATCTCTCGTACAACTCGGGGTCGTCTTCCGAGTGTCATAGCTACAAGGTAAACAAGGAATGCCTAAGCCCAAGTAGTGAAGAATATCATTCTTAAAATTTCTTAAACATCTTATTTATTTCAAATTCCCAAAACACCCCAGAAACACGAGAACACAAGTCATTATGATGCATGTACCTTTCCTAGGGTCTCTCTACCCTGCAATCAGCGTGACCTTACTTGGTCATTCGGTAGGTCCAGAGTCCTTGCATCGGATCACGGGGGGCCCTAAAATCTTGTGTCATATCCGGTCTTCCCTGACCTAATTCACGCACCAAGGTCACCCAACACTTTTTCCCTACCATCCCATGCAGTCCTTACTGTGCCTAACTCCAGGCTCCATCCTATCTCTCAACCATCACCTCTGATACCATTCTGTCACGACCCACCTTCACCAAAAGGAGGGAAGGGTCAGCAGATTGTCAGGCTCTTCCTTCTTTAAGTTGAAGGAGAGATAATGACACCCGAAACCCGCCTTCAATAGGTCCCGGAGTGGCGACCAGTGCCAAGGGTATAGAATCATTCACTAATGGAAAGCATTACCCCTTTTTTCCTTTTATTAGGATCGGGAGATAAGATAGTAAATCCCACAACACCAAAACTAAAAGTGCAAGAAAAGCCAAAACAACCATTCCCATATGCATGTTCCAAAAGTAAATACCACAAGGTACAAAGTGACTACAAAGGTAAAGTACCAAAGAAAGAAAAACAGCAACTGCAACTGTCCCAAAGGTCCTGCGCTAGTATGGTCCCACGCGATCCCCGAAGTCCTCCTGGAAACCTTAAAGCAATTTTATATATGTAGGGTGAGCATACAAGTATACTCAGTAGGGAAAACCAAAGACTCTCGTGCACAAGTGGGGGAACGTACTAGAGTCCCGTGAGAAAAAGAGTAAACCAAACACCTAACAAGGTAAACTATCCACCCAAGCCTCACCAAGGCACACTCCCCAAATAACGCAAGCCAAGTAATGTATAGTAAAAGCACATCGATTTTGGGTACCCCGCGCCACTTTCCCACTAGTTATTGAGAACATCCTACGCATCGAACCAATCCCGCCATTCTCACCGCAGTCCCACTACCACACCCCGCCCACACACACCTGGGCCATACCCTCACGCAGTCCCACTGCCAAACCCCGCCCGCAAACACCTAGGCCACATCCTCACGCAGTCCCACTGCCAAACCCCGCCCGAAAACACCTGGGCCAGAACAACCACCGCCACGCCCGAAGATACCTGGGCTAGAAGATCTACTGCCACGCCCGAAGACACCTGGGCCTCATCCCGAAGATACTTGGGAAACCACTTGCCCGCACACACCTGGGCCATAACCACCACACTACCCCGCCCGAAGGTTCTTGGGCTAATAATGGGCCTCAGGCCATCACAGTCTGCCCGAAGATACTTGGGATATCCGGGAAAGGGAGCAGAAAAGGAGTTAATAACCAGCCACTAATAGTAGTGTTGGGAAAAACACCATCCCCCATGAAATGGGGGTGTTCGGCACTAAGTGATCAACTTGGGTGGGGTGCGAATAAGAAACACAAAACTACAAGTATCTGTATAGGTAGCAATTACTCACCCAAAGTTTAGGTTTTTCTTCAGCCTGCCTAAAGAACACAATCAGTACCACGTCCAAGTCACAACTCACACCAAACCAAAACCCATTTGTCCCATCCTGGTTTACAAGTTCAGTAATAATGTTTAATTGAGTTTTCTGCACCTACTTGGGCAACTAGCAAGCATAAGCACAAGCCAAGGAAAGAGTACAGTCAAACATCAACTTAAACATTCACACTCGGTTCTCTTGTAAAGTAACAACCACAAAGGGATAAGTGAGATCCCTCGAAGTACTAGAACCAAAGAAAACCCCAAGGTACAGCCCCATGTCCAATATCCAGGTGCCAAAAGTTTTCTCAACAACAGAGGATCCCACCCCAATTCGTGATATAATAGAGGATCCCATCCTCAATTTCACAACCACCGAGAGTATAAAAACAGGGGATCCCATCCCCAATTCGTGATATAACAGAGGATCTCATCCTCAATTTCACAACCACCGAGAGTATAATAACAGGGGATCTCATCCCCACCCACATCACCCAGCAATCGGCCCGTGAAGGAAAAACAACAAGCCACTACCACCAAAGCAAAGCAGGCCCATGCGGGTATTTTCATATTTAAAAGATTTAACACACTCCATGATTTCAATTTCACTGGACTTAAACCGGGGTTATCACAGAAAGGAATTGATCCTGGTGCTTTCGATTTGTTTAGCCGAATATAAGTAATTAACCAGTTTAGTTTTCACAGCGAGGGTTCACAACCACAATACAATTCATTTAAACATTAAGGGTTCGTTAGTGCACATAGAAAGACCACCAACAGCCATGATTTTCAGTAGGCGTAAGCCCGCACAATTCAGAAATCATTAGTCATGGAAGATCATAAAAACAAAGCAGCATCATCGATCACACCCCTCCCCCTTCGTTCTTTAGAATCTGTTTATTATCTTCATTAAGGTTTGGTCCATCCAATTCTATAGAATCAAATACATGCCCACCCCGCATGATACACAAAAAGGGAGAGACGAAGGAGAAATTCCCTACTTGTTGATCAACGATCGACGCTAAGCCTCGGCGTGGAACTCCACGGATAGCGATGCGGCTCGTCGGAACGAAGGGTGCTCCTAGTACAGGGTGATCGAGAAAAGAAACCTAGGGAGAACCCTTTTAGTTTATAAAGGCCGGGGACGGTTGAGATAAGAACGCGAAACTGCGTAAGGAGCGAGGTCGTGGGTTGACCACGCGGTTGAGACACCCCACACGTCATTAAAGGGTCCCCGCCCTTTGGGGCGGTTTAAACCGACGCACACACCAGGTTACTTTAATTAAATATTTAATTAAACGTCATTTATGGGCGTTACTGGGCTTTAAAACAAACTTAAAGGGGTAAAAACAGGGTTTAAAACTCGATTTGCACAAAAGGGAGCGCTACTGGAAAAAAAATCTGTGGGGTAGCTGAGAGCCACCGGTAGGTTGCAGCGACCGGTAGTCGAGAGCTACCGGTGGCTGACAGCTACCGGTAGACCGAGCTACCGGTGGCCGAGCTACCGGTAGGCGGCGGCGACCGGTAGACCGAGCTACCGGTAGGCAGCAGCCACCGGTAGACCGAGCGACCGGTAGGCTGCGGCCACCGGTAGACCGAGCTACCGGTAGGCTGAGCTACCGGTAGGCCTGCTACCGGTAGGCTGAGCTACCGGTAGGCCTGCTACCGGTAGGCTGAGCTACCGGTAGGCTTGCTACCGGTAGGCCTTCTACCGGTAGGCTAAGGCTACCGGTAGGCCTACCGTGGGTCAAACTTCACCGAGAAGTTGGGATAGCCTCCCAGACCACCCAGAACACCTCAAGCATCAGATTTTTACTAAGTAATGGACCTCCCACAACTCGGGCCATTACATTCAAACATATGATACAATATTTATCTATTAAAACAATAAAAAAATGGACTGGACTTCACCATGACATTTTTTTAAATAAAATTTTAACAAAACAAAATAAATTCGAACTCCACCCACACAGCCCTTTTCTGTGGGCGGGACAATGGTGGAAATAAAAACAAAATAAAATAACTCATGCCTGCTGTTTCTCCGGATTTAAATCATCTCAGGTTGGGCACTTGAACCTGACCCTCAGGTTGGGGTTTTGGACGAAAATGCCACCATTATGCACTTTTGGGGTTTTTTTACGCTGTCACTATTGGAAATTCCCGTCAAAATTTCCACTGAAAATTCCTGTGTAAATTTCCACTGGAAATTCTCGTGTAAATTTCCACTGAAATTCCTTTGTAATTTTTCAATGGAAATTCCTGCGTAAATTTCTACTAGAAATTTCTGGTGTAAATTTCCATCAAAAATTTCCTCTGAAAATTTCCACATGAAATTTACACTTCAAATTTTCACTTAAAATTACAATGAAAATATATTAATACATAGGTAAAAAATCCAATTTTTTATTGAATATTTGCATTAAATTTTACGGTGTAAAATTTATGGATTCCTAAGAGTTTATAAACAATTCATAAATCGTGTATATGTAGAAGATTTTATTCCCAAGATACTCATTCTGCAAATTTCCAATGCAAACATTGAATGGAAAATTCTAGTTCAAATTCACACTGTAAATTACAAAGGAGATATGTTAATACACAAAAAAATTGTAAATTTTAATCGAAAATTTACATTGAGAATTTACACTAGAAACCTTTAGTGCAGATTTCCATCGGAAACATTTAGTGAAAGGTTCGATTCAAATTTCCAATGGAAATTTTTAATGTGCATTTTTTCACTAGATATTTTCATTTAAAATTCAGTACAAATTTTTACTGAAAATTTCCAATAAAAATTCAATGTATGATGAAATTTTCAATGCAAACTAAAAATACACAAAGAAACTCATAAAAATACAAATATACATGATAATATTAAAAATAGATTAATACGTAAATAAACAATGCAAATTTGCACTGGAAAATTACAGTAAAAATTTGAAGAGAAAATTGTCATCTTAAATTTTCAATTTGGATTTCCTCTTAAATTATAATTGAGAATATATCAATACACAAATAAACAATGCAAAATTACAGTAAAAATTTCCACAACAAATTTACAATCCAAATTTCTACTTAAAATTACAATGCAAATGAATTAATATAGAAAAAAATTGGAAATTTTCATTGGAAATTTACATTGAAAATCTGCATTAGAAACTTTTAGTGCAAATTTACAATGGAAAATTGCAGTTCATATTCCCATTTAAGATTCCAGTTAAAATTTCCACTTGATATTTACAATAATTATACTGGAATTTTAATTAAATAAATTCTAAAATACATACATGTTTACATTTTTAGTGTAGCTATATTAATATATGAATAATGTAATTTATGGTGAAAATTTTCAATACAAATTTCTGTTAGAAATTTCCAATACAGATATCAATAGGAAATTTATAGTTCAAATTTTCACATAAAATTAAATTGAAAATATATTAATATATAAATAAAAATGTAAATTTTCACTAAAAAGTAATTTAATGACCATTATTATATTTTCTATACTTATAATAAACAAAAATTGTCAAGACGTAATCTTTTAAAAAAATGACCTTATTAGTTTCCCCATAAAATAATGAAAAAAACAGCCATAAATTTTAATATATCGAAACCTTATTTGTTTTATTTTTAAACAATGGGAAAATTTCTATATAAAACACATATGAATTTTAAATTTGCACTTAAATTTTATACTATAAATCTGCACTCTAAAATTGGTTATGAAAAATCTAAAATAAACGTTTTTATATATTTATTATTATTATTAAACATTTTTTTATTTTTTAATATTATTAATGTTTTATAACAACAGATTTTATTTTTACATTTTATAGTTATTTATTAAAATAGTTTACACAGTAGAATGAAACGTTTTGAATTTTAAAAAACATTTTAAATCGACGTCACGCGTTTTTGGCGGGTGGAATTCATCCGTGACCCTCAAGTCCAATTGGACGTGAGACGATAATTTTCGTGTTTCTCCCACCCTTCGACCGCTCGATTCGCTCCCCCTCCCCCTCTCTCCCTGCCTCACCAGATTTTACCCGTCACAATCTCCCCCAAACACTCTACTTCATTTTTTATGCAAGATTGCCTCCGTTTTTTTAACCTTTTCTGCCTGAAGTTTCCCCGACGTTGAATTAGGATTTTGTTTCTCAGAACTTACTCCGTCTCTCCATTTTCAACGGAAGACATTCGTTTGCTGTATTATCCCCCCCTCTCTCTTTTGGTAACTACAACATTTCTGTACACATTTCTATCCAATTGATTCGCCATTGATAAAAATTACCGAGTCCGTGTTATCGGGTCATCCACCATCATAGAATTCCTCTTTCGGACATTTTTAAATCGTCCCGGATTTGTGTAATTTCTTCCGCAATTGTTTCGATTTGTTGGATTCGTCTCGAACATGGTTACAGTGAATCTAGGTTTGCTCCATTATTTGTTGGATCATGTATACGGTGCATTTGTGCACAGAACGAAGATAAGCCCTCCGTTCTTCTCAAAAGGCTGGGGTGGTAGCCAGCTTGAGATGTTGGAGAGAATTATCCAACAGCTTTTTCCTGATGTTGAAAACCGCCTCTGGCGTCCCAATTTGATTCAACCCATTTGGAAAACGATGTGGGAGACCAAGGCGGCTCGGTTGAGTGAAGGGGTTTTCAAAACTCCCTGCGATGATGAGATCCTAAAGGCATTGCCGCGCGAGAGTCACATTGCAAGAGTCGCCTTTCTCATGCCAAAAATTGGTCACCCGCACAAAATGGCCTGTGTTGTTCATCTTGCAGGTAGCACCATTTTTACTAAATTCCCGCAAAAATTTGATTTCTTTTTTATTATTTTGGAAATGGTTCAGTTCTGGCCATGATTGCTTTTGCATCGTGTCAATGAATTCGTGTTGATTTGGCATTTATTATTATCATCTTCATTTTACAAGTGTGATTTCTGTTGATGAGTTATTCGTTATATTGGGTGAGGGAAGACGTCAAAGACGGAATATCAACTCAACGGAGGCGAACGAGTTTGAGTTCCAAAAGTAGAAGAGACGAACGACGAAAACAGGAGAAAGAAAAATGCGAGCAGTAAAGGAAAACAATAAATAACACGAGGATTTAACGTACTTCTGCCGGCCTTGGACCTGCGAGACAAGAACACCACCCATACAATATTATGCAAAACAAAACCGACAAACATTAAAACAAAAAATAGAGGAGACGCGGACTAGATAAACTATCCGAGCACCTCCCCTCGCCAAACTAACACCATGTTTGGTCATATTTTTTAGTAAAAGAAAATACAGGATTTTCTAATTTATAAAAGAAAAAAAAGAAAAGAAATGTTTTCAATTTATTTTCATGTGAAAGTTAGTAAAAAAAAGAAATGATTATGATTTATCTTCATCTTTTTTGTGATAATTTTTAAAAGAAATAAATGAAATGTTTTGAAAATATAACAAAACCCTTATTAAAAAATATATTTCTCCAATACTCAATTATTCCAAATTAAAAAGAATTATAAATTTAAATTGTATTTTTGATTTTTATATCATGTCAATTATATCTTCATTTAATTTAAAAAATATATTAGCAATGATATATATTTTTTGATTTTATAATTATTTATGTTAGGCGTATATATATATATATATATATATATATATTTAATTTAATAATATCATAGTGGGTGAAAGATTATATAGTAAAATTTGAAAATAGTTTTCTTTCCCACTATGATTTCCGTCCAAATCATCCCATTTTTGGGGTGATTGCAAAACTGTAATGGAAGGGAAATGAATTTCTATTTATCTCTTCCTCACTTCATTTCTCTCTTTTTTAACTCACCAAACGATGAAAACTTTTTAACCGCCTCCGTATCATTTATTTTCCACCCGTATCATTCGTGCCAAACGACCCCTAAGTGGTCTTGATGAACTAGGTCACGAGGAGTGGACGTATGAAACCTTCCTGGACGGACTCATGCACGCATTGGATCGAGTCTACAAATAATCTTCGAGCAACTAGAGACGCCTCCAGGGCGGAGGGTGAAACTGACAACCTATATGCTTAGAGGACCGACTAAGCGCTGGTGGGACGTGCAGATGCAGGCAGACAGACACAAGGGACTGACCTGGAAGGATTTCGAGGCCAGGTTCTTTGAGCACTTCTTCCCGAAAACGTTGGGGGTATAAAGAACTCTGAAGTTTTTGACCCTTCAGCGGGTGACATGCCCGTCATGGATTATGCAGCGACGTTCACCGAATTGTCTCGCTTTGCACCTGGTATAGTGAGCGACGACACCTTGAGAGTGAAGCGCTTCGAGGATGGTTTACGACACGCTATTCGGGTGCAGGTAAATATTTTTAGGTTGACCTCATTCTCAGAGGCAATGAACCAGACACTCATAACCGAAGACAACTTGACAGACTAGTCACGTTCGAGCAGAGTGATAACTCCGGGTGATTTCAGTGGCGACGCTTCAGATAGCAGGAAGTGAGACCGAGATGAGTTCCAGCAGGGCTGTCAGACCAAGGACTCGAGCAGACCACCTCAGAGTGGGTTGTCGACGATTTGCTTTCAGTGTGGGCAGCCGGGACATGTCCAGACTCAGTGAGCGGCCTTCAAAGGAGTGCTGGGCATGTGGTCAGGTTGGACATATCGAGAGGTTCTGCAGGAAGCCTTCTTGGATAGCCGGCCGTCAGGGACCGGTGCAGACTTAGGGTTTTGAAGTCGGTTCGGGATCGGTACCAGGTGGTGGTAGCCGAGCTTCAGGTGCACGCTGAGGACACGACAGAGATAACGAGACTCAACATTGGGGTCAGTAGCGGTGCAAAACAGGCTGCGGGCCCGCGGGTTAAGCGGGCTTGGGGCGGGTTTGGGGCGGGACGGGTTTATTAAAAATAGCCCACATTTGAAACGGGCTTATATGGGCAGCCCGCACGGACATCCAACCCGTGCGGGTTTACCCGCACGGATGCGGGCTGGCCCGCGGGTTAATGGTGTAATTTTTTTTTATAATAATTATATTATATTAACTTTAATTTTTTTTATACCCTTCATTCATTTCCCAACGCAATGCTTGCTTGCATGCCTCTCGTCCCGCCGCCTCCCTTGCCCTTCATTTCCCAAGGTATCCTCATGCGCTTGCCTCCATTTATTATCCATTTATATTTATTTTAATTACCTTCACATATTCCCCCGCCCCTCCTCCTTCACACTCACGCTACTGCACTGCACTGCACATCGACTTGGAGTCGAGTCCTCCGCTACCCCCCGGCCCCGGCCACCTACCGCCCGGCCCCGGCCTCCCCCGCCGCTACCCCCCGGCACCGTCTCCTCCGCTGCTAACCCCCGGCCCCGGCGTCCTCCGCCGCTTCACCCCGGCCTACTCCGCCACTACCCACCGGTCTCCTCCGTCGCTAGCTACCCCCGACCTCGACATCCTCCGCCGCGCCGCGACCCCCGCTACCCCCCGACCCCGGCCTCCTCTTTTGCGCCGCGACCCCCGCTACCCCCCGGCCCCGGCCTCCTCCGCCGCTACCCCCCGACCCCGACCTCCTCTTTTGCGCCGCGACCCCCGCTACCCCCCGGCCCCGGCCTCCTCCGCCGCTACCCCCCGACGCCGGCCTCCTCTGCCGCGCCGCGACCCCCGCTACCCCCGGCCCCGGCCTCCTCCGCCGCTACCCCCCCGTCCCCCGCCTCCTCTGCCGCGCCGCGACCCCCGCTACCCCCCGCCCCGGCCTCCTCCGCCGCTACCCCCCGACTCCGGCCTCCTTTGCCGCGCCGCGACCCCCGCTACCCCCCGGCTCCGGCCTCCTCCACTGCTACCCCCCGTCCCCAGCCCCCTCTGCCGCGCCGCGACCCCCGCTACCCCCCGACCCCGGCTTCCTCCGCTTCTACTCCTCGGCCCCGGCGTTCTTCGCCGCTACCCCCGACCTCCTCCACCGCTGCTACCCCCGGCCTCGACCTCCTTCGCCCCGACCCCCGCGCCCCCTTCCCCGCCTCCACCGCTGCTACCCCCAGCCCCCAGCCCCCGCCACCCCTGCCCGACCCCGACGACCCCTTCCCCGCCTCCTTCGCCGCGCACGTCCCCCCACCTCCGGCGGCTACAAAAACCTCCGGCGGCTACAAACAGGCGGTATGTTTTTTATTTATTTATGTTATTTCATAAAATTATTTTATTTTTTAGTTTAAATTTTTTTATTTTATATTTGTTTAAAAGTCTATTTTTAAAATGTAAAAAATTATAAAAAACAATATTGAATGCGGGTTGACTGCGGGCTTGCCCGCATCCGCTGCGGGGCGGGGCGGGCTTGATAAATCTACCCGTTTTTTATGCGGGCTTTTGCGGGTCTAGCCCGCATGGGCTCAAGCCCGCGCGGACTTGGCCCGCCCCGCCCGTTTCGCATTGCTAGGGGTCAGTGGCCGGTGGCTGGTGCAGCACCATAGGGTGGTCAGGCTTCAGGCAGTCGAGCTTCAGGCCAGGTGTATGCCGTGGAGCTGCTAGGTGCTAAGCTGACTGGTGAGCCGACAACGGTCAGAGGTACGCCGTGGGCGTGGTCGTGATTGCTTTTGTTTTCTTTTGGCATGACCTTTTGAGGCGTCTCTGTTTTGAGTGCACGTGGTGCACAAGTTGTATGTATGGACTGACTAGATGTTGGTTAGTAGGTTGGCATGGGCTCTGGTGCGTGATATATATGAGGTGCGTGACAGCAGGTTCTACACTTGAGCATCGTTGGATGCGTGTTTATTGAGATGCGTTGACATCGGGGCATCGAGGAGATACAGGTTACTTGAGGTGCGTAGGCATTTGGGCACTGTTGTGGTGCGGTACTTGTTTAGGTGCGTGGCGCCGAGGTTTGATTTGAGCATCTATTGAGATGCAGGGCCTCATGGGTGCCATGTGAGCCATGGACACGAGACAGACATCAATGCGATGCGGAATCCTGATGGGTGTCAGATATGACACAAGAACACCTGATGAGGTGCAGGAGTGATGATGCGTCACAGGAGGACTTCTGAGTCCTGTGATGGTCGATGGACCGTATGTTTGATTTGAGTTTTGGGTCGGGATGTGATCGGGATAGGTAACTCCTAAGGTGCGGAGCCCCCTTGAGGCGGTTGACCTGTATCCTTGAGACCAGGTGATAGGAATCAATTGGTGATAGAGAGAAAAACAGTAGAGGCTTCAATTAATAGCAGCAGAAAAATACAGTAGGAAGAAGGAAGAAGAATAAAATGAATAAGAAATGGGGAGGATTTCTGAGTCCTGAGAGGTGCTGCCCCCTAGGCCGAGACCTAACCCCCTGAATTTTCAGCAGCAGCTGAAAAACAAATACAACACCCCCCCTCACAACTCACAACTCCCCTTATTTAAAGGTTCTACTGGAACCTTCTAGACAACCTATTTGCTGTCAACTAACAGTCCCACTAACCACTAACAACCTCCTAACAACTATAAGAGTAATGACATAGGTGCCCCTGCCCCTTTAACAGATATACCCCCATCCTTTATTAATTTTCATAACCCCAACAACCCCCTACACAACAGCTACCCCAGCCCACCTTCCTATATTCCTGCCCGCCTGAAAACCACCTTGTCCTCAAGGTGATTAGCTGGATGACCATCCATGGTAATGACATTGATGGCGCTGCCAACACAAAACTGCTCCATGACGGAGGCTCTGGTGGAGGTCTATACATCCATACTGCTTTCACAACAGTAGCTTCTCTTTGGTCCCTTGGCTTTTCAAACCCTCCTAGCAGCCATTCGCAACACTTTTCTGTAGCATTTTGAACCACACATCCTTCTTTGTATTCGTTCGCCCCAACATTCAATGAAAAAACAGTAGTAGTTGCAGCAAGTTTCGTTGCAACTTCAGCTGCAGTTGCCTTCTTGCTCTCCTTGTTCACATTGTCCAGCGCTTGCTCTGGCACCATCAACGGCAGCTCTTGATACGGCTGTACAGGTTTGGAAATTTCCAGCTCCTCAGCACATGAAAGTAGTCTGGTTTGCATCTGAATTAGGGAGGAATTAGTCTCAGCTTGAGTGGTTGCAGCCTCCTCTATTTTTGATGTTGCACTGCCAAATCTCTCGAGCAACTTTCCTTTGAATTGCATCCAAGTAAGTCCACTCTTATTAGGTTCCAACAAGAAATTTCAAACCCAAGCTGCACTTTGCATACACAATTCTGCCATGGGTACCTTCATCCCTTCTGGAGTTTGACCGAGTGAAATAAGCCCCAGCTTCTCCAATCCAGGACTCAGGATTATTGTCGTAGAAATCCGGCATCATCTCGTGTCCCAAGCTGTCCTCTAGACTTCTTCTCAGCCTAGCGAGTGACATCCAAATATCCATAATATTCTCTGTCTTCAGCTCCAAGATCGTTGTCTCCAAGATCGTTCAAGACCGTCCTTTGTTGTTGCGTCCGCGATTGCGTAGGTTTTTTTTCCTTTCTTTTCTGCTGTGATTTTGTTTATTCCACTACTGCAAGAACTCCACTGCCGATCAAGAGCCACTACGAATTGAGCTAGACACCGTTCACACTATAATCTGCTTCACTCGGTCCAAAAATTCTGCTGCGTCAAGTTCAAATTCCTCCAATCAAAAGTTCCTCTCTCTAAACTCTCTCTCCAGAATATCTCTCAATGAAAACACCAATTGATAGGAATCAATTGAAGATAGAAAGAAAAACAGTAGAGACTTCAATTAACAGCAACAAAAAATACAGTAGGAAGAAGGAAGAAAAATAAAATGAAGAAGAAATGGGGAGGAGAAATACCTGAGAGGCGCTGCTCCCTGGGTTGAGGCCTAACCCCCTGAATTTCCGGTCGCAGCTGAAAAACAAATACAATACACACACCCCCTCACAACTCACAACTCTCCTTATTTAAAGGTTCTAATTGAACCTTATATACAACATATTTGTTGTCAACTAATTGAACCTTATATTTGTTGTCAACTAACAGCCCCACTAATCACTAACAACCTCTTAACAACTATAAGAGTAATGACATAGTTTCCCTGCCCCTTTAACAAATATACCCTTATTCTTTATTAATTCTCCTAACCCCAACAACCCCCTACACAACAGTACCCCAACCCACCTTCCTATCACCAGGTTAGTCCGGGTTGTTTTTGCCCGGACATGTATGTTCGGTGCCCTCTTTGGGTTTTGTTTTATAGCTCGGGGACAAGCTATGTTAAGGTGGGGAGATTGTAACGTGCCGAGTTTTTGAATCAGGTCGAAAACCTCTCCCTTTTTGTTTTTTTTTGAATTGGTGGGTATGCTAATTTCTTTTTTGTTCATCAGACTTAATTCTGAGTTTTCCTTTAACCCAATACCCTTATTTTGGATGGGTTTAGAGGTTTGGTCAAAGCCTCGGGTGTCAGGATGGGTTTCGGGTGCGTCGGAGGCCCGAAGGCCAAGTTTTAGAGTTGCAGGCTGAGGCGCACGGTTTAGGGTAAACCGTGCGGCCTCTTCCAGCTAACTGTGCGACCCCTTTTTGCACTAAGTATGGTTTGGGGGAAACTGTGTGTGTGCGGCGCTCGACCGTGCAACCATGTCTGCAGTTTTTGCAGAGGGATTCCGCACAGTTAAAGCAAACCGTGCGACAAGCCGCACAGGTAGTGCCACTCAGGCAGTACCCATGCACTGCAGCCCGCATGGTTTGAAAAACCGTGCGAGCTAACCGTGCGGCCTATTAAAGAGGCAAAATTACGGTTTTTCCCCACTTTATTTCTCTTTTTTCTCCCTTCGTTCGTGGGTCGTGCGCGCAGTAAGAGGAACTCTCCTCCTCTCCTCCTAAGGATTGCTCTATCTTGTTGGATTGGTGTAACTTGATCCGTTTTAGATGATGTTGGGCCGAATGCTTGTGGCTCATATTGCGCACCAGACAGCAACTCCGTGGTGAGCTCGTTGGGGGTTGCAAGGGGCAACACGCCCCTTGCTCCGGGGGCCGATGGTCGTCGACCCAAATTTGGGGGAACTGTAGCAATTCTGACTAACTGTAGCAGAATTGACCGACTGACACTGATAGGGCACTGTAGCAGTGCAGAATTTTGGCACGAATACTGTAACTTCGCAAACATGCAGCCGCCGGCCACTGTAGCACATTGGACTTGGGTGACTGCGACACTATAGCGATGCAGACTTCAAGCCACCTTTTACTGTTGCACAACGGACTTTCTCTGCAGTTGGTGGAATAATGTTTCATCCTCTTTATCAGCCTATTTCGGGCTAGGGTTTCTATGCGTGCGAATCTCTGATAGTCCCTGTAATTTTGTGCTCCTGAAACTAGTGATATTTCTACCTCTCCGTGCACGTGGGGATCATTTCCCGAACCACGTAAATCTCTCTGTCCTGTGTGATTCTTTCTTCTGTCTTTTCTTCTGTCTTTTCTTAATCTGCAAACCTATTCTGTCGTCGCGACTCCCAACATTTCCGCAACATACCTCCCTCGTCTGAGCTTCGATTCGTCCGCTGTTGGGTGCGTTGGAACCGCGTTGGTGAGTCCCCCCTCTCCCATGCCTTTTCTCTTCTTTGCTCTCACCTCACGGAGCGCTAAATCTGTTTGAGTCGTTTTGCCCTATTTTCAGGCTGTTCAACGAAAACATCGTTTTCTTTCGAACCGCTTGGAGTTAGAGGCCGATATCGGATGTGCTTACGTCTACGAGTCCAAGGTAGGTGGTGCATACCTTTCTTCGTGTTTTCGCGGTCGATTTGGGGGTGTGACTTTTAGTGTGCCGTTGGGTAGTTGAGCGAGACCCTTTTTAATTTGATTGCTTGATGTTAAATTTATCATGTGACCTTATGGGATGCCTTTGGGCATGCCCAAATAACATTCATACATGCGAGGCCGGGTGGGAGGTCATCGACCACCTTGGGTTGCTAGGCCGGGTGGGTTGCTTATATACATTGAATTTTTTATTTAATTTGAGATGTACAAATCAATTTCATTGAATTGTTCTGTTAAATTGATTTAAATTATATATATACAATGCTTGTGATATGCTATTGTGATCCATGGGATCGTGACGGGCATGGCTCGAGGGATTGAGGTGGCATGACCATCAGGAATGACGCGACGTGGTCATCTGGTTGGGCTTCACCCGGATATTTTGAGTGATGTTGATCACAGGATTGGGCGTCGTGGACGTCGGTTTGAGGCGACAAGACCGTCAGGTTGAGGGCATGACCCGTGTTATTGGATGCAGAACCATCGGACTTGAGTGACATGGTCGCAGAGGCACGAGGTGCCGGTTGGATGTGGCTTAGGTACTTTTTGGTGATTTCTGCTCTCCCATGATGGCCAAAGCGCCGCTTGGAGTCGTGTGCATACAGGTTGACTCAGTGATGAGGTGGGTTTGACCACTCGTGCGGGTAGAGGCCTCTGGTAGTGCGGCTTAAGTATTTGGTTTTGGGGGTGCTTGTCGTAGAAAGCCACGAGAAAGGTGAGGAACCTTCAGTTGATAGCGTTGAGGCTATCGGTAGGGGGTTGAGGCATGTCGTATTGAGGTCGTTGGGCCTGGACTATTTTTGAAGGACGAAGATCGCCTTTCCTCGGGACGTCGTGTTATGAGCCGATGATGATTTTTATTTGAGGACAGGAATTGCTGTGCCTCTGGACTTTGGGCTTCGAGCCGACAGGTGCTTTCGAGCAGTGGTCTGAGGGACCGGTTAGTTTTTGCTTGGGCGTGCCTTCGGGATGTTAGTGTTTTTTCTTGGACACGAGGTGTCGGGTTAATATGAGGTGCTGGTGACTTTTGAGTTGGAACCTGAGGGTTCACCAGGGCCTTTTTACATCAGGGGGTACCTTGGGCCATGGGCCAAGGATTCTCACCACTTCAGTGATTCCGACGTTGGCTGAAGCAGGTGACAACTTCCTGGTGGGTGTTGCGCACTAGAGAAGTATGAGGTGCTGGTGACTTTTGAGTTGGAACCTGAGGGTTCACTAGGGCCTTTTTGCATCAGGGGATACCTTGGGCCATGGGCCAAGGATTCTCACCACTTAAGTGATTCCGACGTTGGCTGAAGCAGGTGACAACTTCCTGGTGGGTGTTGCGCACTAGAGAAGTTTGATTGTTCTAATTAAATTGCATGAGTTGTTTCCTTATTTTAATTGTATTACACACCTGCTTAAACACTTATGTTGGGTATGCATACTTGGTTGGTATCCCATTGAGACTCGTTCTCACACCCCACACGAGTCCTTCGGGACGTGTGTAGGCTTAATGCTTTTGCGTACAGGTAAGGGTTCTGGCTCAGGAGTTGGATCCTAGTTGAGTTGGCATGAATGTTGGCATGAGACCTTGTGGTATTGCCTTGGAGTTTCTATTTTAGTTCTCCCTTTTAGTTTCAGCATGCTTATATATGTATAAACTGGTGGTCGGCCATAGGCGACCCATTTTCTGTTTATTTTTATGCATGACCTGTTTGATATGCATGCTTAGGTACAAATGGTTTATTTGGATGTTTATTTATTTCCGTTGCTGTTATTGATTATGCTTCCGTTATTTATTGATATTGACTGTGCTTCCGCCATTGACGAGTCTGGTTTGAGTCTGCTGAGTCTTTACTTTCGGTGCATGTTATATATTTACTCGGACCATTATTATACCTTTCCTTGAGGGTATAGCCTCCTCACTTTTCCCTCTTTACACCCTTGCTGCTAGTCGTCAAGCTTTTGGCGTTTGGGGAACTGCGCCTAAGGCCAGTGACACTCGGTCCAAAATCACTGTTCGGGTGGCTAATCGGGTTGGGGACGGTACACCAAGTATGAGATGAGACATTGCTGATTTCGTTTCTCGTTGTTATACCTGTCAATAGATTAAGGTTGAACACCAGAGACCTTCGGGTTTGCTTCAACCCCTTCCAGTGCCAACTTGGAAGTGAGATGAGATTTCGATGGATTTCGGGTTGCCTCGCACCCCTCATGGGAAGAATGCGATATGAGTTGTGATTGATCTGCTGACCAAATCGGCTCACTTCATCCCCATTCGGGATACGACCAAGGTTGAGGACTTGGGGAGTCTGTATGTGTAGGAGGTTGTCAGATTGCACGGAGTTCCATCTGTTATAGTTTCTGATAGGGATCCTTGATTCACTTCTCGTTTTTGGAGAGGTCTCTAGGGGGTAATGAGATCTTAGGTTAGTTTGAGCACGATATATCATCCGCAGACAGATGATCAAACAGAACGAGCTATACAGATTCTTGAAGACATGTTTCGTGTTTGCGTTATCGACTTTGGTGGAGCTTATGACAACCATTTGGGACTTGTTGAGTTTGCCTACAACAACAACCACCAGTTTTTCATCAGGATGACACCCCTTGAGTATCACCACCCATGTAAATCTTCGTTGTGTTGGTCGAAGATCGGTGAAACTTTCTTGATTGGGCTTGGTTTGGTCTAAGATATGACGAAAAAGATTTAGTTGATTTGCCGAAGAATGGTGACGACTCAAAGCAGGTATAAATATTATGCTGATCGTCGTAGACATCCTTCGGAGTTTGCAGTTGGTGATTAGGTGTTTTTGAGAGTCTCACCTCGGTTGATACACTCCAGCTCTTCTCGTGTGCCCCTGTTGTTGCTTCGCCACATCATTGATACACTCCGACTGTTCTTGCCAGTCATTTGAATCGTGTCCTGCCGCTTGCTGTTCCTGCACGCCTTTATACTACTGACCCGACTATTCCTACCGTGGCATTTTCCGGCTATCCAAGACCAGTCCCCTGCCGCCCAGGCTAGGTTCCCTAAACTTCGTCCGCACATGACAACATCCTCATCACCATCCATTATTCATCACAACCTGACACTCTCAATGGAGGAGATTGCACTACTACAGTCTTATCAGGCTGCTTTGCCACCTGCCTCTTCTTCATCCTTCATTGCTCAGACTAGTAGACCTACCGCTTGTGTATCTCGTTGACAGACGATTTGGATGCTTGATTTTGGTACTTCTGATCATCTCACAGGTGATTTAAGTATGCTTACTACCTATCATCCGTATACCGGTGCCGTTACAATTACTGTTGCTGATAAATCTACAATCCCTATTGCAGGATTTGACACATGCTCCTTGACTCCCACTATTCGCCTGACTTTAGTTGTTCATGTTCCTTGCAGCCCTTTTAATCTTCTTTCCATTAGTAAACTCACAAAGGACTTAATTTGTGTTGCTATTTTTACGTGTTTTGGTGGTGTTTTTTAGGAGCGGTCAACGAATCCGGAACTTGGTAGATATCGTCTTAGTGATGGGGTGTACATGTTCGATACCCCATCATCCCTTGCTTACTCACCCACCTCTGCTCGTGCACTCAACCTACATTTTCGCTATGATCATCCACCGGCTTCCGTCTTATATAAGCTTTGCCCCCAGTTCAATCCACACCTTTTCTTCCATTGTGAATCCTGTAAGTTTGCTAAACATCATTGGGCAACGTATGTTGCTCGATTGGAAACGTGTGCAGCGAACCCTTTTGACCTAGTTCATTCCAATGTATGGGGTTCTTGTAGGGTTCCTAGTCTGTTTAGGGTACCGTTATTATGCATCCTTTATTGATGACTTCTTTCGGATGACTAGCTATATTTCCTTTGTGTTCGTTCACACGTGTGTGATATTTTCAAAACTTTTTACCATGTTATTCACACTCAATTCTCCAAGCCTATTAAATGTCTCTGCTCGGACAATGACTTAGAATATGTATCCACTTCCCTTAAGCAGTTTCTCAAGGATCACGACATCCTTCATCAAACATCCTGCCCCGATACACCTCAGCAGAATGGAGTGGCCGAGCGTAAATATTGTCATATTCTGGAGACTGCTCGTGCCCTCTTATTTCATATGCAGACGCCTCTTCATTTTTGTGGGGATGTTATTCTTACAACCTACCTCATAAATCGTCTTCCCTCTTCCATCCTTCAGGGGGAGACTTCTTTTTGGGCTATGTTCTCCTCTCTTCCTCTTCACTGTAACGACCCAAAGTTTTTCAATGGAAAATTCTCTTCTTATATCTATGTCATAAAAACACAAAATAATGAACTACTAAGTGATAAATGACCTTTAAACATAATTTTGTCACCCCTATGTTTGGAATTTTAAAAATCCAACATTCACGGTTGTGTTCAAGATAGTTTTTGGAGTCCAATGGAACAAAAATAATTTTTGGTGAATAGTAACCTACCCTTATGAATAGTAACATACCCTTATGAATAGTAATATGACCCTTATGAATAGTAAATAAGAGTAACATTACCTATGAATAATAAAATAAAATTTAGACATCTTAGAAAGTGACAATTTGACCTTAGTAAACATTTTTGGTATTTTATAAGTCATAAATAATTAATTATAATTAATTAATTAATTTAAAAGAATATTTATTTTCCTGAAATATATTCATAAATTATTGAATCAATGTCTAATAGTTTTTAGATAATTTTATAAGACCCTAAGTAATTTTTGAAAGAATTGCAAAATCAGTTTTAATTTTAAAAACTGTTTTTTAAGTAAATTATGATTTTAATTAAATATTAAATTAATATTATTTAGAAAATTATTTTTTAAAAATGGACTTCATTTTTGGATTCTACACGTCGAAAAATGGTTGGGGTAAAATTTTGGGATTTTTCTGAGATACTTGAATTTTTGATGAATAGTAGAATACATTAATTTATCATATAAATACATTTTAATTAAAAACCACTATTCCTGACATCACAAGTGATGTAAGCACCCAAATCCCGAATTCACAAGTCTTATTTACTATTCTTAGTCATCCAAGACTCACTATTCCTTGTCTTAGGTGAAATTAATAAACTAATCAATTTTATATTAAGGAAACCCCTCTCCCCTCCACTATAAAAGCCACCCTTCACTCCCTCTTTTCCTCACACCTCTCAAGCTCCAAGCCTTCTCTAAACTCTGCCCAAACACCTTCCCTAGCCCCTCCCCCACGTCCAAGAGCTTCTGGTCTCATCAAAAGACCAAGCTTAGGCCTTTAAGGAGATTCTTAAGAGGAGGATTCTAAAGGTAATTTCTCTCCCTCTTCTCCTTTAATTTCCTTTCAAGTTCAAGTTCCTTTCTTGATCTCTCCCTACCTATCTTCATCCAAATTGTTTTGTAACTCCAGTATTATACATATAATGTAATCTTATGATTCTAATGGTATATTATATCACCCCACACCCCACACCCTTTCCCTCTTCCTTTTATTTTATTAAAGAGAACGTTGTTCATGTGGTGATAATTTATCACCTTCAAAAACAACATGCTCTCTTCTTCCATTTATACCTTCAATCTAGTCATGAAACCATTTTTATGGTTGAACCAGAATGTTTTATATGTATTATGTTCTATTTTAAGTTCTGGAAATAACTTATGGCCATACTACTAAGTGAAAAGTTAAAATGAGTTGGTTGTGATCCAAAAACCGCTCAAATTAGCCCAAATAATCTTCATTTAATTCTTATCTAATGATTCGGCCACATTGATCTAATATAACTCATTATAAAATCATTCAAGCTTCTGTAATATCATTAATTACATGTAATATCAGTTCTGGATGTTTACCCATGATCTACCCAAACATCAAATTAAGAATACAAGTGGACCGCTTAAGAAAACCATGAAAACGAACATCCCCGATCAATGTTTTTAAACTCTATAAGTCATCCAAAGGAACATAATATGAAATAATGAAACCAGAATGAACCCTATTAATGTATAAAAGGTTCTGGAATTTCTAATTAATGAATATAATGTCATTATACAGGACATTAAAGAGAAGGAGGCATTCGAGTACAAGGTAAGGGGAAATTTCGAACCCAATTTTCTTCCTTCGGGTTCTCCCTCTTTCACTCCATTTTTGATATGGTTACTCCTCAAAGGTCTTTTGTTCATCATTTCCTTTACTTTTCTGGGATATACATGTTTTTCACTGGTTTCTATGTCCATTAAAATGTTTTCCAAAAGAACTTTTCTTTCAAGATCTCACATTTTACCTCTCATTCAAGGTTGATGGTTCTTATATCAAGTATGTTGTTCCCTCTTTCTTTTGGGAACCCAAAGCTTATGAATGTGTTATTATGAGATGAAACCCATTCCTTTCCATGGGTTATTTATGTACATGTTTGATATGTGTTCTATGTGGCAAGCATGATAATGATAATGTTATGATGTGACGGGTGCGCCCGGAATTATATAGTGCAATATGAATGTTTAAATGTGACGGGTGCGTCCGGAATTATATAGCGCTCCAATGCATTGGGTAAAGTGATGAATCTCATGAGTAAATGTGAAATGATGCGTGAACATGATGCTAGCTTTGTTCACAAGTATGTGTGGTAGTTAACCACTAAGACATGATGTTTCATTTTTATGCTTTGCCACATTTCAAGTTTATTGTTTATGCTCCTCTCATGTTCAAGATCTTCTTCCTATGTCATGATTATGCTCACCTCATGCTATATTGTTCTTATCTATCCTCTTACTGGACATTTAGCTCACCCCTTTTGATGTATATCCTCAGGTGGCTACATGTACTAAGGAGAGGACAAGTGCTACTAAGAAGCTATAGAAGAAGAGATTAAATGAATTTTTATGCTTGATGTTGTACTTGTTATGTGTAGTCCTAGTTTTCCCAAGACACTAAACCTCTGGATCCTCCATGTGTAATACTATTATGTTGTTTATCTTTGAAATGATGTAATAGTAATGTAAGAAAAGGCCGGGTCGCTATATTCACCCTCTTCGACTTTGTGTTTTTGAGTGTCTTTGTTATGTACGTGACACTCGTCCCAACCTATCTAAATTTTCTCCAAAATCTCTCCGCTGCATCTTCTTGGGTCATTCCTGCACTCATCGCGGATACTGTTTTTCTCCAGACTTGCGGCGTTATATCATCTCTGCCGATGTCTCTTATTGAGAACTTTCCATTCTCTCCACGCCCTTCCCACCCAAATACTACTATCGATGACTGTCTTCCTCTCACCATCCACCCACCCCTGCCTCAGTTGTCCCACTCTGTAGATCCTTGCTTTGGCTTCGTCTACTCTCGTCGACCGTCGAACGTGTCCCATGTCCAGACCGAGGACACCATATCCCCAACTTCTTCTGACACCCTTGCTCCGGGAACAGATGACTTGCTGATTGTTTTGTGGAAAGGTACTCGCTCTTGCCAGAATAATCCTCTTTACACAACTTCATACAAAGGTCTCTCTGTTCTGGAGATGATATCTGTTCCTTGTACAGTTGCTTAAGCCAAATCTCACCCTGACCAGCTTCAAGCAATGCGAGATGAATTACAGGTCTTGGACGATAACCACACCTGGGATCTGGTCCCTCTTCCGGCAGGTAAACAGGTGGTCGACAACAAATGAATTTATACGGTCCGCCTCAATGCAGATGACACTCTTCATCGCCTTAAAGCCCGACTTGTGGCAGAAGGCTTTGCCCAAACATATGATGTTGATTATTTCGATACATTCTCTCCGGTTGCGAAGATGATATCTGTTTGATTATCCATCTCTCTTGCCACTGATCATCATTGACCTCTTCATCAACTTGATGTCAAGAATGCATTTCTACGTAACTTTCTTAAAGAAGTACATCTTCAGGCAGGAACTAGGTCTCATGTCTGTCGGCTTCGTCGCTCTCTTTATGAGCTCAAATAGTTTCCTCGTGCATGGTTTGTTAGATTATGTATTGTCATCACTACATTTGGTCTATCTCAGAGTATGAAGGACCACACTGTTTTTCACCGTAAAACATCCTCTGGCAGCATCATGTTGGTTGTATATGTTGATGATATCATTATTATCAGTAGCGACTCACATGACATTTCTCATCTCAAGGTTTATATTCAACAACAATTTCAAACAAAAGATCTGGGTCCTCTGACATACTTTCTTGGGATTGAAGTTTCCCGTTCTCCAGACGACATCTTTCTTTCCCAACGGAAATATGCAATGGATATCTTGTAGTTTGCTGGTTTGTCTCAGGCAACTGCCGCTGACACTCCTCTTGAACTCGGGGAACGGTCTCTACATGATGTCACAGACCCATATTCTCACCTAGAGAGGTATCGTCGTCTTGTGGGCAAACTCAATTATCTTACCATGACTTGTTCAGACATTGCATGCGATGTCAGCAAGGTTAGCCAATTCATGGAACATCTGACGAAATCCCAATGGGATGTTGCCCTTCGCATTGTCACGTACATTAAGAAAGACGCTGCCCGTGATCTTCAGTATTCACATCATGATCATCTGAATATTGAGGCCTTTTATGATGTTGACTACACTGATTGTTTAGGTACCCGAAAGTCTACTTTTGGGTTTGTCGTTTTCCTGGCTGATAAGTTAATCTCATGGTGAAACAAGAAACATACTGTCATCTCCAGATCCAGTGCTGAATCTGAATACCGTGCGATGACCACGGTCACTACTGAAATTCTTTGGTTTCGTCATCTTCTCGATGAAATTGGTTTTCCACCACACACGTCTGCTCACATTTGGTGTGATAATAAGACAGTTCTGAAGATTGCTTCCAATTCAGTCTTTTATGAACGCACAAAGCATATTGAGGCTGACTGTCACTTTCTTCGCCATCACCTCGAGCAACACCATATCAGTTTCAGCTACATTTCGACGGCTGATCAGTATGCCGACATATTCACCAAAGGCTTACCGGGAGCTCGACTGAACTCTCTATGCACCAAGCTGGGCATCCACACCATCAGCGACCCAGCGTGAGGGGGAGTGTGTACGGTCTTGTTTTGGTGTCTTCTTTCTTTCTTTTGTGAGACTCTTTTTCCAAGCTATACATTTTCTAGCTTGAGGGGGAGTGCTAGACCCAGTTAATTGTATTTTCCGGGTTAAGTGTATTTCTGAGTTCCACATTCCTTATACTTGTAATTATTTCCTTCTATCTATAAATGAATGTCTCCACCTCTCTTTGATGTAGGGAATTGTACCTTTCTACCGATTCCATAGCACTCCAAATCTCTTTTTGGTAGCATTGGAAGAGAAGTTTTACCATAAGATTTTTCTTGGAAGAAACCGATGGTGACCAATTTGATTTCTTTATTTCCATTGATCTGTAAACACCATCATAAAAAGTGAATGAATAGAAAATTTGATGGTCTAATCAACATTGTTGCTGCATGTCTTTGTTGCCTTTCCAACTCATGTTTATAATAATCTGGTACAAACTTCTCTTCCATGAGTCTCTTCATTTGCTTCCAACATATAATGGGGTCTTCATGTTCACGCTTGCATCGCGCCTTTACATTCTTCACCAAAGATTACCGGAACCTTCGAATTTTAAAGCCCTGAGTTGTACCTTCTCTATTTCAGAATAACCGTGATACTCGTGATACTCAAAAAACTCCTCTACGCCTTGCAACCACTCTAGGAATTCTTCCAGAGAGCTGGTACCTTTGAATGAAGGAATTTTAATTTGAATATTTTTGGTAAAATCCATCTTGTTGGCTTGGTCGCATAGGTACTTGACATCACTGTTTTTGTTTTGTGTTATTCCTCTCAATAGCCATCAATAAATGATCATGTCGTTCTGTAATTTTGTCTTGATTTCATTGGATATTGAGAAGTGTTTGTTTCATTGTCATCCCACTGAAGTCAAAACTTCTATTCCCGCTATGATCAGAAACTGGATTTCTGATACCAAATGATGTGGAATCGATAATGGAAAAGAGAGAACAAAAAACAGTGAGCGATAAGTTTGCACACCACACTCAACGAATCCTGGTGATTCGCCACACTCTACAGATGAGAGAGAGAGGGGGTGATAAGAATTAATGAGGATATTTCATCGCCAAGTAATGCACTTAGATAAGAATTTGTAGGGGCTGGGCGCACCACCAATATAAGCACTCAAAAGTTGTCTTTTCCATTCAAAATATTTGAATATAAAGCCATGAACAATCCCTCTGGTAAGGTGGATGAAAATTCAAAATAAAGACACATTAAAGGCACACTACCGACTTCCCACAAATGATAAATGTATTCTGCCAATAAACACATAATAAAGGCTCCTTTTTGACTGACCACAAATGACAAATTGATTCCCCCAATAAATACACATTAAATACACATTAAATGTCGCCTTTAGAATGAATGGATTCCACCAATAAATACTCTAAAGAGCCTTTATAGAGTTCCCATAAGCATTTAAATCTACACCCAGAATTCCCAATGCTATCATAAAAAGTGTGGATGAATTTAAACTTTTAAATGGCATAAATGCATGACATTTATGGTACTTTAATGCTTACTGGCCACCTAGAAATTGTTTGAAAAATGGGGTCCGCCTTCTTGCCATAAGGCACATCACCTCCCTCCCTCCTTGGTCTGAGCATTCAATTTTAGCTACTAGAATTGCATGTTGCTAATCTGTTTAGCTGTTTCATTATTGAATTTCAAGACTTGGGTGCCTCATTTCAGGCACAGGTGACCATACATTTGAAAGGAGACTAAGGCTTGGTTGGCCATTGTTGAAGGAGAACACAGCCACAATGGTTCTCGAGAGGTGAGAAGCGGTGTTTGTTTTTTGATAATTTTTTCTTTTCCTAATTTTTTCTTTTCACCAGGAAACCTTGCAGTTTGATTATAGCTGTGTTGTTGCAGTCCTTTCTATGGAAAGAGGCGTCCTATGCAGCAGTATGGCGCAAAGCTGTTGTGTGTAAGTGATTTGTTGTTACTAGGAAGAGCCACCATTGAAGAGGCACGTAGCCTTTTACTCTGGTTAGACGCTGAGGCCGGGTTTGGGAAGTTGGGTATTTGTGGCCTTAGCATGGGTAAGTTCTTTTTGGATCCTCAATTGTTTTGTGATCTTGGTTAACTCAAAATCTTGATTGCTATTATTGGATTTGTGTTTGGTAGCTAATATTAAAAATGTAGGTTAATTTTTAAAACTTCTTCTGTGACAGGAGGTGCTCATCAAAGCTTACATCAGTTGAGATTTTGCTTTTGCCTTAGTTATGGTAGCATGGTGTCAATTTCTGTAGTCTGTTTACCTTTATTACAAAAGTAATAAAATAATTATTTATAATAAAAGTGTTAAAATAAGTATTATAATTTTGTAATAAAATATATTTTAATTTTAACTTGAGAAGTAGAATCATAAGTTTTATGTAAAAATAATAAAATACATTAGTTTCCTGTAGAGGTAGCTCTTCCTCACAAAGTTCAGTAGAAGAGGGGTTCCCAAACGGCTGTTAAGGAGGGAAGATGGGTGATCTTCCTTTACCTTCTATTCATCTTCTCTCAACTGGGAGAGACTCAGTTTGACACTTGACAATCCCTTTAAGCTTATATGCAATTCTTCAACATTTCTAGGTATGTTATGTTATACTTCTTTTCTAAATGAAAATTCAATGCGGCTAATTATAATTTTAAGTAATTAAATATAGACCATATGTCCGGCTCTTGGAATAATGAGGAAATGATGATAACTTTTCAATACCGAACATGTGTTCTTTCATGAGAATGTTTTCTGCATTTATGAAATCTAAAACCATAAGAATGTTATTTAGCTTGGAAAGCTGAAATAATTTACCTTTGTTGCATCTTTTTGAACATTTTCAAGTATGCCATCCTTTCTAAATAAAACTTTAATGTGGGTAGTGATACCACTGAATGCCAGGTGGCGTGCATGCGGCTATGGTGGGCTCGCTGCACCCTACACCTGTGGCCACATTCCCATTCCTTTCGCCGCATTCTGCTGTGGTGGCATTCTGTGAAGGCATACTGAAGTATGGCACTGCTTGGGAGGTGTTGAGAGACGATCTTTGTTTGCAGAAGGTTGCGATGACACTTGAGGAAGCTAGAGAGCGGATGCGGACTGTGCTGTCTATCACGGACGTCACGCGCTTTCCAATTCCCAAAAAACCTGATGCTGTTATATTTGTTGCTGCTACTGTAAGTACTATGATTTCAACTAGGACTTCATTTGACAGTAGTTACTCATGTCATTAATCGTATGTTATTAGAACTTTATTGTTTTATAGGATGATGGGTACATTCCGAAGCACTCGGTGGTGGAGCTTCAGAGGGCGTGGCCAGGGTCAGAGGTGAGGTGGGTCACTGGCGGCCATGTCTCCTCCATCCTTCTTCACGGCGGGGAATTCCGGCGTGCCATTGTTGATGGGCTGAACAGGTTGCAGTGGAAGGGTTCCTGCCTTTGAAGGCTCAACTTCCCACTCCATGGGCTTATTTCAAATCTTATCCCATGTTTGTAATTAACCCAATGATTTATTTGAGTGTTTGTTGTTGGTGTTGTGTTTGGTGGTTTAAATCTTGTTCGGTGTTGTACGGTGGAATAAATGATGGGGATTATAGGCTATCGGGTGGGGATTATAGTGAGTTGGATTATAGGCGATTGGGTGGGGATGCTGTTGATTTTTTTATTCTTCATTGGCAAAGTCAACATGGAATCATTAATCATTGTTGGGTCATTCTTTGAATACCCTCAATTGTTTCCTTAGTTTTGATGAACACAATATATGTTTATATTTATCTAATGAGTTTACTTTGAACATACCAAACTCATCTATTTGAAACCTCACTATAATGAAGATCATCCGAACTTTGAGATTTCATTGACATTTTGAAACCTTATTATACATTAAATCATCTAAACATCAAGACTTTATTAGATGACCCTAGTAGATAAAATCAATCTACTGTAGAGTTAAAATGTCAAACTCTTGATCAATCTTTTTATCAAAGATCAAGGCATCACTGCACTTTCACGATCAGAGAAAGTTTGGTGGATGAGATCTACCTACCAAAATCCGAAAGCGCCTTGTCACAGATAGAATAATCTTGTTTGAAGATCACATTGAATAACAAACCCGAGTTGTTGTGATATGAAAGGAAAACACTCTCTATAATAAATCATCATAGATTTATAGTTTTGAGATCATCCAAACTTTCGTAGAAAAACCATGTGATGATATGAAAGGAAAAACATCATGGTGTACAAAAAATATGAAATTCAAAAGAATAAAATGACTGGATTTTTAAGGATGAAGAGATATAGAGATCATGGATTTCAAATTCAAATCATTGACTAAAGAAACCATGACATGGTTTGGGTGGCCACATCTTGGTTTGGTGGATTTCTACTTACAAATTTAAAGATTTACTCAAATATGGAAAGATATGGATTCTTTTTGGGACATGAGGAGTAAATATTTGACTTTTTTAAAAGATATAAAATGTCTACTAATTAGATAAAAAATATTAAAGATAAAAAAGAGGGATAAATAGAGTGTGTAAGAGGAGGAGAAGATGGAGATCATCTACATGACGAAGAAAAATCTCATTGCCACACCAATGTAGGTGTATTCCTTTTGGTTTTGATTTGTTTGGACAAGACATGTTCACTTGTTTGATAGTGAGTTATTCTTATGAAAGGGAGCATTGAAATTTCAACTTGTGAGTGGTTGTAAACCAATAGAAATTGTGATTTCGCTCTAAGCCTTGTATAGGTAGCGCACTTAGTGTGTTTTGTTACATCCACACATCGAATTTGTATTCTCTTTCAATATAGCATAGTGTGGGTAAACCAAGTAAAATTGCAGATGTCCAATGATTTTATTGCTTTCATATTCAATGAGAGAGAGAGAGAGAGATGTTCCTACTAATTACAGAACAAAATCATTTAATGGATAATCTTGAATTGACATGCTCTGATTCACTTGACTTTTAGAGTGTCATACCTTATTAGGACCAATAAGTGATACCTAAGTAAAGGTTGGGAATTGTCTATGACATAAAATCCAATAGTTATTTTACCAAAGTGTTTTATCTTTTTAATTGATATGGAAGTGGTAATTATTATAAGGAATTTTTGATTTTTGATGGGAACAACTTTCAACTTTGAAAAAATCGGATGAAAAACTATTTTTGATCACTCAATATAAATGTGCAAATAGATGTCATGCATGGAATTGTGATAAACATTAAAAACAGAGCACTAATATAAAGTGATCAAAAGGAATTAGATTCAGACTCCAAAGGAATCGATCCTCAAGGGGGAGATTTTTCCAATACAATTTTCATGAAAGTGGTGTTGTGTAAGTCCTCAAGAACCATGTTGGAGGAGTTTCTAAACATCCATGAAGGAGATACAAAGGTGAGAGATGCTAACTTGTTAGTATTTTTGAACAAATATGAGTCTTTAAGGATACAACCAACTAAATAAATTGTCACATTCTTTGATCAGGTGAATTTGAGTAATGAGGACATGTGTTAACTTGGAAAATCACATGATAATTTCAACATTGTAAAGAAAATACTGAGAATGTTGCCTCCTTAATTCAATCCAAAGGTTTTAATGATCGAGGAAAAGGATCCCTGGTTGCCTCCTTACTTCAATCCAATTGTTTCAATGATCAAGTAAAAGGATCCCAAGACTATCTCAGTGAATAATTTTTTAATTATTCTCATAAAATATGATATGAAAACAAATAAGGATGATCCTATAGAAAAGGACTGGTCTATGTAAGTGGAATTTAAAGTGATGGAGAAGCTCATCACTGAGGATAATTCAGAGGAGAAAAAATTAAATGAATTAATTCCATTCCTCTCCTCAAATATGAAAAGGGGAAAATGAAAATCCAAAGGAAATCTTCCACTCAATTTATTTCAAAGTGTCCCATGAAATTTCAAGATAACGAGGAGGATGACGTATATTGAAGAACTCCTCCAATGTTCAGAAAGAAAAAGAGATCACCAAGCATAATTTGTTCAAAAATAAAAAATTTCTTTTTCAACAAGGTGATGGATTGAAGGAATCAAAAGAAGAAGAGATTGATCATTACAAATAGCTCATTAAAGAATTTCTTATAACTTCCATCGAAAAACCACAATGTAATGAATAAAGTGAAGGCTAAGATACTAAAGTTGAGGGTGTTGTTGGAATCAAAGTTGATATGAGTAAAATGGATGTCTTGGGTTTTCAAGGCCATGGTCACAATCTCTCAAGCATAAATCAATTGTGTGACTCAAGACATATTATTCAATTCACTAATAAAATGTGTACATTCAAAGGAAAAGGCAGTGTAATGATGATTTAATGAAAAAAACAAAAGAAAATCTCTACCATGTTAATGGATAAGATGAAGTTTTCTTTCTTACCATAGTGGATGAAAATAAGCTTTGGTACAAATGACTTAGACAGTTTAGCCAAAAAATCCCTAGAAGACTTGGTGAAATATTAAGGTGTATTGGATATTATTAGGATCACACTAGGTCACATTCATACATGTGATTATTTCCAAAAAGGAAATATTATTCATAAATCAAACAAATTGAAGGGTAAGAAGTCATTGAGGTTGCATGAGTTGGTGCATGTGGATATTTGTGTGCTGATCACACCAAGGGCCATTGATGAAAGGAGGTAGTATGTAATACTTATTGATAAATACAAAATAATGACATTGATAATGGTGATAAATCATAAATCATATGTGTTTAATTTTATTAAATGATATCAAAGGTTGGATGGGATTATGATTGGTAAGAATATACTGAAATTATGAACTGATAATGCTATACATTTTAATAAAAACTAAATAGAATAATATATTGAAAATTATAGGATAAGGCACTGGGTTTCAGTGGTAATTACTCCTCAATAGAATGAATTTATTGAGATGAGAAACTATATAATGAATAATATATCTTAGATGATTCTCATAGAAAAAAATACCCACTAGAGAAGTTTTGTAAGGAAGTGGCCTTGTAATTGGTCTATATCATAAATAGGGATTTGTTTTGTTTGGGTGAATAAAATTCCCCATATGGGATGTGGCATGGGAAGAACTTGGAATTGAAATATCCTCAAATCTTTATAAGTAAATATATCATTCTATATAAGGAGAAGATCCACTAGAAGTATAAATATTAAGGGGATGGAGGAATTTTTTTTGGTTATTCATCAAAGAAAATTCATATAAATATTGTAGAAAAAGGATTAGAAAAATTATTTAAATACAAGATGTCAATGTGGTGGAAAACGAGCATAATTTTCAACAAAATAGTAAAGAAATTTTGGAAGAAAGAAGTGTTTTGTTAAGCAGTCCAAGGAGATAATACGATCTTAATGAAGATTTAAATGAATTGACAAATTATGATGTTGCTAAATCAAGTTTTTTAATAACAAGTGAATAGTATAGTTAAAATTAATGAACAAAACATTATTTGTGGCATTATATCCCTAATTAAAATAAAAATAATGAAGTATCTACAAAAATAATGCTTTTATCTCAAGTAGATCCCAAGAGTATACATAAAGCTACTCAAGATGTATGAAAACCCATTATAGATTATTATAGATTTATATTATAGATTCAAATCATTAACATAATAACACAATACTAGGTTTTTAGTCAATGATTTGAATTTGGTTCGCGTTCGATTGTTTTTTCTTTCATATCATAACATGGTTTTTCTTATAAACTCTTTCTTACAGTGCTTTTACAAAAATTAGATCATCCAAACTTTATGTGAAATCCATTATTAACTTTCAAGAGAGTGTTATTTGTTAAGGTTTTTCAATTCACCCCTCTTAAAAGTTTCCCATATGGGACAATAAACACCCCTTTCATCTCTTTAAAACTTTATTCACATTCCTTTGACCATGTGAATTTTACCTCATTACATGATAGCTTAGCTAATGAATTAATTAATTGAGAAACATTTTCAATAAATTGTCAATAGTAACATGTCAACCCAAAGAAATTGTGCATTTTCATTATATTTGTAGGAATTGGTAATTCTTTGACCGCCTTGGTTTTCAAAGGGTCAACAAATATGTCATTCTTGAAAACCATGTGTCCAAGGAAAGTAACGCGATGTAACCAAAATTCACATTTGTTAAGTTCTCATGTAACAATGTTTACTTCAATGTTTCTGAAACCATCCTTATATCATTATTAAAAAACCACATGATCAAGGAATGCAACTTGATGCAACCAAAATTCAAATTTTCTAAATTTTCATATAACAACTTTTACCTCATAGTTTCTAAAACCATCCTTATATCATCAGTACCCCCCAAAATTTATCTAAATATTCCTTGGTAAATCTATTAATCAAATAAATAAATATAGAGGTTTCATATATTTACTTGAATGATATAACCATGAGCTCATAATTTCCATACTCTTTTTGAAAGTTTTTCTTTAATATATCATCATTATTCACACTTAGTTGATGATCGCTTGGTCAAAGATCAATCTTTGAAAATTATTGATCCTCTTGGTGTGATAAAATAAATGATCAATTTGAAGCAACAACCACTTTTTCTTTATATTTATTTATTTATATCCAATGCACAACCTCATTACTCGCTATTTCCATAATTCTTGTTAGAAAAAATTAAGGAATTTTTTGGTTGAATTTGTTTGAAAAAGATAGATGGAAATACTCTATATGAATTATAGCGTTATATTATAGATCATGGTTTTAGTACACGGTTTTTAAAAATGAACGGAGTCCAAGTGGTGGTTTCAAAATAAGTGTTTGATGATCTTACTGTTTACCATAACTTCAAACCGCATGGTTGTTGGCCCTGTGGTTCTTGCCTCTAAATAAAGAATGTGAAGATTAGAGAAAACACACCACAATGTATTTCATGGTTCAATTTTCATTTCATGAAGTTCCTATTTGAAATGATATATGGAAGAAATATGGTCAGGATTGAAGGATGTTTTTAGGAAAATAGGGAAAATAAAGAAACTAGCCATTATGTCGATTGTGGTATTGATTATGGTATTGATTTTGGTTCTGGTGAAGATTGGAGGAGTCACTGGTCTCCATGAGAAAATAAACCACTTCATGGTTTGGACTATGGTGCATTAAAAAAAGGTCTTATGGTATGATGTTGGATGCTTTTCTTGGAGAATCTATTTAAGATAAAAAAGAAAAACCATGTTATGATATGAAAGAAAAAACATTGTGGTGTACATAAAATATGAAATTCAAAAGAATAAAATGACCGGATTTTTAAGGATGAAGAGATATAGAGATCATGTATTTCAAATTCAAATCATTGACTAAAGAAACCATGACATGGTTTGGGTGGCCACATCTTGGTTTGGTGGATTTCTACTTACAAATTTAAATATTTACTCAAATATGGAAAGATATGGATTCTTTTTGGGACATAAGGAGTAAATATTTGACTTTTTAAAAATATATAAAATGTCTAATAATTAGATAAAAAATATTAAAGATCAAAAAGAGGGATAAATAGAGTGCGTAAGAGGAGGATGAGAAGATGGAGATCATCTACATGATGAAGAAAGATCTCATTGCCACACCAATGTAGGTGTATTCTTTTTAGTTTTGATTTTTTTGTACAAGACATGTTCACTTGTTTGATAGTGAGTTATTCTTATAAAAGGGAGCATTGAAATTTTAACTTGTGAGTGGTTGTAAACCAATAAAAATTGTGATTTCACTCTAAGCCTTGTATAGGTAGCACACTTAGTGTGTTTTGTTGCATACACACATCGAATTTGTATTCTCTTTCAATATAGCCTAGTGTGGGTAAACCAAGTAAAATTGCAGATGTCCAACGATTTTATTGCTTTCATATTCAATGAGAGAGAGAGATATGTTCCTACTAATTACAGAACAAAATCATTGAATGGATAATCTTGAATTGACATGCTCTGATTCACCTGAATTTTAGAGTATCATACCTTATTGGGACCAATAAGTGATACCTAAGTAAAGGTTGGGAATTGTATATGACATAAAATCCAATAGTTATTTTACCAAAGTGTTTTATCTTTTTAATTGATATGGAAGTGGTAATTATTATAAGGAATTTTTGATTTTTTATGGGAACAACTTTCAACTTTGAAAAAATCGGATGAAAAACTATTTTCAATCACTCAATATAAATGTGAAAATGGATGTCATGCATGGAATTGTGATAAAAATTAAAAAAAGAGAACTAATATAAAGTGATCAAAAGGAATTAGATTCAGACTCCAAAGGAATCAATTCTCAAGGGGGAGATTTTTCCAATACAATTTTCATGAAAGTGGTGTTGTGTAAGTCTTAAAGAACCATGTGGGAGGAGTTTCTAAACATCCAAGAAAGAGATACAAAGGTGAGAGATGCTAACTTGTTATTATTTTTGAACAAATATGAGTCTTTAAGGATACAACAAACTAAATAAATTTTCTAATTCTTTGATCAGGTGAATTTGAGTATGGAGGACATGTGTTTACTTGGAAAATCACATGATAATTTCAACATTGTAAAGAAAATACTGAGAATGTTGCCTCCTTAATTCAATCCAAAGGTTTTAATGATCTAGGAAAAGGATCCCTGGTTGCCTCCTTAATTCAATCCAATTGTTTCAATGATCAAGTAAAAGAATCCCAAGACTATCTCAGTGAATAATTTTTTAATTATTCTCATAAAATATGATATGAAAACAAATAATGACGATCCTATAAAAAAGGACTGGTCTATGTAAGTGGAATTTAAGGTGATGGAGAAGCTCATCACTGAGGATGATTTAGAGGAGAAAAAATTAAATGAATTAATTCCATTCCTCTCCTCAAATATGAAAAGAGGAAAATGAAAATCCAAAGGAAAGCTTCCACTCAATTTATTTCAAAGTGTCCAATGAAATTTCAAGATAACGACGAGGATGACGTATATTGAAGAAATCCTCCAATGATCTGAAAGAAAAAGAGATCACCAAGCATAATTTGTTCAAAAATAAAAAATTTCTTTTTCAATAAGGTGATGGATTGAAGGAATCAAAATAAGAAGAGATTTATCATTACAAATAGCTCATTAAAGAATTTCTTATAACTTCCATCGAAAAACCACAATGTAATGAATAAAGTGAAGGCTAAGATACTAAAGTTGAGGGTGTTGTTGGAATCAAAGTTTATATGAGTAAAATGGATGTCTTGGGTTTTCAAGGACATGGTCACAATCTATCAAGCATAAATAAATTGTGTGACTCAAGACATATTATTCAATTCACTAATAAAATGTGTACATTCAAAAGATAAGGTAGTGTAATCATGATTTAATGAAAAAAACAAAAGAAAATATCTACCATGTTAATGGATAAGATGAAGTTTTCTTTATTACCATAGTGGATGAAAATAAGCTTTGGTACAAATGACTTAGACAGTTTAGCCAAAAAATCCCTAGAAGACTTGGTGAAATATTAAGGTGTATTGGATATTATTAGGATCACAATAGGTCACATTCATACATGTTATTATTTCCAAAAAGGAAAGATTATTCATTAATCAAACAAATTGAAGGGTAAGAGGTCATTACGGTTGCATGAGTTGGTGCATGTGGATATTTGTGGGCCGATCACACCAAGGGCCATTGATGAAAGGAGGTAGTATGTAATAATTATTGATAAATACAAAATAATGACATGGATAATGGTGATAAATCATAAATCCTATGTGTTTAATTTTATTAAATGATACCAAAGGTTGGATGAGATGATGATTGAGAAGAATATACTGAAATTATGAACTGATAATGATATACATTTTAATAAAAACTAAATAGAATAATATATTGAAAATTATAGGACAAGGCACTAGGTTTTAGTGGTAATTACTCCTCAATAGAATGAATTTATTGAGATGAGAAACTATATAATGAATAATATATCTTAGATGATTCTAATAGAAAAAATACCCACTAGAGAAGTTTTGTAAGGAAGTGGACTTGAAATTAGTCTATATCATAAATAGGGATTTGTTTTGTTTGGGTGAATAAAATTCCCCGTATGAGATGTGGCATGGGAAGAACTTGGAATTGAAATATCTTCAAATCTTTAGAAGCAAATATATCATTCTATATAAAGAGAAGATCCACTAGAAGTATAAATCTTGAGGGTATGGGGGAATTTTTTTTGGTTATTCATCAAAGATAAATTCATATAAATACTGTAGAAAAAGTATTGGAAAAATTATTTAAATACAAGATGTCAATGTGGTGGAAAACGAGCATAATTTTCAAGAAAATAGTAAAGAAATTTTGGAAGAAAGAAGTGTTTTGTTAAGCAGTCCAAGGAGATAATAGGATCTTAATGACGATTTAAATGAATTAACAAATTATGATGTTGCTAAATCAAGTTTTTTAATTACAAGTGAATATTATAGTTAAAATTAATGAACAAAACATTATTGGTGGAATGATATCCCTAATGAAAATAAAAATAATGAATTATATACAGAAATAATGCTTTTATCTCAAGTAGATCCCAAGAGTATACATAAAGCTACTCAAGACGTATGAAAACCCATATCTTTAATATACCTAAATTCATGATTTATTACATAAAAGTACACACAATAAAATCCCATAAGATCACAAGGCCTAGTGTCTTTGGGTAATTAGGTACATAACACAATAACTTTCAATATAAATACAACAAAATAATTTAAAAACTTTCCTAACATGTTCTTATATTCCATGGATCTTCTAAAACTACTTGAGATAACCTGGGGATGTACATAAGAAAAGGGTGAGTTATAAATCCCAGTAAGGGTATAATCAAAGAATAAAATGAACAAAGTTATACATGTGAGTCAATAGAAATGTAAAGGTAACATAAAATGGGTGAGAATCATAAAACTGAACAATGAAGCATGATATAAGATGATAACATACAGACAACATGGGAATGTGGCAACAACATAAAACATGACATAATAAGCATAAGTCAAGGTTTACTACCAATAAATCATAAAATAGTATTCTTAAGGTAACCTATCATGAACCATACATGAAATTTCATGAGATAAAAACATTACCCAATGCATTGGAGGATTATATAATTCTAGGCCCACCCGCTACATTTATATCATATACATGTATAAGTGTTCCATATAGATCATACAACATAAGGATGTATTTCATCACTTTTCACCCCATGATTAAGAAGTGTGGGTTATATACATGGAATTACCCAGTAAATTAAGGATAAGTACATCTAGGTGAATAACCTTGAGTAGAAATGGGGATGGGTATTCACTAAACAAATGTTTGGCATGAAAAATCATAAGATAATTTTGACACCATAACAGGGGTACATAAAGATTAAAGGAGGGGTTTAATGAGAGTAAAATGAGTATCTTATAACTTGGAAATCATAAGGATAACAAGAGGTATATTTAAAAACATATACCAACGTGAAAATTGGAAATCAAAAGGCATAATATAAATATAGTGCTTGAATAAAGAGGATAAGGACATGATCCCTTACCTTGAGAAGGAACTTCTAAAAGATTGGGAGGAGCTTCTTAAGAGTTTGGGAGAACCTTGTGAGGGATATAGAGAGGGAATGGAAGAGTAAATTTGTACTCAAAAGGTTTTTAATTAAGATTAATTGGAGGTTTGGTGAGTTTATATAGAAAAAAGAGTAGAATTCTTTATTAATTTCGAAACTTAGGTTTTGGGATCTATATGATAAAGTAATCAAAACCACAAAACATTCCATAGTTTTTGCATATGGGTTCTACCAAATAGAAGTGGTTTTAATTATTTTATAATAATAATAACTAAACTCATTAAAATAACACCCTTGGTGATATGGAAGTGAGTCATGTTTATAAAGAATATATTTTTAAACCTTAAAATATAATACAGGGATTGGTGGATTCATTAAGGCTTTATAAAATTTATAAAATAACTTCAAAAACCCATTATTTTAAAGGTAAAACATAATTTTGTTTGTGGATACTCTTTATAGTATTTATTACTTCACTTTTTGGATTTTATTATTTTATAATACATACCATATATTTATAACATATTTAATTTCTACCCAAAAAATTCGGCCGTCTCAAAAAATTATGAAAAATTCATTATTGGATAATTTCAATGTGTTGATTTAAAAAAATAATATTTATTTTATCAAAATAATTCTATAAATATAAGAATTTATACTTTTAAATAAAAAATCTCTATTTATTGAAAAATAGCGGGTTTTTGAAAATAACGATTTTCTAACCCTTATAAAAATTATATTTGACTTTGTAAAATTACATTATCATTTATATTAAATAAATATTATTTAATAATAATATTTTTTTAAAATATCATTTACTTAAAAAATTATTGAATTCATAAAAAACAACATCATGATTGAAACTATATATTTCCCAAAAATACATTTTTTGTTTCATCGTATCAAAATATAATTTTTATCAAACTTATTATATAATAATTTAAAAAGTAATAATAAAAATGAATAAATTTAATCATTAATTTATTGAAATAAAATATACAAATTAATATAATTAGGGTCTAGATACATTTCCCTTTATTACACCAGCGAATGCTATAAGAGTAAGGTGTGCGATGGTGAGATTTTATTAGGGTGTTATGAGCTTGAACTTATAACATAAATTGTTTCACTTGTACTTTAGTTATTGAATATGATATTGGGATTGGTCAAGGGGAAATCCATGTGATGCTATCTCCCTTGAAATCTATGATAAATAGGCTTTATTGGATATGATCCTACCAGTTGAGGCCATCACTTCTTCCATCTGTGTCAATTGGAATTTATCATAACCCTTAATATACTAATATTAATGGTCACTATAAAACATTTATATTATCAATGTTTATGATGCTTAATGGTCTTTTAAATCTAACAGACTATATAATGGTCCAAAATAACCAAATTAGTGCATGTGTTTTTTATAACTTCATTTATTAATAAGTCATTTACTCATTTAAAAATAAAATTTCATTTATAAATGTTTGGGTTGTTACATTATTCCCCATTTAGAAATTTCACCCTTGAAATTTTCATTTCATACACTAAAACAAATGAGGGTACTTCTGTTTCATTACCTCTTCCAATTCCCATGTCTCTTCCTCAAACTTATGGTTCCACCACAATACTTTGACCATGTGTGTTGATTTTTTTGTAGAACTTTGTCTCTACAATATAATATATTTATTAGATTCTCTTTGTATGAATGATCATTCTCTAATAGTAAAAACTCTGGATTGAGATAGGTTACACCGAAGTGAAAGTCGATAGGCCACTACTCTAATGAGATCAAGTATCTTAAAGGGGATGATGTATTTAGTACTAAAATTTTCCTTCTCTCCAACCTCATGAATTTCTTCTATGGTGATATATAAAGAAACACTTTATATTTCAAATCAAACTCTAGATCACATTAACGATTTCCTATATATCTTTTTTATCGACTTTGTATGTATTTCATATATAGTTGAATGGTTTGAACCTTTTCTATCATCTCTTAGATAAAATCATGTTACATAATCTTATTCTCTCCAACTTCATCCCAGCATGTTGGAGTTTGATACCTATTCCCATACAAAGCCTCATAATGTTCCATTTGAATGCTAGAATGAAAGCTGTTGTCACATAATAACTCCACTAGGGGAAGGTGCTGATTCAAAAATCCTTGGAAATAAATTGAACATGATCTCAACATATCCTCTATAGTTTTAATGGTTCTCTCAGACTGACCATCCATATAAGGGTAATAAGTAGTACTGAAACTCAGCTCCATATCCAATGCTTGCTGAAGGCTTCCCAAGAACCTAAAGATAAACCTCAAATATCGATCAGATATAATGGAAAATTTCACTCCATGTAGTCTTAACACTTATCTTATGTATATATTGGTGAGTTGGTAGAGAGAGAAATATTCCTTGATAGTAATAAAACACACTGTCTTTGTAAGGTGATCGACTACCACCTAGATGGATTTATTGCCTTTAGGTGTCCTTGGGATTCCTATGATGAAATCTATGGTTATGTTTTACCATTTCCATATTGGTATGGAAAATAATTGCATTATACCCATATACTTTTCCACCTTAACTTGTTGGCATACCAAGCATCGAGATACAAATTCTAAAATCTCTTTCTTCATGTTATACCACTAGAAGTTTTGTTTCAGATCTCTATACATCATAGTGATTCTTGGATGAATAGAGAATGATGTTCTATGTGCATCATTTAGAAGTTCCCTCTTCAGCTATGGTTTTTATGGGAAAAATATCTGGGTTCCAAAGCTTATAAATCCATCTTTAGAAAAGGATAACTTTATAATATTTATTACCTTTTTTTGTAGCACCTCATCATCTTTATAAAACTTCTTGATCCTCTCAAGAATGGATGACTAAGAAGTTATTTGAGAAAGGCATGATAAATATCATTTTATTATTCCCATATCCATCCTTTTCATGTATAAGAAGAATGAATCCCTTTCAATTCTCATCATGGATAGAGTTGTAGGATCCTTTTTAATCAAATAATCTACCACTTTTTTCACCTTCCTAATGTGGTAATTGATTGAAAAATCATAATCCTCGATCAAAACTAACCAACTTCCTTGGTTTATATTGATCTCATTTTGTGTGAATATATACTTGAGGATTTTATGATCTGTATATATGTCAAACTTCTCCCCATAGAGATAATGTTTCCAAATATTCAATGTGAAGATCACTACATTAAATTATAGATCATGTGTTGGGTAGTTATTCTCATGTATCATTAATTGGTGGGAGGCATTGGATATCAATTTTTCATCTTAAATGAGTACAAAACCTAAGCACTTTTTGGACGCATCGTTGCATATCACAAATCCTTCCCCACTGGCGGGTAATGTGATCATATGTGTAGTGATTAGCCTCTTAATCAACTATTTAAATCTTTCCTCACATTCATCATTCCACACAAACTTGAATCCCTTCCGAGTTAGCTTGGTTAACAGGATTGAAAATAATGATATGTTTCTCATGAATCGATGGTAATACCTAGGTAATCTAAGGAAACTACAGATTTCCATCATAAAGGTTGTTCTAGGCCATCCTTCAATTGTATCTATTTTTAAGGATCCATAAATATATATTTACTAGTGATAACATTCCCTAAGAATGTTACTTATTATAGGTATAATTTTGATTGAGAAATCAACCTATATTTTAGGAGGAAGACCAAACCATTATTTGAGGAACATTTTCTCTCACAATGGGCATGTCATCAAGGATGATATTTTCCTTGGTCTCAATAATTTTACCTAGATATTATTTCTCATAAGACAATAATATTCATGCTTGAAATGATAATTCCAAAGGAGATCCATCCTCCTCCTTACATTTTATATAATTAGAGGGTGATTCATGGTATGGAGGGTGAATTCCTTCTCCCAATAATTTATATTGGATCTATAAAACAAAAACCAATCCATATATTGGATAACCTTAAATTACACTAAAGGGAGAATGATAAGATTTTCAAGAAGTGTATTCCCAAAAATATTAACCTGTGATACAATAATCATAGAAGTTTTCCTTGATGATATCAAATAGTTTGGGGTGGTGACTCGATGTTCTTATAAAAATTACAAGATATGATAGTGTGGTATTATAGCATCCCGCCATTTTATAACATAAACTTTCATTACATTACACACAACTGAGGATCTTTAAGGTTTAGTGTCTTGGAAACCAGGAACATAATACATGAAAACAACATAAAGCATTCTTCTTAAACACTTGCAAGGCGTCTCCTTAAGTTCATTCTAGGTTCATTACTACATCTCATAACCTGGGGACATACATCAAAAGAAAGGGTGAGCAGAAGGCCCAGTAAGGGAAACAAGAGGAACATTTTACATGTGAACTTGAGATACTTCAATAAGGACATGAAAAGAACTTTAAGGCATGAGAAAGAAATCATGAGGCATTTCATAATAAAAATAACATTTTTCATAACTTGAAGATGTGGCTACATCATTTAACATAGACAATCATGAACATATCACCAAGGTCCATCCCCAAGGTGTCATTTGAAAATTACCAAGGTTATTCACCGAGGTATCGTGAAAATTGTAATCTCTAGTGATTACATCATTACCCAATGCATTGGAGCGCTATCAGGGCGCACCCTTAAATTTGCCTTTATTATCATGTGAGCCACATATATCATCATCAAACATTTCATAAATAACCCACATAGCATAAAATAAATGGGTTTCATTTCATAATCATAACGTTTTAAAAACTGCTTTAAAGACATGATCTTTACGTCACTTTAAACCCACGGAAAGGGAAAGTGGGTCTCATGTATGTAAATCCCAGAATTTAAAATGGAACATTTTGATATATATGTGAATACCCTTGTAGAAATAAGAGCTTTGAGTATTCACTTTATAACATAAAATAATTTTTGAGAAAAGAGAGAGGCATTTTGAGGGGAAAATTCTGCAGCATAACGGCTAAGTTTCGGGGTTTTAGAAAACGTTGAAATGAGAGGGGACATGGGTCACCCACTCATAAATGATCCATAAAACAGTATGGTGAAAGAATAAGAAGGACATATGGACATGGTAACGAAATTTTAGGGACATACCATTTGAAATGAAAAACATGGAAGGAAAAAGATTAGATTTCTCTTATGAAAATTCGGCAGCCTTACGGCGTCACTTAACTTCAAAAGAAAATGATTTGACAAGATCAAAAAGGGTCCCTCATCATATGATCATAAGAGATCAGTATGATTGATATAGAGATCATACCCCAACATAATAAAAAGGAACTTGAAAGACTTGACATGAAAATTGAACTTGAAAAATGAGAAGGGTGAAAGAATCCCTTAAAAATTCGGCAGCCTAACGGCGCCACTTAAACATTCTTAAAACGAAATGATGAGAGTAAGAGGGGGTATTTCATCATATGAACATAAAAAGGGCAGTAAGAGGAGTATAAAAGAACATCCTCCAAAATAAGAACATGGATCATAAAAGGAATGACATAAAAGAGATCACTTGAAAAGAAAGAGAGGGGTCGGATCCCTTACCTTAAAATGTGACTCTTGAAACTCAAAGGATTGGACCTTGAGGGCTTGGGGGAACCTTGGGAGGACTCCTTGGAGGGTAAGAAGACCAGAACTTCGTTGGGGGAGAGTTGGGAGTGAAAACTAAGGGAGGAAAGGGTGGGTATTTATAGGGAAAGTGAGGGGACAAAGCATTAATGGCCAAGGGACACCTCACATTTGCTTTTCTCAAACCCATGTGCTCTCCCTTGGCACTTATCATGGAGTTAGGCCACATGGGGCCCCCAAAACAATAATTCATCACCCTTGGCCGGCCAACCCTTGAAAAAACTCATGACATCATCATGACACAGTTATGATGTCATTAAACATACCGAAACCCTAAAACTGTATTTTTACTATTCACTAAAAATTCAACTTTCTCAGAATAATCCCAAAATTTCACCTTAATCAAATATCAATGCTCTGATTTCAAAAATGAAATCCATTTTATAAAAATAATTTTCTAAATATTTTTAATTTAATTTTTAAATAAAAACACTATTCATCGAAAATTCATTTTTTTCAGAAAAATCCCCAAAAATTACCATAACATAATATCAATGCTCTGAGTTCAAAAATAAAGTCATTTTTATAAAAATAATTTTCTAATTATTTTTAATTAAATTTTTAATTAAAAAAAACACTATTCATCCGAAAAAACTAATACTTGAATAATAATTTATGAAACCGTTATTTAACTATTTTATTGAATCACATTACTTAATCAAGGTGCCTAGATTATTTTAAAACTTTCTTTAAGTGAGATTACTAATCCATTTGGTCATATTACTAATCCTAATCATAAAATCACTATTCATAATTTACTATTCATCAAAAATCAAGTTGATCTTATTAGACTCTAAATTTCGTACTGAACATAATTGTAGAAGACCATTTTTCGAAAATCATTACACATTTTTAATTATTTAAGGTTTACACAACCATTTTTAAAATATCCTTTTTCTAAAATTCATCAAAAATATGCATACAATATTTATCCGGTCATTTGAAAATTCATAAACATCATCATAAGAAGAAATCCAAATTTTTTATTTTAAAAAAGGATTACACAAGGAAATTACGGTCTCGTTACATAACCCCTTATAATACCAGCATAGGACCTAAGTGTAAGGTGTGCTAGGGTGATAGAATTTTGGGGCGGCTCAGTCAACATTGCCCGAGTAGTAATTTCTATCAGTTTGAACTTCTCGCGAAGGCGATTCCGTTCTAGCTTCACATGATGAAGTTCGGCTTGGATTTGGTCCAGAGCAAATCCCAATGGTGCTACCTCCTTCCCAATCTCTGTTAGATGGGCTTCGATCGGCCCAAGGCTACTAGGTGAGGCCATCAAATCTTCTTTCTATAATAATTAACCAAGATTACTTAAATTTAGAGACAATAATCAAAACATTTTGTTCACGGTGGTCATATTGACCGATGGTCATATACCACTCAAAAACCAATGGTCTCATTTTATTTATAATCATGTTTATCAAATAAAACATTTTTTTTGAGTATAAAAAAATAACACATGAAATTAGGAAACAAGATTTATTCAAAATTTCCGGTCGTTACAATCTCCCCCCCTTAAGAAATTGCGTCCTCGCAATTTTTTTAAATTGGGTTTTGAAATTTCATTGAAAGTCCCACATCGGAAAAAGAGTCAGTAACACCATTACTTTAAAAGAAAGAAAAGGAAGTACAAAGGCCACCCGAGTTAACCCACACTCGGGTTCCATGTAGGAAAACATGGACATGGAGGAAAAAACAAAGGGTCAATTCTGAGAGAGAGTGATAGAGAACATGATTAGGAGAAAGTTAACCATGAGAAAATCCCAAACTTATGATGTGTGTAAACGGTCTTTGATTACCTAGTAGGAAACGTAAACCAACAACATTTTTGTTTTACGTTTCTTTTCATAATTTTGAGGATTTCATATACTACATAGAACAAAAACATAAGAAAATATACCTACCTTCAAGTAGAGTTTCATCCTTTAACAAGTCCCTACCAACACTAATCTTTTCGCCAAATGATGAGAATTCAAAAACACTTGGTCTCATAAAAGCACAAGAATCATCTTCTATAGAATCACATAATCTACAAAAGATTAACTATCTATTTCTTCTATCTTTAAACATTATCCCAAAATTAGAAAGGGTAAGGTAAAACAACTCTTCAAAAAGAATCCCATAGGAATGGAAACTACTTTTAAATCTTCAAAGTTCCATGGTAATACCCAAGGTTCATCATAGACCATTCTATAAATAACAGTCCTTAAAATTCCTCAAAGTAAACCAAACTAAGATTGAAACCCAAATACAAGAAGGACTTGATAACATAGTCTTCCAAAACAAATTCATTGTTCATCTCCAGACAATATCAACCACTCCTAGCATCTTATAACAAAAGTAGCTAACCAAAACATATTTTACCCAAGATAGGTTAATCATTCCCAAAAGTAACCTAAATTACTATAATTCCACCTTAAATTCATTGATTCTTCAAAATATAAGTCAACCTTACACCTTAATGAAAATACCGTAGTAATCTATCATATATGGTCCTCAAAATAGTGAACGTCTTCCAAAATAATAATCATCTTTTAATCCCCTAATCATCTCTGTCGTATTAATACGGCAATCGTAGCACTTACTATCACATTGGTTGTTGGGACATGTTCTTCCATTTCCAGCCATTAACTAAGAAAAGAAGCTATAGTTAGGGGCTTAAATAATTAGCCAATAATCATGAAAAGAAACTTAATGCATCTAAGGATAACATGTAGAAGTAAAGTATACCCTAACTTGTGATCCCCTAGGTTCCCATCTAGGTTATCCATGATCATATATTCTTATTTGAATCATTATTTTATTTTATCTTTGTTCCTTTAATAATGGTTCATATCAAGCTTATGAATTTACCAAAGCATATCCCCCGGGAGTGTCGTAACCAAGAGTGCAGCAAGGCCCATTGTCGTGTACCAGTTCCCGTTCGAGTCTAGCTCAAAGCGGTGTTTTCGGGTTTTACCCCTATGTACATCTGTGCCAGAGCCACCTCTACCTGCTCGTATCCAGACAGGGATGTATTTGCTTGGAAACCCCTTACTCAATACTCACCAAAATACCAAGAAGATTTCCTATATTAAACTTTTCTATAGGGTTCCTCCTAGAGTTTTCATATCCTAATTTCCACAAATAACTAAACCATCCTCTAATACCAACTATAGCATCCCGCCATTTTATAACATAAACTTTCATTACATTACACACAACTGAGGATCTTTAAGGTTTAGTGTCTTGGAAACCAGGAACATAATACATGAAAACAACATAAAGCATTCTTCTTAAACACTTGCAAGGCGTCTCCTTAAGTTCATTCTAGGTTCATTACTGCATCTCATAACCTGGGGACATACATCAAAAGAAAGGGTGAGCAGAAGGCCCAGTAAGGGAAACAAGAGGAACATTTTACATGTGAACTTGAGATACTTCAATAAGGACATGAAAAGAACTTTAAGGCATGAGAAAGAAATCATGAGGCATTTCATAATAAAAATAACATTTTTCATAACTTGAAGATGTGGCTACATCATTTAACATAGACAATCATGAACATATCACCAAGGTCCATCCCCAAGGTGTCATTTGAAAATTACCAAGGTTATTCACCGAGGTATCGTGAAAATTGTAATCTCTAGTGGTTACATCATTACCCAATGCATTGGAGCGCTATCAGGGCGCACCCTTAAATTTGCCTTTATTATCATGTGAGCCACATATATCATCATCAAACATTTCATAAATAACCCACATAGCATAAAATAAATGGGTTTCATTTCATAATCATAACGTTTTAAAAACTGCTTTAAAGACATGATCTTTACGTCACTTTAAACCCACGGAAAGGGAAAGTGGGTCTCATGTATGTAAATCCCAGAATTTAAAATGGAACATTTTGATATATATGTGAATACCCTTGTAGAAATAAGAGCTTTGAGTATTCACTTTATAATATAAAATAATTTTTGAGAAAAGAGAGAGGCATTTTGAGGGGAAAATTCTGCAGCATAACGGCTAAGTTTCGGGGTTTTAGAAAACGTTGAAATGAGAGGGGACATGGGTCACCCACTCATAAATGATCCATAAAACAGTATGGTGAAAGAATAAGAAGGACATATGGACATGGTAACGAAATTTTAGGGACATACCATTTGAAATGAAAAACATGGAAGGAAAAAGATTAGATTTCTCTTATGAAAATTCGGCAGCCTTACGGCGTCACTTAACTTCAAAAGAAAATGATTTGACAAGATCAAAAAGGGTCCCTCATCATATGATCATAAGAGATCAGTATGATTGATATAGAGATCATACCCCAACATAATAAAAAGGAACTTGAAAGACTTGACATGAAAATTGAACTTGAAAAATGAGAAGGGTGAAAGAATCCCTTAAAAATTCGGCAGCCTAACGGCGCCACTTAAACATTCTTAAAACGAAATGATGAGAGTAAGAGGGGGTCTTTCATCATATGAACATAAAAAGGGCAGTAAGAGGAGTATAAAAGAACATCCTCCAAAATAAGAACATGGATCATAAAAGGAATGACATAAAAGAGATCACTTGAAAAGAAAGAGAGGGGTCGGATCCCTTACCTTAAAATGTGACTCTTGAAACTCAAAGGATTGGACCTTGAGGGCTTGGGGGAACCTTGGGAGGACTCCTTGGAGGGTAAGAAGACCAGAACTTCGTTGGGGGAGAGTTGGGAGTGAAAACTAAGGGAGGAAAGGGTGGGTATTTATAGGGAAAGTGAGGGGACAAAGCATTAATGGCCAAGGGACACCTCACATTTGCTTTTCTCAAACCCATGTGCTCTCCCTTGGCACTTATCATGGAGTTAGGCCACATGGGGCCCCCAAAACAATAATTCATCACCCTTGGCCGGCCAACCCTTGAAAAAACTCATGACATCATCATGACACAGTTATGATGTCATTAAACATACCGAAACCCTAAAACTGTATTTTTACTATTCACTAAAAATTCAACTTTCTCAGAATAATCCCAAAATTTCACCTTAATCAAATATCAATGCTCTGATTTCAAAAATGAAATCCATTTTATAAAAATAATTTTCTAAATATTTTTAATTTAATTTTTAAATAAAAACACTATTCATCGAAAATTCATTTTTTTCAGAAAAATCCCCAAAAATTACCATAACATAATATCAATGCTCTGAGTTCAAAAATAAAGTCATTTTTATAAAAATAATTTTCTAATTATTTTTAATTAAATTTTTAATTAAAAAAAACACTATTCATCCGAAAAAACTAATACTTGAATAATAATTTATGAAACCGTTATTTAACTATTTTATTGAATCACATTACTTAATCAAGGTGCCTAGATTATTTTAAAACTTTCTTTAAGTGAGATTACTAATCCATTTGGTCATATTACTAATCCTAATCATAAAATCACTATTCATAATTTACTATTCATCAAAAATCAAGTTGATCTTATTAGACTCTAAATTTCGTACTGAACATAATTGTAGAAGACCATTTTTCGAAAATCATTACACATTTTTAATTATTTAAGGTTTACACAACCATTTTTAAAATATCCTTTTTCTAAAATTCATCAAAAATATGCATACAATATTTATCCGGTCATTTGAAAATTCATAAACATCATCATAAGAAGAAATCCAAATTTTTTATTTTAAAAAAGGATTACACAAGGAAATTACGGTCTCGTTACATAACCCCTTATAATACCAGCATAGGACCTAAGTGTAAGGTGTGCTAGGGTGATAGAATTTTGGGGCGGCTCAGTCAACATTGCCCGAGTAGTAATTTCTATCAGTTTGAACTTCTCGCGAAGGCGATTCCGTTCTAGCTTCACATGATGAAGTTCGGCTTGGATTTGGTCCAGAGTAAATCCCAATGGTGCTACCTCCTTCCCAATCTCTGTTAGATGGGCTTCGATCGGCCCAAGGCTACTAGGTGAGGCCATCAAATCTTCTTTCTATAATAATTAACCAAGATTACTTAAATTTAGAGACAATAATCAAAACATTTTGTTCACGGTGGTCATATTGACCGATGGTCATATACCACTCAAAAACCAATGGTCTCATTTTATTTATAATCATGTTTATCAAATAAAACATTTTTTTTGAGTATAAAAAAATAACACATGAAATTAGGAAACAAGATTTATTCAAAATTTCGGGTCGTTACAGGTATGAATTGAAATATAAGAATACATACACAACTCTAGAGTAGAGGTTATGTGTACTTCAATCATCAAAATCTATCTAAGTATATGAAATTACTTCTTACCTTACTCTTAGAGTGTTTTGGTGTTCATCATCCTTGCTAGACCTTGAAATATAGAATTTTACTAGATAATGCCCATGTTCCCCACATTTATAACATAGAACCATAAATGGTACCTTTGATTGAACTTTATTTTCTTCCATAATGTTATATGAATTATTCATTTTTACATGAAAATTAATAATTTTATTCCCTATTTTTCCACACTCAAAACATATTCTGGTTCTTTTGTGAAATTTCCCTTGGTGCCTCATTCCAAATTTTTGACATGTGGGAAACTGAATCATCTTTCCATTATCACATTTATCATATGAACTTCCATGAGATGTTTTCTTCATCCTCTTTGTTTTGTTTGGAAACTCAAATATGTTTGAGTTTTTAATCGTAATTTGTGATATCTGGTTTGGAATAATAAAAAAATATATTACTTTATCCCCCATAATATTATGCATCTCATTTGGGAAATCATTACATCACCCATTACATTTATTATTGACTAAGTTCCTTCTATTTCTATCCATTGACTAAAATAAAGGGAAAAATAATGGATGGTAATTTTTAAAATATTAATCACATAAATTGAAAACCATAAACATTAAAGGGATAATTCATAAATGACATATATTACTCAACCTATGAATTTCTAAGTTTCAATCTATGTTATCCATGATCTATTTTCTAATATAAAATATTATAAGAATTTTGTTCCATTCATAATAGTTCATAAAGAGCTCGTGAATTTAAAAAATAATATCCCCTAGGACTGTTAAACTAGGTGTTTAGAAAGGCCCTTTATTGTGCACCATGTGATAATTGAGTCCATCTCAATGCACACCTTTTAGGGTTATTACCCCTAGGTATAACTGTGCAAGATCTACATCCACTTATAGTATCCAGACAAGGATGCATTTTCTTGGAAATCACTTACTCTATACTTTACCAAAGTTTTGGGATGTTTTAATATTTTTAGTCTTATCCCTAAGTATTTCACTATATTTTTCTAATCCTAATCACTAAAAATAACTATACTTTCCTCTCATACCAACTATGACAATCCATATATTTAATACACCTTAATTCAAGATTTATTACATAAAAATACACATAATACAATACCAAAAGATCACGATGCCTAGTGTATTTGGGTAATTAGGAACATAACATAAAAAATTTAAATATAAATACAAAAAAATTATTTAAAAACTCCATAACATGAACTTATATTCCATGGATATTCTAAAACTACATGGGATAACCCATAGATGTACATAAGAAAGGGGTGATCTATAAATCCCAATAAGGGAATAATCAAAGTATAACATGAATATAGTAATACATGTGAGTCAATAGGCATGTAAAGGTAACATAATATGGGTTATAATCATAAAATTGAACATCAAAACATGATATAATATGATAACATAAATACAACATGGGAATATGGAAACAATATAAAACATGACATCATAAGAATAAGTCAAGGATAACCGCTGAGATATCATAACATAATGTGATTATGATAAAATCCCATGAACCATACATGGAATCTCAAGAGATAAAAATATCACCCAATGAATTAGAGGGCTATATAATTTTGGGCCCACCCATCACATTCATATCATGTTCATGCATAATTGTGCCACATAGATCATACAACATAAGGATGTATTTCATCACTTTTCAACCCATAATTAAGGAGTGTGGGTTATATAAATGTAATTAACCAATAAATAAATTATAGTTACATCTAGGTGAATACCCTTGAGTATAAATGGGGATGGGTATTCACTATAAAAATGTTTGGCATGGAAAATCACATGATAATTTCAGCAGCATAAAGGGGGTACATAATGATTCAAGGAAGGGTTTAATAATAGTGAAAGGGGTATATCACCACTTTCAAATAATAAGGATAGTAAGAGGTATGTGTAAAAACATACTTCAAAATGAAAAATTGGAAATCAAAAGGTATAATATAAAGAAGGTGCTTGAATAAAGAGGAGAAGGAGATGATCCCTTAGTTTGAGAGGGTGATTTTAAAAGATTGAGATGAGATACTTAAGATATTGGGGTAATATTAGGAGGGATATAGAGAAATAAAGGAAGAGTAAATTCATTCTCTAAATATTTTTAGTAGAGAGGAATGGGATTTTGGGTGAGTTTATATAGAAAAAGAGAGGAGAATTCTTTATTAATTACTAAACTTAGGTTTTGGACTCTATATGATAAAGTAATAAAAACTAAAAACTTTCCCATGGTTTCTATAAAATAGAAGTGATTCTAATTATTTTATAAGTCTAAGAACCAAAATCATTAAAATAACACCCTTGGTGATGTGTAAGTGTGTCATGTTTATAAAGAATAGATTTTTAAACCTTAAAATATAATATAGGTTTTAAAAAATTCATTAAGGGTTTATAAAATTAATAAAATAGCTTCAAAAACACATATTTTTAAATATAAAACCTAATTTTGGTCGTGTATACTCTTTATAATATTTATTAATTCAATTTTTGGCTTTTATGATGTTATATACTGTATATTTATACTGTATTTAATTTTTACCCAAAAAATTTGACTATCTCAGAAAATTATGAAAAATTAATTTTTGGATAATTCCAACATGATAATTTTAAAAATTATATTTATTTTATATAAATAATTCTCTAAATATGATAATACAAACTTATAAATAAAAAATCCCCATTTATTGAAAAATACATTTTTTGATAATAACAGTTTTCTAACCCTTATAAAAATTACATTTGCCTTCATAAAATTATATTTTCATTAATATTTAATAAATATTATTTAATAATATAATTTTATTAAAATATAAATTATTTAAAAAATTCTTGAATTCATCAAAAAGAGTGTCTTGACTAAAACTATATATTTCCAAAAAATAAAATTTGCGTTTCATCGTATCAAAATCTAATTTTTATCAAAATCATTATCTAATCATTTAAAAAATAATAATAAAAAGGAATAAATATAATCATTATTTTATTTAAATAGATAAAAAAATTCATATTTTTAGGGTCTAGATACACAACCCTTTATTACACCATCAAATTCCCTAAGGTTAAGGTGTACGATGATGAGATTTTTTTGGGGTGGTTCGACGGACATGGTTTGTGCTATGATCTCGATGAGCTTGAACTTATCCCATAAATGGGTTTTTCTCATGATTTAATTTTTGAATATCATATTGGGATTGGTAAAGGGTAAATACTAGTGATGCTTTCACCCTTAGAAGCTATAATAAATGGGCTTCATAAGGTACAATTCTACTGGTCAAGGCCATCACTTCTTCCATATGTGTAAATTAGACTTTATCATAACCCTTAATATAATAATTTTAATAGTCATTTTACAACCACTATATTATCAATGGTTATATTTCTTAATGGTATTTTAAATCTAGAAGACTATATAACAGTCCAAAATAACCAAAGTAGTGCATGTGTTTTCTATAACTTCATTTATTAATAAGAAATTTACTCACTTGAAAAGGGAATTTAATTTATAAATGTTCAGGTAATTATAAGATGAGAGTTATATAAAGACCTTGAATAAATATCTTGATTAGACTAAGAAAAATAATTTATTTAATATTTTTTTAGGTTGAAAGATAAGAATTTCACCAGAACCAAATGGTATTCTGAAATAAACCTAACGAGGAAGGCATTATCATTAAAAAAACCCACAAATTATATGAAAATTATACTATAAAATCAAAGGTATAAATAATGATGAAACATGTTCTCTAATGGAAATGCTTTTTTTCCATCATGATCCAAAGGAAATTAAAGGTATTATAAATAGATATAAAATTAGCTTTTCTTAATAGAGTTCTTAAAGAACAAGCCTACATTAAATAATTGGATGAATTTATTATATGTGAAAGTGTTCTGATTAAAGAAGTAACTTTATAAGAAGAAGAAACCAATGAGAGCTTGTTATTATAGGCTAGATCAATTTATTAATGAAATTTAATTCTAATATGGAAGAGTTTATCATAATATCTATTCCAATAAAGAGTATTATCAAAGGATGATAGCGCAAATTTATGTGTAATAAATTATATTTGGTGGCACAAATTAAGTTCAATATAGGGAATTCACTAAATTCATGAGGATCAAGTTTGAAACGTCCATTATTAGGGAACCGAATTTTTTCCTTGGTTTGAAATTTTTATAAGGAAATAATGGGACTTTCATATCCCAATTAAAATATATAAAAGATTTTGAGAAAAGATTTATCATAGAGGAAAGAATATACCCAATAAATCTGTTGTTACCTATATGGAATTTACAAAGAATTATGATGAAAATCCATTAAATATCATAGATTATAGGAACATCATTGGAATCTAATTGTATTTAATAGTAACAAGACCAAACATTATGTTTTCCACATGTCAAGTGGTATGATAAAAAAAGTAATGTCATAGAAAGACACATGCTTGTGGTGAAACAAATATAACACTATATCAAGGCGTGATGGATTTTAGATTGTTCTATCAAGTAATAAATCAATAAGGATTGTATGGAAATACAGATTTTGATTGGGAAGGTTTGACATATGATAGGAATATAACTTCAGGTTGTTCATTTTATCTTAGTGATTTTTATATTTCTTGGTTGAGAAGAAATAGTATTTCATATCTTTTGGAACTATATAGACTGAATATATTTCTATAAATCAATCTTTAACACAACTCTTATGGATAATAAAATAACTTAAAGTAATTGATATTGAGTTATGTTATCCTATAAAAATTAAGTGTGATAAATTAACCCCCACTTCAAGTGGGGTAATTTTAGGGATTTATTTTTATAACCCCTTAAAGTTTTTGTGTGTACAACTAGCTATAAAAGGTTTAGGGGAACTTGTAACAACTAAGCCCCACTGAAAGAATTGGGAGTTTGGTATTATAGGCTAAATTAATTTATTAATGAACTTGAATTCTAATATGGAGGAGTTTATCATAATATCTATGCCAATAAAGAGTATTATCAAAGGAGTATGGTTCTAATTTATGTGTAAAAAATTATATTTGGTGGAACTAATGAATTTCACTACAGGGAATTCACCTAATTAATGAAGATCAAGTTTGAAATGTCCATTATTATGGAATTTACTTTTTTCATTGGTTTGAAATTTTTACAAGGAAAACATGGTACTTTCATATATCAATTAAAATATGTAAAGTATTTTTTGAAAATATTTAGCATAGAGGAAAGAATATACCCAATAAATCTATTTTTACCTATATGGAATTTACAAAGGATTATGATGAAAAGTCATTGAATGTCATATATTATAGGCACTTCATTGGAATCTAATTTTCTTTAACAACAGAAAGACAAAACATTATGTTTTAAACATATCAAGTGGAATGATAACAAAGTAATGTCAAAGAAAGACACATGCTTGTGGTGAAAAAAATACTTCACTATATCAAGGCATGATGGATTTTATATTATTCTTTCAAAAAATAAAGCAACAAGGGTTAATTGGAAATACAGATTTCGATTGGGCAGGTTTAATAGATAATAGAAAGATAACTTTTGATTGTTCATTTTATCTTAGTGTTTTTTATATTTCTTGGTTGAGAAGAAATAATATTTCATATATTTTGGCACTATATAGGCTGAATATATTTCTATAAATCAATATTTAACATAACTCTTTTGGATAATATAAAAACATGAAGGCATTAGTATTGAGTTATGTTCTCCCATAATAATTAAATGTGATAACTTGAGTGAAATTAATATTAAAATAATCCAATACATAATTAGAGAATAAAGTAAATTGAGATAAATTATAAATTTATCAAGAAGAAATTATATAAATGGATGGTGAGATACGGCCTCGGAGCGGCAACATTCTCTCCAACCAGCGGGGCTAGGGTTTCGCTCGGACTTTTTCCCCTCCCCTCCTCCGGCGCGGCTCGTGCAGATTGGCATCCATTTCCTTCAGCGCGGCTTCATCGCAGCTTGGCCTGGCATCCTATGGTTTCGTCTTCATAGGCGAGGCTCCAGTGTCTCAGCTCGGTGAGATCAAAGCTTCAGATTCTGCTCAGATCAACGAATTTCTTGCGTAGTTTTGTCTGCACAGGAGGGCTCCATCGACTCGGCCCGGTGAGTACGTGGTTTCGGATTCTTCTCAGCTCGCCAATGTTCCAGTTCGTCTTCACCTGTCGCTGGTTCGATGGAGAATCACCGAGGTCCTACCGCGTCTCGTTGGTGGTCCTAGGACCGGGGTCGGTCTCAGAGTGGTGCGAAGGGGGGAGGAATCTTGTTTCCTCTCCAGTGTTCATGCGGTTCTCTTTTAGGTCTATTTTGATGTTTTATTGTTTTCTACTTGCGGTGAAAGGGTGTTTCTGTTGGTACAGTGGTTCTATTGGAATAATGTGCGGTGGCTGGTTTGAGTTTTTCACTCCCTAGATTTTCTCCCTCTCTGTGGTCTTCTTGTGTCGGAATCTGATGAGGGTTCGTATGCGGCTCCAATATGAATGGATCCATGCCCGAAGTGTCGTTTCTGGTTCAGAACGGCTCAGACCCCCTCATTAGCGATGTTTCATTGGTGTAGTGTTGGGTCATCCAATCCTAGGTGACGATGGCTTGGCTTTGCTTTCCTTGGACCGTCTTCTGACCACTCCGGTGATTGCAGTGTTGGTAGGAGTCTTGTGGAGTGCGGCGGGGTTCGTCATTTCTTGTTGAATAATTTCTGATGAATGGTGAAAGGGTTTGTGAAGTTTTGTTTTGTGATTTTTCCAATGATCCTGATGGTGGGAAGACAGTGCATTCGGATTCGACCACATAAAGCATTCCCCAGAGGAGGTTCAAGAGCTGGCGTTTCATCTTTGCAGAGCTTTTCGATTTTGGTTGTTTGAGAGGGTATGGCGTTTTCCATCGAATCGGGCCTGTGCTTTGACATAGGACACTTGCTTGCCGATTTTCCTTGCAACGGTAGAGAGCTTCATCATGTTTTTATGCTGGGGAGGGGCAGCTCCATGTCTTGAGTCTGGTTTTACTTTCTTGTCCTTCAGGTGTGATTTTTCTTTTATCCATGAAGTCTTTGCGGGTCTCCCCCTTCTTCCCTTAAAAGAGGGTTTTATCATAATAAATAAAATTGAAGGCCTTCAGGCCCTTGGATGGATGGTGAAATTGGAATATATGTCAATATAATATCAAGTTTTGGTGGACCATTGAAACATCACTAAGGTCCTGGAAGTTCTGGTGGAGCAACCCGACCCCCACTTCAAGTGGGGAAATTTTAGGGATTTATTTTATAACTCTTAAGGTTTTGGGTGTAAAAATAGCTATAAAAGGTTTAGGGAAAATTGTAACAAATGGTACTCAATGAAAACATAGACATATCTTCCTAACATGGTTGTCGGGTCTTGGATATCTAGGTACCACCAGTTGCCCCGCAGACACATGGTCCCTTCCCTGGATCCCATCCACATGCCCGAATGTGTTATCATGAAGAAATCAGATAAATGGATGGTGAAATTTGAATATATGTTAATATACTAAGTTTTGGTGGACCATTGAAACATCACTAAGGTCCATTGATGTTCTGGTGGAGAAACTTGACCCCCACTTCAAGTGGGGAAATTTTAGGGATTTATTTTTATAACACCTTTAGGTTTTGGGTGTAAAACTAGCTATAAAAGTTGTAGGGGAACTTGTAACAAATGGGACCCGCCGACAACATAGACACCCCACCCTAACATGGCCTTCAGGTCTTGAATATCTAGATACCACAAGTTTTTCTATAGACATGTGGTCCCCTCCTGAGGGCCCACCCACATGCCTGAATGGATCATAAAACTAATGGCTGTCCCTATAGGCCAACAAATGCTCTTTCCACTATGATTTTTCCTCACTCTCACACACCCTAGTAAAATTTCTTGAAGTTCACCCATACCGATCACTAATGCAGGCTAAACATACTTAATTGTGAAGTTATAATTAGGTAATATCTTGAAAATAAAGGTTCACCTTATTGAAATGAGTCATATCATTTAGTTATTTAACCCTTTATCATTTTGTGGTGTTATAAAACACCTCTTCTTGATCTTTCTCTCTTTAATTTTCTTCCTTTCGATCAGGGTGATTCAAGTTTATTTCATCATGTTGATTCATAGAAAATATTCTTTCTCCTCATCCTTTTCCTATACCTCTCCCCTCTCCCCTGACATGTAATGAATGGTTGGGATATTATTTTTGATTCCATATGACCATATTGGAATCACATCCTAATAATGAGGATTTTATAGGTGGTCACTATATGTGCATCATGAAGGGAAGTTGATCACCGTTGCTACCTATTTTTCTTGATATATCACAATTAGAGAGTTATTATAGGAATTTAATTAAATTGGGTTTAAATTTGAAATTAATTTGAGTTTATAAATTAGGATTTTTCTTATCATAGTTTTGAGTGTACATTATGAGTCATATTCACCCAGTTGTTTGTGGTTTTGACATTGGTACACCGCGTGGTGAGTATTATAACATTTCTAATGATTATATAATTTTATATTAAATGGTTCAATTCTTAATAAATTTATGATTCTTGATATTATAGGTGCCCATAGATTCCAGGACCATTGATATGAACTTGGATTAAGTAATGGATGTGTAATTAAGGTAGGTGTAATTACCTATTGAGTATGGTGATTATTTGGAACATGTTGGATTGCTTCATAATTTCATTATGTTTATGTGATTATTATTATTATCATTGGTACTATTGTGTAAAATGTTATAAATATATAAAGGGTATGGACACATGTCACATTAATAGTCATTAAGGGGATGTATATCTTGCCAAACAATTCGTTTGGGGGTGCCTTATTCAAATGAGTGTCGGTGGACCATTTTATTTCTTATATGGTATTGTGAGTGATAATTGATCTATATTTCTAAAATAATTCATTTAAAATTTAAAATGACATTTTAAATTGGTAACTATTTTAAAATAAAACATCAAAAGAAAAAGGGATTTAAAATGGTGGATTTTTAAATAATATTTCAAACGGGGAAATTGAGGATTTCCATAGAGGAGTTTTGAATTAGTTTTGACCAAGGGACTTGAGTGAGTAAATAAAAAATGTGATTATATTTTAAATGTTGTCTAAAATATGTATTTTAATTATTATTTAAATTAAATTAAATATTTTTTTTGAGAAATGGTTTTATTTGGTTGACCTTATGTGGTTGATTCCCAATTCTGAGAGATCGTGTTCTTGCATGTGATTTATTGATTAGTGATCACATTTTATAACTTTTATTATTATGTTATGTTGTATGATAATTATTATAATGTATGAAAACCTTCCTCTAGGAGATGAAATGGCTAGACTAATATGGGATGTTTAATGGGTGTCCAAATGACTACATTCTCATGGAACATTGAGAGTTACCTAAGGTAGTGATAAATTCTAGGACCCTTAGTTACCTATATTTCATGGAGCCGAGTCATGGGTGTGTGGAAATAATTTTATGAGATATAAAAAATGGGTTGTGATTAGGACACATGTAAACCATTGGGATGGATTTAGAAACCTTTTATTGATCGAGTGATCAGAGATACTATTTATAAGGACCCAGCCTTAAAAATTACACAATCTCGAGTTTTCAGTCAAGAATTAATTTTATTAAATTTGAGGATATTTATAGTTTATAGTTTTATAGAATTATTATATCACACTTACATAAATAAATATTACATCACAAAGTGGACACTTCCACTTAGTATCTATTTTTCTCACCAAACAAAACTTTTATGATATAAAAAGTTTTATTTTCATGACATATCTTCACAATTTTAATCTTAATCGCATTATTTTCCATAATCATCCTTAAAACCCTACTAAAAACATTTTAAAATGTGTTATGAGCAAAAAAATCCCAATAAGGTACATATAAAAAAAATAAACCTATTAGTTCATGAATACTTACACAAGATTTTTTCTTTTTAAAAATTGAACTTTGGGCTCAAAATAAACATTTTATTACCCAAGAAAAAAAAATTTCAGCCTAAATATTTTTATAAAATATTTGATAAGAAATATTAAAGGGAAAATAAAACTTATAAATATTCCTTTGAAATCATGAAGATCTGATGAAAACTTTTTTAAAAAAAGTTATACATTTCACCTTTAAGAAGTGGCATATACTTTCCTTTAAACATAAGCTCATGAGTAATAACATGGGAGCATAACATAAAGAAAATGGTATCATAAGATCATGGAAACAAATTAAATGTGTAAGAAACACAAAAATGACAAAATAATTAGTCAAAGATAACTTCCAAGACAATATCACATGGTGAAAAGAGTCCCATTTTGGATTAGGTTTACTCTCTAACCCCATACATAACATATCATGAGACTAAAACTTTACCCAATGCATTAGAGCATTATCTGGTAACAACCATCATAACATGTTGATTATGTGTTCCACAAAAAGAAATCAATTATAAGGCATAATCATAAGAATCTACTAAGGAAAGAAATGGGTTTCTTAATATTTCCATATATCATAATCAAAAGATATTTCACAATGAATGCATTTGAGAAATGAACACAAGGCATGAATTATCCCATAAAAGTAAGGAAGAATATTCTAGGTATATATTTGAGATACATATAAAAATAATTTATAAGTATTTAATAACATTATAGAGAGATAAAGTGAGTTAGAGTGAGAATGATTATAACTCAAAGAAAAGAGTGGTTTAGAGAGATCCCTTATTTAAAATCAAAAAATTTATCAAATATTAAAGAAAATATTTTCTTTGAAATTAATCTTGGAAAATTGTAAAGTAATCTTAAAATCATTTATTGGTCCTAAAATTGGGAAATTATGTTCATGCAATGTATGTTAAAACAAAGTCCCCTTTCATATTTTTGGTGAAAAGTCAAAAGTACCATATTCGGAAGAAGACCAAAAGATTCCTTTTAAAACCTTTTGTAAAAAGTCAAAAATAAATAAAAATAATGATGAAAAATCATAGATGAATAGTAAAAATATTATTGAAAACATTTTTATAAAACATGGATATGGTAGAAAAATATTTAGAAAATAAACCTTTTAAAACATTTAAAATCAGGGTTTTAAAGTCAAGTGTCCCATACATAAAACCTTAAAAATTCCATTTTAAAAGTATTATAAATAATGTAAAATATGGTAAAAAATGACCTTTATCATCCATTAAATAATAAATAAAATTTTTATTGAAACATTTAGAATAATATGGACATGGAAGAGAAAGAGTTTAAAGGGAAACTTTAAAAAATGATTTTTTTAAAGAGCCCCTTACCTCGAGTCTGAATCATCACGTACATTTCTTATCTTACTGAATAATAAAATTATGTTAATTATTTTCTTACTTAAGAAAATTTTAAAGTTTATTATTAATTTTATTTTTAATTATTACCATGTTATATACAATTACTTAACTAATTAAGCCGACGTTAGACATTTTGATGATATTCGACTCATATGTCCAAAATGACTTTGGTAGGTTAAATATGGTCAAATATTTTATTATTACATAATATTAAGAATAATTATGAAATAATTATCATTTTTATACATCAATTATAATTTTAAAACCAATCATGAAATATGGTTATGAAAAATGAACTATTTTACAATCATGAAGATGGTAGGCCGTACATACGCATGAGTAACATTTCCATTTTTCAATGATCCTGATGGAAAGTAGGTAAGTATTATATTATATTTAAAGAATTATTATTATATAATAAATAAAATATTATTTCTTTAAATATAATTATATATGTTATCCATGTGATTTGGTGATGAAAAATGAATCACATCACTTCATGGAGGTGGTAGTCCACATGTACACATAAATAACGTCATCATTTTCTAGTGAATGGAAAGGTAAGAAATTTAATGATATATTATATTTTAAGAATGATAAATATTTCATTAATATCATATATATAACTTAAATCCATAATTACAACCATACTTAAGAATCGGTGATGGAAAACAAATTACATCGGTTCGTGAGGTAGTAGTCTGCCGTACACACGAACGATGGTTTCGTTTCTAGTTTGATGGAAGAGGATATGGATATAGGTTATTCCATAAAAATAATAAAATATTACTATATATATATTAATTATTATTTTTATTTCATCATGGTTGAATAAGTTTTGAATGAGTTAGAAGAAGAAATAAAATGAAAACGCTAGATTAAGAACTATACCTCTTCTCTGGACAACCTCTTAGGCTCTACACCAAAAACTTTCTTAGGATGATTTTATGATAAAACCAAGGCCTATAAGAAATGTTTAGAGTTTTAATAAAGGTATTTTTATAGCTATTGGTTGAATTTTTTTTTAAGTGTGAAGAAAAGAGGAGAGGGTGTGCCCTTTTATAAGTGAGGGGAGGAGTGCTCTTGAAATTTCTTAAAGTATTAAATTAATATAAATTAATTTTATTATTAAAATGGATCCAAATTGATAATATTTGAACATAAGATGATTATTATTTAAAATAATCTCATAAAATAAAAATTAAATAAGTTTAGGTGATGTTTTACCCCTTATATTTTTGTTTTAACCCGTTCTAAGCCTTTTTACAATTATCATGATAATGATGTTTTTACTCTTTAGGGGTCAATATAGTTACTATAAAAGAAAAATTAGTTCATTAATATCAAATATTTTCTATTTTTAAACATATACCAATCACTTGGGAAAATATATATTTTTTTCTAATTTTAAATCATTTAATAAAATATTATTTATGATAAAATAACATTAATTTCATTTTTGACACTATTCAATTAATTTGACTTTAAAAACATCAAGAAAATGATGGAATTTAAATATATTATTTTAAAATCAGTTTAAAATTTTATATTTATCTAATAAATCCATGGAACATAATAATTTATTCAATTTATAATACTTTTAATATTTTCTAAAATAATTTATTTTATTTTTCTATTAATTGAATAAATACTATGTCAGCGTTACATACAAATTTAAGTTAATTATATAATTATTAAAAATTACAAATGAATTACCATAATGAAAGTAATTAAATTATTCTCAAAATAAACATTAATATTCATTCACAACTTGATTTTTTCCTATGTGAACACATAAGATATATTTAAAAGCAAGAGGGTGACATTTTGTACCTTTATTTATATAAATTACTATATAGGTCATTTTCATGGAAAAGTGTCACATAAACAAATAAATATCAATCATAAAGCGATAAGGGTAAAAATAAATTTATCTAATAATACATAAGATGAAAAATGATAGTATTATCACTTAGTTTTATCCAAAGTTAACTCGATTTACCCTTTTACTAAGGTGATGATTTTTTATTGTTTTTACTATTCATTATGAAAAAAAATTAAGTTGGTCTTATTAAATAATATTAATTTTTATGATTAAAAATATTTAATCTATTTCACCAAATTCAATTCCTATAATTGGTAAAAATTAAATTTATAATAATATCGTAAAGTGTGATGAAAAGTGGGTCTTCAGGAAAATGCATTTTCAAGCAATAGATGATCTTATATTAACTCTATGACTAGAAATCATAATTTTATGAATTTAAATTAATATTAATAAATATATAATATATAAATTTTATTTAAATATTTTCTTATTAGGGGTTATTTTAATTAATTAAAATAGATAAACATTATGTACTTAAAATCAGTTTTTAGAAAACTGCATTTTATATGTAAAATAAACTTGTACCAAAATTATGAAAATTGACGATTTAAATAAAATTAATTAGATAATTATAAATAAAATGTCACTACAAGAAAACTGCCGTTTAGCATCGGTTTTTAAAACCGCCGCTAAACGTGCTTCGGGCCACCATTTTGCGGCGGTTTTTTAAAAAACCGCTGCGAAATAGCGGCGGTTTCGGTAAAACCGCCGTGAAATGAAATGAAAAAATAAAAAAACATGAGAAACCCCGAAATCACTAAAATGACCATAACTTTTGATCCGGGCATTCGTTGAAGCACCACGACCAATAAAATCGAAGCTCATGAAGAGATCTAGAGGCACATATAATCAAAAACATGATACGGTCTAAGGTGCGGAAGATATTAGAGTTATAAGAAAGTTGAAAAAAGTTCTCCAACTTCAAACGACCATAACTTTCGCTCCAGGTGTCCGTTTGGGCTCTACCACATATCAAATCGAAGCCAGCGAAGAGAGCTACACACTAAATGAACATAAGAAAGGTTCTATCGTGTTTTTCGACCCCAAAAACCCCTCCGAAGGCCTCCAAAATCCTGTTTCCGTCACCGGTGTCCCGTCGAACTTGTCTTCAAACGGACCTAACTTTCGATCCGCGTGTCAGTTCGGCCTCCTCCACCTGCCAGATCATAGCTCATTCCATGAGCTTCAGTTTGACTGGTCGCGGCACCCACATTCACTCCTAGATCATATGTTATGGCCTTTTTAGTGGGTATCGGGTTTGTTATGTTTTTCAATACCTCATCTCTAGCACCCGTTCCCCGTCAGCTTTTTTTTAAATGGTCGTAACTTCCAATCCGCTTGTCCATTAAGACTCTTTCACCTTTCAGGTCGAATATCGTTTCAGGATCTTTGATTTGACAGGTCGTGGATCTAAAACGGACTCTCGGATCATAAGTTATCTCCGTTAACGTGAGTTCAATGTTT